>NC_069404.1:80006130-80159691 GCF_026875155.1 Cherax quadricarinatus
AGAAGAGGAGGGGAAGAATAGGGAAAAGAATAATAATAATAAATAATAATACCTAATAATAATAATATATAATAATTGTTCCTTGAGGCATAAAAAACATTTTCACCCCATGACAGTGACAAGATAAGGGGAGATAACTTTCTGATAAAGCTGACTTTTGATGACAAAACGAGGGTGGAGGAGGGGGCAGCTGTCCATTGTCAAGACCAGGGGGAGGAGGAGGAGGAGAAGGAGGGAAGAGGGAGGAGGAGAAGGGGGAGAGGGGAGAAGGGAGGAGGAGAAGGAGGAGGAGAAGAAGGAGAAGGGAGGAGGAAGAGGAAAAGGAGGGGGAAAAGAAGGAGGAGGAGAAGGAGAAGAAGGAAGAGGAAAAGGAGAAGAGGGAGGAGGGGGAGGAGGGAAAGGGGGAGAGGAGAAGAAGGAGAAGAAGGAGGAGGAGGAAGGGGAAGAGGAAGGGGAGGAAAAGAGGAAGAGGAAGAGAAAAGAGGAAGAGGAAGAGGAAGGAAGAGAAGGAGGGAGGAGGGAGGAGGGAGGGGGGAGAGGGAGAGGAGGAGGGAGGAGGGAGGAGAGGAGGGGAGGAGGAGGGGGAGGGGAGGGAGGGGGGAGGAGGGGGAAAGAAGGGAAGACGACGACGACGAACAAACATTTGCCCTGTCTATTGTCTGTCTGCCAACCCCCCTGTCTATCTGTCTAGCTCGGTGTCAGAAGAGCCACAAGACTTGTCATCATCACGTTTACTCACTCTTAAAGCAGAGAATGACTTTGTCTGGATTTTTGGGTTACCTAGGTAATTTACACTATGTATACTTGTATTTATGTGAACCTGTGAGACAGAGATAGACAAGAGAAAGAGAGGACAGATTGAAAGAGATAGAATGAGGAGAAAGATAATTAGATAGAATGGAGGGGAAGCAGCATCTGACCCCATTGTTTTGACAGGCGGGAGGGGGAGTGAGTAATGAGACAATATGTCATTTTGACAGCTGCCGACTCCGACTCAAAACAATTATAAGCCACCCCACTCGACACAAGACAAGCTTGCTGAATGGTGATAATAGTATTTTATGAAAGTATCTAGTGACATATATGTGTATATATATTATAGAAACCAGAAGCAAGAAGGGAAGGCAGGAATGAAGGAAGGACTAGATGAAAGGAAAAAAGTAAGGAAGGACAGATGAAGGAATGTAGGAAAGAGGTGGGAAAGCCTCCAGGTAGCCTCCAGGTAGGAAAGGAATGAAGGAAATTTGGAAGGAAGGAATGATGACACACGACCATTTACCTAGGATAACTATATAACACAACTGCCTGCTAATACTTTGAAGAAAACTGCTCAGACGAGGTGTTTTGTCTTTGCACATAAAAAAAAAAACTTCAACAAAAATGCACACACACTGATTTTATGTGTGAGGAGTGTAAAACACCATTGTGTATGACACCATGTTTTATGTGTGAGGAGTGTAAAACACCACTGTGTATGACACCATGTTTTATGTTTGAGTGTAAAACACCATTGTGTATGACACCATGTTCTATGTGTGAGGAGTGTAAAACACCATTGTGTATGACACCATGTTTTATGTGTGGGGAGTGTAAAACCCATTGTGTATGACACCATGTTTTATGTTTGAGAGTGTAAAACACCCTTGTGTATGACACCATGTTTTTAAGTGTGAGAGTGTAAAACACCATTGTGTATGACACCATGTTTTATGTGTGAGAGTGTAAAACACCCCCTGTGTATGGGCACCATGTTTTATGTGTGAGGAGTGTAAAACACCACTGTGTATGACACCATATTTTAAAGAGTTCACACGCAGAACTTTAGGAGTATGTTCAGTGACTGTAATATTGGTATATAAAATTATAAAAACAATAGTAATAAAAAAAATTTTGTTAATTGTTTTTTTTTTGAAAACAAGTTTTGTAAAAAATAATTGTTTAAATTATTTTTGTTGCTTTTGTTTGGATCCCAACAGTGTATAAAATGTAAAATTGCATCTTTTTTTGGGGCCAAACCGGCCACATAAGTTATGTAAAAAATAAAAAAAGGAAAAAAAACAAAAAAAACCTTCAAATACAAGTAAACTAAAGTTTACGGGTGAGCGGCAGTCGCCGCTGTTGCCATACGCGGCTCATTTTCTGCAAACTTCATGCCTCTATATCTCGGTAAGTACTGATGGGAAATTTTTTTTTTGGGGACTAAAACAATCAGAAAAATAATCTGAACATTTTCATAAGTAAAATAATTTTTTTTTTTCGAATATTTTGCGACACCAGGAGACACTTCAGGATTGGGCCTTTCGACAGTCAAAGGGTTAAGCAGGACACAATAGATATCTACCCTCTACCAGGATACACAGTAATCCACAACTGCAGACCATACCAAGTTGGGGGTGGTATTGCAATCTATTACTCTAACCAATTATCTTGTATTAGCACCACTTGCTTTAGTGATGAATATGGGGAACACATTTTTGCTAATTTTACTGTAAAAAACCTTAAGACGCCTATAACAATCGGTGCCCTTTACCGGATACCCCACACACACATATCCCAAATTTCAGTGAGAAATTAAAGACACTAATAACAAACAGACAAATGAACAAGCACCACCTTCTCTTAGCTGGAGACTTCAGTATCAACCTTGGCCTACTAGATAATCAGCCTGTAAATGATTTCATCAACAATATGAACAACACACTTCTCATACCAACAATAACTAAACCAACCAGGCTCACTGAGACAAGTGCAACCATAATAGACCACATATAGACCAATATACTAGCCCCCCTTATATCAGGGGTAATCACAGATAGCACTACAGACCACTACCCTAAATTCCTCTTAACAAACATTAGTAAACCACCACTGGAATACAACAAAGTTTCATTTAGATTCCATGATGAGGCCTCAATAAGGAAGTTCACAGCAGACCTAGAGACTGTTGACTGGCCTACAGAATTCTCCAAGGCCAATAGTATTGACAATCGGACAGACATTTTTCTTAACAAATTACTTAGACTATACAACAAACACTGTCCTATAAAAACGAAAGAGATCACGAATAAACGGCTCGGTTGCCCATGGCTAATCAGCAGCATTCTGAAATCCACTGACAAGAAACACCAATATGAAAAGCAATATAGACAGGGCTTAATACACAAGATATTCTTAAACACTATTCATCAGTTCTCACCAAAGTAATAAAGAAAGCCAAACAACTGTACTACTACAGCAGATTCACTGACACAAAAGGAGATATAAAAAAAGACCTGGAAAACACTCTCTCAGATTCTGGGCACCCACAAACTGAAAAAAAACAAGAATATTGTCCTAACTAAACCTAATGAAACACCACTGCATCCCACTGAAACAGCCAACGAGATAAACAACTTCTTCTCAACCATAGGATCTGATCTTGCCAGTAAAATCCCACGTACCAACGCCCATGCCGGGGACTATCTAGATGGGAATTTCCCAAATTCCTTCTATCTTGTACCAACTGAGCCCACCGAAGTCACCGAGATTATAGTCACTTAAAAATAACTCAGGGAACCTGTCTCATGTCCCACCATTATTGTACAAGCGAGCGGCCCATGTCCTTTCACATGCTATTTCATTACTTTTTAACAGGTCACTAGAAACTAGCACCTTTCCAAAACTATTCAAGACAGCAAGGATTACACCAATACATAAAGGTGGTGACCCTACAGATGTAAACAACTATAGGACAATATCAAATTTACCATTGCTATCCAAAATCTTCGAGAAACACGTGCACAGGAGACTGTATTCATTTATAACGGCACAAAACATACTCAACCCCTGCCAATTTGGATTCAGGAAAAAAAAAAGCACTAATGATGCAATTGTAAAAATGCTAGATCTGCTTTACAGAGCGTTGGAAAATAAGGAATATCCGCAAGGAGTTTTTATTGACCAAAGAAAAGCTTTTGACACAGTAGACAATGGCATCCTACTCCACAAACTTGACCATTATGGTATCAGAGGCCATGCGCTTGCATATTTCAAATCCTGCCTTACTAATAGGTATCAGTTTGTCACCATTAACCCTTTCAGGGTTCGTCCCGTAGATCTACGGCTTTACGTTCAGGGTCCAAACCGTAGATCTACGCCAAAATTCTAGCAGCGTCAAATTTAGCACGAGAAAGCTGGTAGGCCTACATCTGAGAGAATGGGTCTGGGTGGCCAGTGTGCACACTACAGAAAAAATCTGGACGCCCGCAAGGCATTGTGCGAACGCCGGTAAAGTAGCTTTGTTCATGTGCCTGGCGGCAAGGAAGTTCTCCCTCCCCACTCACTCTCTAGGTGAATTCTGACTCTCCTCTCCACAACTTACAGTTCTAAGACTGATGGAAGTGGAGCTGAAGAGGAATTCTATGGTTTTGAACCATATGGTACCATTGTGCCATATGGTACAATGGTACCATATGGTACAATGGTGCCATGTCATACAATGGTATCATATGGTACAATGGTATATGGTACAATGGTACCATATGGTACACTGTACCATATAGTACATTGTACCATATAGTACATTGTACCATATGGTACATTATACCATATGGTACAGGGACCCTAATGGAAATAAGTCTGTCTGACTTTTTTGGGCTATCCTAAGTTCTCCAACATATGCTGCTAAGTATGATAGTCTATGTAACTATTTGTGTATACCTAAATAAACTTACTTATGATGCCACATGCACTTGAGTAAGTTTATTCAGGTGTACACAAATACAATTACATAGATTATCATACATAGCACCGTATGTATAAAATACTAGGATAACCCAAACAAGTCAGGGTGACTTATTTCCATAGGGATCCCTGTAGCTGTACCATATGGTGTCCTGTACTGTATGGTACCCTGTGCCATATGGTACCCTATGCCATATGGTACCCTGTGCCATATGGTACCCTGTGCCATATGGTACCCTGCACTATATGGTACCCTGTGCCATATGGTACCCTGTACTATATGGTACCCCTGTACCATATGGTACCCCTGTACCATATGGTACCCCTGTACCATATGGTACCCCTGTACCATATAGTACAATGTACCATATGGTACCCTGTAACATATGATACAGTGTACCATATGGTCACTAGGTGTTGGTGGCATGAGACACCAGCCAAGACTGATTGAGTGGCGACGCAAGCTAGCTACTGACTCCGCAGTTTTCGAGACAAAGAACTTTGTCATCCACCTCAGGGAACATGTCGAGTTCCTGAACATTTGTAAATATATAATAGAACATTACTAATATACAACATTTTTCATATTTTTGTTGTAAACAATTATTGTAAACAAAATAATGATGAAAATATTAGTGTCTATTGTGTTGAATACAACAGTACCATATAGTACCATATGGTACAATGAACCATATGGTATCTTTGTGCTGTATGGTACAATGTACCATATGGTACCATTGCACCATATGGTACCACTGCATACCATTGCACCATATGGTACCATTGTATCATATTGTACCATTGTACCAAATGGTGCCATTGTACCATATTCTACCATATGGAACCAGTGTATCATGTGCCACTGTACCATACTGTACCATATGGCACCATTGTACCATATGTACAACTGTACTATATGGTACCATTGCACCCTATGGCACCATTGTACCATATGGTACCGTTGTATTCAACACAATAACCGCACTAATATTTTCATCATTTTGTTTACAATAAACTTGTAAACAAGTTTTGTAAGCAATATAATGATTAACAAATTAGTGCAGTTATTGTGTTGAATACATTGAGTGTACACTTATACAATATACATTATATTGGTCTCACAGGCCACAAATGTTACTAGAAAAAAATAATTAGAAAAGAAAAGAAAAAAGTATGAAAAAGTAAAATAAAAAAATGCGATTTTGCGGAAGTCACTGATGTTGCCACCACCTGGTCATTTTGGGTCAACTTCCCGCCGCTGTATCTTGGTAAGTACTGACCATAACATTTTTTTTTGTTTTATTACCTTCAGAAAAATATTATCTTTAATTCTGTAAGAATTTTTTTTTTTTTTTTTTCAAAATTTCTTGGACACTGGGGCACCACTTCAGATTTTGGCCTTGGACCCTGAAAGGGTTAAAGACACAGCCTCATCAATACGGCCACTTGATACTGGAGTTCCGCAGGGAAGTGTCCTTGGACACTGCTCTTCCTCATTTACATCAATGGTCTTCCAAACATATCCCAACACCTGAAACCCATTCTCTTTGCTGACGACATGACTTATGTCATCTCTCACTCAAATCTTGCCACCCTCAACACCACTGTTAACGAGGATATGCTCAAAGTATCAACTTGGTTGACAGCCAATAAACTTACACTTAACACTGACAAAACCTACTATATTATGTTTGGTAGCAGAGCAGGTGTTGCACAACTTAACATTAAGATCGACAACACTCTAATTGCCAGACATAATGAGGGTGAAGTCCTTGGTCTATACCTCGACAACAACCTGAATTTCAGCACCCATATCTAACACATAACAAAAAAAAGTATCTAAAACAGTTGGGATCCTCTCCAAGATACGATACTACATGCTGCAAAATGCCACTCTCACACTATACCATTCACTCATTTATCCATACCTCACCTATGCTATTTGTGCTTGGGGATCAACTGCAGCAACACACCTAAAGCCAATTATAACTCAACAAAAAGCCGTAGTAAGAATAATCACTAAATCCCATCCCTGGCAACACCCCACCCCCCCCGCCGACTCTTCATAGATCATTGAACATCCACACTCACTACTGTGCAATCTACATATACAGGACCTTAAAATCCAATATTAACCTTGACCTAAAATGCTTTCTTGATAGTTGTGACAGGACCCACAGGCGTAACACCAGACACAAACTTCTCTACGACATTCTCTGTGTCCGACTAAACCTTTACAAAAATTCAATGTATGTCAAAGGCCCTAAAATCTCAAACACCCTACCTGAAAACTCTAGAACTGCAGACACATTCATCACCTTCAAAACTACTGTTAGAAAACATCTTATCTTCCTGATACACCCCGTCAACTAACTACATAAAAGCCACCTGGTGGTTCACACTTACACTCACTCACTCGCCCATTTGACTATAAGCACAGAAATCCGTATCTTAATCTTAAAATAATGATTCCTAACTAGTCCTAAGTTTGCCTGTGATACTCCAATATAGAAACTATGTTTTGTTACAAAACAAAAGCATTCACATTGCTAAACTCACAAATTAGTATTTAGTCGCTTAGTATTTAGTCAACTTATTCCACAATTTGTAATAATTTAGGGTTAAGAACTAATCTAAGTTTGCCCGAAATGCCTAGCCATGCTAGGTGTTCTAGTGGCCCCCTCTGTAATTAGCATTTTATTACATGTAAACCACACAATAACCAGAATCTGTAAACCCCGCATTGTAATCCTTATAGAGAATAAACTTTGATTGATAAATGGAGAAAAAGAAATTAGAACGACTTATGCAGCAAGTAGCGCCACCAAACAGTACCAGTAGGTTGGTGTGGCGACCCTGGAAATTTGAAATTATGCTAGCCAAAATTAGTGCCGAATAACTGAAGGAACCGAATAACTGATTGCTGGATTTGTGATGGCGGACCTGTACTCTGTTTGAAGATGTGAGTAAACGTGATGACACAGTCTTGTGGCTCTCTCTGAGACAGAGAACTTGACAGACACACAAATAGACAGACAGAAATGTTTGTGTACCAGCAAGAACAAAGCAAGGGGGATGGTCATCTAATTTTTTCTTATCAGCTGCACCCTCCCCCACCCTCATGTATGCTCATCAAACATCAGCTCTTATCAGATGTTATCTCCCCTTATCATGTCACTGTCAATATGCCAAGTGCTAAAAGTTAAGTTCCAGTGTGTGTTTAGAAAGGAGGACATTCTAAGGAAGTTCTAAGCTCCAGCTAGACAACTGGAAGGAAGAATACTCAAGTAATTAACTGAAGAGGAGGCAAATAAGTTACTACTGGATGTAGACACAAAGAAGTACTAGAACCACACAAGACAGAAACCAAGAGTCTTAACCCTTTCAGGGTTTCCGATGTACTAGTACGGCTTATGCACCAGGGTTATTGACGTACTAGTACGCCTAAATTCTAGCATCTTCAAATCTAGCAAGAGAAAGCTGGTAGGCCTACATATGAAAGAATGGGTCTATGTAGTCAGTGTGTACAGTATAAAAAAAATCCTGCAGAACACAGTGCGTAATGAGAAAAAAGAAACTGACTGTTTTTGGTTTAAAACAGTGACTTTGCACTGTATTTTCGTATGGTATTTATGATGGTATTCTAGTTTTCCTGGTCTCATTTTGTAGAATGGAAGACATACTACAGAAATTGTGATGATTTTGATTGGTTTCACAATGAAAAGTACCTTGAAATTGAGCTCAAAGTAGCAGAAATGTTTGATTTTTGCCGAAGTTCAAAAGTAAACAAATCATGCCACGGGTCCAATACACGTCAACTGGTGAGTCTAATATTCTTTCACAAGTGCACTGATATTATTTATACCATTTGTACACTAATGAAGTAATCTATTTTTTGTGAGAATAAAAATTCAAAGTGGAAAGCAAAGAAATGTAAGAGGGGCCTAGGGACATGACTAATGAACAGAGGAAATGTTATTTTAGTGCCAAGAATGTCTGTCTTGTTTATTCTTATCCCTATTTGGAAACTGGCATCTTTTGAAATGTGCGCGAAATTGGCAATATTGCTAATTTCTGACTACTTTATTGGATAGTTGAAATCCATAAATGGGTGGTTTCTTGTACTCATTCGATAGAAAAAAATGCAGTTCCAGTGAAATAGCTATGATTTTTGTCGACTAGTACATTAGAATTGGCCAAAAATAGAGCTCAAAGTGGATGAAATAGCCGATGCGTAAACATTGTCAAGACCGCTAAATTTGTGAGAGCATAATTCCATAAGTTTTCCAACAAATTTCATACTCTTGGTGTCATTATGATCGGGAATAGATTCTCTATCTTTTCCTAAGAATTTTTTTTTTTTTTTTTTTTTTTTTTTGCCTTTTCAGAAATTTTTTTGACCCTGAGAACAAGTTTAGGAGAGGGCCTCTCGACCCTGAAAGGGTTAAAGAAATGTACGAACAAACTGTTATCCCCTTCGAAAAATTTGGGGGACCTAGCAACATGAAGGCAAACTAACAAATAGAAAATGGCACAGAATGTGTTGATATTGAAAAAAATGAGATGGGGAGAATTCTTTAACCTTTTCACTGTTGAGAGCCCTACTCACAAACTTGCTCTCAATGTCAAAAAATATTCCCCCCCCCCCCCCGCCAAAATAAAAAAAAATTATTTTTCTTACCAAAATGTTAAGAATAATTTTCAGAGTGTCATAAAATGAAAAAAAAATGTTTGCAATCAGTAGTTACTGAGATATAGGGGCATGAAGTTGACAGAAAGTGAACCGCTGACGGCAACATCGGCAACTGCTGATCACTCGGTAATATTATTTTTACTCTTATTCTATTTTTTCTTTTTTTCTCTAATATTTTACTTTTACAAGTAAATTTTGAGGCCTGTGAGGCCAATATAATGCATACTGTATATACATCCACTCATTGTATGCAACAAAATAACCGCACCAATATTATCAATATATTGTTTACAAAACTTGTTAACACAAACCAATTAAAAAAGTTGTTTATTACTATTGTTCTATAATATATATATATATATATATATATATATATATATATATATATATATATATATAATATATATATATATATATATATATATATATATTACACATATACATATATATATATATATATATATATATATACAGTATATATATATATATATATACAAACACTGATCTCTGGCTGAAGGAGACTCGAACCTACGAACATTAGGACAAGGTACGCAGTGCTTTACCAATCTACCCACACTGGACAATACCTTGGCATGTAGCATGAGCTACACGTTTGATCCAAGGCAGCCAGCTTTCAGGGAGAAGGCTTACAGCTTTTCATCTCATCCCCTGCATGCATCAGCCTTACTAGAGATTTGAACAATGCAAGGAATTCGCGAGAGCATGTGAAATATACACAAACACTGATCTCTGGCTGAAGGAGACTCGAACCTACGAACCTTAGGACAAGGTACGCAGTGCTTTACCAATCTACCCACACTGGACAATACCTTGGCGTTAGCATGAGCTACACGTCTAAATCCAAGGCAGCCAGCTTTCAGGGAACCCCAAACAGTTTTTCCCATCTCCACCCCTCCCATGCACCCGCCTTACTAAAAGTTTTAAAACAATAAAGGGAATTCGCGAAGCATGCGAAATATACAAAAAACACTGTTTCCTCGGGCGAAGGAGACAAATATTGTCCAGTGTGGGTACATTGGTAAAGAAATTTGCGTACCTTGCCCCAAAGGGTTCGTAGGTTCGAGTCTCCCTTCAGCCAGAGATCATTTTTTGGTATATATCGCATGCTCTCGCAAATTCCCCTTGCATATATATATAAAATATATATATATATATATATAAAATATATATAAAATATATATATATATATATATATATATAAATATATAAAATATTAAATAAAATAAAATTTTTTTTTTTTTTTTTTTTTCAACAAGTGGGTTTCCGTCTCCCCCGGGGGCGGGGTGCCCCAAAAAAAAAAAAGAAAGAAAATCCCCAAAAAAAAAAATTTTTCATATCATTAAAAACACTTTCCCCAAACATTTCACAATTTTTCACGCTTTTGCAGAGGTGCTCAAAATAACCGGGTTTTAGAAGCTTTAAAGAAGAGATACCAACAATCCCTCCAAAAACTGCCAATATCCCAAAACCCCTCTATAATAATAAATACATATATATATATAATAATATATATAAATATATATTTTTAAAAATTATAAAATAATATAATATAATAAATTATATAATATAAAATATATATAATATATATATATATTTATATAATATATTTTAAAATATATATATATATATATAATATATATAAAATAATATATATATATATAAAATTATATATATATATAAAAATATATATATAAAAAAAATAATATATTTTAAATATAAAATTTAAAATTTTTTTTTTTTAAAATTATCACCCTGGCCAAATTCCCCCCAAAGGCCCAGGGGGGCCCGAAAAAAAAAACTTTCACCATCATTCACTCCAAAATGTCTTGCCAGAAGGGTGTTTTAAACACTAAGTTTTTTAAACTCCCAACATTAACCCCCCCCTCCTTCAGAGTGCAGGCACTGTCCCTTCCCTTTCTCCGGGACTCAAGTCCGGCCTGCCGGTTTTTCCCTGAACCCCCTTCATAAATTTACTTTGCTCACATTTCCAACGCACGTCAAGTATTAAAAACCATTTTTTCTCCATTCATTTCCTACCCAAACACGCTCACGAAAGGGCCGGCGGAAGTCCAACCCCTCGCACACAAAACCCCCTTTTAAAACCCCCCTCCCCCAAAACCCTTCCTAGGCCTCCCCTACCCCCCCCCTTTCCCTTCCACACAAACTGATAAAACTCTTGAATTTCATTCTTTTTTCGCCCCAAATTCTCTCAAAAATTTCCGAACCACCTCAACAACCCCTTTCCTAAACCCTCGGACAACATTTTTTTGGAAATTTCCCGCACCCCCCTCCTAACTTCCAAACAAACAAATTTCCCTCTGATTAATATTCACACCAAAACTTTGCCCTCAGACATGACATCTCCACGCCCCAGCCTTCTCCCCCCGCTGAAACATTCATCCCCCCCTTCACACCCATAAAAGGGAGCTTTGGGAAAAACTAACTCTCATACATTCCCCTTTTTTTGGCCTCCAAGGCCCAAATTTTCTTTGTCTCCACAGACCCTAAGTGCCCCAAACTCACTTCTTTTTCCCCTCATCAATTCAAATGTTTCACCTCATCTTTCATAAACCCAAACCCTACACGCCCACCCCCAAAATATCTAATAGGGTTCACCTCCTCCTACTCCCCCTCCAACGATATTCAATCTTTCATCAAAAAAATTTTTTTTGTTATCCTCATAACCTTACTCTTTCCTGTTTTTCCCCTTTTAAATTTTTTCTTTTTTTGCACACCCAACCAAATTAAACCCCCAAATATCTCCCAATTTCTCTTCAAATCTCCCAAGACACAGGGGGCCCACGCAAAGAGCAGCTGTGACAACCCCCCACTTTGGGGTGTGATTCTTTACCCTTTTAACTCCACGCCTCTTCCCAAACCCTCGCATTTACTTCTCTTACAACCCCCATCTATAAATATATTAAAAAACCCCACGGTGACATCACACACCCTTGTCTAAGGCCTATTTTTACGGGGAAAAAATTTCCCCCCTTTCCTACATACTCAACTTGAGCCTCCCTATCCTCGAAAAAACTCTTCACTGTTTTCAGTAACCTACCTCCTACACATACACTTAAAACATCTGCCACATTCCCCCCCCAATCCCCCTGTCATACGCCTTTTCCAACCCATAAATCCACAAAGACCTCTTTAGCCTTAGGTAAATACGTTATTTAATGTTTCACGGTAAAAAACCTGGCCACACCCCCCCCCTACCTTCCAAAAAAGCCCCCCTTGTTCATCTGTTTATCCTTTTCCCTCCGCCTTACTTTTAAATTTCTTTCAATTAAAAAACTCTACCATACCCTTTTACCGGGCCCCAAAACAGACAAATCCCCCTATAATTTTTGCACTCCTTTTTTATCCCCTTTCCCTTTTAAAAAGGGAACAAATGCATGCTCTCTTCTCCCCAATCCCTGGGTACCTTCCCCTCTTCCATACATTTTTTAAAATTTAATTGCACCAACCACCCCCAAAACAAATTCCCCACCTCTTTTAAAAATTTTTTACCCTTTATCCCTCAACCCCCGGCCTGCCTTACCCCCTTTCTTTTTAAACCAACGGGGCCTCAAAACTTCCCCCCACACTCACAACGGGCTCTTCCTCACTCCACAAGATGTTATTCCCCCCTTGCCCTATACCCAAATCACAGCTTCCCATTTTTCATCAACATTTAAAAATTCCTCAAAATTTTTCCCTCCATCTTCCCAATACGTCTAATTTCTCCATTTAATAACTCTCCCTATTTTTTAACTGAAAAAATTCCTTTTGTTCTCAAAGGCTTTTTTTAAAACTTTTTTAAACTAAACCCCCCCAAAACTTTTTCTTTTTTTTAAAAACAAAATTTTTTGATAACACCTCACCCACTCTCCATTTCCCTCTTTTTTAAACATTGCTTCCCCAAACTCTCTTAATTTCCCCTCTTTTTCCCATAAAACTCTTCCCTCCTTGCATCACTTCAAACTTTGAAAAACCCCACTCATATCAAACCTCACCCTTACTACTCTTTTTAAAACTTTATCATTCCCCCCAATCGCTCCTTTTCCCTCCTGCACCCACTTTCCCTGAACCAAAAACTTCTGCTGAACACTCTAACACACTTTTTTTAAACCTACCCCATCCCTTTTTCGCCCCCATTGCCTATGCTCTCATTAGCCCATTTTCCCCTCCAAAAAGCTGTTTAAACTTACCCTAACTGCCTCCTTTTTTAGTTTAAAACCCTTCACCCTCTCTTCCCTGATGCTTCAAATTCTCCTTGTATCCCATCTACCTTTTACTCTCAGGGGACTACAACTAAAAATGATCTGATAAAATCTGTGGCCCCTAAAAAAACATGTAAAATCCTGAAGTCTACTCAACAGTCTTTTATCCCCAATACATAATCCAACAAAACGTCATTTCGCCCTACACAAACCCGGTATACTTTTTTTTAATCCTCTTTTTTTTTTAAAAAATATGTTTACCTATAACAAAACCCCTTTCAAAAAAAGGGTTTAAATAAAAGGGGTTTCCCTTTTACCATTTACACCTGGAAACCCCAAACTTACCTACCCACAACCTTCTAAAAGTTTCTCCTATTTTAAAGCTTTAAAGTCCCCTCCCCACAATTACTCCCCTCATTTGGTTTTCAAAGGCCCTATACTTTCCACCTTAACATCCCCCAAAATCTTTTCCTCTCCTCTGCATTCCTCTTTTTCCTCCAGGTGCAAAACACCTTTTTAAATGACCCACTTTTTTCCGGCATCCAACCTTTATTTTAACCCCACAAAATTTCTTAAATTTTAAACAAAATTCATATTCTTTTTTTTCTCCTCCAAAAACTGATCTTTTAAAACATTATTGCTCCCCTTTTCCTTTGCTCTAACTCTCTCAGATACTCCAGATTTAATCCCATTTATTTCCCCCACTGAAACTCTCCTACCCCCTTCAGCTTTTTTTCGCTTAGGGCCGGGAAACATCCAACTTTTTTCATTCATAACATCAGCAACATCTTTTTTTCGGGTCTTCCGCCTACATCCACGCACATTTAAGCAACCCATTTTATAAATTTTTTCTTCTTCTTTTTTTTAGTAATTGTATACGGGAAAAGGGGGTTACTACCCCATGGCCCCGGCATTTTGGGGTCGCCTCAAAACGACACCAGGGCTTAGGGAAAGGAAAATTTTTCCCACTTCCCCATGGACAAAAGAAGAAAAAAAAAGAATATATTATATAATTTATATATATATAAAAATTTTTAAAATATTATATATATATAATATAAAATATTTTTAATATATATTATATATAAATATATATATATATTATAAAAATTTTTAAATTATATATATATATATATATATATAATGTCGTGCCAATAGGCAGAACTTGCGATCTTGGCTTAAATAGCAACGTTCATCTTCCCATATAGGACAATGAAAATTTGTGTATGCAAAAATTTTTCGCCAAAATCTTTTCTAAACCCAATAAAAAAAAATTTTAAAGGGTTTTTGTTTAGTACTAAATTATTGAAACTTATTTAAAAATATTTATTTGGGGTTGGGCTAAAAAAAATTGCTCTTTTTAAAAAAGGGTTTAGGTAATTTTTTTATAAAAATTTTTTTGGGGAAAAATTTAAAAATTTTTTTACTTTAACATTAAGAAAAAATAATCTTTAAACATAAAAGAAAAAATTCAAAAAAGGATTTAAATTTTAAAGATTCTTCCCCCTAGTTGCCAGTTTTTACATTTTCCCGGCACAACAATATAAAATATATATATATACATGGCCCCCCCACATCCGAACCCCTCGCATACCTTACAACCCGCATCCCGTTTCCGCTTTTTTTTTCCGAAAAAAATTTTTTTTCGCATACCCCCCAAAAAACCCGCTCCACCCCCCCTTCGCCGAGACCCGTCCAATGTGGGGGAAAAAACCACGCTAAACATGTTCCGCGGGGTGGCAATTTTTTTCCCAAAACCCCCAGCCTCCGCGGAAAACACCAACCCAATAAAAACGGAACATTTCGAATTATTAAATTTTTTTTGGGATTTTTTTTTTTTGGAAAATAAGTGCCCCAGGGGCCCCAAAAAGCCCCAAGTCCCCCCAAACCCCCCCCCCCCCCCCCTCCCCAAAGCAAAAAAGGGTGGGGAAATTACTATAGAGAAAAAAAGAAAAAAAACATTGAAAAAAATGAAAGTGGAGTGCTGTCTCCGAGCTTGGCCAGGTTTGTATAATAAACCCCAATAAAACCATCGCTACTATTGGTGGAAAGCTGCTGCTTCCCCCCGGTCAGCTGCTGTTTTCCCCTTTGTCAGCTGCTGCTGCACTGTCACGCGCTCGTTGTACCACCGCCAGCTGCTGCTGTTTGCTGTAGCACCGGGCCCCCCCCGCTGCTGCTGAAGCATCGCCCTGCTCCCGCTGTAGCATCGTCTGTTGCTGCTGAAAGCATCGTCTGCTGCTGCTGTAGCATCGTCTCCCTGCGCTGTAGCATCGTCTGCTGCTGCGGGTAGCTCGCCCTTTTGCGATTAGCATCGTCTTTTTGCGGCTGAAACCCACCGTCACCTGCTCTGTGCTGCAGCCCCGGGTTTTTGGTGTGGCTTAGGGGAAATAAAAAGAAAAAAATTTAAACCCCCCAAGGGGGATTTCCCCACCCAGGAAAACCCCAAAAAAGTCAGTGTCATCGAAGACTTTTCTAACTTTTTTCCCTTTGGGGGTCCTTTAATCTTGTCTCCCAGGATCAACCCACACCAGTCGACTAAAAACCCGGGTGAACGGGGAAAAATGCCTGGAACTAGGCTCATATTGGTGAATTTAAAGCCAGAAAAGGGTTTGGGGTTGAGAGTTTTAAAAGAACCCGTAGGGGCCATACCCAGTGTGAAAAGGCCTTTTTCTGGGAAAAAATCCCAAACAAAACCAAAACAGAAACCCCCGGGAGGAAAAGGCACCCCCAGGACACAGTTCTCATCATCATTGCTGAAATCTTCAATAAAGGTGTCTTTTAAATTTTTTCATTTTAGTAGGGGGGGGGGTATTTAAAAGGCCAAAAATAAATACTGTGCATGAAACTACTCTACTACTTTGCATTATCCTTCTTTTGTGTGTAGGAAAATGTGTTTCATGTGGAAAAAATTTTTTTTTCAAAATTTTGGGTGTTTTTGCACGGATTAATTTTTTTTCCCATTTTTTCCCTCATAGGGAAAATTCTACGCATACCGAACTTTTCGCAAAACCCAATCAGCCCTCTTTGCAGGGTTTAAAGCCCCCTATGGGGGGGACCCCTTTGTATGTATATATATATATATATATATATATATATATATAAAAATTTTTTTTTTTTTCAACAAGTCCCGTCCCCACCGAGGCAGGGTGCCCAAAAAAAAAGAAAACCCCCAAAAAAGAAAAACTTTCATCATAATTTAAACCCTTTTCACCACACTCGCAAAATTATCACTTTTTTTGGGGCAGGGGTTTGCTAAAAAAATTCAACAGCCCTAAACCCTACACATATAAAATACACAACAAAATCCCTCCAAATTTCCCCAATATCCCCCAAACCCCCCTTTTAAAAAGGTGCAGGCATTGTATTTCCCCCATTTCCAGGCTCAAGTCCGACTAAAATAAAAATTTAACCCTTTTTCCAAAACCCCTTCACTAAATTTTAACCCCCTTCTCACACTCCCAAACAAAATTCGTCAGGTCCCAAGTCCCAAATTCGTCCCATTCACTCCTATCTAACACCCTCACGCCCCGTTTTGCGGGAATCCAAGCCCCTTCCCCACAAAACCCCCTTTTTTAACCCCCCCCCTCTCCAACCCTTTCGAGGACACCCCCTCCCCCCGCCTTCCTTCCCCTAAAAATTTTTAATGCTTTCCATGCCCATTTCTACTGTGATCCATTCTCTCAAAAATGACCAAACCCCCAACAACCCCTTTTCGGGCCCTCTGACAAAAAACTTTTTTTAAACCCAAAATTCCAAAACCTTCCCTAATTTCCACACTCCCAAATTTTTCTGCATAATATTTACACCACACATTGCCCTTAAACAGGACATCTCCGCGGGCCCTCCAACCGTCTCCTCCTGCCGCTTTTTACCCCCCAAAGGGCTTCAAAACCCCTATAAGGTTTTGGGTACTACAAAACTTTCATACATTCCCTTCTTGCCTCCATAATAACTTTTTTTTACTCCACATAACCTAAACCCGCCCCAAACTCACCTTTTTTCCCTCATCAATTTTTATGATTCCCCATCCTTCATAAATCCACCCGCCGACACGCCCCAACCCCCCAAGTATCGGAAAACATTCACTTCTTCCATACTCCCTCCTCCCCAATTTGAAATCCAATTTTTTTTTATCTAAATCTTTTAAACCCCCCAAATCACCTTCCCTTTTTTTCTATTTTCACTTTAAACCTTTCTACCTTTACAACACTTTCCCAAATTTCATCCACAACCTTTGCAATTTTTTTTTAGAATCTCCCATAAAACATTACATCAGCAAAAAGTAACGTGTAAATTTCCCCCTTTTTGGGAATTTTGGGTTTCCCCCATAATTTAACCCAAACCCCTCCCCCAAACACCCTAGCTTTTTATTTTCCTTTAAAACCCCATCTAAAATATATTAAACAACCATGGTGACATTAAAACCCCCCTGTCTAAAAAACCTACTTTTTCTGGGGAATTTGTCTCCCTCTCTTCAAAAACACCCTAACCTGAGCCTCACTATCCCCCATAAAAAACCTTTTCCCCATTTAATAACTTTTCCACCTATTCCATAAACTTTTCAAAAATCTGCCACATTGCCCTCTATCCACTCTATCCCTTGCCTTTTTTAAATCCCCTAAAAGCCCAAAAAAAATTCCCTATCTTTATCTAAAAAATGTTCACATAAATTCTTTAATGTAAACACCTGAACTACACCCTCCCCACCCACCCCTAAAACCTCCTTGCCATCCGCAATCCTACATTCCCGTCCCTTTCCTCTAATTCTTTCAATTATAACCCTACCTAACCAACTTTTTCCGGAAAACTCAGTAAGCTTAATTTTCCCCTAATAATTTTACAGTCTCTTTTGTCCCCCTTCCCTTTATATAAAGGGGCTATACAAAGCTCTCTGCCAATCCCTAGGTAAACCCTTTCCCCCCTTTTATACATTTATTTAAAAAAAAGTAAACCCAAACCCCTCCAACCTAAAATCCCCCCCTGTTTTTTAAAATTTTTTTTCATGATCCCTCATTTTCCCGCCCGGGTTTAACCCCCCTTTTTAAATTTTTCGTAATCCTCACTTTCCTCCCCCACACTTACAATTTTGCCTTTTTCTTCACTCCTAAAAAAAAGGGTATACCCCCCCTGACCCCGTGGCATGAAATTAACCCCCTCTGGGTTTTTTTTCCTTTAAAATTTAAAAAGGGTTCCCAAAATTTTTCTCGCCCTCTACCCAATACCTCCATCTCCCCATCTACTAAAACCCCTACTCTGGTTTTTTTCTGACAAATCCATATTTTTTCCCCAGGGTTTTTTTAACTTGTTTAAATCACAATTCCCAAAAATTTTTTTTTATTTTTTATAAAATTTCTTGACAGTGGGCCCCTCCCACTCCCATCATCTGCTCTCCTTTTGCACTCTCTCACCAAATCTCTTTACCTTTCTTTTACTCTCCAAAATACTCTGCTCTTCTAAACCACTTCGCTTTGAAAAACCTCCAAAAACTACCTTTTTCTCTTTTCACACCCTTTTTCTTTTATCATTTTTTCCCCCAATCACTCCCCCTTTCCTCCTGCCCCCACCCTCCTAAAACCACAAACTTTTTGCCCCACATTTTTAATACTGCATTTTTAAAACATTCCAACCCTCTTCAAAACCCCCCCCCCACTCATCTTTGCACTAAACCCCCCCCTTTCTGCCAATAGCGCTTATAAACTCACCCGAACTTTTTTCCCCCCCCTTAGTTTTTTACACTTTTCCCCCCCCTCTTACTTTTGTTGCCACCTTCCCCCTTTTTCCCCCTCTACCTCTTTTCTCTAAAAGTAGCTACAACTAAATAATGACCGATTTAAACAGTTTCCCCCAAAAAACATGTACATCCTGGAGCCTACCCATCAACCTTTTTTCCACCAATACTTTAAAACAATAAACTACTTTCTTTTCGTGCTACATCATACCTTGTAAATTTATTTAACCTCTTTTTTATAAAAATGTATTACTTTTTTACCAAAAATTTTTTTTTTACACATAGCTCAATTAAAAAGGGCCCCCCCTTTAAAAATTTACCCCGGCAAACCCCCAAAATTTCCTACTCTCCCTCCATAACATTTTTCCCACTTTAGGGATTAAAATTCCCCAACCACCAAATTTCTCCACAATTGTTCAAAACCTCCCCCCCCCATTCCCCCAAAAATTTCCCAAAAATCTCTCTCTCCTCCTCTACACTTCTCTCTTTCTCCCCGGTGGGATACAAAGCTTTTTATAAACCCCCCCTTTTTACATCCAATTTATTTTACCTCCACAAATCCTTTAATTTAAAACATTTATAGGGCCCCCTTTTTTCCCGCCAAAACTTATCCTTTAACATTATTGGCCAAACCTTTTTTACTCTAACTCTATTTGAAACCCCGACCTAATCCCATTTTTTTCCTCCCCTCCCCTGAAATCCCTACCCCCTTCAGCTTTTTTTTCAAATTAAAAACCAGGGCTTTCCAACTTCTTCTCATTCATAACATCCCCAAACATCCTTTCTTACATCTGCACAACACCATGCACAATTTAAACTTTCCCCTTTTTACAATTTTTTTTTTCTTCTTATTCTTTTTTGTAATCTTTACAGGAAAAGGGGTTTTCTAGCCCATTTTCCCGGCATTTTAGTTGACTTTTTCAACACCATGGGGTTTTCGGGGGAAAGATTCTTATTCCACTTCCCCAAGGAATAAAAGGAAAAATTTAAAAGACCAAGAAATATTAAATTAAAAACAAAAAAAAACTCAGATGATGTGTATAAATAAAGTGTACAGTATTGAAATGTGACCTAAGTGTAAGTAGAAGTACAAGACTGCCTGTAAAACTTCAATTTATGAACAGACAAAAACATCAGCAATTTCCCACCATCATGTAAAACAATTACAGCTTTTTGTTTTTAACCCTCCTGCCAAGTGATTTTAAAACGAAACCTGTAATTGTTTTAAAAAGAGGAGGATTGCTGGGGTCTTTTGTCTTTTTTTATAAATATTTCAAAAATTACAGGTAAGTCTTGGGAAATTTTTACTTTTCACTTTGGTCACACTACACATACAAATCAAGCAAATAAAATACACCCCCTCTGGGTTTTTCTTCTATTTTCTTTCTAGTTCTTTTTCTTGTTTATTTCCTCTTATCTCCATGGGGGGAAGGAACAGAATCTTCCTCCGTAAGCCATCGTGTTGTAAAGGCAACTAAAATCCGGGGGCAAGGGGCTAGAACCCTTTTCCTGTAATATAAAAATGTAAAAGGAGAAACTTTCGTTTTTCCTTTTTGGGCCACCCCGCCCGGTGGGAAAAACGCCCGGGGTGTTTTTAAAGAAAGGAAAAATATATAAATATACAATTTTATATTAAATATATAAACAAAAATATAAACAAATAAGGGATACATATATACATATATAAAAACATATAAATAATATACATATATATAAAATTTTATATATATTACATAAATATATATACATAATATATAATAAAAATACATATATATATAAAACAATATTTTATACAATATATATTCATATAAATATACATATATATATACAAATATAATTTCATATATATTATAAAATATATTAAAAACATAATATATACATATATATATACAATATATATACATAAAAATTACATTTATATAAAATATTATATACATATAAAATATAAAATACATACATAAAATTTTAAAACATATATATATACTACAAAATATATACATATATAAAATACAACATACATAATACCTATAAATAACATACTAAAATATATATAACATATTATATACATACATACATATTTTATATACATATATATATACATACATACATATATTATACATATTATATACATACATACAAAAATATACTTTTATATAACATACTTTCATATATAAAAATATATAAAAACATAAATACATATAAAATAAACCCTAAAATATATACAAACATACATATATATATACAAAATACATACATACAAAATATATATACAAAATATATAAAACATACATATATATATTTAAATATATAAAAATACATACATATTATATAAAATATAATAAAACATACAACATATATTTTAAAACATACATACATATTATATTTCAAATATATATACATACATACAAAATATATATCCCTCATACATATATAAATACATTTAAAAAATACATTTTATATAACAAACATACATAAAATAAACATAAAATAAACCAAAAAATACTTTTATATTAATACATACCCAAAAAATTACCTATAAAAATATACTTTCATACAATATATATACCTAATATATATACATACATAAAATATAAATACATATATATAAAAAACAAAAACAATATTAAAAAATTTAAAAACATACCCTATATATTACATATTATTTACATACATAAAATTTTAAAATAAATACATTCATATATATAAACATATATAATACATATATATATCCCTTCATATATATTAAAATATTATAAAAAAATTTAAAATATATATACCTATATAATCATTTTTTTTTTTTTTTTTTTAACAAGTCGGGCCCTCCCCCACCCAGGCAGGGGGGACCCAAAAAAAAAAGAAAAAACCCCAAAAAAAAAATAAATTTCAAACATCCCTTCAACACCTTTTTACCAACTCGCACATTAACACTGTTTTTGCAGAGGTGCTCAGAAACAACAGTCTAGAAGCATAAACATATAAAGATTTTCACAAACCTATCCCCCCCAAACTGCCAAAATCCCAAAACCCCTCCTTTAAAGTGCAGGCAAACATACATACATTAAATAACTATATATATACATACTACATTTATAATACATTATTAACATACAAAACATATAAAATACATATATATAAAACTACATAAAAATATAAATATACATAAAATTAAAAAATACATACATAAAAAATATACATATATATATACATACATACAATATAAATATACAATAATATACATACAAACATCCCTATAAAATATACATATATATATACATCATACATATATATATACAAATATATTATCATAAAAAATAAAAAAAATATACAAAAAATATATACAAACAAAATAAATAATATATATACATATAAAAATACATACATATATATATAAAATATAACATATATATATACATACATAAAAAAATATATAAAACAAATATATAAAAAAAATAGTATATAAATATTATATATAAAAAATATATAAATATATATATATATATATAAAAAATATAATGGGGTGGTTTGGTTTCAAAAAATTTAATAAATGTATGGAAGAGGGTAAGGTACCAAAGGGGTTGGCAGAGGCATGTATAGTCCCTTTATATAAAGGGAAAGGGGACAAAAGAGATTGTAAAAATTATAGAGGAATAACTTCATTGAGCATACCAGGAAAAGTGTACGGTAGGGTTATAATTGAAAGAATTAGAGGTAAGACAGAACGTAGGATTGCGGATGAGCAAGGAGGATTCAGAGTGGGTAGGGGATGTGTAGATCAAGTGTTTACATTGAAGCATATATGTGAACAGTATTTAGATAAAGGTAGGGAAGTTTTATTGCATTTATGGATTTAGATAAGGCATATGATTGAGTGGATAGAGGAGCAATGTGGCAGATGTTGTAAGTATATGGAATAGGTGGTAAGTTACTAAATGCTGTAAAGAGTTTTTATGAGGATAGTGAGGCTCAGGTTAGGGTGTGTAGAAGAGAGGGAGACTACTTCCTGGTAAAAGTTGGTCTTAGACAGGGATGTGTTATGTCACCATGGTTGTTTAATATATTTATAGATGGGGTTGTAAAAGAAGTAAATGCTAGGGTGTTCGGGAGAGGGGTGGGATTAAATTATGGGGAATCAAATTCAAAATGGGAATTAACACAGTTACTTTTTGTTGATGTTACTGGGCTTATGGGAGATTCTAAATAAAAATTGCAAAGGTTAGTGGATGAGTTTGGGAAGGTGTGTAAAGGTAGAAAGTTGAAAGTGAACATAGAAAAGAGTAAGGTGATGAGGGTATCAAATGATTTAGATAAAGAAAAATTGGATATCAAACTGGGGAGGAGGAGTATGGAAGAAGTTAATGTTTTCAGATACTTGGGAGTTGACGTGTCGGCGGATGGATTGATGAAGGATGAGGTTAGTCATAGAATTGATGAGGGAAAAAAGGTGAGTGGTGCATTGAGGTATATGTGGAGTCAAAAAACGTTATCTATGGAGGCAAAGAAGGGAATGTATGAAAGTATAGTAGTACCAACACTCTTATATGGATGTGAAGCTTGGGTGGTAAATGCAGCAGCAAGGAGACGGTTGGAGGCAGTGGAGATGTCCTGTCTAAGGGCAATGTGTGGTGTAAATATTATGCAGAAAATTCGGAGTGTGGAAATTAGGAGAAGGTGTGGAGTTAATAAAAGCATTAGTCAGAGGGCAGAAGAGGGGTTGTTGAGATGGTTTGGTCATTTAGAGGGAATGGATCAAAGTAGAATGACATGGAAAGCATATAAATCTATAGGGGAAGGAAGGCGAGGTAGGGGTCGTCCTCGAAAGGGTTGGAGAGAGGAGGTAAAGGAGGCTTTGTGGGCGAGGGGCTTGGACTTCCAGCAAGCGTGCGTGAGCGTGTTAGATAGGAGTGAATGGAGACGAATGGTACTTGGGACCTGACGATCTGTTGGACTGTGAGCAGGGTAATATTTAGTGAAGGGATTCAGGGAAACCGGTTATTTTCATATAGTCAGACTTGAGTCCTGGAAATGGGAAGTACAATGCCTGCACTTTAAAGGAGGGGTTTGGGATATTGGCAGTTTGGAGGGATATGTTGTGTATCTTTATACGTATATGCTTCTAAACTGTTGTGTTCTGAGCACCTCTGCAAAAACAGTGATAATGTGTGTGTGTGGTGAAAGTGTTGAACGATGATGAAAGCATTTTCTTTTTGGGGATTTTCTTTCTTTTTTGGGTCACCCTGCCTCGGTGGGAGACGGCCGACTTGTTGAGAAAAAAAAAAAAAAAATATATACAGTGGACCCCCGGTTAACGATATTTTTTCATTCCAGAAGTATGTTCAGGTGGCAGTACTGACCGAATTTGTTCCCATAAGGAATATTGTGAAGTAGATTAGTCCATTTCAGACCCCCAAACATACACGTACAAACGCACTTACATAAATACACTTACATAATTGGTCGCATTGGGAGGTGATCGTTATGCGGGGGTCCACTGTATATATATATGTATATATATATATGTATATATATTATATATATATATATATATATAATAATTATATATATATATATATATATATATATTAATATATATATATTACACACACACACCACACACACACACACACACATTTAGAGTCACTGGACATGTTCCTAAAAGTGCTTCAGTGTTAGAGACTCTTTTAACCCTTAAACTGTCCAAATAAATTTACGTTCACATGCGCAGTGCTCCAAAAGTAAATCTACATTTTTTTACATATTTTCAAATATAACAAAAAAAAAGTAGATCAAAGTTTTATTTATACGTTTTCAAATGTAAAAAAAACAGAACTACGTTTTTTTACATACTTTCAAATGTTGAAAAAAACATAGATCTACGTTTGGACAGTTTAAGGGTTAAACATGGTGTTATGCACAGTGCTGTTTTACACTCCTCACACATAAAACAAGTGTCTCTGCATTTTTGTGGGTGGGTTGTTGTGGGTGTGTAGGCTGTTGTGTGTGGGTGGTTCAAGGTGGCCTTTATTGTCCATGTGCTGAGTCAGCGGCATGGCTACCAGCCTGGAGTACTGTTGGTGCTACATAACGCATTACATCACAACCATCACCTGCTGCCACATGTATATTATCCATCCCAACTGTAACATTACCTATTACCCATACCATCTTCCCCACCAGCCATGCTGTCTTCCCCACCAACCATGCTGTATTCCCCACCAACCATGCTGTATTCCCCATCAACCATGCTGTATTCCTTACCAACCATGCTATCTTCCCCACCAACCATGCTGTCCTCCCCACTAACCATGGTATCTTCCCCACCAGCCATGCTATCTTCCCCACCAACCATGCTGTCTTCCCCACCAACAATGCTGTCTTCCCCACCAACCATGCTGTCTTCCCCACCAACCATGCTATCTTCCCCACCAACCATGTTGTCTTCCTGACCATCCTCATGGAAACAAGTCACTTTGACTTTTTTGGGTTATCCTAGGTTCTCTACACATATGCTGCTATGTATGATCTATGTAACTGTATTTGTGTATAAAGTGGAACCTCAAGTTTCGGCCATAATTCGTTCCAGAAGGCTGTTCGAGTGCCGTTACCGAACTAATCTGTTCCCATAAGGAATAATGTAAATTAGATTAGTCCATTTCAGACCCCCCAAAAAACAATACAAAAACTTAAAATAATACACTTACATAATTGTTCGAGTTGGGAGGTGGCCAAAACTCGGGGTACCACTTTACCTGAATAAACTTATTTACTTACTTATTCTTTGAGACATGGGAAAATATGAGTTTCCTCTTTCGCTGTGGTACATCCGAACATGAATGAGATGACCCAGCACCAGAGGTGGAAGGCTGATGGTCGTCAGGGTTTACAGCACTATTTCTGGTATCCTGGGCATTGCTTTCAGTCACGAACTCCTCACAACAATGAAATTCATTTTCACTGACACTTCCATCTGTGTGAGAACTATCACTTGGTAAGAGAAGAGTCCCAATTCGTCGAGGAGTGAGGTATTCCTTACCACTAGGCATGGTGAACAAGGCATGCTGAATTGGCACTCCCACAATGCACTGCAGCCTCCACGATTTTTTTTATACTGCACACACTGAGCACAAAGACCCATTCTCTCACATGTAGGCTTACCAGCTTTCTCCCACCAGATTTGAAGGCGATAGAATTTTGGTGTGGTATTAACCCTTTCAGGGTTGGTGCCGTATTAGTATGGCTTGCACGCCAGGGTTGATGCTGTACTAGTACGCATAAATTCTAGCGCCTTCAAATGTAGCGAGAGAAAGCTGGTGTGCCTACATATGAAAGAATGGGTCTATGTGGTCAGTGTGTGCAGTATAAAAAAAATCCTGCAGCACACGGTGCATAATGAGAAAAAAACTCCGACCCTGTTTTTGGTTTAAAACGGCTACTTTGCACTGTATTTCGTATGCTGTTTATGGTTGTACTCTAGTTTTCCTGGTCTCATTTTATAGAATGGAAGACATATTACAGAAATTGAGATGATTTTTATTGGTTTCACAATGAAAAGTACATTGAAATTGAGCTCAAAGTAGCAGTAATGTTCAATTTTTGCCAAAGTTCAAAAGTAAACAAATCATGTCATGCATCTAATACACATCAACTGGTGAGTCTAATATTCTTTCACAGGTGTCATTGATATTATTTATACAATTTCTACACCATTTCTACACTAATGCAGTAGTCTGCATAACAGTAAATCTTCTATTTTTTGTGAGAATAAAAATTCAAAGTGGAAAGCAAAAGAAATGTAACAGAGGCCTGGAGACGTGACAAATGAACAGAGGAAATGTTATTTTAGTGCCAGTAATGTCTGTCTTGTTTATTCTGGACCCTATTTGGAAATTGGCATCTTTTTAAATCTGTATGAAATTGGCAAAATTGCCAATTTCTGACCACTTTATTGGATACTTGAAACCGGTAAATGGATAGTTTCTTGTTCTTATACACATTCGATATAAAAAATGGAGTTCTAGCAAAGTACTTATGATTTTTGTCTACTGGTACATTGGAATTGGCCGAAAATAGGGCTCAAAATGGGCGAAATCGCCGATGCGTAAACATCTTCAAGACCGCTAACTTCACGAGAGCATAATTCTGTAAGTTTTCCATCAAATTTCATACTTTTGGTGTCATTTTGATCAAGGAAATATTCTCTATCATTCCATAAGAGATTTTTTTTTTTTTTCGAAAAATTTCCGACCCTGAGAACAAGTTTAGGAGAGGGCCTGCCGACCCTGAAAGGGTTAATTAAGGGACAGACACTGGCTTGCAAGCTGTAATATTATGGGACCGACAGTGAAAGGGTTAAGCTACAGATAAGCTTTCTTGACAAGCATTGTCAACAATACAGAAAAACAACTATACACAATTGGCTAAAGAAAATGGAGAGAAAAAAGTAACTAGTAAACAAATCTGTTTTAATCAGCAAATCTTGTCCTCATGTTAAATACACTAAGCTACCACAAGTCACTCAAATTATTCAAGAAAGAAACTGTTGGGCAGACTGCATTTATACTTAAATTCATAGTAAGCTTTTGATAAAATTCCTAGCAAGAGACTGATTTAGAAAAAGCAAAGTACTAAACTTATTATCAAATTAGTGCTCACAAATACACACACTGTAAGTTATCCCTTACACTGTCCAAGCGTAGATCTACGTTGATGTGCATAGCGCTCCAACCTTGATTTTCTCCATTTGAGAGCATGTAAAATCAGACGTAGATCTATGTTCGGAGCACTACGCACGTCAACGTAGATATACACTTGGACAGTTTAAGGGTTAAATAGTAACTAGTTGCAAAAATGAGCTATGAGATGGATTGGTGTACCATCTTAAGAGAATGCATATAACCTTGAAAAAACTGTGCACTTTAATTATGAAGTAAATCTGTTGAGGTTCTGTCAAGCTAATGTTCAGAAACAAAACTAACACAGCAGCAAAATCCAAACAGATATAGAATTAGTTTTTCTAAGAATCTAGAGCACCAACATTTTGTACAGTAAAACAAGCTATATCAATGTTTGTGTGCATATAAATTTTAATCCGTAAACAGTCCAAACGTATATATACGTTCTCTCCCCTAGTGCTCCAACTTTTTTGAGAGAAAAAAAATCATTTTTTTAATAGGAAAAAAGAGCATATGGTACCCAGGCATCCCCAATTATTTTAATATGGCACACAGTGAGTGCACACACCCATTCTCTCATGTCTAGGCAACTCAGGCTTATTGTGGGAATGTTGAATGTATGACAAATAAAACATATATATATATGTTTGGGGCACTAACGGTAAAAACGTATACAGTGGACCCTCTGGGTAACGAATGCATCGCATAACGTTAAATCCGCCTAGCGATACATTTTAACGCAAAAATTTTGCCTCAGCTAACGCTAAAAAACTCGCCCAATGCGATTCGTTCCGTTCGAGACGCGTCCACGTGTGGCCTGAGCGCGCCTCACTTGTCCCATGGGTGCCAGTGTTTACAAGCCAGCCACTGTGGTTGCATCCAAACATACAATCTGAACATTTCATATTATCACAACGTTTTTAGTCATTGCACCTGCAAAATAAGTCACCATGGGCCCAAAGAAAGCTTCTAGTGCCAACCCTGTGATAAAAAGGGTGAGAATTAGTATGGAAATTAGGAAAGATTTTGAAGGGTTTGAGGCTAACCCTGAGATGCCTATGCCAGTTGTGGAATCCATTGTGCCTACTTCAAAGATCAAAGAAATGTATGCAAAGTGGGCTGAACTGCAAACCTTTATGGATGAAAATCACCCTAACACAGCTATTGCAAGCCGTGCTGGTGACTATTACAATGACAATGTTATGGCCCATTTTAGACAAATCTTAACCATTTGGGGGTTTCGGCCGTACTAGTACGGCTTATGACCCAGGGTTTTTGACGTACTAGTACGCCTAAATTCTAGCGCCCTCAAATATAGTGGGAGAAAGCTGGTAGGCCTACATATGAAAGAATGGGTCTATGTGGTCACTGTGCAGAGTATAAAATAAATCCTGCAGCACACAGTGCATAATGAGAAAAAAAAAACTGACAGTTTTTTTTGGAATAAAACAGTGACTTTGCACTGTATTTTCGTATGGTATTTATTGTTGTATTCTAGTTTTCTTGGTCTCACTTTATAGAATGGAAGACATATTAGAGAAATTGAGATGATTTTGACTGGTTTTACAATGAAAAGTACCTTGCAATTGAGCTCAAAGTAGCAGAAATGTTCGATTTTTACCAAAGTTCAAAAGTAAACAAATCATGCCAAGCATCCAATACGCGTCAACTGATGAGTCTAATATTCTTTCGCAAGTGCACCAATATTATTTATACCATTTTTTACACTAATGCAGTAGTCTGCCTAACAGTAAATCTCCTATTTTTTTGTGAGAATAAAAATTCAAAGAGGAAAGCAAAAGAATGTAAGAGGGGCCATGAGACGTGATTAATGAACAGAGAAAATGTCATTTTAGTGCCAGGAATGTCTTTCTTGTTTATTCTGGACCCTATTCGGAAACTGGTATCTTTTGAAATGTGTGAAATTGGCAAAATTGCTAAATTCTGACCACTGTACTGGATAGTTGAAAATGGTAAATGGGTGGTTTCTTTCACTCATTCGATAGAAAAAATGGAGTTCAAGCGAAATATTCATGTTTTTCGTTGACTAGTACAGTGGAATTGGCCAAAAATGGGGCTCAAAATGGGCAAAATTGCCGATGCGTAAACATTGCCGAGACTGCTAACTTCGCGAGAGCATAATTCCGTAAGTTTTCCATTAAATTTCATACTTTTGGTGTTATTATGATCGGGAAAAGATTCTCCATCTTTTCATTAGAATTTTTTTTTTTTTTTAATTTGGCTGACCCTGAGAACAAGTCTCGGAGAGGGCCTGTCGACCCTGAAAGGGTTAAAGGAACGGGAGGTACAGAGCTCTATGGACAGATATATTGTGTAACAGAGGTCCAGTGACTCTCAAGCTGGTCCTAGTGGCATTAAAAGAAGAAGGGAAGTAACCCGGAAAAGGACTTGACACCTCTGGCTGGGCTCTGGTGGCCTGGTGGTTAACGCTCTCGCTTCACATGGTGAGGGCCTGGGTTCGATTCCCAGCCAGAGTAGAAACATTGGACGTGTTTCTTTCCACCTGTTGTCTATGTTCCCCATCAGTAAAATGGGTACCTGGGTGTTAGTCGACTGGTGTGGGTCGCATCCTGGGACACTGACCTAAGGAGGCCTGGTCACAGACCGGGCCGCGGGGGCGTTGACCCCCGGAACTCTCTCCAGATAAACACTGTTCTCTCCAGATAAACCTCAAGTCCGAATGGAAGGGGATTCCCCTTCTAAACATTAACACAATCCACACACTCCCCTCCTCCCATCCCATCAATCATCACCAGATCTTCAATAAAGGTAAGTGTCATGTAATTGTACATTTCTTCAGTTTGTGTGTATTAAAATTAATATTTCATGTGGTAAAAAAAATTATTTTTCATACTTTGGGGTGTCAGGAACGGATTAATTTGATTTCCATTACTTCTTATGGGGAAAATTAATTCAGCTAACGATAATTTCGCCTAACGTTGAGCTCTCAGGAATGGATTAATTTAGTATCAACCTTGACCTAAAACGCTTTCTTGATAGTTGTGACAGAACCCACAGGAATAACACCAGACACAAACATCTCTACGACATTCCCTATATCCGACTAAACCTTTACAAAAATTCAATGTATGTCAAAGGCCCTAAAATCTGGAACACCCTACCTAAGAACTCTAGAACTGCAGACACATTCATCACCTTCAAAACTACCATTAGAAAACATCTTATCTCCCTGATAAACCACATCAACTAACTACACGAATACCACCTGGTGGTTCACACTTACACTCACTCACCCATTTGACCATAAACAGAAATATTAATCTCAATCTTAAAATAATGAATCCTATGATACTCCAATACTGAAACTATGTACTGTGCCAAAACAAAAGCATTCACATTGCTAAACTCACAAACTAGTATTTAGTCACTTAGCCGTAATACCAACTTACCTCATAACTTGTAATATTTTAAAATAAAGAATTAAACTAAGTCTGCCCGAAATGCCTAGCCATGCTAGGCGTTCTAGTGGTACACTCTGTAATCATTATTTAACTACATGTAAACCACACAACAACCAAATTCTGTAAATTCAACATTGTAATCTTTATAGAGAATAAACTTTGAATTTGAATTTGAATTAGGCGAGGGTCCACTGTACATACGTTTGGACCGTTCACGAGTTAAAGGAAAAAATTTGAGATCCTGTTAACATACCAATTATAGTAACCCAATATTCCGTGAATAAGGTATCAGTGCGCAGTGTGTTGTAATCCAAAGCAGTATGACTGAAGCAATTTTAACCCTTTGACTGTCGCGGTCGTATATGTACGTCATGGGAGATACCGTGTTTGACGTATCTATACGCATAAATTCTAGCGGCTTCAAATCAAGCGGGAGAGGGCTGGTAGGCCTACACTAGAGAGAATGGGTCTCAGTGGTCGGTGTGCACCCTGTGAAAAAAATCTGGGACTCAGCGGTGCATTGTGGGAATGCCATCTTGGTAGTCCATTTTCACCATGCCTCGCGGTAAGAAGTTCCTCACTCCTCGGCGGATTGGAGGTCTTTTGTTCCCAAGTGATAGCTCAAACAGTGATGATAGTGTCAGTGAAAGTGAATTCCCTGGTTTTGAAGCGGGTGTGACCGAGAAAATTACCCAGGATAACATAATTAGTGATGAAAACCCAGATGACCCACAACCATCCACCTCTGGTGCTAGGCCGGCTCGTTCATATTCACCTGTACCAGGACGAAAGAGGAAACTATTTGCCCGTGTACAAGACTCAGATGTGAGCAGTGCAAGTGATAGTGATAGTGATTTCAAGGTTATTGAAAGCACTTCTAGTTGTGACAGTGAGGGTGAATATTCCCCAGTGAAACGGCAGTATATACGACGTCGCATGCGGTCTGGTAGTGTGCCATATGCTCTTCCAAGAGGAAGGAGTACATCTCGGAGCACATCCCGTGGCCCTACACCACGTCCTGATAGTGAAGATGACGATATTGTTACGATGGGTATAAATGATGTGAGTGAGGCAGCAGGCGGTGGTGGTGATAGTGACGGTGCCATGAGTCATGTGACACCAGCAGCGGGCCACGCTAGTGCCCGCGCTGCTGACTCTGCACAACTACAACCTGCTTCGGCCGACCCCACACTCTCACAACCACAACCACAACCTGCACAACCACAACGACATTACAATATCCAGAACGCACCAGCTGACCGCATCTGGGATTGGCATCAAGATGACGAGTTTGTTCCCAATCCCCATGACTTTGATGGAGGACAAAGTGGAATACGGCCATCATGTACACTTGGGAACAATCCCACTGAACTGGAATGCTTTCAGTTGTTCTTCGATGAACCCCTGATGGACATTATTGTCAGGGAAAGCAATACATACTATGAGTACACCATGGCAAACACTATGCTTTCACCAAGATCACGCCTACACCAGTGGAAGGACACAACTGTGGCAGAGATGTATCTGTTCTTTGCCACAATAATGCTTATGCCACATGTGTATAAGCATAGTGTCAGCACATACTGGGCGACAGACCGCCTGATTTAACCCCTGCTTTCAGTGACATTATACCAGTGAATAGATTTGTGTTACTGTTACGTATGTTACACTTTTCAGACAAAACCAGGCCTGACAGAAGCGACAGGTTATATAAGATCAGATGTGTGTTTATGTACCTGAAACAAAAGTGCTGTATGTATTTTTTATCCCTTCAGGAAGCTTGTTATTGACGAGTCTTTGATTTTGTTCAAAGGAAGACTCTCATTCAAGCAGTATATACCAAGCAAGAGGAAATGCTTTGGTATAAAGTTATTTGTTCTGTGTGATTGCAAAACTGGTCTGGTTTTGGATATAATTGTGTACACTGGCGGTAAAACAATGGAAGATACCAGGAAGTTACTGGGTATCTCTGGTGATGTGGTTAGAACAATGATGGAGCCATATCTTGGTAAGGGGCATATTTTATATACTGACAACTGATACACAAGCCCTATACTCAGTGATTTCTTGCGAGTGAACATGACAGATGTGTGTGGCACAGTGCGTAGAAATCGTAAACATATGCCTAGGTTCGAAGCTGGCAGTCGTAGAGGTGAAGTGCAGGTGTTTGCTGCCAATGACATCATGGCATTTCGGTGGCATGACAAACGTGATGTCACACTGCTGACATCAGTTCACCGACACGAAATGGTAGAGACTGGCAAGCAGAATAGAGAGACCAATGAACCTATTGTAAAACCTGCAGCTGTGATGGATTACAACCTCAATATGCGCTTAGTGGACAAATGTGACATGCAGATTGGGTTTGCTGACTGTGTTCGCAAGAGTTATAAGTGGTACATAAAACTGTTTTTCCATCTTCTTGACATTTCCATGCTGAATGCTTATAATATGTATAAGTTGAAGACCAAGAACAAACCCAAATATGGTGAATTTTGTTTGTCAGTCATCAGACAAATAATATTCAAGTACCAAGAAACAACACCTGCAATAGACCAGCGCCCACGAAATTATCAACACATGTCCTCTCGTCTGAGGCCTGGTGGTCACTACCCCATACCACTGCCTGCTACTACTGCCAAGAAAAATGCTCAGAAGAGGTGTTTTGTCTGTGGACATACCACAAAACGCCCACAAAAACGCAGAGACACTCGTTTTATGTGTGAGGAGTGTAAGACACCATTGTGCTTATACCCATGTTTCAAAGAATTCCACAAGCTGCAGCACTTCTAATAAAGTGTCCAGTGATTGTACATATGTATATATATTATAAAGCAATCGTAATAAACATTTGTTTACATTGTTGGTTTGTGTAAACAAGTTTTAGCAACATTATAATGATACGAGTGTTTTTGCTATAATTGTGTTACATTCAACGAGTGTATATTTGAACATTGCACAATAATTTGGTCTCACAGGCCACAAAAGTTATGCGAAAAAATAAAATAGTGAAAAAAACAAGAAACCATCGAATACAAGTAAATAAAAGTTTACCGGGTGAGCGGCAGCCGCCGCTGTTGCCGCCAGCAGATCAATTTCAGCAAACTTCAGGACTCTATATCTCGGTAAGTACTGATGGGAAAAATTTTTTTTTTGGGACTAAAACAATCAGAAAAATAATCTTAACATTTTCATAAGAAAAAATAATTTTTTTTTTTCGAATATTTTGCGACACCAGGAGCAACTTCAGGATTGGGCCCTTCGACAGTCAAAGGGTTAAAATTTTGTACATGTATATAAACAATATAGCTGTGATTTTGTGTATAGGGCAAGGAGCAATAACATCTTGTAGGAGTGAGGAAGAGCCAGTTGTGAGTGTGGGGGAAGTTCCTGAGGCAGTAGGTAAAATGAAAGGGGGTAAGGCAGCTGGGATTGATGGGATAAAGATAGAAATGTTAAAAGCAGGTGGGGATATAGTTTTGGAGTGGTTGGTGCTATTATTTAATAAATGTATGGAAGAGGGTAAGGTACCTAGGGATTGGCAGAACGCATGCATAGTTCCTTTGTATAAAGGCAAAGGGGACAAAAGAGAGTGCAAAAATTATAGGGGGAGAAGTCTGTTGAGTATACCTGGCAAAGTGTATGGTAGAGTTATTATTGAAAGAATTAAGAGTAAGACGGAGAATAGGATAGCAGATGAACAAGGAGGCTTTAGGAAATGTAGGGGGTGTGTGGACCAGGTGTTTACAGTGAAACATATAAGTGAATAGTATTTAGATAAAGCTAAAGAGTTTTTTGTGGCATTTATGGATTTGGAAAAGGCGTATGACAGGGTGGATAGGGGGCCAATGTGGCAGATGTTGCAGGTGTATGAGGTACGTCACTGAAAGCAGTGAAGAGTTTTTACGAGGATAGTGAGGCTCAAGTTAGAGTATGTAGGAAAGAGGGAGATTATTTCCCAGTAAAAGTAGGCCTTTGACAAGGATGTGTGATGTCACCGTGGTTGTTTAATATATTTATAGATGGGGTTGTAAGAGAAGTAAATGCGAGGGTCTTGGCAAGAGGCGTGGAGTTAAAAGATTAAGAATCACACATAAAGAGAGAGTTGTCACAGTTGCTCTTTGCTGATGACACTGTGCTCTTGGGAGATTCTGAAGAGAAGTTGCAGAGGTTGGTGGATGAATTTGGTAGGGTATGCAAAAGAAGAAAATTAAAAGTGAATACAGGAAAGAGTAAGGTTATGAGGATAACAAAAAGATTAGGTGATGAAAGATTGGATATCAGATTGGAGGGAGAGAGTATGGAGGAGGTGAATGTATTCCGATATTTGGGAGTGGACGTGTCAGCGGATGGGTCTATGCAAGATGAGATGAATCATAGAACTGATGAGGGGAAAAGGGTGAGCAGTGCACTTAGGAGTCTGTGGAGACAAAGAACTTTGTCCTTGGAGGCAAAGAGGGGAATGTATGAGAGTATAGTTTTACCAGCACTCTTATATGGGTGTGAAGCATGGGTGATGAATGTTGCAGCGAGGAGAAGGCTGGAGGTAGTGATGTCATGTCTGAGGGCAATGCCTGGTGTGAATATAATGCAGAGAATTCGTAGTTTGGAAGTTAGGAGGAGGTGTGGGATTGCCAAAACTGATGTCCAGAGGGCTGAGGAAGGGTTGTTGAGGTGGTTCGGACATGTGGAGAGAATGGAGCGAAACAGAATGACTTCAAGAGTGTATCAGTCTGTAGTGGAAGGAAGGCGGGGTAGGGGTCGGCCTAGGAAAGGTTGGAGGGAGGGGGTAAAGGAGGTTTTGTGTGTGAGTTGCTTGGACTTCCAGAGGGCATGCGTGAGCATGTTTGATAGGAGTGAATGGAGACAAATGGTTTTTAATACTTGACGTGCTGTTGGAGTGTGAGCAAAGTAACATTTATGAAGGGATTCAGGGAAACCGGCAGGCCGGACTTGAGTCCTGGAGATGGGAAGTACAGTGCCTGCACTCTGAAGGAGGGGTATTAATGTTGCAGTTTAAAAACTGTAGTGTAAAGCACCCTTCTGGCAAGACAGTGATGGAGTGAATGATGGTGAAAGTTTTTCTTTTTCGGGCCACCCTGCCTTGGTGGGAATTGGCCAATGTGTTAATAAAAAAAAAAAATAAAACAAAGAATAAATCATACAACTATAGTACTGATCATACTGTATAAGGGATTTCTAATAACTGTTTAAATAGAAGAGCTACTGCCTAAAGGATAGCAAACTTCAATCGATTTCACATTCTTCACACTACTTTCAAATACATATAGAAAGTACATTTCAACGTATTCTGAACAAAACAATACAGTACTTACCTGAGCTGGCACAGCCAGTGATGACTGCTCTGACATATTTTCTGCTGAACTTCTTTAACAGTAAAAGACATTCAAAAACTTACAGGCATCCTGATGACATTCAAGACCAGAGATAAAAAACTTAAGACTTGACTTGTAGTTTATAGCTGACTGGGTCAGTATGGAGGGGTGTCATGATCCTGTCTTAGTCACACACTACATTTTTAATGCACTACTCAAAATTTCCTTCTGAAGATAGAAAATTTGTAAATAAAAAATCCTAAGCTGTAGTAAACAACCAGACTTGAGGAAATCAAACAAAAATAATAAAGAATCCTACCATAATCTACAATATAAATGTGGCATCTAATTTATAAATTTTATGCATATAGAATATGAGTTGCAAGCTACAGTATCTTATATATGTTATCTCATTTACACTGCTTACAAATGCAATAATTTCCCCATTTTTTCTATGTTGGGGGAGAAGAGATACAGTAAGTTATGAACTGTCAATATTAATCGGCAAATACAAATCTAATTTTATACAACTAAGCTTCAATAAGACAAGTCTAATTACTTATTTAATAATCATAAAAGATCAAGAAATATATAAACCGCAATACTCTAACTTTCAAATGTTTCAAGTTCTTAAACAAAACTTCTTTCTGATAATAATATTCTTTTTCATCAACAAATTTGCAAGAGTGGATCTAAAAGCCAGGCTCAGACGAGTAAGAAAGCATCAAGATAACATAAAATTTCAAATGCATGAGTATCTATTTTCTGTGGATGAATATACGACAATTACAATATTCTTCAGAATACAGTATTACCTCCAACTGATGCAACTAATTTTAGTGTAGATCAATAACACTGACCACTCTAAGTACTCAGATGTATCTCAGCATCCATACCTGGAGTATACCTGGAGAGGGTTTCAGGGGTCAACATCCCTGCAGCACGGTCTGAGACCAGGCCTCGTGATGGATCAGGGTCCGATCAACCAGGCTGTTACTGCTGGCCATCCACACTCATGTCAGTTGCAAGCCAAGATAAGAGCAAGAATACTGACACTAACATGCAATAAATTCATTTTTTTTCAACCACTTGAAAATTATAAAATATGCTTGTGAAAGACATTCCTAATAATTTATTAGTTATAAGAAAGGTCTTAACATGATGAAAGTGACTGCCTTTGTAAACACTAATCATACATAATCTTGGAAATAAATATGCAGCTGAAGTAGAGGCATTTAAATTGTTCTGTGAGCTACAGCCCTACTTGGAACATATTTATTTCACTGTAGCAAAGATTTTAAGATATTCCAATGAATCATTTGATTTATGACACTAGAACTGTTTATTCAGTTCTTTTAACAAAGTTGCTATCTCAATTAATATTCGGCAACATTAAGTTATACCAATGGATATTTTCTCCACAATATGACTACATGATGTGCAAGAAACTGTTAAGCATGTGACAGAAACAAACTGTGTCCACAACATGCAACATTGTGGATGCTGCATGACCCTCATGGGCTTATTACTTTCTTGAGAATATAATAATATTGAGAATGATTTCAATGTACAGATTTTTCTTGCAACAGACCATTTGAGATTAAAAGAGTGCATCAGCTTTAAAAACTTAATACAGCCTCTCCTCACTTAACAAAAGAGTTCCATTCCTAAGACCTCGTTGGTCAATGAATTCGTCAGTAAGGAAGCAGCACACCATTTGGTAGTTGCTTTGTGTCAACCTTCTTTGATATTGTTTTAATGTCACCTTTGCACCATTTATAGTATTTCTGGTATACAGTGGACCCCCGCCTTACGATATTATTTCATTCCAGAGGTCTGTTCAGGTGCCATTATAGACCGAATTTGTTCCCATAAGGAATATTGTGAATTAGATTAGTCCGTTTCAGACCCCCAAAAATACACGTACAAAAGCACTTACAAAAATACACTTACATAATTGGTCGAGTTGGGAGCTGATCGTAAGGCGGGGGTCCACTGTATTTTTAAATGTTTATACAGTAGTGTACTGTATATTGTAATAAGCAGAATAGAGGAAATCAGCTCTAACATACATTATTTAGGTATGAATACTGGTCAAAGAGCCCAGCGTAAGTACAAGTTGTCGGTAAACAAATATGTCACTAAGTGAGGAGAGGCTGTAATTGGCAAAACTATTATTTTGAGCTGAAGAAAATTTTCAGAATTTTATCAACGAATTTATTCATTTATCCGCCAGACCCATGTGGATTATTCAACGCAAAGATTGGCAGAATCTCAATCCTGTCTGTCTCCTCAAAGGCAGGCAGGTAGGCATGCTGCCAAGGCGCAATCGATAATTTCCTCAATTTATCAGAAAAAAAGTAGATTACTGCATACTGTATATTTTTTTTTTAACTGAAACCAACTGTCCAGTGTTAAAGAGCAGTTACATAAAGGATTTATTGCTTTGTCTAAATTGTAAGTGTTGTTTGAAATTCTTGAGTTCTAAATTCCACTTAATACTGCATTTTTTTATCATCACTACTAAGTGCTAAACCTGTAGTGCAATATTTAAACGTTTTAGTATAGTACATGGATACAGTACTCTATAAATTGTTAACCCTTCGAGGGTCCAAGCCATTGTTCTATGCCATGAGCTCAGCTCACTCATAAACCGTGAGACGTAAATTTGAGCCTAGATAGAAGAGAATGGATCTATGTGGTAAGTGTGAACCATATAAAACAAATCCTGCAGCACACAATGCATGAGAAAAAAAACTGACTGTATTTATGGAATAAAACTGACTTTGTGGTGCATTTTCGTATGGCTTTTATGGTTGTATTCACAGTTTCGTGATCTCATTCAACAGAATGGAAGATATATTACTGAAATAGAGATGATTTTGATTTGTTTTAGTACTGAAAATAGCTTGAAACTGAGCTCAAATTAGCAGAAATGTTCAATTTTTGCCAATGTTCAAGAGTAAACAAATGATGTCATGCGTTCGATACACGTCAAATGGTGGATCTAATATACGTTCACAAATGCACTGACATTATTTATACAATTATTACAATATTACATAACAGTAAATCTTCTATTTTTTGGTGTGAATAAGAATAACGAATCAAAATGGAGTTCATCTGCAGAGCCTTGAAACTTAACTAATAAACAGATTAAATGTTATTTTAGTGCCAGGAATGCCTGCATTGTTTATTCTGAACCCTATTTTTAAATTAAATATTTTGAACTTTGTGTGAAATTGGCCAAATTACCAATTTCTGATCACTTTATTGGGTAGTTGAAATAGTTAATTGGGCAGTTTCTAAGAAGCTAAGAATTTGGTTGACTGGAATAATGTAATTGGCCTAAAGTAGGAGTCAAAGTGGGCAAAATAGCTGATGTTTAAATATTGCTGATGCAGTAAAATTCAAGACAGTGTAATTTTGTCAGTTTTCCATCAAATTTTGTACTTTTTGTTTACTACCTTCAGAAAAAGATTCTCTACCATTTCACAAGAAAAAATAACAAAAAAATTTTGAAAATTCTTAAACTCTGTGGACAAGGCGTAGAACTACAGCTTGGACCCTCAAAGGGTTAAAAATACTTGAACAAAATATATTATTTCCAACAATCATTCAACCAAAAGAAAGCTCAAATAATTACAGCTCATTAACTTAACTAATCCATGTCTGAGAGCATGTAAAGCAAGTGTAAAAAATCCTATTTGCCCTACGTGGTATGTACTGTTGAAAAGGACTTTATTCGTTATTAAATTTGTTCCATGTTTTTACATACTATAATAATGAGGTGCAGTAGCTGCCTCTACTCTGCACCTTATATAGTGGCCGAGAAAGATCAATTGTTTACATTTTATGTACTGTCAGAGAAAGTTGTGTAAGAAGTTCAAAGAAAACACTTAAAAAGTTTTTATATTATCTATTTTTTATATTATATATTTTCTATATATTCAGATGATTTTATCAAAATATACAAAAATCTGTTTTATATTACAAAATGCATCTGCAGTGATAAATTTGTTTGTTTTCTTGGGAAAACTATTATCCATATTTGGCATTATTCAATCACATCCCTGCACCTTTATGGTCAAAATAATGAAGCATCTGCTTTATTTTATTTCTGCATATTGCTGAGTTATCTGCACAGTCTGTTTAATGGAAAATAGTTAAGACACTTCATCATGCTTTCTGGTCTCAATGTAATGTATCTAGTTTACGTTTCCATAGTCAACAGCCACCAATTCTTTCAGTTTCTAAATACTAAGCTATTCCATACACCAAATACCATTTGTCTATTCTAGCAGAAGAAAATTTACCAACCAATCTAACAAAAATCCTCACTACATCAACCCACGTTTCAGTCTCAGTAACTAAACAAACTTTCATCCACTAAAAATTTGTAAAATAAGGACAAGCAATAAAAAATTTAACTACTAAGTAAGTTATCATAAATGGATTGGCTATACAACAATTTTTCACTGTGTACAGCAACACACAAAACATTTCAGGTAAACACCTGCATTCTTCCAACTTGGCTTAAATTTACACATGTCACTACCTATTCTGAAGGTAGATTAGTTCTAGATGCTTATAATGGTACCCATGAAGAATCTTCCACTTAATATTTCAGCTTGCTCTTATTAAATTAATATATGCACTTTGGCAGCTGATATACCGGTATATATCGTATACATATATAAAATAAAATGTGTAATGGATAATACTTTTTGCTTTACCAAGCTAGATTGATTATAATAACCCTCTGCTTATTTTAAGTGCCCCTATCAATGCATTTTCACTATGATAAACTACTGTGAAATGTGACAGTCAACATATAGCTCCTATTTAATGCCTCTGACTGAGGTAATACTGTATATACTAGCGAAGAAATAAAAAGACAATGAATACTGTAATTTTATGTAAAAAATTTAGAGTAAAGAAAAGCAGGTAAAAATATAAAAAACCTAGTTATTACTTTTTGCAAATTATTAAGATTGACATGTTTATTAATGTGAAGTTATTTATATAATGTAATTTGCAATACAACAATATAATCATGCATTTGTACTGTCATGAAAATTGAGGACTTTCCTCTAGTTTTTATACGAGTTAAAAGTATTGAAATGACCAAAAAGATTCACCCTTGTAATCTGAACATATAAGCAACAAGTAATCTATTACATTACACTGCCTGATTTTATATGCTCTCTTAAAAGACAAATCAGATTACTCTGATTTCTGAGTTAAAATATCAGATACTGAAACCTAAATCTATTACTTATGCTAACTAGCACTTATCCTGACAGAACAGCTAGTGCAGTGGCCATAATTGTCATTATTATTATCACTAAATGAAAGCAACATGATTTCCTGATGGCTTAGCACCACATCCTATACCTGGCAGGTTGTTGACATATCCACCATCAAGTAGCAAGTGTCCGTCATGTGGATCGCAGATGGGCGGCATGTACCCAGAGAGGGACATGGATGCCCGCACGTACCGCCAAGTACTTCCTGCAATACCCACTCATGCTTAATACTGGTTTCCTTAAAATTCAGCCTACTATCATGCCTCATTTTAACTTTCAAGGTGGCATTTACATGACCACCGTTACTGATACTCTCCGCTAGAAAAAACTCTTACTTTAACTGTCACAGTGAAGCATTATGAGTAATTATACAGAAAGTCCCACACAAACATCAAAATTTGCTTTCCTCAGTCACAACTTAACAGGAATAAATGGTAAGCAAAAATACGTTTTCCAACTAGATGAATGTTTTTTCCGATGAATGTAATGGCCTGCCCTTAAACATTTAATAAGAGAGAAATGTATTACATGAAAGTAACTTTAGTCTACCATTAAATTTTTACATGCAATCACAGCATCTGAATTACCCAAAGAATAGCATACACTTAAGTGTTTATTTTTTAACTTAATACAGTAGCTTCATACTTCCTTTATGTATATATATATTATATTTATAAAAACTGTAGTATATTGGGTAAGGGTTAGTAATTGAGAACATAATTTTAAATAAAAGAATTACAAAAATTAAACAAAATAAGCTAATAAAATCTTCACAATAATGGACTGTGAAAGCAATGAAGTCTACAAAGAGTACAGTGGTACCTTGGGATATGAACTTTTTTCCGTTCCAAAAGGCTGTTCGAGTGCTGATACCGAACAAATTTGTTCCCATAAGAAATAATGTAAATTAGATTAATCCGTTTCGGACCCCCAAAAATACACTTACAAAAGCACTTACATTAATACACTTACATAATTGTTTTCGTTTTGAGCTGTTCGTGTTCCTGAGGTACCACTGTAATGAAGACTGATCCCGTGACCTTGTACACGAAATTACCAAAGTATCATTTAGGTCATGATTTTATATCTTCCAAACATTGACACGTACTTAATCAGGATTGTGAAGGTACCAACTGATGCATGAATTACACATATAAGTAACAGCACAAAGACTTCATTAATGCAATATAGGTCGTATGCCCAAGACCACCAAACAGAATGGGAGAAACGCGGACTTCAGACTGATAATGCAAGCTGAATTATCTTTTAATTAAAGAACATCCAGCAGGCATGTGTGTGTTAGATAGGAGTGATTGGAGGCATATGGTTTCTGGGTCTTGACGAGCCGCTGGAATGTTAGCAAGGTAACATATATAAAGGGATTCAGGGAAACCAGTTAGCCAGACTAGAGTCCTAGAGGTGGAAAGTACAGTGCCTGCACTTTGAAGGAGAGGAGGGGATATTTGTTGTCTGGAGGGGCATCTGAACTGTAGTATCAGTGTGCCTTTGGCAAGATAGTGATAGAGTTAATGACAGTGAAAGTGTTTCATTTTCAGGTAACCCTATCTCAGTGAGAGACGATGGCCAGGGTCAAAAAAAAAAAAAAAAAAAAAAAAAGGCAAATGTCACGAAAGCCACAAAAATGAGAGGGTGGATAAAAAGAACTTTCAAAACAAGGGATATTAATGCCAATGGTGATACTATTAAAACCACTTGAGCTCTTTTGCTTAGAATGCTGTTCAGTGTTGATGGTGCCATTTAGGGCTGGAGATATCAGAACTGGAATAAATACAATAATCATTTACGACCCACACAGAGCCAACAGAGCATTTTAAATTACTGGGAATGCCTCAAAGTCCTATACATGTACTCTCTGGAGTGAAGGAGAGAGACATGATAATATATACAAGTAAAGTATTTGAAGGCTTACTTTCAAATTTGTACACTGTTGGAGTTAGAGATTTTGGAGAAAATATAAAATAAACTCAGTGCAGGTCAGGGGTTCTATGGGCACAATACGAGAACACAGTACAATATCAACATTTATGATCTCAGACTATTTAACATCATACTAGAGAATGGAAACACTGCCAGGACAAGTGTAGAAGTCTTCAAGAGGAAAGTAGATATACACCTCTGCCAAGTACTTGAATAGCAAAGCTGTGATGGATATGTGAACCAGTGAACCAGCAGCAGCAACACCTTGGGTGACCATGTAAACTACAGACAAGCCTGGCCCAGGGCCAAGCTGAAGCAGACAAACTTCAAAACCATTCAGAGGTTTCAAGAGTAGTTGTACAATTTAATTCTTGTCACTTTTAAGCTTGTTGCTGTATAAAAGAGTAGACCCTAGAAACCCAGGATTTTCTGATGACATGTCACTCCACTGAGCTTTGAGTGTTGTATATCGAGGGGACTGCCATAGGGACTCTTGATTGTCATATTGACAGTGGATGGTCTAGGGACCCCATTATTTTGTCTCTTTAATTTGGTTGAGAACATAGTTCCTTCCAAGAGTTTTTTGATTGCTATGCATATCTGTATTTCGTGTGTAAGTAGCTTATTTGTCCTATAAGGAGGAGTACAGGTTATTGTTAGACAGGCATCCAGATGGGCATCATTAGAACTGCCTTAGAATCTTTCATTCCTGCTAAGGTTCAAGAAAGACTAACTCAGGGAGATAAGGATAAGAGAGAAAGAGAAAAGGAGAGAGAGAAAATTGAGAAAGAAGACAGGGAGGAGCATGAAAAAATGGAAAGAGATGAAAGAGCAAAAGCAAGACAGGAAGTTTAGATTAAGTGAAGAATTAGAGTTAAAGCAGAAGCTTCAGGACCAAGCTCAACAAATGTTAATGAGCTTAAACTTGAGTTGAAACAAAAGAAACATTGCCACCTTATGTGACCGACCAGCTGATACCTGGACAACAAGGTTAAGAATACTTTTCTCCAGTACAACTTTAAGCATTTATACAATTTTGTCCCAAGAGACAATCTGTAATTACATGTTGTTAAAGAAGACAAATCTTAAAGCTTTCCATAAAACAAGACTCTTACAGAAAGAAATTTTGTCATGCTACATACGAAGCCAGAATTTCAGTCAATCTCAAACCACTCACTTCCTTCTCTTTAATTTCTGGATGAATAGTGTGGGGCTGCTATCTCTATCCAATTTTGAATTTCATAAGAAATGCAACTGGCATTCTGCTGCAAAAGTTTGTGAAACGCTAAATATTTACCCCAAAAATTCATAGCTCTTAACCTTTCAGGGTCTGTGCTGTAGATCTACGGCTTTACGTTGAGGGTCCAAACTGTAGATCAATGTCAAAATTCTAGCGGCGTCAAATTTAGCGTGAGAAGGCGGGTAGGCCTACATCTGAGAGAATGGGTCTGGGTGGTCAGTGTGCGCACTATAGAAAAAATCTGGACACCTGCATGGCATTGTGGGAAGGCCGCCAAAGTACTTTGTTAAACATGCCGGGCGGCAAGGAAGCTCTCATTCCCCACTCACTCCCCGGCGAATTCTGACTCTCCTCTTCACAACTTACAGTTTCTAAGACTGATGGAAGTGGATCTGAAGAGGAATTCTATGGTTTTCAACCATATGGTATCATTGTACCATATGGTACAATGGTATATGGTACAATGGTATCATATGGTACAATGTACCATATGTACATTATACCATATAGTACATTATAAAATATGGTACATTGTACCATATAGTACAGGGTACGGAACCATAATCAAAATAAGCCTGATTTTTTTGGGTTTATCCTAGGTTCTCCAAACATATGCTAAGTATGATAATCTATAAAAACTTTATTTGTGTATACCTAAATAAACTTACTTACAATACCACATGCGCTTGAGTAAGGTTTTTTCAGGTGTACAAAAATAAGTTACATAGATTATCATACATAGCATATGCATAAAAACCTAGGAAAAACCCAAAAAGTCAGGGTGGGCTTATTTCCACAGGGATCCTTGTATCTGTACCATATGGTGTCCTGTACGTATGGTAAACCCCGTACCATATAGTACCCCGCACCATACAGAACCCTGCACCATAGGTATCCGTACTGTATGGTACCCTAATACCATATAGTACAATGTACCATATGGTACCCTGTAACATATGATATGATGTACCACAAAGGTCAGTAGGTGGGTTGATGCCACGAGCACCAGCCAAGACTGATGAGTGGCGACGCAAGTCACTGACTCAGCAGTTTCCAAGACAAAGCGCAAATTTTCATCCACCTCAAGGAACATGTTTTATGGCTGTACATTTGTAAATGATAATAAACATTAAATAAATATGGGCTCTGGTGGGCCCGGTACTAATGCTCTCGTTTCACATGGCGAGGGCCTGGGTTCGATTCCCAGCCAGAGTAGAAACATTGGGCATGTTTCTTTCCACCCGTTGTCTATGTTTCCCCATCAGTAGAAATGGGTACCTGGGTGTGGGTCGCATCCTGGGACACTGACCTAATTTGCCCAACATGCGGAGTGCATAACAAGGGGGCTTTCTATGTAGTAGTATGTCATTGTTATCGCTAGGCCTGTATACCATGTACATGTACTTGTTAGTAAAATAAGATATTAATTATATTATTATATACACCTTTTTGCATATTTTCTTGTAAACAATTATTGTAAATGAAAATAATGACGAAACTATTAGTGTGTTTACTGTGTTGAATTCAACAGTACCATATAGTACCATATGGTAAATGATACATATGGTACATTGAACCATATGGAATCATTGTGCCATTATGGTACAATGTACCATAAGGTACCATTGCACCATATAGCACCATTGTATCATATGGTGCCATTGTACCATATTGTACCATATGGTACCATTGCACCCTATGGGCACCATTGTACCCATATAGTACTATATGGTCCGTTGTTTCAACCACAGTAATCGCAATATATTTACAAGTTTATTGTAAACAAATCCATGATGAAAGCAGTTTGTAAGCAATATAATGATAACAATACTAGTGTAGTTATTGTGTTGAATACAATGAGTGTACACTTATACAATATACATTATATTGGTCTCACAGGCCACAAATGTTACCAGAAAAAAAAAAAAAAAAAAATCGAAAGAAAAAAGTATAAAAAATGTAAATAAAAAATGGGATTTTGTGAAGTCGCTGATGTTGCCGCCACCTGGTCATTTTGGGTCAACTTCCCGCCACTGTATCTCAGTAAATACTGATCAGAATTTTTTTTTTTTGTTTTATTACCTTCACAAAAATATTATCTTTAATTCTGTAAGAAAATTTCTTGGACACTGAGGCACCCCTTCAGATTTTTTGACCTTGGACCCTGAAAGGGTTAACCCTTTCAGGGTCAGCAGGCCCTCTCCTGAACTTGTTCTCAGGGTCGGAAATTTTTTCAAAAAAAAAACAAAAAAAAATTTCTTGTGAGATGATAGAGAATCTTTCCCGATTATAATGACACCAAAAAGTATGAAATTTGATGGAAAACTTCGGAATTATGCTCTCGGGGAAGTTTAGCCGGTCTCGATGATGGTTTGTTGCATCGGCTATTTTGCCCCCTTTGAGCCCTATTTTCAGCCAATTCCAATGTACCAGTCGACAAAAATCATAACTATTTCGGTAGAACTCCATTTTTTCTATCGAATGAGTACAAGAAATCATCCATTTACCAATTTTAACTATCCAATAAAGTGGTCAGAAATTGGCAATTTTGCCAATTTCACTCAAATTTCATAAGATGCCAATTTTCAAATAGGATCTAGAATAAACCAGACAGACATTCCTGGCACAAAAATAACATTTCCTCTGTTCATTAGTCATGTCCCCAGGCCTGTGTTACATTTCTTTTGCTTTCCACTTTGAATTTTTATTCTCACATCAAATAGAAGATTTACTGTCATGAAGACCACTGCATTAGCATAGAAATGGTATAAATAATATCAATGCACTTGTGAAAGAATATTAGACTCACCAGTTGACGTGTATTAGACGCATGGCATGAACTTCGGCAAAAATCGAACATTTCTGCTACTTTGAGCTCAATTTCAAGGTACCTTTCAGTATGAAGCCAAGCAAAATCATCTCAATTTCTGTAATGTGTCTTCCATTCTATAAAATTAGACCAGGAAAACTAGAATACAACCATAAATAGCACACGAAAATACAGAGCAAATTCGCTGTTTTAAACCAAAAACACTGTTGGAGTTGTTGTTTTTTCTCATTATGCACTGTGTGCTGCAGGATCTTTCTTATACTGTGCACACTGACCACACAGACCCATTCTTTCATAAGTAGGCCTACCGCTTTCTCTTGCTAGATTTGAAGGCGCTAGAATTTATGCGTACTAGTACAGCACCAACCCTGGCGTGTAAGATGTACTAGTATGGCACCAACCTTGAAAGGGTTAAAAGATCTTGAGGGAACTAAGCCCAATGCAGAAAAATTCTGAGTCCAAGAAATAAACAGCCAACATAAAGAATTTGCCTGTCTTTTCACCAATGTGCTTTACTTGCAGAGGGTCAGACAAAATGTCACCAGATGCTTTACTCACTAACTTCGAAGCTCCTTTTTGTTAGAGCAAAGAATGCCCTAAACTTTCTATTTGGCACTTGATGTACATGTGTGATAACTTCTGATAAACTGTTCCCAGACATTTAAAACCCTCTAATGCCACTACGTATTATGTTTGCAGAAGTACTTGGGCAAGCTAGACATCTCTCCTCTGGTACAGTTGTTAGTGGGTCCAGATGGTTCACGGGTTGGACTAGGGACTGTGCTTGCCTCATTGCTTTCAGCACTGTTCTGATAAGTAATATTAAACCCTTAAATGGTCCAAACATGTATATAATATGTTCTACCGAGAGCGACCCAACGTATATACAGTGGTCCCTCCATATGTCCGGCCTGAATGTCGTCCATTTTCAGATTTCACTACGTTATTTCGTCTAAACATTGGGTAGAAATGGTCCATTAACTCACTAATTGTCCTTCATACGGGGATGCATCTCACGGCTCTGAGCCGCCCCGAGCCTGCCTTCCCTGCTGTGTTGCCATTGTTTACCAGTGAGCATTGGCTACCCCTCACCATGCTCCTACGGAAATATTCATTATTCCCATTGATTTTAGTGCTTGCAAGTGCTAAATAAGCTACCATGCCTCAAAGGACAGCTTCTAGTGCCCAGCCCTTTGGTAAAGAATGTGGGAGAGAAACCACATATATTTTATGAAAAAGTTTGATAAAAAAAAAATACAAAAGGTTCGGTGGTGGTGGTGGAGTGGAAGCAGTTGTGGATAGTGGTTGATGGTGGTTACGAAGGTAGAAGTGATGGTGATAACAGTTGTACAGGTCGCCATCACAAATCCGGCAATCAGTATTGGTTCCTTCAGTTATTCGGCCCTTATTTTGGCTAGCATCATTTCAAATTTCCAGTCGCCTCACCAACTGCTGGTTACTGTTTGGTGGCGCTACTTGCTGTATAAGTCATTCACAATTCTTTTTCACCATTTATTGTTTTAACCTGCTTACTTTTAGCCTAGCCATGGTTCCAATGAATAAAAGAAATTGCTCATTCATTATGAAAGCAACCTACACAGTAAATTATCCATTAAAGGTACTGCTGGCTTTGAAGCACTGTCAGTTGCCATGAGCTCAGTCCTCATGAAGCAGGAGAATATGCTTTATTATTACGCTAATATTAACACCACAGCTTATTTTGCCTATCACAATTGATCTATATGACATAAGAAACAATATAAAAACTAAAACATGTTTTAAATACTCCAGAAATGAAATATTATTTTGGATAAACACGAGCAGTTCGACGAGGTTATGAAAGAGGATATGGTAAACAAATACAATTCCTATCCTTGTCTTGGAGGCTTATATTAGAGAAACTGGTATAAAACAGGGCTGCTTCTAACTATGTTATACACTCATACTCCACCATAACCATGAAACAAAAAAAAGTTACTTTTCTCTCTATAGATTATCAACATAGCAGCATTGGTAGAGAAACCTAGGGTATAACCCAAAAAAAAGTCAACGTTGCTATTTTTAGTACTGGGCTTGGGGTTAGAAATATATGATTTTGGGTAAATATTGCTTCCCATGCCGGGTAGAAAAATTAGGCGTGTGTTTTCTTTACACCTGTTGTCTATGTTTACCCATCAGTAAATGGGTACCGTGGGTTTAGTCGATAGTGGGGGTGTTATCCTGGGACACTGACCTAATTTCTTGAAATACTCAGCATAAGTGTTTCTATACAGTCGTATGTCACTTAGTCAAGCTAGGCCTTGTATACCTTGTACATGTACGTGTAGTAAATAAGATATTTTTTTACTTATTATAGTATTTTATTATTAATATTTTTATTATACCTACCATCCGACTTTCGGGGCCTGCTCGACAACGTCAGTCGATTACGAACCGATGCATCTGGCAGGGGCTGGACCGGCTGATGCACACCACTGTAAATATTTGACCAATACTCGTGGGGGCAATGTGTCATGCAGGTAGCACAGTCTGAGTAACCCTGCCTATCAGCAGCATCATATGTATAACTGTACTAATTGGACAGTAAATATTCCCACCATGGCCCCTAAGATGAAGGTCTGAATCTTGCAACTGGAGATTGTGGCAAAGAAAGGCACTTATCTCGAACTCTCTATTTGTTTTTCACTGTTGACACATTATACCTGTTCTGTATCTGTCTTTACCTGTATATCTTCTGTATCTCTGTGTGTCTGTTTATCTGTCTACTAGTGTGTCTGTCTTTCTGTTTTCCTGTGTGTCTCGTCTTCTGTCTTACCTGTGTGTCTGTCTTTCTGTCTACCATGTGTGTCTTTCTGTCTACCTGTGTCTGCTCTTTATGTATACCTGTGTGTCTTTCTGTCTACCTGTGTCTGTCTGTGTCTTACCATGTGTCTGGCTTTCGTGTTTCTAACCTGTGTGTCTGTCTGTTTACCTGTTGTGTTGTCTTGGTCTGCTTGTCTGTCTAGAGCCACTCATTAGAGTTGTATTGATCTTGAAGATGCCATATCAATAATGATAATAACAATAAATAATCATGAGGAGCATTAAATGTGTATAAAACATTAATTACAGTAGGGCCTGCTTTAAGGCGTTTCACTTTTACGGCGCTCGCTAATACGGTCATTTCAAATTATGACACAAAACTCGATATAGGCTCCCCACTGACTTTCTAATACTGTCACCGCGCCCTCCCAACCACTGTTTTACATTCTCTGTGAGCTCAATAAGCACTAAGTCTCCTTCCATTTGTCTTGGAAACTCCAAAATTTCAAGTGTTTTTAAAAGTTATTTCATATTTTATACATACTCTGATAATTATACTTATGTATACCTGTACCTAAATAAACTTATACACTGTGCTGGCGTGCAGGTACACATTAACCCTTTGAGGGTCGACAGGCCCTCTCCGAAACTCGTTCTCAGGGTCGGCCAACCAAATTTCCGAAAAAAAAAAAAAATATTATTTTTTCTTATGAAATAAAATAGAGTATTTATTTCTATAACATTATAGGCTAAACAAAAAAATTTTAACGTCAATACTTACCGAGATATGGAGGTGTGAAATTTGCCAAAATTGAACAACATATGGTAACATCGCCGACTGCCGTCACTGGTATTTTTCTATTTTACTTTGTTATGTACTATTTTCAACTTAATTTTCAATTTTTTTTTTCTGAGTAACTTTTATGTGCCTCTGAGGCCAACATGATCAGTATTTTGTAAGGTTATTTCTTTTTTCAATATACACAATAAGGCGTAAAACACTGTTGTCATTATTTTGTTTACAGGAAACTATTTACACAAACAAACAATAAGAAATGTTTGTTTATTACTTATTTTTCCTAATATTTTATATACTCATATATTACGTTCACAGGGACATGTTTCTAGAAGTTCTGAAAAGCCTGTGGAAGTCTTGAAAACATTGTGTCATGCACAGTGGAGTTTGCATCCTCACACATATAAAACGAGTGTCTCTGGTTGTTGTGGGCGTTTTTTTTGTATAGTGAAACCCAGACGTAAACACCTCTTCTGAGCCCTTTTTTCTTAAAAGCAGTAGTTAGCAGGCAGTTTTACCAGGAAGTGATCACCTTGCTTCAGACGTGCAGGTGTTGTTGATAATTTGGTGGGCGGTCAATTGCAGGTGCATTTTTTTTTTTTCCTTGGATTACTTGAAAATACTATTTGTTCATGATGACAGACAACAGAATTCGCCCGTACTGTGGTTTGTTTCTGGTGCTCATCATTATACATATTATAAGCATTGAGCATGGAAATGTCCAGAGATGGAAAAAAAAAAAAAACAGTTTGATGTACCACTTATAACTCTTGCCGAACACAATCAGCAAACCAATTCTGCATGTCACAATTTGTCCATTGAACGCATGTTGAAGGTGTGAATCAATCACAGCTGCAGGTTTTATGAAGGGCTTCACATTTCTCTCTCTATGCCTGCTGCCACTGGTCTGCCATTTCATTAGGGTTGAATTGATGACATCAGTGTGACATCTCGTTTGTTCATGCCACCGAAATGCATGATGTCATTGGCAGCAAACGCCTGCACTCACCTCTGCGAGTGCAGCGTCAAACCTGGGGCATTTGTTTTCGATTTGCACGACTGTGCCACACCATGTGGTCATGTTCACTCGCAAAAAATCACTGAGTGAGGGGCTTGTGTAAACCAGTTATCTGTTATATAATATATGGCCCCTTACAAGGTATGGTTCTTCATTGTTCGAACCAAATCAACTGAGATGCCCAATAACTTCCTGGTTTTTTGCAATGTTATAATTCCGTGTACACAATAATATCCAATACCTGACACTGTAACAATCACAAAGCACAAACACTTTATACCAAAGCGTTTTCCTCTTGCTTGGTATTGTACTGCTGGAAAGAGTCTTCCTTTTGAACAGGAATCAAAGACTCGTCAATTACAAGCTTCCTGAAGGGATAAAAATGAGTACTGAATTTCTGTTTTCCAGTACAAACACATTCCTAATCTTATATACCTGTTCAGTTCGTCAGGCCCTGGTTTTATCTGAGAAGTGAAGCATACGTAAATTTAGCACAAATCGAGTTCACTGGCATTATTCACTGAAACTGGTGTTGCCAAATCAGGGGGTCTGTTGCCAGTTATGATTTCACTTTGTGCTTATACCACATGTGGCATAAGCATTATTGTGGCAAAGAAAAGATAATTCAGCACAGTTGCCTCCTTCCATTGGTGTAGGACGTGATTTTGGTGAAAGTATTGTGTTTGCCATGGTGTACTCGTAGTGTGTTGTTGTAGGCTTTCCATGACAATACTTTTCATCAGTGGTTCGTCAAAAGAATAAACTCGATACATTCCAGTTCAGTGGCATTGTATCCCAAAGTGCTACAAGTTGGGCCGTTTTATTCCACTTTGGCTGCCATCAAAAATGGTGGGGGATTTGGAACAAAACTGGCAGCTTCTGCAATCCCAGGTGCGTGTTGCTGGTGCAGTATGGACAATGACAGGTGGTTGTGGTTGTGGAGGTTGTGGTTGTGGAGGTTGTGGTTGTGGGGCTGGTGTGGTGGGGGAGTGGGGGATGGTGGCCCTTTGTTCTGATCAATGCTCTGAGGCAGCGGCGTGGGGTGGCAGCGTGGGTGGCAGCTTGGCCCACTGCTGGTGGCCTCACCGCCGGCACCACTACCACCACGAACATTTTCCATCCCAATCCTGCAAACAGTATCTTCGTAATTTTCACTGTCTGTTCTGTTGTACAGCCACGGGATGTACTCCGAGATTCACTCCTTCCCTTGGTAAAAATTATGGCACACTATCCAGAGCGCATATTAGTCGTATATACTGGACGCTTCACTGGGGAATATTGCACTTCACTAGCACTACTGGGAACTAGTTTTGAAGAGCTTGTGTAGTTCATATTCACTACTCACTATCATCACCATGCTCTCATCTGAGTCTGGGGATTTGGGGAGAAAATAGAAGTTTCCTCTTGGGTTCTGGAACAACTGGGGAACGTGAACGAGGGCCCAGCACCAGAGGTGGAAAGGCTGAGGGTCGTCTGGGTTTTCTTCACTATTACCGATTATATGGTCATTAGTTTCGGTCCAAAAACCTCATAAAACCACGAACTCATCTTCACTGGCACTTCCATCACTATTTAGAACTGTCTCTGGGGCACAAAAGTGTCCCCAATTTCACCGGGGGGTGAGGAGCTTCTACCGCGAGGCATTGGTGGACAGTGTTTACTAGAGGGCATTCCCACATGCACACTGTGGTCAGATTATTTTTCTACGCGCACACGACCACGCAGGACCCATTCTCTCACACTAGGGCCTACCAGCACTTTTCTGCGCGAGATTTGAGGCCGCTAGAATTTATGCGTACTAGTACGGTCCCAAAAACCCATACGTGTAAGAGTACTAAGGTACGACGAAAACCCTCAAAGGGTTTAAAATCAGTAAGAGTGTCCTTATGTCTCCAGGACGTCATATTAGTTAATGATAATAATAATCATCGAGTCTCATTTATAATGTGTTTATGACGTTAATATACACATTTTCCATTAATCCTATCTATGATATTTTTTCAAAATTATATAATAAACACGAGCATAACATATAAATAAGTAAATACACCCACAGTAGAATAAATAAAACATAAATGTGAGATGTGTAGCAGACTGACTTGCACAAGTGACGCCCATATTAGAAATGATAATTATATAATAATAATAATATTTAATAATCACCGAGTCTCATTAAAAGTCGTATTTATTTTATTACGTTAATATACACATTTTCATTAATCCATCCTGCTATTTTTTTCAAAATTATATAATAAAAACACGGAGACATAACATATAAAACGATGATAAAATACACCCCACAATAGAATAAATAAACATTAAAAAGTGAGATGTGGTAGCCCAGATAACTTGTACAATTGACAGCAAGTATAACATTTTCTCTAATCTAACATAAGAGGAAAATGTGGTGTTTACTTGGCGGGTAACTGTTAGAAAATTATTCTTTCTATTTATGTAATTAAGTTTATTTAGTCATTACATCAAATACAGTTACATAGATTATCATACATAACATATGTGTAGAGAACATAGGATAACCCAAAAAAAAGTCAGTAGGTGACTTATTGTCCATTGCCTTCACTCAGAGCATCATTTCTTCTCTCAAAATGATGCTACATGAGAAATGGGAGTGTTCTTCTTTATTTATTCTACCGTATCAATGTAGAGACAACCTGTACACAATGTAACTTGTACACAAACCAGACGTGTACACTTAGTTTACAAAACTTACCTTCGCCTGGTTTGTTTACATAACTCTGCGCCCGTCCTCTCTCATGCACTCATTCTTTCTCTCTCTCATTTATTCGTTTTCTCATTTACTTACTCCTGACCCTACGTTAAGACTACAGATATTTTAAGGTAAGTAATGAGTGGACTGTATATACATTTAATCGCTCTGGGATGCTTAAATATCATAGAATAGTATGCGTGGGTGGGTTGGCCTGGTATGGTAGCCTGGCTGACTACCATACATACCACACTTGATTTTTTACAATAAATACTACTCATCTCACCCTATATTTTAAGGTTAAGTAATGAGTGAACTGTATATACATTTTATCGCTCTGGGATGCTTAAATATCATAGAATAGTATGTGTGGGTGGGGTGGCCTGGAATGGTAGCCTGGCTGATTACCATACATACCACACTTGATTTCTTACAATAAATACTACTTATCTCACCCTAGATTAAGACTATAAATATTTTAATGTAAGTAATGAGTGCACTATGTGTGTATTGTACTTTTTTTATTGTTTTTTGATGCCTGGTTCTATTGCTAACTTAATATATGTTAGTGTAAACTTGTTATCTAGTGTTTGTATGCATTTATAAGGGAAAAAAAGGGTGTTCCACTTTACGGCGGTAGCCTGGAACCTAACCTGCCGTATAAGTGGGGCCCTACTGTATAGACATTTTGCTTAATCCATCTATGATTTTTTTTCAAAATTATATAATAAACATGCTACATAACATATAAATTAACAAATATGAGATGTTTTTCTGGTCGGCTTGACAGTGAACAGGAACCATTCGTGTCGGGGCTGGTAACAACAACAACAACGTTTGTTTACATAACTCGTGAACATTCTACATTCTCATTCTTTCTCTCATTTATACATTTAATCTTGTTTACTCACCTCTCACTCTACATTAAAACTACAGATATTTTAAGGTAAGTAATGAGTGGACATGATTATTATATTATAGCTTAATAATAATAATACAGTGGACCCCCGCGTAACAATTACCTCCGAATGTGACCAATTATGTAAGTGTATTTATGTAAGTGCGTTTGTATGTGTATGTTTGGGGGTCTGAAATGGACTAATCTACTTCACAATATTTCTTATGGGAACAAATTCGGTCAGTACTGGCACCTGAACATACTTCTGGAGTGAAAAAATATCGTTAACCGGGGGTCCACTGTATTAATATTAGTACATTTGTATTATTGTAATAATAATGACTATTAATATTATTATTAATTCAGGGCACTGGAGCACAGATCCACTGTATAGCACTTTGTCTGGATTTTTGGGTTATCCTAGGTAATTTATAATATGTATGATAACTTGACTTATGTGTACCTGTGAGAGAGAGAGAGAGAGAGAGAGAGAGAGAGAGAGAGAGAGAGAGAGAGAGAGAGAGAGAGAGAGAGAGAGAGAGAGAGAGAGAGAGAGATACAGAGAGAGAGAGAGAGAGAGGAGAGAGATACATAGAGAGAGAGAGAGAGAGATACAGAGAGAGAGAGAGAGAGATACAGAGAGATAGATACAGAGAGAGCCACATTCGGTCAGCCAATCAGCCACCTACCCACCCACCCACTCTCCTACCCACCCATCCAGCCACCCACTCACCCACCCATCTAGCCACCCACCCACCCACTCACCCACCCACCCACCCACCCATCCAGCCACCCACCCACCCATCCAGCCACCCACCCAGCCAGCCAGATACGTATTACACATGTTCCAGAGTTGTTTCTCTTTACTTAGGGTATAGGTTATACAACATTCTGGCAGGATGACACTACCAGTGGTATTCTCCCATTCCACTGTGTTGACATTACATAAAGATAATAGTAACGTATACTGTATGCGATGTAAAATTTACAATACATATCACTACCATGTATACATTATATACAGTACATAAATAATTAAAATACAGTGGACCCCCGCATACCGCACACATCGCATACCATACAATCCGCATACCGCTCGCTTTTTTCGGAAAAATTTTGCCTCGCATAAAGCCCAAAAACCCGCTCACCGCTCTTCGTCCGAGATGCGCCCAATGTGCAACCTGAGCCACGCTCACATGTTCCAGCAGTGGTATTGTTTACCAGCCAGCCTCCGCGGTAACATCCAAGCATACAATCGGAACATTTTGTATTATTACAGTGTTTTTGGTGATTTTTTTCTGGAAAATAAGTGACCATGGGCCCCAAGAAAGCTTCTAGTGCCAACCCTACAGCAATAAGTGTGAGAATTACTATAGAGATGAAGAAAAAGATCATTGATAAGTATGAAAGTGGAGTGCGTGTCTCCGAGCTGGCCAGGTTGTATAATAAACCCCAATCAACCATTGCTACTATTGGTGGTACAGCTGCAGCTGCTGGTGCACTGTCAGCTGCTGCTGCACTGTCAGCTGCTGCTGCACTGTCAGCTGCTGCTGCTGTTGTACCACCGTCAGCTGCTGCTGCTGCTGTAGTACCGTCTGCTGCTGCTGTTGTAGCATCGTCTGCTGCTGCTGTAGCATCGTCTGCTGCTGCTGTAGCATCGTCTGCTGCTGCTGTAGCATCGTCTGCTGCTGCTGTAGCATCGTCTGCTGCTGCTGCTGTAGCATCGTCTGTTGCTGCTGTAGCATCATCTGCTGCTGCTGTAGCATCGTCTGTTGCTGCTGTACCACCGTCAGCTGCTGCTGCTGCTGCTGTAGCACCGTTGTTGGTGTGGCTTATTGAGAATACCAAGAAACAATTAACCCCAGAGGATTTGCCACCCAGGATAACCCAAAAAAGTCAGTGTCATCGAAGACTGTCTAACTTATTTCCATTGGGGTCCTTAATCTTGTCTCCCAGGATGCAACCCACACCAGTCGACTAACACCCAGGTGAACAGGGAAAAATGCCTGGAACTAGTGCTCATATTGGTGAATTTAAAGCCAGCAAAGGTTGGTTTGAGAGATTTAAGAATCGTAGTGGCATACACAGTGTGATAAGGCCTGTTCTGGAAGAAAATGCCAAACAGGACCTACAGTACTCAGGAGGAAAAGGCACTCCCAGGACACAGTGTCTCATCAGTCATTGCTGCATCTTCAATAAAGGTGTCATTTATTCTTCATTTAGTAGAGTAGTAGATGCACAATATATACTGTGCATGTACTACTCTACTATTGTGCATGTATCCTTCTCTTTATGTGTAGGAAAATGTATATTTCATGTGGTAAAAATTTTTTTTTCATACTTTTGGGTGTCTTGCAAGGATTAATTTGATTTCCATTATTTCTTATGGGGAAAATTCATTCGCATACTGAACATTTCGCATAACAATCAGCCCTCTTGCACGGATTAAAGTCGCTATGCGGGGGTCCACTTTACAATAGAAGTAAATGATGGTAAAAAGAATGAAATAATGATTGTACATTACATTACAGTATTATGTAGGTAGTTTATATAGGAAAGTTTTGAAATTATGCCCTACCCAATATGTCAGCAATTTTCAAAGGTTCGACTTACGGTCCATTTCAACTTACAACCGGTTGGTCGGAACCAAGGTTGGTCGTAAGTCAGATGGTAGGTGTATTATTATTATTATTATTATTATTATTATTATTATTATTTTCTCAGTTGTTTGTTGGTTATCTTATTCAAACTTGGGCAATGTATGATGGAAAGATACTTCTTCAGGTACACCAAAAATGAAAGAAATCAGACCATAAATAGCGGAGTTCACTTCTCAGCCATTAGCGGCCGCTTAGCGGTATATTTTTGTATGGTTGTTGTGGTTATATTCTCATTTTTTCGGTCTCATTTGATAGAATGAAAGATATATTACAGAAATAGATATGATTTTGATTGCTTTCATGACAAAAAGTACCTTGAAATTGCACTCACAGTAGCAAAAATGTTCTATTCTTTAGCGAAGCTCAAGAGTAAACAAATACCTGTCCGCCTGCCAGTCTAAATTCCAGTACAGAGTCAAGAATGGATTGACATTATTTATACAATTACAGTGGACCCCCGCATAACGATTACCTCCGAATGCGACCAATTATGTAAGTGTATTTATGCAAGTGCGTTTGTACGTGTATGTTTGGGGGTCTGAAATGGACTAATCTACTTCACAATATTTCTTATGGGAACAAATTCGGTCAGTACTGGCACCTGAACATACTTCTGGAGTGAAAAAATATCGTTAACCGGGGGTCCACTGTATTATAATAATGCAGCAGTCTGCATAACAGTAAATCTTCTATTTTTTTTGGTGAATAAAAATTCCAAATGGTAAGCAAGAGTAATATAAGAGGGGCCAGGAGCCGTGACTAATGAACAGAGAAAATGTTATTTTAGTGCCAGGAATGTCTGCATTGTTTATTCTGGACCCTATTTTGAAATTGGCATCTGTTGAAATTTGTGTGAAATCGGCCAAACTGCCAATTTCTGACCACTTTATTGGGTAGTTGAAGTAAGTGAATTGGCAGTTTCTTGTACTCAGTTGACAGACTAGAACTAAATAAGTTTATTCAGGTATACACAAATACAGTTACATAAATTATCATACATAGCAGTTTATGTATAGAGAACCTGGGATAACCCAGAAAAGTCAGGCAAAGTGACTTATTTCCAGTACCTGGCTTGGGCTTGCCATATATGATTTTTGGTAAATATTTTTTTTTTTCTCAGTTGTTTGTTGGGCTATCTCATTGAAACTTGGCCAATGTATGATGGAAAGATGCTTCTTAACGTACAACAAAAATAAAAAAGACGGACGATAAATAAGGGAGTTCACTTCTCAGCCATTAGCCGCCTCTTTGCAGTATATTTACGTATGGTTTTTATGAGGAAATGGTATGGTGATACCGACAAGATGTGGAAAAAGACACTTATGTACAGTTCAGGACATTTATTAAAAGAAACGTTTCACCACGAGTGGCTTCTTCAGTCCTAATACAGAGTAAACAAAGAAAACGCATATATATAGTGGGAGGAGTCAGGTGAAGTGACGTGTGGGTGGTGGTGGTGGTAGTAGTAGTAGTTAGTAGTAAGTAGTAGTAGTAGTAGTAGTATATAGTAGTAGTAGTAGTAGTAGTAGTAGTAGTAGTAGTAGTAGTAGTAGTAGTAGTGTAGTAGTAGTAGTAGTAGTAGTAGTAGTAAGTAGTAGTAAGTAGTAGTAGTAGTAGTAGTAGTAGTAGTAGTAGTTAGTAGTAGTAGTAGTAGTAGTAGTAGTAGTAGTAGTAGTAGTAGTAGTAGTAGTAGTAGTAGTAGTAGTAGTAGTAGTAGTAGTAGTAGTAGTAGTAGTAGTAGTAGTAGTAGTAGTAGTAGTAGTAGTAGTAGTAGTAGTAGTAGTAGTAGTAGTAGTAGTAGTAGTAGTAGTAAGGTTAGAGAGGGACCTGCTGACATCATGTAACAGCAGTTCCCAGGATGGGTAATATCCTCTTGATTAGTAATTTTGAAATACTGTAACTACCAGATTTTTGCTTTATAGTATTACTGACAGTGATTAGCGCAGCTTCAATGCATTTTCTCCGTCTTAAATCATCTTCTTTAATCACTAATTTAGCTTCACTGAATTTCATGAAGTGTCCAACATCGTCCCTATGTTGAACACATGCGTTTTTGCAGTCATCATTTCTGCAAGCATTTTTGTGTTCTGCGATCCTAATGTCCAGAGATCTGGCTGTTTCCCTTACATATACGTACTTTGTCACACCCCCCACATGGTATAGTGTAAATTCCTGCACTTGTGCCAGAATCATGCTTGGGTTTTTGTATCAGGTTCCTAATAGTAGTTGAAGAGCTGGTAGATATTTTAGCCAGTTTTCTGTAAAACATTTTTGAGGAGGAGAAGGACAACAAATTACCTTTTCTCGATGTTCTCCTACGCACAGGGGAAAACAGACTTTCTTTTAAAGTCTACCGGAAACCTACCTACAAGAACGATCTTCTACATTTCTTCTCTCACCATGACACAAGAACTAAAAGAGGGGTAGTTATTGGCTTCTTTCTGAGAGCCTACAGAATTTCCAGTCCGCAGTTCCTCGAAGAAGAATGCACATACATCACCAACTCTTTTAGTTCACTACACTTTCCCCTACACTTCATACGTGACTGCAGGAAACGTGCAACATGTATCCTCAGCAAGACCAACACCAGTCAAGTTGAAGAAAAGCCTCCAAGTTACATTGTTTTACCGGTCAGCAATGTTGCCACTAATGTTTCTATGTTATTAATATTGTTTATTATGTCATATTAGTTGAATTGTGATAGATAAAAAAGCCAAAGAGTTGATACTAGTGTCATATGCTCCAACAATAAACTTGCCATCCCTCCCTCACACAAACAAGTCTCCAACAAGAACATAAGGAAGGAGGAACATTGCAGTAGGCCTGCTGGCCCATACTAGGCCACTCCTTCACAAATCCAACCCACTAACAGAACAAATGCTACCCAAGTAATAAGCTCAGGTGCAAGTCCGACTCAAATCCAACCCCTCTCACTCATGTATTTATCCAACCTAAATTTGAAACTACCCAATGTTTTAGCTTCGATCACCCTACTAGGCAGACCATTCCACTCATCAACTACCCCTATTACCAATGTTCATTTATACATTTTATTAGTGCTTTACATTTATTTGGCATTTTTTCGGCATGTAAATCTATATTTATGCTAGGGAAGTGACCTAGAGTCCTTATGGTGGGGGATTCCCCTTCCAAACAATAACCTCTCTTCCCTCTCTCCTCCTCCCTGCCTTCCATTCATCAACAACAGCCTTCAATAAAGGTAACTGTCATGTTGAATGTTCATTCTTTTGTGCATGTAAATCTATCTTTTAGGTAAAAAAAAAACTGTTGTTGATACTTCTGGGTGTCTGGAATGAATTAATTGGATTTACACTATTTCTTATGGGGAAAATTGATTCGAAAATCGTCTATTTCGATAATAGCCCCACTTCCAGGAACGGATTAAGGACGATAATTGAGGGACCACTGTACATGTATACGTTTTATTTTTCCTGCCTTCAAATTTGGCATGATTGGCCTGAGATGCCTTGTCAGCATAGAATGGGTCCTAACACTCAGTGCGTGCAGTATTAAAAAAATCTGGGACAACTTAGTACCTTGTGGGAGCGCCAGTTAAACTGAGCGCCAGCTAGAGCAAACAGTGCGGCAAACACCAAGGATTCACTGATGTAATGTCATATTAACACTCCTCTTTTAAGAGGAAAGTGATGTTAATCCCAAGTTTAGGGTCTGTCTATCTCTGTCTGTATCTCTGTATCTCTTTCTTCCTCTGTCTATCTGTCTGTCTATCTCTGTCTCTGTCTACCTCTGTCTATCTGTCTCTCTATCTCTTTCAATCTCTCTTTCTATCTGTCTGTCTATCTCTGTCTCACAGGTACACATAAATACAAGTACAGTGGAACCCCGGTTCGCAATATTAATCCATTCGTGAGAGCTCATCGTAAACCAAAATTATCGGAAAGCGAATCAATTTTCCCCATAAGAAATAATGGAAATTAAATTAATCCGTGCAAGACACCCAAAAGTATGAAAAAAAAAACTTTTACCACATGAAATATTAAGTTTAATACAATAGAATAACAACAACAACAACAATAGAATAATTGACACTTACCTTTAATGAAGATATGGTGATGACTGATGGGATGGGAGGAGGGGAGAGTGTTGAGCCTTTTGTTTAGAAGGGGAATCCCTCTCCATTAGGACTCGTGGTAGCTTTTCCTCCTGAGTAATGTAGGTCCTGCTTGGCAATTTCTTCCAAAACAGGCCTGTTTCATCACAATTAAACACTTGTTCAGGTTTCAATCCTTCAGCCTCTATGTACTCCTTGAATTCATGCACATATTTTTCAGCCGCTTTGTGGTCTGAACTGGCAGCCTCACCATGCCTAATCACACTATGTATGCCACGACGATTCTTAAATCTTTCAAACCAACCTTTGCTGGCCTTAAATTCACTCACATCACCACTAGTTGCAGGCAATTTCTTTACCAAATCGTCATGCAACTGCCTAGCCTTTTCACACATGATCGCTTGAGAGATGCTATCTCCTGCAATCAGTTTTTCATTTATCCACACCAATAACAGTCTCTCAACATTTTCTAACACTTGCGGTCACTGTTTTGTAATCAGAGTTGCACCTTTTGCAAGAACAGCTTTCTTGATTGCCATTTTCCTGCTCACTATAGTAGAGATGGTTGATTGGGGTTTACTGTACAACCTGACCAGCTCTGACACACGCACTCCACTTTCGTACTTTGCAATTATCTCTTTCTTCATTTCAATAGTCATTAGCACCCTTGGTCTCAAAGGGTTGGCACTAGAAGCTTCTTGGGGCCCATGGTGACTTATTTTGCAGAAACAAGCGCCAAAAACAGTGATAATATGGATAATACAGAATGTACCGAATGTATCCTTAGATGCGCGCATACTGGCTGGCTTGTAAACACTGGACACGTCTCGTACGAATCGTATCGCATACCGGGTTTTGTAATGGGAACCGAGGCAAATTTTTGGCGATATAATGCATCGATTACCGGATTTATCGGATACCGATAGCATCGCGAACCGGGGGTCCACTGTATACATAGTGTAAATTTCCTAGGATAACCCAAAAAATCCATACAAAGTGTTATACTCTGCTTGAAGATGAGAGTCAACATGATGACAACGCAGTCTTGTGGCTCTCTCTGAGACAGAGAGCTAGACAGATAGACAGGAAACTTGACAGACAAATAGACAGACAGACATGTTTGTGTACCAGCAAAAACAAAGTGAGGGCGATGCTCATCAAATATCACCTCTAATCTTTTCTTATCAACTGCACCCTCCCCTACCCTGTGTATGCTCATCAAACGTCAGCTCTTATCAGTTGTTATCTCGTCTTATTATGTCACTGTCAGAGGTGGACTTTGTTTTTCATGCTTCAAGGGAACTTATTATTACCTATCATTATTATTACGTATTCTCCTCCACCTCCTCCTCCTCCTCCTCTTCCTTCTCTTCCTCCTATTCCTTCTCCTCCTCCTCTTCCTTCTCCTCCCTCCTCCTCTTCCCTTCTCCCTTCTCCTCCTCTTTCCTTCTCCCTCCTCCTCCTCTTCCTTCTCCCTCCTCCTCCTCTTCCTTCTTCCTCCTCCCTCTTCCTTCTCCTCCTCCTCTTCCTTCTCCTCCTCCTCTTCCTTCTCCTCCTCCTCTTTCATTCTTCTCCTCCTCCTCTTCTTCTTCTCCTCCTCCTCTTCCTTCTTCTCCTCCTCCTCTTCCTTCTTCTCCTTCTCTTCCTCCTTCTCTTCCCCCTCCTCCTCCTCTCCTTCTCTTTCCTCCTCCTCCTTCTCTTCCTCCTCCTCCTCCTCCCTTTCTCTTCCTCCTCCTCCTTCTCTTCCTCCTCCTCTTCCTCTTCTCCTCCTCCTCCTTCTCTTCCTCCTCCTCCTTCTCTTCTCCCCCTCCTCCTTCAACTCTTCCTTCCCCTCCTCCTTCAACTCTTCCTCCCCCTCCTCCTTCAACTCTTCCTCCCCTTCCTCCTTCAACTCTTCCTCCCCCTCCTCCTTCAACTCTTCCTCCCCCTCCTCCTTCAACTCTTCCTCCCCCTCCTCCTTCAACTCTTCCTCCCCCTCCTCCTTCAACTCTTCCTCCCCCCCTCCTTGAACTCCTCCATCTTCTCCTCTTCCTCTTCATCTTTCTCCTCCTCCTCTTCCTCCTTCTCCTCCCCCTCCTCACTGTTATTATATACTTCCACATATCCAAAATATTGCTGGGACATGTAAATACTTTGTATATATTCCAAGACAATAGTAAATGACCAAGGCAGGTGTAAATGTCCACCTGTCAGAGTGTTTGTGAAAATTTGAGAGCAATTTCAGTGCCTAATGCTAGTGTCAGAACAAAGATTGGTTATAAAATGACAAGAACTACTACAAATTGTAAATATCAGAACATAAAAAATTACATAAAATATGAAAAATAGAAAAAAAAGCACATCAGCAACACTTCTGCAAGTGGCAGGACTCGATGTTGTTGTCACATGACCATCCAGTGCCAACTTCTCAGCCTCATATCTCGGTAAGTACTGACCCTAAAGTTTTTTTTTTTTCATTCTAAAATACTTAAAAAATGTGCTCTTTTTTCTATAAGAAAAAAACTTTTTTTTTTTTTTAAATATTCAGGGTGCTGTACGAGTGAACGTATATATATGTTTGGACTGTTTAACCCTTTCAGGGTCCACAGGCCCTCTCCAAGACTTGTTCTTAGGGTCTCCAAATTTAAAAAAAAAAAATTCCTTGTGAAAAGATAGAGAATCTTTTCCCGATCATAATGACACCAAAAGTATGAAATTTGATGGAAGACTTACAGAATTACGCTCTCGCAAAGTTAGCAGTCTCGACGATGCTTACGCATCGGCGATTTTGCCAATTTTGAGCCCTATTTTTGGCCAATTCCAGTGTACTAGTCGACAAAAATCATAACTATTTCGCTAGAACTACATTTTTTCTATTGCATGAGAACAAGAAACCACCCATTTACTGATTTCAACTATCCAATAAAGTGGTCAGAATTTAGCAATTTTGCCAATTTCACACAAATTTCAAAAGATGCTAATTTCCAAATAGGGTCCAGAATTAACAAGAAAGACATTCCTGGCACTAAAATAACAAATTCTCTGCTCGTTAGTCACATCCCCAGGCCCCTCTTATATTTCTTTGGCGTTCCACTTTGAATTTTTATTCTTACAAAAAATAGATTTACGTACTGTTATGCAGATTACTGCATTAGTGCAGAAATGGTATAAATAATATCAGCACACTTGTGAAAGAATACTAGACTAGCCAGTTGACAAGTATTGGATGCTTGGCATGATTTGTTTACTTTTGAACTTTGGCAAAAATCGAACATTTCTGCAACTTTGAGCTCAATTTCAAGGTACTTTTCATTGTAAAACCAGTCAAAATCATCTCAATTTCTGTAACATGTCTTCCATTCTATAAAATGAGACCAGGAAAACTAGAATACAACAATAAATACCATACGAAAACACAGTGGAAAGTAGCTGTTTTAATCCAAAAACATGGTCAAAGTTTTTTTTTCCTCATTACGCAATGTGTGCTGCAGGATTTTTTTTATACTGCACACACTGACCACATAGATCCATTCTTTCATATGTAGGCCTACCAGCTTTCTCTCACTAGATTTGAGGGCGCTAGAATTTAAGAGTACTAGTATATCAAAAGCCCTGGGGCGTAAGCCATACTAGTACGGCCGAAACCCTGAAAGGGTTAAGGGTGCTTCCTTCCTTACCGAAGCAAACCTTATACAGTGAACCCTCAGGTAACAGCATTAATCCATCCCAGAGAGCTTGCTTTTAATGAATTTTGCAGTAAGCTTAATTAATTTTCCCCATAATAAGTAATGGAAATCCAATTAATCTGTTTCAGACAGCCGCAAGCATTAACAAAAAATATTTTTTTTAACCCATAAATGGTCCAAATGTACATATACATTCAATACCCCAGTGCCCTGAATATTTTGAAAAATAAAAAAATATTTTTTTTTATGGAAATAAAGAGCACATTTTTCTAAGTGATACAGGATAAAAAAAAAATACAGTGGAACCTCAACCAAAGATGGCATCAACTAATGATAAAATCGGGTAACGATGCGTTTTTGCATAAAATATTGGCTCAACAAACAATGAAAAACTCGGGTAAGGACATTCGTCACGAATGCGTCCGCCTGTCCGACTAGCCTGAGTGCCTCAGTTGCCCTGCCTTCAGGTAGTGTGCCATTCTTCACAAGCCAGGGTGGATAGTTCCACGCATACATGCAATATATTTTGTGTTATTCCATTGTTTTTACTGCTTGTAACTGTTAAATAAGCCACCATGGGCCCAAAGAAAGATTCTAGTGCCAACCCTGTGGTAAAAAGGGTGAGAAATACTATCATACCATGGTCAGCTGCTGCTGTACCACAGTCAGCTGATGCTATTGCTGCACCACCGTCAGCTGCTGCTGCACCACCATCAGCTGCTGCTGCACCACCATCAGCTGCTGCTGCACCATGGTCAGCTGTTGCTGCACCACCATCAGCTGCTGCTGCACCATTGTCAGCTGTTGCTGTACCACGGTCAGCTGCTGCTGCACCATCAGCTGCTGCTGCTGTACCACAGTCAGCTGCTGCTGTACCACCATCAGCTGTTGCTGTACCATCAGCTGTTGCTGCACCACGGCCAGCTGTTGCTGTTGCTGCACCACCGTCAGCTGCTGCTGCACCATGGTCAGCCGCTGCTGCTATACCACAGTCAGCTGCTGCTACTGCATCACCATCAGCTGTTGCTGCACCACCATCAGCTGTTGCTGCACCACCATCAGCTGCTGCTGTACCACGGTCAGCTGCTTCTGCACCACTGTCAGCTGTACTACTCAAAGATGTGGAGAGAGATTTGCTGGTGTGGCTTAACGAAAAACAATTAACTCCAGAGGGTTAGCCACAAAGGATTACTCAAGAAAGTCAGTGTGTCATTGAGGACTGTAACTTATTTCCATTGGGATCCTTAATCTTGTCCCCCAGGATGCAACCCACACCAGTCGACTAACACCTAGGTGAACAGGAAAAATTGCCTGGAACTAGTGCTCATATTCGTGAATAAAAGGCCAGCAAAGGTTGGTTTGAGAGATTTAACCCTTTCAGGGTCCGTCCCGTAGATCTACGGCTTTACGTTCAGGGTCCAAACTGTAGATCTATGCCAAAATTCTAGCGGCGTCAAATTTAGCGCAAGAAAGCTGGTAGGCCTACATCTGAGAGTATGTGTCTGGGTGGTTAATGTGCACACTATAGAAAAAATCTGGACGCCCACATGGCATTGTGGGAACGCCGGCAAAGTAGCTTTGTTCATTGTGCCTGGCGGCAAGGCAGTTCTCACTCCCCACTCACTCTCTGGGTGAATTCTGATTCTCCTCTTCACAACTTACAGTTCTAAGACTGATGGAAGTGGAGCTGAAGAGGAATTCTATGGTTTTGAACCATATGGTACCATTGTGCCATATGGTACAATGGTACCATATGGTACAATGGTACCATATGGTACAATGGTGCCTTATCATACAATGGTATCATATGGTACAATGGTATCATATGGTACAATGGTATCATATGGCACAATGGTATATGGTACAATGGTGCCATACCATACAATGGTATATGGTACAATGGTATATGGCACAATGTACCATATAGTACATTGTACCATACAGTACATTGTACCATATGGTACATTATACCATATGGTACAGGGTGCAGGGACCCTAATGGAAATAAGTCCGTCTGACTTTTTTGGGTTATCCTAGGTTCTCCAAACATATGCTGTTAAGTATGATATTCTATGTAACTTTATTTGTGTATAATTAAATAAACTTACTTATGATGTCACATGCTCTCGAGTAAGTTTATTCAGGTGTACAGAAATACAATTACATAGATCATCATACATAGCAGCATACGTATAAAATCCTAGGATAACCCAAAAAAAGTCAGGGTGACTTATTTCCATAGGGATACTTGTATCTGTACCATATGGTGTCCTGTACTGTATGGTACCCTGTACCATATGGTACCCTGTGCCATATGGTACCCTGTGCCATATGGTACCCTGTGCCACATGGTACCCTGTACCATATGGTACCCTGCACCGTATGTTATCCTGTACTGCATGGTACCCTATACCATATAGTACAATGTACCACATGGTACCCTGTAATGTATGATACCGTGTACCATATGGTCAATAGGTGTTGGTGGCATGAGACACCAGCCAAGACTGACTGAGTGGCGACAAAAGCTAGATACTGACTCCACAGTTTCCGAGACGAAGTGCTTTGTCATCCACCTCAAGGAACACGTCAAGTTCCTGTACATTTGTAAATATATAATAGAACATTACTAATATACAACATTTCTGCATATTTTTGTTGTAAACAACTATTGTAAACAAAATAATGATGAAAATATTAGTGTGTTTATTGTGTTGAATACAACAGTACCATATAGTACCATATGGTACAATGAACCATATAGTATCATTGTACTGTATGGTACAATGTACCATATGGTACCATTGCACCATATGGTACCATTGCACCATAAGGTACCATTGTACCATATGGTACCATTGTATCCTATGGTACCATTGTACCATATGGTACCATTGTATCCTATGGTACCATTGCACCAAATGGTGCCATTGTACCATATTCTACCATATGGTACCATTGTATGTGCCATTGTACCATATGGTACCATTGTACCATATGTACAATTGTACTATATGGTACCATTGCACCCTATGGCACCATTGTACCATATGGTACTATATGGTACCATTGTATTCAACACAATAACTGCACTAATATTTTCATCATTTTGTTTACAATAAACTTGTTTAGTTTAATATCTTTATTATGCACCCCATACCCATCCTGTGGGCGGTAGTTAAAAGATTACAGAGGTACATAATGGGTCCAGGGACTGAGCCTCAAAGTTTTGATAGCTGAGCAAGTTACAAAGGTAATGAACTCACAATTTACAAAGGTAATGAACTCCAGGAAGGTCTGGTCACAATCATGATAAGTTACAAAGGTATTTACAGATTACAGAGGTACGTAATGGATCAAGGGACTGGGTCCCCAAAGTTTTGATAGCTGAACTAGGTATAAAGGTAATGAACTCACAAGTTACAAAAGTAATGAATCCTGTAAGTATCGTTACTTACGTTTATACATGGCTACGATCATGAACAAATTATAGAGTAATAAGCATTTCACACTTCCACACCCGGTCACAACTGTAATGAGTTATCAATAAATTTGTAAACAAGTTTTGTAAGCAATATAATGATAAACAAATTAGTGCAGTTATTTTGTTGAATACAATGAGTGTACACTTATACAATATACATTATACTGGTCTCACAGGCCACAAATGTTATTAGAAAAGAAAAAAATTAGAAAAGAAAAGAGAAAAAAGTGTAAAAAACGTAAAATAAAAAAATGTGATTTTGCCGAAGTCACTGATGTTGCTGCCACCCGGTCATTTTGGGAAAACTTTCCACCGCTGTATCTCGGTAAGTACAGATCAGAATTTTTATTTTGTTTTATTACCTTCACAAAAGTATTATCTTTAATTCTGCAAGAAAAATAATTTTTTTTTTTTTGTTCAAAATTTCTTGGACACTGGGCCACCACTTCCAATTTTGGCCTTGGACCCTGAAAGGGTTAAGAATCATAGTGGCATACACAGTGTGATAAGGCATTGTGAAGCTGAAAAATTCCAACCCCAACAAGTGTTCAATTGTGATGAAACAGGCCTGTTCTGTTAGAAAATGCAAAACAGGACCTACATTACTCAGGAGGAAAAGGCACTTCCAGGACAAGCCTATGAAAGACAGGCTAACCCTCATGTTTTGTTCCAATACTAGTGGGGATTGCAAAGTGAAGCCTTTACTCATGTATCACTCTGAAACTCCCAGAATGTTCAAAAAAAAAAAAACAGTCTCATCACTCATCCATACTCTTCAATAAAGGTATGTGTCATTTTAGTATTTATGTATTTATTGTGCATGTCTTATTGTTTTCTTTGTAGGGAAATATATATTTCATGTAAAAAAAATATTTTTTTTAATACTTTTGGCTGTCTGGAACAGATTAACTGGATTTACATTATTTCTTTTGGGGAAAATTAATTCCGCTAACGATAAACTCGGCAAGGAACAAGCACGCTGGAACGAATTAAAATCATTAGTTGAGAGTCCACTGCATTTGGGTCAGTACTTACAGACATTTAGCCAAGAAGCGAGCACTGGATGCTCACCTGACGGCAACCTCCAGTCCTGTTGCTTGGAGAAGTGTTGTCGATATACCTTTTTTTCTCTTTTCATATAATTTTATATCATTTTTATGTTCTGATAATTACAATTTATAGTAGTTCTTGTCATTTCATAACCAATCTTTGTTCTGACACTAGTATTAGATACAGAAATTGGTAAGGGGCATACATTATATACCAATAACTGGTACACAAGCCCATTACTCAGTGATTTCTTGCGAGTTGAACAAGACAGATGTGTGTGGCACAGTGTGTCTAATCATAAACATATGCCCAGGCTCACACAGGTGCTCTTGGTGATGACGTGCAGGTTTTACTGCCAATGACATCATGGCATTACGGTGGCATGACAAACGAGATGTCACATTGTTGACAACCATTCACCGTAATGAAATGCAAGAGTGGCAAAGTTGATCGAGTGACTAATGAACGTATTCGAAAACCAGTGACAGTGATTGATTATACACAAAACATGCACTTGGTTGACAAATGTGACATGCAGATTGGTTTTGTTGATTGTGTTCGTAAGAGTTACAAGTGGTACATGAAACTTTTCTTCAATCTCATGGACATTTCAATGCTCAATGCATATAATATGTACCAAACAAAGACTGGCAACAGACCACTGTATGGTGAATTTTGTTTGTCTGTTGTCAGAGAACTCATAATGAAGTACCAGGTAAGAACAACCTGCTATACAACAAGGTCCTCGAATTCTCAGGGATATACCCAAGCGTTTGAGGAGGGAAGGTGATCATTTCATAATACAGCTTCCTTCAACTAAGAAGAAATTTGCTCAGAAGAGATGCATCGTCTGTGCACAAACAAAACGACGGCAACAAAGACGCAAAGACACTCGGTTTATGTGTGAGGAATGTAAGGTGCCTCTGTGTATGGTGCCTTGTTTCAAGGAGTTCCACAAGCTCCAGCAGTTTTAAAACCATGTCCAGTGATTGTAAATTTTGTAAATATATGATAGAACATTAGTTTTATACAAGATTTGTGCATGTTTATTGTAATAAACAACAGTGGTAAATAATAATATGATAGTAACTTTAGTGCGGTTATTGTGTTCAATACAGTGAGTTTATATATATACATTATATACAGTATTGGTCTCTCAGGCCCCAAATGTTAGTAGGAAAAGAAAAGAAAAAACTACAAAAACTGCTAAATATAGTAATGCGCGTATGTGGAATTCGTCGATGTTGCTGCCACCACATCATTTTGGACAAACTTCTTGGCACTGTATCTCGGTAAGTACTGATTAGAATTTTTTTTTTGTCTTATTACCTTCACAAAAATATGCTCTTTAATTCTGTAAGAATTTTTTTTTTTTTTTTTTTTTTTTCAAAATTTCTTGGACACTGGAGCACCACTTCAGATTTTGGCCTTGGACCCTGAAGGGGTTAATACTGACATTTGTTTTTCACTCTTGTAAATGTGTGAATAAAAAGATCTTCAGATATCATTGCTATTTTAATTTATCTGTAATATACTAAGTAAAAGCAGCGTGCTTACTCTGTAAATGCAAGGTACCCCTAGCTCCCCCCTAAACTCCCAATACAAATATTCCTGGCACTGACCCTCTTTATAGTCAACTTATTTAATCTGGGTTAAATCAGATTCATTGAGAAAATTAAATAAGTCCTGTTTATTGGATATTTCATATCTTTTTGCCTCTGGCTGTTTCTCTAACCACAATTTGCCTATCTTGTACAAAACACAGTTTGCTGCTGTATATAAATACAGTGGACCCCCGGTATTCGATATTAATCCGTTCCTGAGAGCTCATCGAATACCGATAATATCGAACACCGAATCAATTTTCCTCATAAGAAATAATGAAAATCAAATTAATCTGTGTAAGACACCCAAAAGTATGAAAAAAAATTTTACTACATAAAATATTAAGTTTAATACAATAGAATAATTACAATAACAATAAAATAATTGACACTTACCTTTAATGAAGATCTGGTGATGATTGATGGGATGGAAGGAGGGGAGAGGTGTTAGTGTTTAGAAGGGGAATCCCCTTCCATTAGGACTTGAGGTAGCAAGTCCTTTTCCAGGGTTACTTCCCTTCTTCTTTTAATGCCACTAGAACCAGCTTGAGAGTCACTGGACCTCTGTCGCACAACAAATCTGTCCATAGAGCTCTGTACCTCCCATTCCTTTACGATTTGTCTAAAATGGGCCACAACATTGTCATTGTTATAGCTGTGTTAGGGTGATTTTCATCCATAAAGGTTTGCACTTCAACCCACTGTGCACACATTTCCTTAATTTTTGAAGTAGGCACAATGTATTCCACAACTGGTATAGGCTTCTCAGGGTTAGCCCCAAACCCTTCAAAATCTTTCTTAATTTCCATACTAATTCTCACCCTTTTTACCACAGGGTTGGCACTAGAAGCTTTCTTGGGGCCCATGGTGACTTATTTTGCAGAAACAAGCACCAAACACAGTGATAATATGGAATGTACCGAATGTATCCTTAGATGCGCGCACACTGGCTGGCTTGTAAACACTGGCACACAAGGGGCAGTTCAGGCCACATGTGGACAGGTCTTGTATGAATCGTATCGAATACCGAGTTTTCAATCGAATACCGAGGAAAATTTTTTGCGATATAATGCATCGAATACCAGATTTATCGAATACCGATGCCATCGAATAACCGGGGGTCCACTGTACAGTGGACCCTCACCTAACGATATTAATTGGTACCCGAGAACGAATATTGTTAGGCGAGTTTTTTAGCGTTAGCCGAGGCAAAATGTTAGGCGAATTTAACGTTATGCGATGCATTCGTTAGGCGAGGGTCCACTGTACTGTACCTCTCACTGTCCTCACATTTGGTATACATGTACCTCTTTACAGTACATGACATTAAGGTATTCTCCCACAAAATTTACTGCGATTATCATAACAGCGTTTAAAATAAAATCAAGCAGCAAAAATGTTTTCTGGGATTGCACTGTCAAATCAGACTATCCAGTACATAATCTAGCCAAAAAAAAAAAAAAAATTACATACCAACATGACACACAGCACAACTCTACAGGAGATACTGTACCTGATAACTTAAATGGCTCCACAAAAAAAAAAAAAGCAAGCATCAAGTTTACAGGTAATAAGGTTAACCTTACAGATTTTTTTCAAGTACTATAACACTGCATTTGAAATTATCGATACTTACTGCAACATTACCCAGTAATTTTCTCATCATAAAGATAAGTAACAACCAAGCATTCAGAGACATAACCCATGTTTGCTTCTATTCAGTGTATATTTCTTCTTAGCCTCAAGTTTAGTATATACAGTGGAACCTCAGTACTCGAACAGCTCCCTACTCAAACAATTCAGTATTTGAATGCTTTGTTTGGTGAAAAAAATCGCTCAGTAGTCAACCATATGCTCGGCACTCTACCAAACAAACACAACCTGCCAGAACTTCACTGTAAACTATTTCGTGTTTCTTCACATTTTTTAGTGTTTGTTTATATTATTTGTATAAATAAGTCACCATGGGGCCTAAGAAGATTAGTGATAACAGCCAACCAAAAAGAAAATCGATTGGGAAAAATTTGTCTGTTACTCAAACAGCTCAGCACTCTAACAGCCTTTTGGAACGAATTAAGTTTAAGTACCAAGGTTCCACTGTACATCTTTCTCAAAGTCCTTCCACTTGATATATAAATGCTTCACAATGTCCTCAGGTTTTGTTTGAGAGTATTTTTTTCACAGTGCTCTCGTTAGGTAAGGTCATACGTCTTAGTCTTTACATTTGAAATATGTATACTACATACTGTATTCTGTTATGTTTGGAATGTGCATATCTTTCACTGTCCTCATGTTTGGAATGTGCATACTTCTCAATGTTCTCACATTTAATTTAATATTGTTATGTTTTGAATGTGCACACTTCTCAATGTCCTCACATTTAGAATGCAGTGTATATATTTCTCACTTTCATGCTACATCATCTTCAATCAATTTTTACTAATTTTCCACAATTACATTCATACCAGTACACTACAGTATAATGTTTCTGTTCAATTTCCATTTTTTAATACTTCTGCAAACGTTATTCTTCTACTATTCATGTCTCTTCCAAATAAAAACTGGCATAATTATATATAATTGTTAAAAGAAAGTTAGTGTAGAATATCTATAAAAATTAAATTACAAAAAAACTTGAGTGGGCAATAGCTGGCCTCTATTTACATACCGTATTTCGCGGCTTATTAGATGCATTTTTTTTTTCATAAAACGTCTCCAAAAACTACCCTGCATCCTATAAACTGAAGGTCAGTAACGAGAGCTATAAGTATGGGGTGGGCTGTAGCTCTCTCAGTTACGTCTAATGCCGAGCCATTGAAACTAAAACAAGTCTTATAAGCCACGAAATACGGTAATACTCAAGATGGATGTGCTATGCAGACCTTAACACTTCCATGACTTGATTAAGCTCTACCTAAAGCAAAATACTGTCCCAATAAAAACTTAGGTTCTGTACACTGTTTGCACAGCAATATGCCTGTATATACAAGTATTACACAAAATTATCATGAAAGACAAAAAAACAGTAATACATTTCCTCAATCTTCTTCTATAACTAGATATGAAAAAATATAATTACTACCATTAAAATCATTATTAAATCTAGTACCATAGTGGAAGACACTAATCTTACAATTACCCAGTCACTACCTACAAATAATTTTTCTTCTTAGCATTAATTTCTTTTAATAGTATATTCTCGAGTACAGGCACACTACTGTACCAGCAAATATTGACTTAAAGGACTAACAGTGAGTATGTGATACCCATTGATGCTGATTGCTCCTTAAATATAAATAATGAGATTAATTGTCCATGATCTTACAAATATGAACAATTATGTAAAAATTAGACTTGTTGGTTCCAGACAGCACCAGACACAGATACAATAACATTCAATTCTTTAACCAATGGACTTCGTCTGTTGGTTACTGATACTACCAAACACAGTATCATTCATACATTTTAGAAAAATAATTAAAAATCAAGAGTTTGAAGTACTGTACTGTACATATACAGTACAGTCAAGTACCTTTTATGGGGGATTGATGAGAAGTGCAATGCAGTGATCATAAAAGTGGCGAGTCAAAACTTTTATTCTGAGTCAGAGGAGCTATGAAGTTCCATTGGTGTACTTGTAGACGGTTGAAGAGACATAGATAGTTAAGGTAATGCAAATGACTGAGGAGACATTGATGATTAAGATAATGCAGATGGTTAAGAAAATGTAAAACACTAAAGCCTACATGTAGGATGCTCCCTTGTGACACCTGTCTAGAACATTAACCTGATAAGAATGTCAACCACATCTTGTACATATGACAATTTAGATAACCTCTCAGGCTTCTCCTCCTCTGTCATCACTATCCTGTTCTCTGCTGATACCAAGAGCCTCTTCTGCAATCTCCTCATTGGTCAACACTTGGTAACCAGGATCGCCATCATTTTCTAACTATGCCATCACATCTCCCTCCAAAATATTGATTTCTCCTACCTTCTGAAGAGATCAATGAAAATCACTGGCTTCAAGCCCAACAAAGTAGAAATCAGATTACATAAGATTTTTTCAAATCAATTAGCTAATGTTATTTTTATTTCCTTCCATAATGCAGCAAAGTTGAAGATGGAAAATCTGAGTTTATTCTTCCTGATGTTCTGCAATGTCTCTGGTATTTCTTTCCAAACCACTTTCCTCTCATTATGGTGTATGCTGTGTAGCCTATACATCTCAAAAGATAGCTCACTGTCCACTAGTCACATAACCATCAACAAGCAATGACATCTACAATATAAAATGTCAAAAACTTCTTTACTTATAATAATATATATATATATATATATATATAAATACCATGACTGCAACAATACACAAATAACCCACACATAGGAGAGAGGAGCAGCTTATGACAACTTTTCGGTCCTACTTGGACCATTTACAAAGTCACTTTATTGTTCCCATATTTTATTCCCATTATATAATGCATAACCCTCACATTATGCAAGAATTCAACACACTTCTATATTGAATACCAAGCGGCTTTCTTTTTCTACATGTATGTTTCTATGAGAAATACAGATTGAATAGCCACAAAAGCACTTGGCTACCAAAACTAAAAGATACGAGTTGAGAAGATATGCTGAAAGCATTACACAGGAAGAAAACAAGGTTATACAAGAATTGAAAGGAACTGGTAATAATATATCCTATTACAGGCATACCTTGCTAATACAGTAGGTTAGCTTCCAGACCACCACCATCAAGCAAGTATTGCCTTAACCCTTTGAGGGTCCAGAGACTAAATCTCAATGTCACAGCCAGGGTCCAAGAATTTTTGAAAAAAAAAAAAAAAAAAAAAAAAAAAAATTTTTGTTATAGAACTAAAGATAACATTTTTCTATAGGTAAAAAAAAAAAAAAGGTGGCAGCAACATTGGCAACTTCTGTAAAGTCACATTTTTTTTATTTTACTTTTTTGTTTCTTTTTTTTTTTTAATATTTTTTTTAGTAATGTTTGTGGCCTGTGAGACCAATATAATGCATAATGTACAGTGGAACCCCGAGTTTCAGCCACCCTGAGTATTAGCCACTTCGAGTTTCGGCCACTTTTTTCAGCTAAATTTTGTTCCGAGTTTCAGCCGTTGCCCTGTGTTTCGGCCAGGTTACCAGACCTGTCTGCCTGACCACGCCTGCGTGCCTCCCGCACAGGCGTCGTGAGCAAATTTAGCTTTGTTTATCCTTGAGTGAACATTACCCTGCATGCTCATCCGAACATTCCACAATACAGTGGACCCCCGGTTAACGATATTTTTTCACTCCAGAAGTATGTTCAGGTGCCAGTACTGACCGAATTTGTTCCCATAAGGAATATTGTGAAATAGATTAGTCCATTTCAGACCCCCAAACATACACGTACAAACGCACTTACATAAATACACTTACATAATTGGTCGCATTCGGAGGTGATCGTTATGCGGGGGTCCACTGTAATTTCTTTGTGTTTAGTGCTTGTTTATCAATTGTGACTGTGAAATAAGCCACCATGGGCCCAAAGAAACTTCATAGTGGCAGTGAGGCAGTGGTTGAGGCAGTGGTGGAAGCAGTGGTGGAGGCAGTGGTGGAGGCAGTGATTGAGACAGTGGTTAAGGCAGTGGTGAAGGTGGTGGTGGAGGCAGTTGTTGAGGCAGTGGTGGAGGCAATAATAAGTCCTCCCTCTCTCCTTCTCCTTATCTTCCAGATACCAACAAGAGTCTTCAATAAAGGTACGTATATGTGATGTTAAATGTTTATTTATGTATTGTATTACTCATATAACCCTTAAACGGTGCAAACATATATATAAGTTCTCTCGCGTAGCACCCAAACGTATATACACATTTTATTTTTCATTCATTCAAAATTGGCACAATAGGCCTGAGCCGCCTAGACATGAGAAAATGGGTGCGCGCACTCAGTGTGCGTGGTATGAAAAAAATTGGGGATGTCTGGGTACCACACGGTAGGTCCAGTTACATTCACTCCATCTTGGGTCAACATCATGGCACATCCTCGTGATTCACTGACGCCTCATCATATTAACTTCTACTATTAGAGGAAAGAAAAAAGTGATATATATCGTGAGTTTAGTGGATCTGACACAAATGGGGCCAGTAATATTCAAGGAATTAGTGAAAATGTCGACGATAACCCAAATAACCCTATGCTCATCACCTCTGAGGTAGTGACACCTGTTCTAGGGCCAAGCACCTCTGGGATAGCCAGTGTGGCCACAGCAGACCCTAGGCCAAGCACTTCTGGGGTGGCCAGTGTGGCCACACAAGACCCTGGGCCAAGCACCTCTGGAGTGGCAAGTGTTACCTATAGGCAACTTCGCAAGAGGAAACTATCACTTTCCCGGTGGTTTAGTGAGAGTGAAAGTGATGTAAGTGATGATGAGATTGATTTTATGCCATTCGAGGATTCGTCTAGCGATAGTGAAGTTCATTATTCACCAGTGAAGCGTACATTTAGGCGCCGTTATCTACGTTCAGGCAGTGTGCCATATGCAATCCCCAAGGGTCGTGGCAGGTCATGATCCAAAACCCCAGCCACTGATAGTGAAAGTGATCATGAAGACAAGTATGTGGGGATGGAGGAAGTAGTGGTGGGTGGCACGGTGCCTGGACCACATGGTGCAGTGGGAGGACAGACAAAGGACCGCCAAGCATCCCCTCAACCACGTGCTGCCTCCACTCCTGTCCCTCCTCCTGCTCCCCCTCGCCCCATGCCATAGGTCCACCCTGCACCATATGATCATGAGTGGAACTGGACACAAAGTATATTCGTGCCACAGCCTTGTGATTTTGATGCGAGTAGAAGTGGTATCCAGCCAGAATGAGTCTACAGAGTTAGAATATTTCCAGTTGTACTTTGACGAGCCTATAATGAACTTGATAGTGACCCAGACAAACAATTATTACCGATATGTCATGGACAACATAGCAGAGGTTGGAGAATCATCATGGCTGCACAGGTGGAAGGACACAACACTGACCACTTCATCAGTACTCCAGTTTTCCGTGACCTCCTTTCCTGCAACAGATTCACTGTTGCTAAGAATGTTGCACTTCTCACACAGAAATACGCCAAACAGAAATGATCTTCTATACCAAATCCGATAAGTGTTTATGTATTTGAAGCATAAATTCAGTGCATACTTTTATCCCTTCAAGAACATTGTTGTTGATGAGTCCTTGATTCTGTTCAAGGGATGCCTGTCATTCAAGCAATATATACCGAGCAAATGTAATCGCTTTGGTATAAAAAATTTTTGTGTGTTACTGTGAGAGTGGTCTTGTGTTGGATGTTATTGTATACACCAGGAGAAATACACTGGATGATGACAGACGGATGTTGGGCATTTCCAGTGATGTTGTTCGCAGGATGATGGAACCATACCTTGGCAAGGGCCATACATTGTACACAGACCACCGGTATACAAGCCATATGCTCGCTGATTTCCAACGTGTGAACAATACTGATATATGTGGAACAGTGAGATGGAATAGAAAACATATGCCAAGGTTCAGTGGAGGCAGTGTTGAAGGTGCAGTGCAAGTGTTTCATGCTAATGACATCATGGCACTGACGTGGCATGACAAACGGGACGTGACATTGCTGTCAACCATCCACAGAAACGAGATAATACAGACAGACTGAGCAAGTTCAACAAAGAACCTATTGTAAAGCCAGCTGCTGTTGTGGACTATACTAACAATATGCGACTAGTTGACAAGTGTGACATGATGACAGGGTTTGTTGACTGTGTGCGTAGGAGTAGCAAGTGGTATATAAAACCGTTTTTTCACCTTGTAGACATTGCAGTGCTCAATGCATTCAATATGTATGAAATAAAGACTGCAAAATGACAACGTTTTGCAGAATTCTCTCTGAATGTTGTCAAACAGATAGCAAGGAAGTATGGTACCACACTTGTACCTGCCCCTCAACAGCGACCTGTCACACTACAACCTGTCCCCCAGCCACAGCCAGTGAGGGAAGTGCCAGACCGAATCACTCCTAACTGTCACTATCTGGTACCAATACCACCTACCCAAAAGAAGAAGAATGCCCAGAAAGTGTGTTGTGTGTGCTACCACCAAAAAACGACCCCAACAGCGGAAGGACACACGATTCATTTGTCACAAGTGTGGGGTGGCCCATATCTATTCCTACCTCATCTCCCACAACATACTCAACCCCTGTCAATTTGGGTTCAGGCCTAATAAAAATACTAATGATGCTATTATCCACATGCTAGAACATATTTATACAGCAATAGAGAAAAAAAAGTCCCACTGGGGATTTTCATTGACTTATGTAAAGTTTTCGATACAGTTGACCACGACTTGCTCCACATAAAATTGTCGCACTATGGTATAAGAGGGCACTCCCTCAACTACCTAAAGTCATACCTCAGCAACAGAAGCCAATATGTGTACACAAATGGGGCAAACTCTTCTGCACAGCCAATTACAGTTGGTGTCCCACAGGGAAGTGTCCTAGGCCCTTTCTCTTTCTCATATACATAAATGACCTACCAAATGCATCGCAACTACTCAAACCCACACTATTTGCAGATGACACTACATACGTCTACTCTCACCCGAGCCCAGTCATGCTAGCCAATACTGTAAATACTGAATTACAGAAAATATCAACCTGGATGAGGATCAAAAAACTTACTCTAAACATTGACAAAACCTACTACATTCAGTTTGGTAACAGAGCTACAGATGTGTCTCTTAACATAATGATAAATGGATCACCTATCACAAAATGCACAGAGGGAAAATTCTTAGGAATCCACCTTGATAATAGACTCAAATTTCAAACACATATACAACAAATTTCCAAAAAAATTTCCAAGACCGTAGGCATACTATTGAAGATACGGTACTATGTTCCACAGTCAGCCCTCCTGGCCCTATATCACTCATTTATTTACCCCTATCTCACCTATGGAATTTGTGCATGGGGCTCAACAACAATAAACCATCTCAGACCACTAATCACCCAACAAAAGGCTGCAGTCAGAATGATAACAAATTCCCACTACAGACAGCACACTCCCCCAATATTCAAAACTCTAAACCTACTCACAATATAAAACATCCATACTTATTGCTGCACCTACTACATACATAGAACACTTAACTCTGACATAAACCCTTCCCTCAAACATCTCCTTACCAACCTCAACAGAACACATGACCATAACACAAGGCACAGATCACTCTTTGATGTTCCTCGTGTCCATCTCACACTGCAAAAACTCAATGCACATAAAAGGCCCTAAAATCTGGAATTCATTACCTGTGAATATAAAAGAAACATTGTCTGTTTATAAATTCAAGTCTCTTCTCAAAATCACTTACTCACCCACAACTAAATAAATACTGAACAATTGTATCTCATATATGTATCTCATTATTCTATCTCATAAATGTCAACCTGTGACCCAATCAAACTTTGTTACTATTTAACTTCCTTACCTAACAGAATACAGTGGACCCCCGCATAACGATATTAATCCGTTCATGAGAGCTCATTGTTATGCGAAATTATTGTTATGCGAATGAATTTTCCCCATAAGAAATAATGGAAATTAAATTAATCCGTGCAAAACACCCCAAAGTATGAAAAAAAACATTTTTACCACATGAAATATTAATTTTAATACACACAAACTGAAAAAGGCATGCACAATTACATGACACTTACCTTTATTGAAGATCTGGTGATGAATGATGGGATGGGATGGGAGGAGAGAGTCTTAATGTTTAGAAGGGGAATCCCCTTCCATTAAGACTTGAGGTGTCAAGTCCTTTTCTGGGGTTACTTCCCTTCTTCTTTTAATGCCACTAGGACCAGCTTCAGAGTCACTGGACTTTTGTCGCACAACATATCTGTCCATAGTGGCCTGTACCTCTCGTTCCTTTATGACTTCCCTAAAGTGTTTCACAACATTGTCAGTGTAATAGTTACCAGCACGGCTTGCAATAGCTGTCTGAGGGTGATTTTCATCCATAAAGGTTTGCACTTTCAGCCACATTGCACAGATTTCCTTAATCTTTGTAGTAGGCAACTTCTTCAATTTCTCTCTCCCCTCCTCCGAACCAGTTTCCTCAGGTCTGGCCTCTTGCTGTTGAAGTTGATCTAGCAGCTCATCAGTGGTTGTTCTTCATTGTCTCCTCCACCAACTCTTCCACATCATCCCCACTAACCTCCAACCCCAAGGACTTTCCCAATGCCACAATGGATTCCTCAACTGGCATACTCCTCTCAGGGTTAGCCTGAAACCCTCCAAAATCCCTTTGGTCTACACATTCTGGCCACAGTTTCTTCCAAGCAGAGTTCAAGGTCCTCTTAGTCACTCCCTCCCAAGCCTTACCTATAAGGTTTACACAATTGAGGATATTAAAGTGATCTCTCCAAAACTCTCTTAGAGTCAGTTGAGTTTTCTGAGGTCATACAAAGCACCTTTCAAACAGAGCTTTTGTGAACAGTTTTTTGAAGTTTGCAATAACCTGCTGGTCCATGGGCTGCAGGAGAGAAGTGGTATTAGGAGGCAAAAACTTCACCTTAATGAACCTCATGTTCCCATAAATTCGCTCTGCCACGTCTGTAGGATGACCAGGGGCATTGTCTAACACCAGAGGCACTTAAAGGTCTAATTTCTTTTCATTTAGGTAATTTTTCACATTGGGGGCAAATGCATGGTGTAACCAGTCATAGAAAAAGTCCCTAGTGACCCATGCCTTACTGTTTGCCCTCCACAGCACACACAAATTAGCCTTAAGATATTCTTTTGCCTGAACGCTCTGGGAGTTTCTGAGTGATACACTAATAAAGGCTTCACTTTGCAATCACCACTAGCATTGGAACACATCAACAGAGTAAGCCTGTCTTTCATAGGCTTATGTCCTGGGAGTGCCTTTTCCTCCTGAGTAATGTAGGTCCTGCTTGGCATTTTCTTCCAAAACAGGCCTTTTTCATCAAAAGTTAAACACTTGTTCAGGTTTTCCCAGTCCTTCACTGTCTATGTACTCCTTGAATTCCTGCACATATTTTTCAGCTGCTTTGTGGTCCGAACTGACAGCCTCACTATGCCTTATCACACTATGTATGCCACTATGCTTCTTAAATCTCTCAAACCAACCTTTGCTGGCCTTAAATTCACTCACATCATCACTAGTTGCAGGCATTTTTTAATTAAATCCTGATTGCAACTTCCTAGCCTTTTCACTTATGATCACTTGAGAGATGTTATCTCCTGCTATCTGTTTTTTCATTTATCCCACACCAATAAGAGTCTCTCAACATCTTCCATCACTTGCGACCCTCTGTTTCGAAAACACAGTTGAACCTTTGGCAAGAACAGCTTCCTTGATTGCCTTTTTTGTTGCCCACAATAGTAGCGATGGTTGACTGGGGTTTATTATACAACCTGGCCAGCTCGGAGACACGCACTCCACTTTCATACTTATCAATGATCTCTTTCTTCATCTCTATAGTAATTCTCACGCTTATTCCTGTAGGGTTGGCACTAGAAGCTTTCTTGGGGCCCATGGTCACTTATTTTGCAGATAAAATCACCAAAAACACTGTAATAATACGAAATGTTCCGATTGTATGCTTGGATGTTACCGCGGAGGATGGCTGGTAAACAATGCCACCGGCGGAACATGTGAGGCTGGCCAAGGCCGCACATTAGACGCGTCTCGGACGAACAGCGTTGAGCGGGTTTTTTAGCGGTATGCGATTCAAAATCTTAGCGATAAAATGTATCGGTATGCGGATTTAACGTTATGTAAGGCCAACGGTATGCGGGGGTCCACTGTACTCCATTCTACTGATTACACAGCAACACAGTAAATGACCATATGACCTGTCTTTGTAATACTTATTTGTACTAAATTATCTGTTTTACAATAATTTTTGTACGACTGAATATATCACTGCTCAGTTAATCTTAAGTTAATTTTAAGCCTGCCCATAATGCTCTGTATACAAGAGGCTTTGGCATGCTGCACTTAAAAAATTGTATTCCTTGTACTTCTCTGTAACATGTTCAAATTAATAAATAAATAAATAAATAAAGTCTCTGAGAGGGCCTGGCGACCCTCAAAGGGTTAATGCTACACACTTAATGCTACACTCTTAATTTGTGTTTATCAATGATTTCCTGCTTTAATTCCATGGAAATCATCCTCTTTGTCTTCTCAGCAACGTCTTTTGCACTTGTTTTTTTAGAACCCATGGTTAGAAACAACAAATTCTGCAAAATAACTACACAAAACGTAAGGAAATCAAGAGAATTATCTCCACCACCAGTTGAAGCATACGCGCACAGTGTTGTTTTCATACACGTAATGCTATCACTAGTAATTATAGTATTATTTATTAGTAGTAGTATGAACGTATTATTATAATAATTTATATTATATATATTATATAATTATATTATTATTATACTCTTGCTTACCATTTGGAATTTTTATTCACACAAAAATAAAAGATTTACTGTTATGCAGACTACTGCATTATTGTAATAATTGTGTAAATAATGGCCACTCGGACAGGTATTGTTTACTCTTATACATTGGCAAATATCAAACATTTTGTAATTTGAGCTCAATTTCAAGGAACTTTTGATCATGAAATCAATCAAAACCATATCTATTTCTGTAATATATCTTCCATTCTATCAAATGAGATAAAAAAAACGAGAATACAACCATAAAAACCATACGAAAATATACCGCTAAGGGGTGGCTAATGGCTGAGAAGTGAACTCCGTTATTTATGGTCCAATTTCTTTCAATTTTGGTGCACGTTAAGAAACATCTTTTCATCATACATTGCCCAAGTTTCAATAAGATAGGCCGACAAACAAATGAGATCCAATTCCCTAGATCAAGAGCAAGAACCCCTCACCAGCGTCAAGGAACCTCCCTTGAGACCCGCTCACATCTGGAAGCGAAAAATCGACCGAGCAACTGCTAGTATCTGGAAAAACTCGCACGTGGGTGCACTTGTAAGTAGAGGTTCCCCTGTATATAGGGCCAATGACAAACATACGCTGCCCTGCCTATCTTCCTTCACTCTAAACCAATGCCAGCATCTCCAAGGTACAGTAAGCATAAATATTTCTTATTTATAAAGTGTAAATATTTCTTATTTATAAATTAAAGTACGAATATTTCTTATTTATAAATTACTGTACGTACATTGTTTGTGTGAACTGTGTTGGTGGCTTCTTCTGCCGCCACCACTACCGCTAATATGTACGGCTTCTCTCAGTGGCCCTTATAAACCAAACACCACCCCCTCCGTTCACTCCTCACATACATAATGACATATTTTATTCATTCTAGAGTATGTAAAACAACCACTGTGAAAGAATAGTGAAATTCCAAGCGCTTGGAATTTCACTATTCTTTCACCGTGGTTCTTTTGCATATTCTGATATCACCTGTTTACTGTTACCTTATTGCATTCTAGAGTATGTATCATGTTTCTATGTTATTAATATTGTTTATTAAGTCACATTAGATGAATTGTGATAGATAAATAAGTTGTGGAATATAGTTCTTCTCTCTAAAATGCATTTTTTAATACTTTTGGGTGTCCAAAACGGATTAATTGGATTGACATTATTTCTTATGGGGAAAATGGTTTCAGTTTTCATGAATTTCACATTTCGTCAGACTTTCTGAAATGGATTAATTATGAAAAGGGAGGGTCCACTATTATATATTTACATATGTACAGTTACTAGACATGTTCCTATAACTGCTGCAGTCTGCGAAAGTCTTTGAAACAGTGTCATGCGCAGTGGTGTCTTACATTTCTCACACATAAACCGAGTGTCTTTGGGTCTTTGTGGCCATCATTTTGTTTGTGAACAGACAAAACATCTCTTCTGAGCCCATTTCTTCTTAGTTGAAAGAAGCAGTATTAGGAAGTGATCACCTTCCCACCTCAAACGACTGGGTAATTGGTGATCAGTTCGTGGACGGTTTTGTACAGCAGGTGTTGTTACCTGGTACTTCAATGAGTTGCCTGACAACAGACCCACAAAATTCACCATACAGTGGTCTGTTGCTGATCTTTATTTGGTACACATTATATGCACTGAGCATTGAAATGTCCATGAGATGGAAGAAAAGTTTCATGTACCACTTGTAACTCTTACAAACACAATCGGCAAAGCCAATTTGCATGTCACATTTGTCAACCAAAACGCATGTTTTGTGTATAGTCAATCACTGTTGCCGGTTTCAGAATAGGTTCATTCGTCACTCTATCCACTTTGCCATTGTCTTTCATTTCGTTATGGTGAATGGATGTCAACAATGTGACATCTTGTTTGTCATGCTACCGTAATGCCATGATGTCATTGGCAGCAAATACCTGCAACTCACCACTACGAGTGCCTGTGTTGAACCTGGGCATATGTTTATGATTAGAACGCACTGTGCCACACACGTCTGTCATGTTCACTCGCAAGAAATCACTGAGTAAGGGGTTTGTGTACCAGTTATCAGTATATAATGTATACCCTTACCAAGACACAGTGCCATTACTGTTTTCACTACGATACCCAATAACATCTTGGTATCTTCCAGTGTTTTACTTCCCGTGTATACAGCTACAGTGGACCCCCGGTTATCGGCCGTAATCCATTCCTGAAGGTCAGCTGATAACCGAAATGGCCGATAACTGAATTAATATTTCCCATAAGAATTAATGGAAATAAAATGAATTCGTTCCAAACAAAAATATTCACAAAAAAAATATTTTTTTTTTACAATTATGTAAGTATTACATACCTTTATTGAAGGCTAATGCTGGCTTCTGGAAGATAGGGAGGAGGAAAGAGGGAGGAGCTAGTGTTTGGAAGGGGAATCCCCCTCCATGAAGACTTTAGGTAGCAAAGCCTTCTCTGGGGTTACTTCCCTTCTCTGTCTTTTAACCCTTTGACTGTCGAAGGGCCAAATCCTGAAGTGTCTCCTGGTGTCGCAAAATATTCGAAAAAAAAAAAAATTATTTTTTCTTATGAAAATGTTAAGATTATTTTTCTGATTGTTTTAGTCCCCAAAAAAAAATTTTCCCATCAGTACTTACCGAGATATAGAGTCCTGAAGTTTGCTGAAATTGATCTGCTGGCAGCAACAGCGGCGACTGCCGCTCACCCGGTAAACTTTTATTTACTTGTATTCGATGGTTTCTTGTTTTTTTCACTATTTTATTTTTTCACATAACTTTTGTGGCCTGTGAGACCAAATTATTGTGCAATGTTCAAATATACACTCGTTGAATGTAACACAATTATAGCAAAAACATCGTATCATTATAATGTTGCTAAAACTTGTTTACACAAACAAAACAATGTAAACAAATGTTTATTACGATTGCTTTATAATATATATAATATGTACAATCACTGGACACTTTATTAGAAGTGCTGCAGCTTGTGGAATTCTTTGAAACATGGGTATAAGCACAATGGTTGTCTTACACTCCTCACACATAAAATGAGTGTCTCTGCGTTTTTGTGGGAGTTTTGTGGTATGTCCACAGACAAAACACCTCTTCTGAGCATTTTTCTTGGCAGTAGTAGCAGGCAGTGGTATGGGGTAGTGATCACCAGGCCTCAGACGAGAGGACATGTGTTGATAATTTGTGGGCGCTGGTCTATTGCAGGTGTTGTTTCTTGGTACTTGAATATTATTTGTCTGATGACTGACAAACAAAATTCACCATATTTGGGTTTGTTCTTGGTCTTCAACTTATACATATTATAAGCATTCAGCATGGAAATGTCAAGAAGATGGAAAAAAACAGATTTATGTACCACTTATAACTCTTGCGAACACAGTCAGCAAACCCAATCTGCATGTCACATTTGTCCACTAAGCGCATATTGAGGTTGTAATCCATCACAGCTGCAGGTTTTACAATAGGTTCATTGGTCTCTCTATTCTGCTTGCCAGTCTCTACCATTTCGTGTCGGTGAACTGATGTCAGCAGTGTGACATCACGTTTGTCATGCCACCGAAATGCCATGATGTCATTGGCAGCAAACACTGCACTTCACCTCTACGACTGCCAGCTTCGAACCTAGGCATATGTTTACGATTTCTACGCACTGTGCCACACACATCTGTCATGTTCACTCGCAAGAAATCACTGAGTATAGGGCTTGTGTACCAGTTGTCAGTATATAAAATATGCCCCTTACCAAGATATGGCTCCATCATTGTTTTAAACCACATCACCAGAGATACCCAGTAACTTCCTGGTATCTTCCATTGTTTTACCGCCAGTGTACACAATTATATCCAAAACCAGACCAGTTTTGCAATCACACAGAACAAATAACTTTATACCAAAGCATTTCCTCTTGCTTGGTATATACTGCTTGAATGAGAGTCTTCCTTTGAACAAAATCAAAGACTCGTCAATAACAAGCTTCCTGAAGGGATAAAAATACATACAGCACTTTTGTTTCAGGTACATAAACACACGTCTGATCTTTATTAACCTGTCGCTTCTGTCAGGCCTGGTTTGTCTGAAAAGTGTAACATACGTAACAGTAACACAAATCTATTCACTGGTATAATGTCACTGAAAGCAGGGGTTGAAATCAGGCGGTCTGTCGCCCAGTATGTGTTGACACTATGCTTATACACATGTGGCATAAGCATTATTGTGGCAAAGAACAGATACATCTCTGCCACAGTTGTGTCCTTCCACTGGTTGTAGGCGTGATCTTGGTGAAAGCATAGTGTTTGCCATGGTGTACTCATAGTATGTATTGCTTTCCTGACAATAATGTCCATCAGGGGTTCATCGAAGAACAACTGAAAGCATTCCAGTTCAGTGGGATTGTTCCCAAGTGTACATGATGGCCGTATTCCACTTTGTCCTTCATCAAAGTCATGGGGATTGGGAACAAACTCGTCATCTTGATGCCAATCCCAGATGCGGTCAGCTGGTGCGTTCTGGATATTGTAATGTCGTTGTGGTTGTGCAGGTTGTGGTTGTGGTTGTGAGTGTGTGGGGTTGGCCGAGGCGGGTTGTAGTTGTGCAGAGTCAGCAGCGCGGGCACTAGCGTGGCCCGCTGCTGGTGTCACATGACTCATGGCACCGTCACTATCACCACCATCGCCTGCTGCCTCACTCACATCATTTATACCCATCGTAACAATATCGTCATCTTCACTATCAGGACGTGGTGTAGGGCCACGGGATGTGCTCCGAGATGTACTCCTTCCTCTTGGAAGAGCATATGGCACACTACCAGACCGCATGCGACGTCGTATATACTGCCGCTTCACTGGGGAATATTCACCCTCACTGTCACAACTAGAAGTGCTTTCAATAACCTTGAAATCACTATCACTATCACTTGCACTGCTCACATCTGAGTCTTGTACACGGGCAAATAGTTTCCTCTTTCGTCCTGGTACAGGTGAATATGAACGAGCCGGCCCAGCACCAGAGGTGGATGGTTGTGGGTCATCTGGGTTTTCATCACTAATTATGTTATCCTGGGTAATTTTCTCGGTCACACCCGCTTCAAAACCAGGGAATTCACTTTCACTGACACTATCATCACTGTTTGAGCTATCACTTGGGAACAAAAGACCTCCAATCCGCCGAGGAGTGAGGAACTCCTTACCGCGAGGCATGGTGAAAATGGACTACCAAGATGGCGTTCCCACAATGCACCGCTGAGTCCCAGATTTTTTTCACAGGGTGCACACCGACCACTGAGACCCATTCTCTCTCGTGTAGGCCTACCAGCCCTCTCCAACTTGATTTGAAGCCGCTAGAATTTATGCGTATAGATACGTCAAACACGGTATCTCCCATGACGTACATATACGACCGCGACAGTCAAAGGGTTAATGCCACTAGGACCAGCTTGAGAATCACTGGACCCCTGTCTCACAAAATAACTGTCTGGAGTGCTCTGTTTCTGGTGTCTCTAAGATTTCCCTGAAGTGGGACAGGGTTTTGTCACTAAACATGTTGCAAATCTGGCTTGTTTCAGCTTTGTCAGGGTGGTGCTTCTCTACAAAAGCTTGCACCCTGGTCCACATTGCACACACCTCTTTAATCTCTGAAGAAGGCACCTCCTTCACTCCCTCTTCCTCCTCCTCTGAAGTAAGTTCCTCAGCTGCAATCTGTTGCTGTTCAAGTTGAAACTCTTGCAGCTCTTCAGTGGTAAACTCTTCCCTGTGGTCCTCCACCAACTCTTCCACATCCTCACCACTCACCTCCAACCCCAGGCACTTCCCCAAAGACACAATAAGAGTCCACAGGGTCGGCAGGGTCAGGGTCACGGTGAGTCTCAAACCCTTCAAAATCCCTCTCTTGGATACAATCTGGCGACAGTTTTCTCCAAGCAGAGTTCAAAGTCCTGGAAGTCACTCCCTCCTAAGCCTTACCTATAAGGTTTATGCAATGGAGGATAGTGAAGTGATTCCTCCAGAACTCTCTTAGGGCCAAATGAGTGTCCGGGGTCACTTCAAAGCACTTTTGAAACACTGCTTTTGTGTAGAGTTTCTTGAAGTTAGAAATGACCTGCTGGTCCATGGGCTGGAGGAGAGGAGTGGTGTTAGGAGGCAAGAACATCACTTTTATAAAACTGTCCCTAAACACTTGGTCTTCCAAGTCTGGAGGATGTGCAGGAGCATTCTCCGGTAACAGGAAACGCTTGAGTGGCAATTTCTTTTCCAGGAGGTATTTTTTCACACTTGGGCCAAACACATCATTAACCCACTCTTTGAAAATTTGCCTTGTGACCCATGCCTTATGATTAGCTTTCCACATCACACACAATCTATTCTCCATGACACAAGTAAAGGCTTCACTTTGAAATCCCCACTAGCATTACCACACAACAAAAGAGTAAGCCTGTCTTTCACAGGCTTGTGTCCTGGCAGTGCCTTTTCCTCCTGGGTAATGTAGGTCCTGTTTGGCATTTTCTTCCACAAAAGGCCTGTTTTGTCACAATTGAAAACTTGTTGGGGTTCAAATCCTTCAGCCTTTACATAGTCCGGGAATTCATGAGCATACTTTTCAGCTGCATATTTGTCAGAACTTGCAGCCTCACCATGCCTTACAACACTGTGTATGCCACTATTCTTCATAAATCTATCAAACCATCCTTTGCTGGCCCTAAATTCACAAACTGCAGCACTTGTTTCAGGCATTTTCTTTGCAAGATCCTCATGCAACTGCTTTGCCTTCTCACAAATAGTAGACTCCACTACACTGTCTCCCACTAATTCTTTTTCCTTAATCCACAATAATAATAACTTTTCCATCTCTTCCATTATCGGTGTCCTTTGTTTAGTTAGAAAAGCTACTCCTTTTGCATCATTAGCATCTTTGATTTGTTCTTTCTTTGCCAGGATGTACGTAATTGTTGATTTATTCTTGCTGTACATCCTGGCAAGTTCCGCCACCTTCATGCCACTCTCATATTTTTGTATCACTTCACGCTTAAATTCCATGGTGTTTCTCACTTTTTTTACCACAGGAACTTTACTAGGAACTTTCTTTGGAGCCATGGTTACTTATTTCACAGTTGCACTGCAAGAAAAACCACTAAAAACAATGGTAAACAAGTGAAATGTTTGGATGTATGAGCAGAAGCTCCCTCAGCCACCGAAAGACAAAGCCAAATTGAAGCACAAGCTGCCCCAGCCGGTGGATGGACGCATCCAAAACAGCCGATAACTGAGCGAACGGCTGATAACCAAGCGCCGAAAACCCTGCCGATAACTAAGTTGGCCGATAACCAAACTGGCCGATAACCTGAGGTCCACTGTATGTCCAATACCAGGTCACTGTCACAGTCACAGAGTAAAAACAGTTTTATACAAAAGCATTTCCTCTTGCTTAGTATATACTGCTTGAACGACAGTCATCCTTTGAACAAAATCAAAGATTCGTCAATTACACGATTCTTGAATGGATAAAAGTACATGTTAAACTTTTGTTTCAGATACATAAAACATTTCTAATCTTGTATAACCTGTCATTTCTGTTAGGCCTGGTTTTGTCAGAGAAATGCAACATATGTAACAATAAGATAAATCTGTTCACTGCAATATCACCGAAGGCCAGGATAGAAATTAGCAAATCTGTGGACCAGTATGATTTTATATTATGCTTATAGGCATGAGGCATAAGCATTATTGCTTCAAAAAACAAATACATTTCAGCCACAGTTGTCTCCTTCCACCAGTGTAGTCTTCACTGTGGTGATATCACTGTATTTGCCATGATGTAATCAAAATACTTGTTACTTTCCCTGACAATATTTTCCATCAAGGGCTCGTCAAAAAATAATTTAAAGAACTGCAGTTTACTTGCAGTGTTTCCAAGGGAACAAGATGGCAGGAATCTACTTTGAGTGTAATCAAACTGATGGGGATTGGGAACAAAATTGGGATTTTGCTGCCAATCCCAGATGTGGTTTGCTGGTGGGTACTGGACATCATAAGCTGGTTGTGGTTGTAGTTGTGGTTGTGCAGGTTGGGGTGGGGATGATGGATGATGATGCACTTTGTCCTGGACCTGCTGAGTCAGTGGCTTGGGTCCCAGCCTGGGATAGTGCTGCATGCTGCATGCCCGTGGCACCACCATCACCTACTGACGCACGTGGTCTATCCATCCCAACTGTAGCCACATCGTCACTTTCACTGTCTATTCCAGGTGCAGGGGCACGGGATATGCTCCAGGACGTACTCCGGGATGTATTCCATCTCCTTGGAATTGTATATGGTACACTACACAAATGCATGCGGCATTGTAAAAACTGACACTTCACTGGTGAATATGATTTCTCACTTTCACTACTCGAATGGGCATGAAGAGCAATAAAATCAAAGTCCACATCACTATCTTCTCCACTGCTCAAATCCAAGGTCTGGTCACACGAAAATATTAGTTTTCTCTTACGACAAGGTACAAGTGAACGTGAGTGAGACGCACCAACATCAGAGGCAAGGGTCATCAGGATTTTCGGCACTATTTTCGATATCTTGAACATTGCTTTCAATCACAAATTGTTCAAAACCATAGAATTCCTCTTCAGATCCACTTCCATCAGTGTTAGAACTATCACTTAGGAAGAGGAGAGGAGAGTCCCAAAGCATACTGAGATGGTGTTCCCACAATGCCATGTGGGTGCCTCAATTTTTTATTTACTGCGCACACTGACCATGCAGACCCATTCTGTCGTACGAAGGTCTACCAGCCTTCTTGCACTAAATATGAAGCCGCTAGAATTATGGCATAGTTCTACAGCTTGGACCCTGGCTTTAATGCCGTAGAACTATGAGATGGACCCTCAAAGGGTTAAAATGCATCACAGCCTTTTTTTTTCCCTTGGCTAAAAACAAGTTTACAATATCATTTTTTAAGTGCACAATAGATCTAGGCCTAAAAGTAAAAAAATAAAAAATGCTACAGTGCTGTACTACTAAACTTAAAATATTTTCACTTGCCTCTGGCAAGACAGTGATAATGTGAATGATGGTGAAATTGTTTCTCATGTCACCCTTGCCTAAATGGGAGACGGCCAGTATGTTAAAAAAAAAAAAAAATGAAGAGTGCTGTATTAGCAAAGCACTCTAAAGCAAAGCGCCATATTAGCAAGGTATGCCTGTACTGTGTACCGTCAGCAGGCAGGGAGAACAGAGGCCACAGCCACATACTAAGGGGTAATGAAACAATTCTAGAACATTCTCCTTCACTGAGTGGTGGAATAATGGAATGAGTTACAAAGGTAATAAGTGCTCCTACCACTGGAAACTTAAAAAAATTATACACTAAATGAAATACCAAAGACAGAGCATCATGTGCTTATTTGTTCTGTAGCAAGTAGTAGTACCAGTAATTACAAACAAATGAACCATACAAACAGTTACACTGATCCCTATAGTAAACACAAGTTCCCAGAAACTGAACTGCACTACTTTTTAAGTAATAGTTTAAAGTTACTAACCATCACAAGGGTGACCAGGTAGAATTTATTTGTGTTTAATACACTTCATATTTCAATAACATTTTGCCATTTTCCTATTTCATTAAAAATAAGGTAAGTACTCTTTTAATAATGAATCCAGTTTGGAGCAGTGTGACATTTAAATTTCTTGTACAATTGCCATGTCTTCAGATGGTTATTAACCTGGCCACAATGTGCTAAATATTGTTCAGACTTGCCACCTAAAACTACCTGATTCCAATAATACTAAAGAAGTCTAACCTTGGTAAACCATATAGACAGAGCTCAGAGCCATCATAAAAAGTAATCATTTCTTGAGGTTCTTAAGAGCTAAACTTGATAAAATCTACATAATATATCTACAAAGAATTATTGAAAAAAGTATACTTGCCAATCACTGTAGTAGTTCTCCTCTTCCTAATATGTAAACAAGAGGCAAAATATTCAAGTATCACCTGGGTTAGAAGACCTGGGAATGTGTAACACAAGCATAATATTGTATAACACAGTGAGTGGATGAAGTAAGGGAAAATGTACAGTATTTCATTCTCCAATTGTTTTGATGCAAGTGTAAAACCCCTTGACTGTTGCAACCCCAAATCCTGAGGTGTCTTCTGGTGTCGCAAAAATAAAAAAAAAAAAAAAAAAGATTTTTTTCTTATGAAATAAATAGAGAATCTTTTCTCGATGGTAATGACACCAAAAGTACGAAATTTGATGGAAAACTGATGGAATTACACACTCACAAAGTTAGCGACCTCAGGGGTATTAATGAAACGGCGCTTTCCCCCACTCTGAGCCTATTTTCAGCTAATTCCATTGTTCCAGTCGACCGAACTCATAACTATTTCTTTAGAACTCCATTTGTTCTATCGATCGAGTACAAGAAACCGCCCATTTACTGATTTCAACTAACCAATGAAGTGGTCAGAAATTGGCAATTTGGCCAATTTCACGCAAATTAAAAAATATGCCTATTTCAAAATAGGGTCCAGAATGAACAATGCAGACATTCCTGGCTCTAAAATAACATTTTCTTTGTTCATCAGTCATGTCTCCAGGCCCCTCTGATATTACTCTTGCTTTCTATTTTGAATTTTTATTCAAACAAAAAATAGAAGATTTACTGTTATGCAGACTACTGCAATATTGTAATAATTGTATAAATAATGTCAACCAATTCATGACTGCATATTAGAATGGCTACATGGACATTTACTGGATAATGACATCATTTGTTTACTTTTGAACATTGGCAAAAATCAAACATTTCCCCTACTTTGAGCTCCATTTCAAAGTTCTGTTCACAGTAAAACCAATCAAAATCACATCTATTTCTATATTATGTTTTCCAGTCTATCAAATGAGACCAAGAAAACGAGAATACAACCATAAATACTATATGAAAATAGACCACAAAGTCGGTGTTTTAACCCATAAACGGTCCAAACGTATATATACGTTCACTACCGTACTGCCCTAACTTTTTTGAGAAAAAAAAAACGTTGTTTTTAATAGAAAAAGGAGAATATGGTACCCAGGCATCCCCAATTATTTTAATATGGTGCACAGTGAATGCTCACACCCATTCTCACATGTCTAGGCGGCTCAGGCTTATCGTGGCAATGTTAAATGTAGGACACATAAAACGTACATATATGTTTGGGGCACTAGCGGTAAAAACATATATATACAATTGGACCGTTTATGGGTTAATTAAAAGGGTCGGAGTTTTTTTTTTCTCATTATGCACTGCGTGCTGCAGAATTTTTTTTATATGGTGCACATCGACCACACAAACCCATTTTCTCACATGTGGGCCTACCAGCTTTCTCCTGCTCGATTTGAAGCCGCTAGAATTTATGAGCATACATACGTTGAACACGATGGCTCGTAAGACGTATATACGACTGAAACAGTCAAAGGGTTAAGTAAAAGAATTAGTAGTGAATTACATATTCATTATCAATTTTACATTAATGTAAGGCTAATTCTATTTTTATTATATACTCAAATATGGGTGTGAGGCATGGGTTATGAATGCTGAAGCAAGGAGGAGGCTGGAGGCAGTGGAGATGTTATGTCTGAGGGCAATGTGGTATAAATATTATGCAGAGAATTCATAGCTTGGAGATTAGGAGGAGGTGAGAGTTATTGAAAGTACTATTATCCAGAGGGCTGAGGTGGTTGCTGAGGTGGTTTGGACATAGAGAGGATGGAGCAAAATAGGATGGCTTGGAAAGTGTATTAATTTATTAATTTGTACTGGAGGGAAGATGGTCAAGGAGTTGCCCTAAGAAAGGTTGAAGGGAAGAGGTAAAGGTTTTGTGGACGAGGAGCTTGGATATCCTGCAGGCATGTATGAGACTGCTAGATGGGAATGGAGGCAAATGGCTTCTGGGATTTGATGAGCTGTTGGAGAGTGAACAAGGTAACATTTTAGGGCTACCCGAGGGGAGCCCCCACCGAGCATGCGAAGGCTAGACAGGAAGTTGCAGGTTGGGATCAACCGGCTGCGATTTGGCTACCCTACTGCCAGGAGACTCATCGAACGCGTGCGAGAGGAGCACTGCTGCCATTGTGACCAGATGGTCCCCAAGCCACTAGTGCACTAACTTCTCGACTGCCCAGCGATGGTGCCACTCTGACGGAGGCACTTCCCAATGGCACCTGGGGACCCAACCCGAGAAGACACCGCAGCCCGGCTGGTGTACCTGGCCATCCGAGACCTGGGAACTCTCATCCCCATCCTGGCTGTCCACCCACCACCTCGATGACGACGCCACATATAGACGATGATTCACCACTACCTCTCTCATCTTTCGACTCTCCTACCCCTCCTTTCTTCCTGTCTTTCACCCCCTACCTTCCCTTCCCCACTGCTTAAAAAAAAAAAAAAATCCAATGGAGCCTGTATTAGTTTACTAGGTAGAAGCCTGAACATACCTAAAGCCCATGCCACACAACCAGCAATTGTTGGGGCAACAAGTGCCCAAAGACCCTGGGTCCTAGAGACGCCTGCTGATGAAGATACGAAGTGAGACGACACTCCCCCCTCCCCCCCCGGGGAGTCACCGCAAGAGAGAAGATGTTACCCTCCACCCGGAGGGCCAAAGAAAGAAGAAGATGAACGACACCCCCAACCTGGGAGCCACCACCGGGTCACCATCTGGAGAAGACCCGGGCTGGAGTACCGGCAAATCGCTAATGAATGAATGAAGGTAACATTTTGTGAAGGGATTCAAGGAAACCAGTTAGCCGGACTTGAGTCCTGGAGGTGGGGAGGAAAGACATCATGGTGTGACTGACTGTCCTTCCACAAGAAATGTCATATGCAGAAGTGTATTAACTTTTTACAGCACTCCTTCACCACCTGCTCTTTCTCTCATGCCTCATTAAGTTTTTTATAAATCACCTCTCTTTACAATATTTAAACTACAGCTTAAGAAAACATCAATGATTTATGGAAAAATAATTGTTGGAAGCTCATAAAAAAAATAGATTCGTGGAAACACAGTCAACACCGAAGGTTTGTCATGAATACTTTGGGCATGTGGTTAAAGTGACTATGAATTTTTATTATTAGAATGTAATGCCTTGACAAGGGCTTCAGGAGGCAGATACGAGACAATGAGTACTGAATGGAAAATAGTACTCATTAACCCTGAAACACCAAATATATTAATATGAAAAGACTTAACGATTAATGGCTAGTGACTTCAATATAAACCTTTGCCAAATAAATGACTTCCAAGTGTCATGCTTCCTAAACAGCATGTATAATTGTCTCCAAAAACACAAAACCATAAAACCCAATAGAATTACTGAAGAATCTGTTTCTATTCCTGATCATATCTTAATGTTGCAGTTTTAAAACTGGAGTATAAGCACGCCTCTGGCAAGACAGTGATGGAGTGAATGATGATAAAAGTTTTTCTTTTTCAGACCACCCTGCCTTGGCGAGAGAAGGCCTGTGTGTTAATAAATAAAAATAAAAATAATCTTAATCAACACAAAATTATTTATTTTATTAACCCTTAAACTGTCTAAACATAGATCAACGTTCACGTGCGTACCGCTCTGAATATTTTTGGAAAAAAAAATATTTTTTTTTGTTTAAAAAGAAGAGTGCATTTTTCCAAGCATCCCCAAATTTTGTCATACTGAGCACACTGAGTACACAGACTCATTCTCTCATGCCCTGGCAACTCAGGCTTATCGTGCCAAGGCTGAAAGCATGTACAATAAAACGTAGATCTATGAACGGAGCACTACGCACGTGAACATAGCTCTACGTTTGGAAAGTTTACGGGTTAAAACATCAGCTATTTCCAACCGAGGCAAGGTGGCCCATAAAAGATGAAACACTTTCCTCACCATTCACTCCATCACTGTCTTGCCAGAGGCACGCCTATACTTCAGTTAAAAAACTGCAATACACAAATAACCCACACATAGGAAGAGAGGAGCTTACGATGACGTTTCGGACTGACTTGGACCATTTACAAAGTCACACTAACGAGAAGCAGAGCAGGAAGGGGTATATATAGACAGGAAGAGGTAGTGGTGGTAGTAGTAGTAGTGGGGAATAAGGAGGACGAGCCAGTCAAATACAAAGAAAGGGGAGCACTGCAAGGGAGCTAGGTGCCCACTGAGGGAGAGCGAGCGAGCCACCGCTACCGCTGCCACCACCACCACCAGCAGCCGCAGCTGCCGCATGCGCTCGGGTAGTGTACCCTATGCAGTGCCCAGGGGACGGAGTACATCCCGGAGTACATCCCGTGGCCCTACACCAGGTTTAGATAGTGATAGTGAGGATGATGTGGCTACACTTGGCATGGATAGACCACAGGCATCAGTAGATGGTGGTAGTGGTGATAGTAGTGCCACAGCCATGTGTGACTCACCAGCCCAGGCTGGGACCCATGCTGCTGACTCCGCAGTTCAAAGACAAAGCGGAGCGTCAGCCACCAGCCCACCACAACCACAACTACCCGCACAACCAGCCTATGATGTCCAGTATCCACCAGCAAACTGTATCTGGGATTGGCAGCAAAATCCCAATTTTAATCCCAAGCCCCACCACTTTGATGACTCTCAAAGTGGAATTCTACCTACTTGTCCCCTTGGAACCATGGCCAATGAACTGGAATTTTTTTAAATATTCTTTGACCAGCCCTTGATGGAAATTATTGTCAGGGAAAGTAACAAGTATTTTGAGTACACCATGGCAAATACGATCATATCACCACAGTCAAGACTACACCGGTGAAAAGAGATGACTGTTGCAGAAATGTATTTGCTTTTTGCAACAATAATGCTTATGCCTCATGTCTATAAGCATAATAGACAAGCATACTGGTCCACAGATCAGCTAATTTCTACCCCGGTCTTCAGTGAAATCATCCCAGTGAACAGGTTTATCTTACTGTTGTGTATATTACACTTCTCTGACAAAACCAGGCCTGACAGAAGTGACAGGTACTTTTATCCATTTAAGAATCTTGTAATTGACGAGTCTTTGATTTTGTTCAAAGGTAGGCTGTCATTCAAGCAGTATATACTGAGCAAGAGGAAACGCTTTGGTATAAAACTGTTTGTACTCTGTGACTGTGACAGTGGCCTGGCATTGGATATTGTTGTATACACGGGAAGTAAAACATTGAAAGATACCAAGATGTTATTGGGTATCTCAGGTGACGTAGTGAGAAGCATGATGGCACCTTATCTTGGTAAGGGGCATACATTATATACCGATAACTGGTATACAAGCTTTTTACTCAGAACTGGTACACAAGCCCTTTTACTCAGTGATTTCTTGTGAGTGAACAAGACAGATGTGTGAGGCACAGTGCGTTCTAATCGTAAACATATGCCCAGGCTCAACGCAGGTGCTCGTGATGATGTGCAGGTGTTTACTGCCAATGACATCATGGCATTACGGTGGCATGACAAACGAGATGTCACATTGTTGACAACCATTCACCGTAACAAAATGCAAGACAGTGGCAAAGTTGATCGAGTGACTAATGAACGTATTCGAAAACCAGTGATAGTGATTGATTATACACAAAACATGCACTTGGTTGACAAATGTGACATGCAGATTGGCTTTGTTGATTGTATTCATAAAAGTTACAAGTGGTACATGAAACTTTTCTTCCATTTCATGGACATTTCAATGCTCAATGCATATAATATGTACCAAATGAAGACTGGCAACAGACCACCGTATGGTGAATTTTGTTTGTCTGTTGTCAGACAACTCATAATGAAGTACCAGGTAACAACACCTGCTATACAACAAGGTCCTCAAACTCCTCAGGATATACCCAAGCGTTTGAGGAGGGAAGGTGATCATTTCATAATACAGCTTCCTGCAACTAAGAAGAAATTTGCTCAGAAGAGATGCATTGTCTGTGCACAAACAAAACGACGGCAACAAAGACGCAAAGACACTCGGTTGATGTGTGAGGAATGTATAGCACCTCTGTGCATGGTGCCTTGTTTCAAGGAGTTCCACAAGCTCCAGCAGTTCTAAAACCATGTCCAGTGATTGTAAATATGTAAATATATGATAGAACATTAGTATTATACAAGATTTGTGCATGTTTATTAATAACTTCACAACAGCAATAGCAAACATTGACTGGCACACTGAGCTAGAAATCTATACAGATATTGACGAATGTATTAATAATTTTCTAAAAAAGACCCAATACCTCTATAACAAGCACTGCCCTAAAAAAACTAAACAGATGACAGCTAAGAGACTGAACAGTCCCTGGCTAACACCCAGCATTCTCAAATCCATAAATACAAAACACCAATATGAAAAACAGTACAGAATGGGTCACATAACCAGAGACCAAACAAAACGTTACTCGTCAATCCTAACCAGCCTGATAAGAAGGGCAAAAAAATTGTATTATGAGAACAGATTATCCAACTATGAGGTGATATAAAAAAGACCTGGAAAACCCTATCAGAAATTCTGGGAACAAAAAAGATATCACGAAATAGCGAAATAAAATTAGCAAAATCAGATGAACCCCAACTCCCACCACAGAAAACAGCAAACAGACTCAATGATTTTCTTCTCCACTATAGGACAAAACTTGCAATAAAATCCCAAGCTCAGATACCCCACCAAATGACTACCTCACCGGCAACTACCCGAAACACACTGTTCCTAGCTCCGACTAACCCATACGAAGTCTCCCTTATTATCAACGCACTAAAAAACAAGGCAGGAGATTTAAATTACCTTACCACCCTTTATATACAAAAAAGCATCACAAGTGCTATCACCAATCATTGCAACACTCTTTAACAAATCCATTGAATCCTCCACCTTCCCTACAGTACTCAAAAATAGCAAGGGTCACCCCGATCCACAAAGGAGGAGACCAAACAGAGTTGAATAACTATAGCCAATATCCAATTTACACCCTCTCTCAAAAATCTTCAAAAAATTAATCCATAAACGAATCTACTTCTACCTTATCTCATAAAACATACTCAACCCCTGCCAATTTGGATTCAGGCCTAATAAAAATACTAATGATGTTATTTACACATGCTAGAACATATATACACTGCAATAGAGAAAAAAGAAGTCCCACTGGGGATCTTCATTGACTTACGTAAAGCTTTTGATACAGTTGACCATGACTTGCTCCACGTAAAATTGTCACACTATGGTATAAGAGGGCACTCCCTCAACTACCTTAAGTCATACCTCAGCAACAGAAGCCAATATGTGTACGCAAATGGGGCAAACTCTTCTGCACAACCAATTACAGTTGGTGTCCCACAGGGAAGTGTCCTTGGCCCTCTTCTCTTTCTCCTATACATAAATGACCTACCAAATGCTTCGCAATTACTCAAACCCACACTATTTGCAGATGACACTACATACGTCTTCTCCCACCGAGCCCAGTCACGCTAGCCAATACTGTAAATACAGAATTACAGAAAATATCTACCTGGATGAGGACTAACAAACTTACACTAAACATTGACAAAACCTACTTCATTCAGTTTGGTAACAGAGCTACAGATGTCCCTCTTAACATAATGATAAACAGATCACCTATCACAAAGCTAACAGAGGGAAATTCTTAGGAATCCACCTTGATAATAGACTCAAATTTCATACACATATACAACAAATTTCTAAGAAAATTTCCAAGACTGTAGGCATACTATCGAAGATACGGTACTATGCTCCACAGTCAGCCCTCCTGGCCCTATATCACTCTCTTATTTACCCCTATCTCACCTATGGAATTTGTGCATGGGGCTCAACAACAATTAACCATCTCAGACCACTAATTACCCAACAAAAGGCTGCAGTTAGAATGATAACAAATTCTCACTACAGGCAGCACACTCCACCAATATTCAATACACTAAACCTACTCACCATACAAAATATCCATACTTATTACTGCACCTATTACATACATAGAACACTTAACTCTGATATTAACCCTCCCCTCAAACATCTCCTTGCCAACCTCAACAGAACACATGACCATAACACAAGGCACAGATCACTCTTTGATGTTCCTCGTGTCCATCTCACACTATGCAAAAACTCAATGCACATAAAAGGCCCTAAAATCTGGAATTCATTACCTGTAAATATAAAAGAAACACTACCTGTTTATAAATTCAAGTCTCTTCTCAAAGATCACTTACTCACCCAAAACCAAATAAATACAGAATAACTGAACCTTATAAATTGTATATCTTAAATGTTTCTCACAATTATATCACATAAATGTTAAACCTAAAACCCAATCTAACTTTATTATTTTTTAAATACACTACCTAACAGAATACTCCATACGACTGAATGTACAACAATGCATGCAACCATATGACCTGTCTTTGTAATACTCACTTGTGCTTTATAGTAATCTGTTTACATTAATGTTTTATCACTGATTTCATCATTGCTTAGTTAATCTTAAGTTAATTTTAAGCCAGCCCGTAATGCTATGCATAGTATAAGTGGCTTTGGCATGCTGCTCTTATCTGTATTTTTTTGTACCTCTGTATGTGTGCTCAAATTGTTAATAAATAAATAAATAAATAAATAAACAAAAGTGGTAAACAATAATATGATAATAACTTTAGTGCAGTTATTGTGTTCAATACAGTGAGTTTATATATATACATTATATACAGCATTGGTCTCTCAGGCCCCAAATGTTAGTAGGAAAAGAAAAAAAATAGAAAAGAAAAGAAAAAACTACAAAAAACGTTAAATAAAGTAATGCGTGTATGTGGAAATCGTCGATGTTGCCGCCACCACGTCATTTTGGGTCAACTTCTGGGCACTGTATCTTGGTAAGTACTGATCAGAATTTTTTTTTTGTCTTATTACCTTCACAAAAATATACTCTTTACTTCTGTAAGAAAAAAATAATTTTTTTTTTTTTTCAAAATTTCTTGGACACTAGAGGACCACTTCAGATTTTGGCCTTGGACCCTGAAGGGGTTAATAGAAATAGTGTATCATGCCAAGACTTAACCATTCCCATTACTAAATTTACTAGTAGTAATATTGTTATATTGCAGAGGAGAAGGTAACAGCAGCAGCATCCTACCAGCTCTTATTCTTCAAGAAGCCATCGCTCAACAAAGCTTGTGATGGCCTAATTGAAGGTACAACTGCATTAACGCACGTAGACCACAAAATGACCCAAGAATACTAAGAATGCAACCTAAATCTTGACAAAATAGATTATCTAAGGAAGACAGCCCTGCTAACCCAAACACCGTCTCCGCTGTCAGACGAATACTTAACCCAAGCTCAGGAAAATAAAGCCTTCTCCTCCATAGCTTCACAGTAGTATCTACTTCAGTGATACTATGAAAGGAAATCACAGAAGAAACAGCAGCAGTAACAAAAGAGTAACACCAAGGACTTTACAACTCAACATGTCTACCCAGCAGGATGCTGGTGTATCATCAACCCCCCTCTCTACCACCCAGGGAACATAAACAACAACAAACATGGCTGACTCCCTCTCCAACTCCACTCCCTTCAAAGGATTCTCCTAAGAACACCCAGGTAATATTCTTCCTGACACTATTAGCGATTACACTGTCGCCCTAGAAAATGAAAACAAAGATATTGCACAATATGAATCCAAGGTCACCATCCTCGAGAACAAGATCCAAAACCTTGAAGAGAAGATTACATCGGGAAGTGCTGACACAGAAAATACTCTGAAAACAGCTATAGCCAGTCACACTGAGCAAGTAACAACCCTAAATATGAAGGTTGAAGAAGCAATCAAGGACTGGAATCAGAACATGCACACTCAACTGAATGAATACCTTGATTTCCAAGAAGACAAAACCAAACAAGATAAGTTGTCTGATGCAGTTATAATAAACAGCCCTCACATTCCTAGTGACATAACTCAAGCCCAGTGCAAAGAAACTGCTATCAAGATAATACATGACCACGTACGAGTTATCGTGCAAAACAATGAAATCAAAGAAATACGTTTGCTAGGAAAACAAGGTAGTAAACACAGTATTATGATCAGACTTCATTCATATGACAGAAAAAAGGACCTAATTAAATCAGCAATTACAATGAAAAATGGAGTGTACATCAACGAGTCTAACAAGAAAATGTCAAAACCTTCTGTTCAGGTTGAGAAAACTTAAACAGGAAAACAAAATACACCAGTGTTTCACTCGAGATTGTAAAATACTACTTAGAAAAACAGCAACAGGACAACAACATACCATCTCAAATGAACATGATTTCCTTCCTTAACCCCTTCAAGGTCCAAGGCCCAAATCTGAAGTGGTGCCCCAGTGTCCAAGAATTTTCAAAAAAAAAAATTTGTCATTTTTTCTTATGAAATGGTAGAGAATCTTTTTGTGAAAGTAATAAAACAAAAAGTACGAAATTTAATGGAAAATTGACGAAATTATGCTCTCGCGAATTTTGATGTGTCAGCGATATTTACGAATCGGCGATTTTGCCGACTTTGACTCCCATTTTAGGCCAATTACATTATTCCAATCAACCAAATTCTTAGCTATTTCCCTAATATTACTTCTATTCTATCGATTAAGCACAAGAAATCGTCAAGTCAACTGTTTCAACTACAAATTAAAGTGATCGGAAAATGTTAATTTGGCCAATTTAACACAAAGTTCAAAATATTCCAATTTCAAAATAGGGTCCAGAATAAACAATGTAGGTATTCCTGGAACTAAACTAACATTTCCTCTGTTCATTAGTTATTTTTTGAGGCTTTACAAATAAATTCCATTTTGATTTTTTATTCACATAATGAATTTTTATTCACACCAAAAAATAGAAGATTTACTGTTATGCAATACTGTAATAATTGTATAAATATCATCACCATATTTGTGAATACATATTAGACCCACCAGCTGGCGTGTATTAGACGTGTGAGGTCGTTTGTTTACTCTTGAATATCGGCAAAATTTTAATATTTCTGCTACTTTGAGCTCAGTTTCAAGCCATTTCCAGTGCTAAAACCAATCAAAATCATCTCTATTTCTGTAGTATGTCTTCCATTCTATCAAATGAGACCAAGAAATCGCAAATACAACTATAAAAAACATACGAAAAACACTGCAAAGTCGCTGTTTTAATCGAAAAATCATGATTTCACTTTTTTTCTCTCATTATACACAGTGTGCTGCAGGATCTGTTTTATGTGGTGCGCACATACCACATAGATGTATTCTCTCATATCTAGGCCCAAATGTACCACTCACAGTTTATCAGAGTGAGCTGAGCTCATGACGTAGATCTACGGTTTGGACCCTGAACATAAAGCCATAGATCTACGGGACGGACCCTGAAAGGGTTAAAAAAGCTGACATTTCTTTAACAGATTAGATAAGTGTCCTTAACACACATATACGTGTGGAGCATATAGTGTATGTTCCTATTACATTATTGTGCAATTTCTTGTACTTTCTTTTACTAGCTAGTACCAACTACTTCAAATACTTTTTACTTCTTTTTTATTGATATTAATTGCTCAAATTTTGTGTAGCAAGTCAAATCTTACTCCTAAATTAATGTTATTCATGGTAGCTATCAGTCTAATTAATTTTATTTACCACTACTTATTTTAGTCCCTTTTATACTGTGTGGTGCAATTAGTGTATATACCTATTACATTACTGTGCAATTCCCTGTACTATCTTTTACTAGCTAGTACAACTACCTCATATTTTTTTTTACTTTTTTTTTGTGCTATTAACTGCTCAAACTTCATATTACAAGCCAGATCTTATTCCTAAATTAATATTATATCATAGTGACTATCTGTCCATTTAACTTTGTTTACCACTACTTATTTTAGTCCCTTTTATATTTTCTCCTTTATTTTAGCTTTAAATAACTAGCTTAGTTCATATATTCACATTTGTTAGAATAATTAACCCTTAAACTGTCCAAGCAGATCTATGTTCATATGTGTTGTGCTCCAAAAGTAGATCTACATTTTTTTTTTACATATTTTCAATAACAGAAAAAAAACGTAGATCCAAGCTTTCTTTACATGTTTTCAAATGTATAAAAAGAAAAGAAGATCTACTTTTTTTACATACTTTCAAATGTTGAAAAATGTAGATCTACGTTTGGACAGTTTAAGGGTTAAGGAGCTATTTTCAGGTGGTAAAAAGTAATGCACTTTCATTATTTTACTTTTCATTATTTTACTATTATATTCCCTAGCTCCTTTATTTGATTACCACTTTATTTATTTTACCCTACTCCTTGTAGTCCCTTTTATATTTCCTCCTTTATTTTATCTTTAAAGAACTGCCTTAGTTCATATACAGTGGACCCTCGGTTAACGATATTTTTTCACTCCAGAAGTATGTTCAGGTGCCAGTACTGACCGAATTTGTTCCCATAAGGAATATTGTGAAGTAGATTAGTCCATTTCAGACCCCCAAACATACACGTACAAACGCACTTACATAAATACACTTACATAATTGGTCGCATTCGGAGGTGATCGTTATGCAGGGGTCCACTGCATTCACATTTGTTAAAATAATTCGGGTGCTATTATTTAGCTTTAGAATATTTACATTGTCTTATACTTAAGTCTAATTATAGATTCACTATAAATCTTATGATTACAAGCATTGATCCTGATACCAACCTCTTACTGAATGACAAATGAATCAAACTGCAACTGTAATTACTACACAGTAGAACAAAGGCACTTCTCAGAGCCAACAATAACATAACTACAATGTCAGATCTTTAACCCTTATACGGTCCAAACGTATATATATGTTTTCTCACGTAGCGCCCCGAAATTTTGGAGAAGAAAAAATAGTTTTTTTTAATTGAAAAAAAAGAGCATGTGGTACTCAGGCGTCCCAAATTTTTTTCATTTGGCACACAGTGAGTGAGCACACCCATTCTCTCATGTCTAGGCGACTCAGGCTTATCGTGCCAATGTTGAATGAATGACGAAGGAAATGTATATATACGTTTGGGGCGCCACGCGAGAGAATGTATATATACGTTTGGACCGTTTAAGGGTTAAGTAAACATTACGATGACCTAACAGCATTAGTAAATTCCCTGCATGCTAGTATGTCCATCATTACCCTTACTGAAACCTGGCTAAAGCCAGATACTACAGATGTCTATGCCATTCCTGGTTGCACAGCCATACACAACTGTAGGCCAGATCAACAAGAGGGTGGCACAGCTATATACTACCCAGACCAACTAGAATGTATCAATAATACTTGCACAAGGGATGAACATGAAGAATATATAAAAGCTAAATTCAAATCCAAATACCTACGCCTGATAACTGATGCACACATGAATAAAGATCACTTACTACTCTCAGGAGACTTCAATATAAACCTCCTGCAAGACCAGGACCCACATGTAACTAAACTCTCAAACACTATGAGTAACTGCTTGTTGCTACCAACAGTAACAAAACCTACAAGAATTACAGAGACTAGTGTTTCCCTATTAGGTCACATCTGGACCAACACCATATCCCCTTTAACCTTTTCAGGGTCCCCGGGCCCTCTCCCAGACTTGTTCTCAGGGTTGCCAAAATTTAAAAAAAAGAAAATATTTTTTCTTATGAAAAGATAGAGAATCTTTTCTTGATCATAATGACACCAAAAGTATGAAATTTGATGGAAAACTTACGGAATTATGCTCTCGCGAAGTTAGCGGTCTCGACGATGTTTACGCATCGGTGATTTTGCCCATTTTGAGCCCTATTTTCGGCCAATTCCAGTACCAGTCGACAAAAATCATAACTATTTCGCTAAAACTCCATTTTTCCTATCGAATGAGTACAAGAAACCGCCCATTTACCAATTTCAACTATCCAATAAAATGGTCAGCATTTAGCAATTTTGCCAATTTCACACAAATTTCAGAAGATGCCAATTTCCAAATAGGGTCCAGAATAAACAAGAAAGGCATTCCTGGCACTAAAATAACATTTTCTCTGTTCATTAGTCATGTCCCCAGGCCCCTCTTACATTTCTTTTGCTTTCCACTTCGATTTTTTATTCTCACAAAAAAATATATTTACTGTTATGCAGTCTACTGCATTAGTGTAGAAATGGTATAAATAATATTGGCGCACTTGTGAAAGAATATTAGACTCACCAGTTGACGTGTATTGGACGCTTAGCATGATTTGTTTACTCTTGAACTTTGGTAAAAATCAAACATTTCTGCTACTTTGAACTCAATTTCAAGGTACTTTTCATTGTAAAACCAGTCAAAATCATTTCAATTTCTGTAATATGTCTTCCATTCTATAAAATGAGACCAAGAAAACTAGAATACAACAATAAATACCATGCAAAAATACAGTGCAAAGTCGCTGTTCTAATCCAGAAACACGGTCAAAGTTTTTTTTTTCTCATTACGCACTGTGTGCTGCAGGTTTTTTTTATACTGCGCGCACTGACCACATAGACCCATTCTTTCATATGTAGGCCTACCAGCTTTCTCTCACTAGATTTGAGGGCGCTAGAATTTATGCGTACTACTACGTCAAAAACCTTGGTGCGTAAGCCATACTAGTACGGCCAAAACCCCCAAAGGGTTAACCGTTTGAGGGTCGAGACCCCTGCTCGCAAACTTGCTTCCAGGGTCGAAGAATTTAATTTAACCTGTTATCTGTCCAAACGTAGATCTACGTTCTTACCGCTAGCACTCCAAACGTAGATCTAGTACGTTATATTTTTACTGCCTCCAAATCTCGCACAATTGGCATGAGATGCCTGGTCAGCATAGAATGGGTCCTAACACTCAGTTTCCGCAGTATTAAAAAAAATCTGGGACCACTTAGAGCCTTGTGGGAGCACCAGTTCAACGGAGCACCAGCTACAGCAAACAGCGCGGCAAACACTAAGGATTCACTGATGTCATGCCATGTTAACACTCCCCTTTTAAGAAGAAAGTGATTTGACTAAAGTATCTTCCCATGTTCTTACTGTAAGAGAAAACGGAGTACAGTGAACCCCTGGTAAACGATATTAATCCGTTCCTGAGAGCTCATCGTATGCCAAAACTATCGGAAGGCGAATTAATTTTCCCCATAAGAAATAATGGAAATCAAATTAATCTGTGCAAGACACCCAAAAGTACTATGAAAAAAAAGTTTTACCACATGAAATATTAAGTTTAATGCACACAAACTGAAGAAGACATACACAGTTAGTAGTACTCTACTAACAATAGAATACATGACACTTACCTTTAATGAAGATCTGGTGATGATTGATGGGATGCGAGGAGGGGAGAGTGTCGAACTTATTGTTTAGAAGAGGAATCCCCTTCCATTAGGACTTGAGGTAGCAAGTCCTTTTCCAGGGTTACTTCCCTGCTTTTAACCCCTTGACTGTTGCAACCCCCAATCCTGAGGTGTCTCCTGGTGTCGCAAAATTTAAAAAAAAAAAATTATTTTTTCTCATGAAATGATAGAGTATCTTTCCCGATTGTAATGACACCAAAAAAAACGAAATTTGATGGAAAACTGACGGAATTATGCTCTCGCGAAGTTAGTGACCTTGGCGATATTTACAAATCGGCGATTTCGCCCACTTTGAGCCCTATTTTCGGCTAATTCCATTGTTCCAGTCGACGAAACTCATAGCTATTTCTTTAGAACTCCATTTTTTCTATCAATTGAGTACAAGAAACTGCCCATTTACCAATTTCAACTACCCAATAACGTGGCCAGAAATTTGCAATTTGGCCAATTTCACGAAAATTAAAAAATAAGAATTTCAAAATAAGGTCCAGAATGAACAATGCAGACATTCCTGGCTCTAAAATAACATTTTCTTTGTTCATCAGTCATGTCTCCAAGCCCCTCTGATATTTACTCTTGCTTTCTATTTTGAATTTTTATTCAAACAAATAATAGAAGATTTACTATTATGCAGACTACTCCAATACTGTAATAATTTTTTTTTTTTTTATTCACCGGTATTCTCCCAGCCCGGGTCTTTTCCAAGTAGTGGTGACCCGGCCTTGGCTCCCTATCTGGGGAGTGTCTCGAGACTTAAGTCTCCCATGGGAGGAGGTACAAGTACCCCCTCATCTTTGGGACCAGCTAACATCAACCCATTCATGACTGCATATTAGAATGGCTAGTTGGACATTTATTGGACAATGATGTCATTCGTTTACTTTTGAACATCGGCAAAAATCAAACATTTCCCCTACTTTGAGCTCCATTTCCAGGTTCTTTTTATAGTAAAATCTATCAAAATCATCTCTTTTTCTATAATGTGTTTTCCATTCTATCAAAGGAGACCAAGAAAACGAGAATACAACCATAAATACTATACGAAAATAGACCACAAATTCGGCATTTTAATTAAAAAAAATGGTCAGAGTTTTTTTTTTCTCATTATGCACTGCGTGCTCCAGGATTTTTTTTATGTGGTGCACACTGACCACACAGACCCATTCACTCACATGTGGGCCTACCAGCTTTCTCCTATTTGATTTGAAGCCGCTAGAATTTATGAGTATATATACGTCACTGTACCTCGTAAGACGTATATATACGGCCGCGACAGTCAAAGGGTTAATGCCACTAGGACCAGCTTGAGAGTCACTGGACCTCTTTCGCACAACAAATCTGTCCATAGAGCTCTGTACCTCTCGTTCCTTTACGATTTGTCTAAAATGGGCCACAACATTGTCATTGTAATAGTCACCAACACGGCTTGCAATAGCTGTGTTAGGGTGATTTTCATCCATAAAGATTTGCAGTTCAACCCACTTTGAACACATTTCCTTAATTTTTGAAGTAGGCACAATGGATTCCACAACTGGCATAGGCTTCTCAGGGTTAGCCCCAAACCCTTCAAAATCTTTCTTAATTTCCATACTAATTCTCACCCTTTTTACCACGGGGTTGGCACTAGAAGCTTTCTTGACCCATGGTGACTTATTTGCAGAAAAAAGCACCAAAAAACTGGATAAATGGAATGACCAAATGTATGCTTAAAGCGAGCACCGGGCTGCTTGTAAACAGAGGCACTCAGTGGACACTCCCGGAAAAATCGCTGTGGCGGGATTTTTAATGAGGGTTTTGGCAAAATTTTTGTTTTAAATGTATCGTACCGGATTTTACGATCCCATCCACGATTCCCGGGGGACCCACTGTTTTTTTTGGGGCTAACGCGTAGACATATTTTTTAAAGGGAAAACACTAAAACAATTATTTATAAAAAAAGAAATCAATAAAAACTGTTTATATAAAGGGGGGAGTGGGGGATCTGAGGGGGGGGAATACTGAGGGAAATCACACCCTTTTCTTCTCAGCACTGCCCCTTTGCACAATTTTCTTGGGATCCATGGTTAGAAAAAAAAAATTTTGGGCCACAGACGAAAAAAAAGGAAAAACAAGCCAAAAAACTTTTCCCACAGTGTGTAAAACATTTTACTGCTTACCGTCTTGCCAACTACCAGAAGCAATCTGATTAACGACGTATTAGCATTAAAATTATTATTATTATTATACAGTATGATTATTATTATTAATTGGGGAACTGAAGCCTATCTTTTTATAACAATAAACAGGGACCCTAAACTAAGGGCAGCATTAATAATGGCAAATTTTTTTAAATGGTGCTTTTTGGAACGTAAAAAAGGGCCTTAAAAAACGTAAAAAAAACCCCAAACGATCTTTCCCAACTTGTCCGGGGGCCGGAGCGGGCCTGAGCGGGCCCACCACTCCAAACTCCATGTACGCCAGTTTACAAGCCATTTGGGTTGATTCCATGTACTTGGATATATTTTGTATTTTTCCAGTGTCTTTAGTGCTTGAAAAATGCAAAATAAGCCACCGGGGCCCAAAGAAAGTTTCTAGGCCAGCCCTGTTAAAAAAGGGAAAGAAACAATAAAATTAAAGAAAAAACTCGTAGCAAATAAAAAATTTAAGAAAAGAGAGGGGGGAAATGTCCTTTTTGCGCGATTCATTGAGATTCACATATGTTGATACAAAGCGCATATCGAAAAAGGGCATAGTGCCAGCCACGATCAATGTGAATTAACATGTACGTAAGTTAAATGAGTAAGCGATAGAAAAAGGGCCAAAAATAACTCTCCAATGTTGTTGGAGGTTTGTACTACCCGGCCGCAATTTTCCCACTACCTTAAACCTCTGCCAGCATCTCCTCCATCAAATTAACAATTTTAAACTAAAATCTCCTCCAAGGAAGTGTAAATATAAAAGTGAAGCAAAAATAAATATAAAAGTGTAAATAAAAAGGACCCCAAGGAAAACATAAGTCACTTTCTTCTGACCCAAAATTGGGTACTAAATATTTTTAAAAAATTTTCACAATCACACTGGCAGTGTACTTTTACACCGCCTTGGGTCATTTACTAGGTCTAAAAAAATATAACAAAGAATTTATAGTTTCACAAGGTTTTGACATGCTGGAGTATATAAAACTTCTTGAACCGGGTTTTTATGACGAGTGCCCGCTAAAACGCTGACAGGTAAGCAGGGGATGACCATGAATGCACCTCGGGGACCCCTGGCTTTATTTTTCACTTTAAACACAAACATTTGTATGCTGTCTGTGTCTATCCGCTTTCTTCTTCTGCCTTGTGTGTATGTCTTTCTGTCTCCCTTTGGTGTGTTCTGTCTTTTCATCTCCCCCCTTGTGTCTGGGTCTTTCATCTCCGTTTGTCTGGGCTTTTTCATCCCCTGTTGTTTTGGGTCTTTCGTCCCCTGTGTATGGTCTTTCGTCTGTTTTGTCTCAGTCAGAGAGCGACTCTAAACCAACAGGTATTACACACAATGCAGTATCATGTCTGACCCTGTTTGAAGTGAAAATTTTAAATTACCTCCACGAGTTGCCATCATGCTTTTTAAATTTTTTAATCTACAAGCACTGTACAGCCTTCCCTGAATTTCTCATTTTTATCCTAGGAATTTACACATGTATAATAACTATACAGGGATCCTTTATTTTCGTGATTAATCCGCCCGGAAGTCTCCCAAAGCAAAATCCACGAAATCAAAACCATTTTCCCCATACAAAAATTAAATCCAAAACCATTCCAGACACCCAAAAGTTTTTTGAACATTCGTGAATTCCCAGCCCCCATCATATTTAAAAAAGTCTTACAATGTTAGGAATTGTGGTGGTGGCAGAGTTTTTTTGGGAGAGGACAAGATAGCCTTCAAATACACTAATATAAAACTCTACGGTTTATTCTCATCAAAATTTCATCAAAAACAAAAAAGCAATTTTAAAAACATAGAAACATACATACTCGAATGAATAAAATTATCATTATGCAAGTGTTGCGTGTTTTTGTTGTTGGGGGTATAAAGCCACTGAGAGAAAAGCCTTACATATGGGGTGCAGGGGAGCACGAGAGGAAGACACGGTGTTGGCAGCCGGATAAATGGTTTAAAAATAAAAAGTTAAGAAGAGAAATTATGCAACATAGGGAATCTTTTTGAAAATGTTTTGCCCCACAGTGGCTTCATCAGTCCAATCAAACCAAAGGTTTTAACAAGAGGAGAGTTTGAGGGAATCAGCCCCCCACCTAGATTCGTTGTTCAGTCCCTAAATCTTGTAGAAAGTACACATTTACACACTGTCAACACTGCAAATAATGGGATTTGAACAAAAATTCTTCAAACTCTCCAACCTTTGTACGAAGACCTACTCGACTATGGATGGGACCACATGACCCCGCATCCTCCTGTTTTTCCCCACCTACGACAGTATAAATTCCACTTCTACGGCCCATGCTGTATTTCTACATATTTATGGCCTGAACACACGACTCCCCCCTGAGGGGGCGTTTACCTCAAACCCCTCCTCTCCTACACCCTTTGATTTGTACTGGATTGATGAAGCCACTGTGTGGCAAAAATTTTCTTAATAAAGTTCCCCTAGCTGCATAAATTTTGTCATCATCCGTATAAATCCAACAAACTGGGGGAGTTAGGGGCATGCGTCCTTTTTCTAATCGATAATCCTTTAAATCTTTCAACTGTTAACCTTTCAGGGTCCAAGGGCCTATTTTCAAAGTGTGCACCAGTGTCCAAGAATTTTCAAAAAAAAAAAATTTTTTTTATTTTTTCTTAAAAATGGGAGAGAATCTTCTTTTGAAGGTAATAAAACAAAAGTACAAATTTTATGAAAAATTGACAAAATTTTGCCTCCCGAATTTGGGCCAAAATTCGAATTGACTTCCCTTTTTGGGCAATTAAAGTATTCCATCAACCAAATTCTTTGCATTTTACTTATTACTTCTATTCAACGATTTTAGCACAAGAAACTGCCAAGTCAACTGTTTCAACAACAAAATAAAGGATCGGGAAATTTTTAATTTGCCAAATTTAATGCAAATTCAAAAATTCCAATTTTTAAAATAGGTCCAAAATAAACAATCAGGAATCCGGCACTAAACAACATTTCCTCTGTTCATTAGTTATGTTTTTAGGCTTTACAAAGAATTCCATTTTTTATTTTTTTTTCACATAATGAATTTTTTATTCAACCAAAAATAAAGATTTACTGTATGCAAAAACTGTAAAATTGTATAAATATATCACCACATTTTGCATGTATATCAGACCCCCCAGCGTCAGAAATAGACTTGTGAGGTCATTTGTTTACTCTTTAATCGGGGAAAAATTTAACATTTTTTGCTATTTGAGTCAGGGCAAACCTTTCCAGTACTAAAACCAAAACAAAATAAAACCCATTTCCATAAATATCTTTCATTCTATCAAAAAGGACCAAAAAATGGGAAAACAACTAAAAAAAAACGAAAAAACACTGCAAAACCACTGTTTTAAACAAAAATTTGGCTCAGTTTTTTTTTTCTCATTATGCACTTGTGCTGCAGGATTTGTTTTAAAAGGGGCACCTTTCCACATAATTATTCCTCATATCCAGGCCCAAATTTTCTGCTCACAGCTTTTCAGAGTGAGCTACTCAGGGGTAGATCTACGGTTTGGACCCTAAAAAAGCCGTAGATCTCGCACGGACCCTGAAAGGGTTAAAGTTACATTTATCGTGGCTGGCCAAAAACCTTTACACTCATGAGCTTTGTATCATACAAATCGCTTATCAATAAGAAGGCACTCTCTCCCCTCTCTCTTCCCCCACTTTGGGACACTGCTACAGTTCTTTGTTAGGTAAGACACAATCAAAAGTCAGGATCTTTATTTTGAAACGTTTGCCTACAAAGGGTTCTTCAGTCGATAAAAGAAAAATTGATAGAACAGAAGTACTTGAAACGATGTAATCACCACACCCCTTTAAAATTTGAGGTGGTCAGTCCCTCATCTGGAGAAGAGCATTGTTCCCAGGCGACCACCTAAAACTTTTAAGGGGGAGGGCTGATTACATCGTCTTCAAGTATCTTCTGCTTCATCAACTTTTCTGTACTCGCCGAAGAAGCCAACTGTGTAGGGGAACTTCGAATAAAGATACCTACGTGCATATGTGTCTTACCTAACAACGTCGGAATTTTAAAAACCATTTTAAAACGAGTTTTTTTCTTAATTCATAGTCTTTTTTTTCACCTTTTTTTACCAAAAGGGGGGGCCTGTACAATATTTTTTTGTGTTTCATGTGTTTTTTGATTGTTCATGATTCAGTAATTAAGGAAGCAGTATGTTAGGCTTACTTTTTTCCTTTGAGAGTTTCGGAGTTATCAAATCTTGAGCCCGCCATGGGCCAGGCTAGTCTGGTACTTACCTGGTCAACCAGGCTGCTGCTGCTGGAGGCCCACTGCCCCACATATCCATCACAGCCTGGTTGATGTAGCACCTAGTGAAGATACTTGTCCAGTTTCCTCTTGACGGCTTCTACACTTATCCCAGCCGTGTTTCTGATATCTTCTGGTAGTATGTTGAAAAGTCTGAGTCCCTGGATGTTGATACAGTGTTCCCCTTATTGCCCCCACTGCACCCCTGCTCCTCACTGGGTTTATTTTACACTTCCTCCCATATCTCTCACTCCAATATATTGTTATGGCAGTGTGCAGATTTGGGACCAGGCCCTCGAGCACTTTCCAGGTACAGTGGAACCTTGACTTACAAATTTAATCCATTCCGTGACCTAGCTCGTAACTCAATTTACTCGTATATCAAATCAATTTTCCTCATTTCAATTAATTGAAAAGCCATTAACCCTTTGACTGTCGCGGCCGTATATATACGTTTGTGAGGTACCGTGTTTGACGTATATATACTCATAAATTCTAGCGGCTTCAAATCAGGCAGGAGAAAGCTAGTAGGCCCACATGTGAGAGAATGGGTCTGTGTGGTCAGTGTGCACCACATAAAAAAAATCCTGGAGCACGCAGTGCATAATGAGAAAAAAAAAACTCCGACCGTTTTTTTTAATTAAAATGCCGACTTTGTGGTCTATTTTCGTATAGTATTTGTGGTTGTATTCTCGTTTTCATGGTCTCATTTGATAGAATGAAAACTATATTATAGAAATGGAAGGTGATTTTGGAAATTTAAATTTTTCTATAAAAAAGAACCTGGAAATGGAGCACAAAAATAAGGAATGTTTGATTTTTGCCGATGTTAACAAAATAAACAAATGATGTCATTGTCCAATAAATTCCAAATAGCCATTCTAATATGAGTCATGAATGGGTTTGATGTAATTTTTACAATTATTACAGTATTGCAGTAGTCTGCATAACAGTAAATCTTCTATTTTTTGTTTGAATAAAATTTCAAAATAAAAAGTAAGAGTAATATCACAGGGACCTGGAGACATGACTGATGAACAAAGAAAATCTTATTTTAGAGCCAGGAATGTCTGCATTGTTCATTCTGGACCTTATTTTGAAATTGTCGTATTTTTTAATTTTCGTGAAATTGGCCAAATTGCAAATTTCTGACCATGTTATTGGGTAGTTGAAATCGGTAAATGGGCAGTTTCTTGTGCTCAATCAATAGAAAAAATAGAGTTCTGAAGAAATAGTTATGAGTTTGGTTGACTGGAATAACGGAATTAGCCGAAATAGGGCTCAAAGTGGGCGAAATTGCCGATTTTTAAATATCGCCAAAGTCGCTAACTTCGCGAGAGCGTAATTCCGTCAGTTTTCCATCAAATTTCGTTTTTTTGGTGTCTTTACAATCGGGAAAAGATTCTCTATCATTTCATAAGAAAAAATAATTTTTTTTTTTTTCGAATATTTTGCGACACCAGGAGCAACTTCAGGATTGGGCCCTTCGACAGTCAAAGGGTTAATCTAATCCTGCACTCTGGAGACAAGATAAAATACAGGAGCTAGCTTGTAACTCAATTTACTCGAATATCAAATTAACTTTCCTCATTTAAATTAATTGAAAAGCCATTAATTTGTTCCTGGACTCTGGAGAGACGAGAAAAAATACTTGAATACGATGTTATCAACTGCACAGCTTATTTATCTATCACAATTCATCTAACATGATATAATAAACAATATAATTAACACAGAAACATGATATATACTCTAGAATGAATAAAATAGGTCATAATATGGTGGAAGAGGCAGCAGCAGAAGCATCTGCCATTTCTGTCCCAATTTGACTAAGGTATCTTCCCATGTTCTTACTGTAAGAGAACACAGAGTATTTTTGAGGCTAACTGTAGTTGATCACTAGTTTTCTAAGGAAAACACTGAAACAATGTTATATTTTTATTATTTTTTATTATCACACTGGCCAATTCCCACCAAGGCAGGGTGGCCCGAAAAAGAAAAACTTTCACCATTATTCACTCCATCACTGTCTTGCCAGAAGGGTGCTTTACACTACAGTTTTTAAACTGCAACATTAACACCCCTCCTTCAGAGTGCAGGCACTGTACTTCCCATCTCCAGGACTTAAGTCCGGCCTGCCGGTTTCCCTGAACCCCTTCATAAATGTTACTTTGCTCACACTCCAACAGCACGTCAAGTATTGAAAACCATTTGTCTCCATTCACTCCTATCAAACACGCTCACGCATACCTGCTGGAAGTCCAAGCCCCTCGCACAAAAAACCTCCTTTACCCCCTCTCTCCAACCTTTCCTAGGCCGACCCCTACCCCGCCTTCCTTCCACTACAGACTGATACACTCTTGAAGTCATTCTGTTTCGCTCCATTCTCTCTACATGTTCGAACCACCTCAACAAACCCTTCCTCAGCCCTCTGGACAACAGTTTTGGTAATCCCGCACCTCCTCCTAACTTCCAAACTACGAATTCTCTGCATTATATTCACACCACACATTGCCCTCAGACATGACATCTCCACTGCCTCCAGCCTTCTCCTCGCTACAACATTCATCACCCATGCTTCACACCCATATAAGAGCATTGGTAAAACTATACTCTCATACATTCCCTCTTTGCCTCCAAGGACAAAGTTCTTTGTCTCCACAGACTCCTAAGTGCACCACTCACTCTTTTTTCCCCAAACAAATCTATGATTCACCTCATTTTTTAGCCCCCCTGCGCACGTCCCCCCCAAAAATTTTGAATACATTCACCTCCTCCAACTCTCTCCCCCCAAATTTACAGTGGAACCTCAGTTTTTTTGTATTGCCTAGTTTTTAGTAAAAATATAGTTTTTCTCTATAAAAATGTATTTTTAGTTTAATTATTCCTCAAGAAATAATGTAAATCCAATTAATCCTTCCAGTCACCCAAATTTTTAACAGAAAAAATACATTTTATAGCGATTAAAACTTTATTTTACATACAAACTAGGGCATACAAAAACTGAGGTTCCACTGTTATTTAACTGTATGACCTAACGTTATAAATTCACATATGTCAATGCCTTAGATAGAAGAGAATTATCCAAAAAAATGTAGTTATTAATCAATAATAACATTTAAAAGTATGTGGTATCTTACCGTGAGTATGATAGAGCGCAGAATCTGTTATATCCGTGGTGAGAGTTGAAATATGGAAGCAAAGGTCCTCAATATTGGTGTCTCTAGTGCATAATGGATAAGCTTGTTGAAGCCAGCCACCTGAAAACATTGGCGAAACAATTCTGGTACGTCAGATCTAAAGACTTGCGCCATATGCTGGTCATTTTCTGAAAGATTTAAAAATAGATCTACATATATTTGTATGAATAGGGGAACGGTTACCCTTGGGATTGGCAAAGAGCTTTGTATAGTTCCTTTAATATAAAGGGAAAGGGATGCATAAGAAATTGTAAAAATTTTAGGGAAAATTAGCTTAGTAAGTACAACACAGGTAAAGTGTATAGGTTGGGTTATTATTGAAAGAATTAGAGTTTAAGTTTAGAAGAGCAGGATTGCAATGAACAAGGCGAGGCTTTAGATTGGGTAGGGGATGTGTAGACCAAGAGTTTACATTAAAGCATATAAACAGAAACAATATTTAGATATTGGGAATTGGGACGTTTTTCATTGCATTCATGAATTTTGAAAAGGCATGTGATTGGGTGGATTAGGGCTGTCAATGTGGCAGGATGTGCCAGGTGATTGGAATTTGTATTATGTTACTAAATGCAATAGCGTGTTTTACTGAGGATAGTGATGGCTCAGGTTTGGGTGTGGAGGTGGTAATGGTTATTACTGTCTTTGATATAGGGGCCAGACAGGGGATGTGTAATGTCACCATCGGTAGTTTAATATTTTGCCAGAGGGGTATGGTTAATGATGTTATTGATAGGGTGTGGGTAAGAAGGGTGCGATTTATTAGTGGTATCTATTACCTATATAGAGATTATTATCACAACTTACTTTTGATGATGATATGGTGCTTTTGGGAGATTCTAGAGAGAAGTTGCAAAAAGGTTAGTGGACATATTTGGGAGGGAATGTTAAATGAAGGAAAGTTGAAAGTAAGCCTAGTTAAGAGTAAGATGATGAGCGTATTAAAAGGAGCTAGGTAAAGAAAATTTGGATGTCACTTTTGGAGGGAAGGTGGGGTAGAATGGAGAGAGTGAATGTATTCTGATATTTGTGAGTAGACTTTTTTCCGCGGATTGGGCTTATGAAGGCGAGGTCAAATACCGTCGAATTGATGAGGGTAAAAAAGATCAGCCATGCATTGAGGTATCTGTGGGAGACTAAAAATGTTATTCAGGGAGGCAAAAGGAATGTGCAAAAGTTATAGGGGTACCAACACATCTTATATGGAAGTAAAGCATGGGTCGTATATGCTCGCAGAAAGGAGGAGGGGCTGGAGGCTGCAATGTTGTGTTCAAGGGCAATGTGTGGTGTAAATATATGCAGTAGAATTCATATTGTGCAAATTAGGAGTGAATGTGGAGTACTAAATGTATTCTTCAGAGGGCTGAAGAGGGTATGTTTAGGTTGTTTGGTAATAGAAGAGGAAGGAGCAAAAAAGGACGGATTTGGTGGGTGTATAAATATATGTAGTGGAGGGGTGGATGGGGTAGACGGGTCTTCCTAGTAATGATGGAGGGAGAGGGTTTATAAAGAGGGTAAAGAGTTTTGATATGCACAGACTTGGAGTAATGTTACAGAGGAGTGAATGGAAGATTAATGGTTTTTGGGACCTGACCAAGCTGTGGAGGGTGAGCCATGGGTAATATTTTTGTGAAGAGATTCAGGGAAACTGGTTTAAGCCAGACTTGAGTTCCTGGAAATGGGAAGTACAATGCCTTGCACTTTAACCCTTTTGACTGTTGCAAACCCATTTTCTGCAACTGTCATTTCTATGTCGAAAATTTCGAAAAATAAAAAATATTATTTTTCTTACCAAAAATGTTAGGTTTACTTTGCAAGAGTTTTTAAACCTAAAAAAATTTTTTTTTGTTGATTATTACTTACTGAGATAAAAGGCATAAAGTTCACAGGAAAATTTGATGAGTTATGGCAACAGTGGCAAATGATGCCAACTTGGTAAACTTTTCTTTTACTCCCATTTGAAAGTATCTTGCTTTTCCCAATGCTTTATTTTTTTCAGGGTAACTTTATGTGGCCTGTGAACCAAAAGTTATGTGCAATTTTTAACATTATATACACTCGTTGTATACAAACTCAATATGTGCACAAAACAATTTATCACTACAAGTATATTTGTTTATCAAAATTGTTTTGACCCAAACAATAGAAATTTTTTATACTATTACTATAATACTTATACAGAGGTAATTACTGGACTGTTCTCGCAGTTCCGAGGCTTGTGGAACTCTTTGAACAGCGTTCATATACAATGGTGTTTTACACTCCTCACACATAATATGAGTGTGTCGCATTTTTGTGTTTTGTTTTTTTTTTTGCACAGACATAAACCACCTTGTGTGAGCGTTTTCTTCTTAGTAGTAGCAGACTGTTTGGTATTTAGTAGTTATCAAGGAATGTGTGCCATCATTCCTTCCTACCTTTCTTTATTTCTTCATTCTTTTTCGTTCTTCATTTCTTTCTTCCTTTCTTCCATTCTTTCTTTCCTTTCTTCATTATTTCTGCCTTTCTTCATGCTTTCCTTCCTTCCATATGGTTTCTTATATTAATTTACACATATGTTGTCACTGGACACCTTCATATAACTGCTATTATCTTCAGCAAGCTGGTGCGGTGCGTGCGTGCGTGCGCTGCGTAGTGGGGGGTGTTGCGTGTGTTGGTGTGTGTGTGTGTGTGTGTGTGTGTGTGCGAGTTGCGTGCGCACTCGCCTAATTGTGGTTACAGGGTTCGAGACTCAGCTCTGGGCCCCGCCTCTTCACTGAACTGCTGCTAGGTCCTCCACTTCACTGCTCCATGAGCTTCATCATTACATTGTCTTAAAACTATGTATTGTTACGGCCTCCACTACATCAGCTTTGCCAGGACTATTCACTTCCTAACTTCTCTATGATTGAGGAAATACCTCTCCTAAACATCCCGTTTGACTCATCTGAGTTTCAGCTTCCAATTGTGACCCCTTGATTCTGTGTCCAATCTCTGGAACAGTAATCCTGTCTCTGTCCACCTTGTCTAATCCACACAGTATTTTGTATGTCGTTATTCATGTCTCCCCTGACCTAATGTCCTCAGTGTCATCAGACCGATTTCCTTAACATTCTCTTTATAGGACATTCCCTTAGCTCTGGAACTACCTTGTTGCAAAACTGTCTCTAATTTCTAGACGTGCTTTCATCAGGTGTGGGTTTTCAAAATGTGCTGCGTACTCCAGTATGGGCCTGACGTACACTGTGTATAAAGTCTTGAACGATTCTTAGAAAAGGTACACGGTCGCCTATTCGCAGGTTGGCCAGGCAGGCACCCATATGTCGCTGCAGTTTATTTTAGTTAATGCGTTCTCCTGGCGTGTTCAGTGGTCCTCAATCACATATCGGCCTGAAAGTCGTCAATTTCGGAAATTGTCCCGTTATTTCGTCTAAACTTTGGCTCGCCAAATGGTCAGTACGAGCTAATCATCCTTGTTCCAGGGCGGGTACTCAGATGAGCCCGCCTGGGCTCCTGCTCTTTCCAGCAGTGTGCCATTGTGTACCCGTGAGCGACGGTCCCCTTCATGCGCCTCCGAAATATTTCATAATATTCCATTGATTTTAGTGCTTGCAAGTGTAAAATAAGCTACCTTGGCTCCAAAAAGAAGCTTCTAGTGCCAGGCCCATAGGTATAAAGAATGTGGAGAAACACTCACAATTTAGAAAAGTTTGTAGAAAAATACAAAGGTGGTGGTGGTAGAGTGGAGAGTTGTGATAGAGGTTGATGGTGGTAGTGATGGTGGTAGAAGGTAGCAGTGATGGTGGTACAGTTGTATTAGTGGTAGAAGGTTTCTTAGTGATGGTGGTAGTGGGTTTCTTCTTTAGGATTACAGGCGATTCTACCTACTCCTCAATGTAGCTGGAGTTATATTGGGGCTACTGAAAAACACGCCGCCTCTGCTGCCTGCTTCACCACCATTATGGCTGCTTACTCTCAGTGGCCTAATACACCAAAACAACAAAACAAAAACAACAGCTATCGTGGACTACATAATGGATTTATTTTATTCAGTCTAGAGAATATTCCATGTTTCTATGTTATTGAACATTGTTTATTTTGTCATATTTAGTTGAATTGTGATAGATACATAAGCAGCAGAGGTTGATAATAAGTGTCATATTCTCCAACATAAACTTGCCATCACCTCCCTCACACAAACAATGTTCCAATATGATCATATGAAAGGAGGAACACTGGCAGTAGGCCTGGTGGCCATACTAGGCCGGTCCTTTAACAAATCCAAACCATTTACAGTAACAAATGCTACCCAAGCAATTAAGCTCAGGTGCAAGTCCGACTCCAAATCCAACCTTCACTCAATGTATTTATCCAACTGGAAATATAAACACAAATGCGTATTAATGTGATCCTTTATTGACAATAGTTTCACCCACACAGTGGGCTTTTTCAAGTCACACGGTAGATCGTGTGTGATTGAAAAAGCCCACTGTTGTGGGTTGAAAGTTTGTCAAATAAAGGATCACATTATACCTGCATTTGTGTTGATTTTCATTGTGTCCGAGTATTTTATACGTTTATTTCCATTTATCCAACTAAATTGAAACTACTAATGATTTTAGCTTGATCAACCTACTAGGCGACTCGTTCCAATCATCAACTAACCCTATTACCAATGTTCATTTATACATTTTATTAGTGCTTTACATTTATTTGGCTTTCATTTATCTGCCAGATGACTGTGAAACAGAAAACCTGTAAACTGTTTTGCTGATGGTAGGATTGTGGTTTTTTTTTCTGTCTATAAACACACTAGATAACAGGGATATCTTGCTACTCCTACCTTACACTTTTGGTCACACTTCACAGGGAAACGTACATGCATATATATATACCTACATCTAGGTTTTTCTCCTTTTTTCTCAAATAGCTCTTGTTTCTGTATTTTTCTAGTGTCCATGGGGATAGGGGAAAAGAATATTTCCTCGTAAAGACATGCGTGTTGTATATGAGGCGACTAAATGCAGGGACAATGGGCTCATATCCCTTCTCCTGTAAAACATTTACTAAAAAGAGAATAAATGAAAAACTTTATAAAACTGGGAATGCTTGAATGTGCGTGATTGGAGTGCGGATGAAAGAAACTGATGATTGCTGATGTTATGAATGAAAAGAAGTTGGATGTCTGGGCCTAAGCGAAACAAAGCTGAAGGGGTAGGGGGTTTGGTGGGTGGAAATAATGGGATTAAATTCTGGAGGTGTATATGAGAGAGTTAGAGCAAAGGAAAGGGGTAGCAGTAATGTTGAAGGATTCAGTTATGGAAGAGAAAAGAGGAATATGAATGTGTAAATTCAAGAATTATGTGGATTAAGTAAAGGTTGGATGCGAAAAAGTGGGTCATAATAAGCATGTATGCACCTAGTGAAGAGAGGATTGGAGCAGGAGAGGAAAGAGATTTTGGGAGATGTTAAAGTGAATGTATAGGGAGCCTTTGAACAAGTGAGAGAGTAAAATTGTGGTAGGGGATCTGAAATGATATAGTAGGAGAAGAAGAAACTTGTAGAGAGGGTGTGGTAGGTAAGTTTTGGGGGCGGTGCAAGGTGTAAATGATAATGGGAGCCCTTTGATTGAATTTTGTATAGAAAGGGGTTTAGTTTAATTGGTAATACATAATTTTAAGAAAAAGAGGATAAATAAGTGACAGATATGATTAGGGCGAAAATGACAGTAGTTTGTTGGTTGGTAGATTGGTAGATAAAAGATGTTGAGTAGACTTCAGGATGTACATATGTTTATAAGATGGGCCATAGATATGTCAGATCACTTTCTAGTTGAAGCTACATGAGAGTAAAAGGTAAATGAGTACAAGGAGAATAAAGCATCAGGGCCTTGAGTCGAGTTGAAGGTTCTATAAACTAAAAGTGAGCAGTTAGGGTAAGATTTCAACCGCTATTGGAGGATAGTGGGCTAATGAGAGCATTGGCAATTGGGTAGGGTCGTAGAGGTAGGGGAGGTAGGTTTAAAAAATGTAGTGTTTTGGGGTGTTCAGCAGAAGTTTGTGGTTACAGGAAAGTGGGGCAGGAGGGGAAGAGGAGCAATGGTGGAATGTTTGATGTAAGAGGAGTGTAGTAAGGGAGAAAAAGTTAGCATATGAGAGTTTTTACAAAAGTAGAAGCTGTGAATGCATGAGGGGAATGAGGTATATGGAAGAAAAAGAGAGAGGTTAAGAGAGTGGTCTGTCAATGTAAAAAAGAGAGCAAAAGAGATAGTGGGTGAGATGTTATCAACCAAATTGTTGAAAATAAGAAAAGTTTTTTTTGGAGTGAGATTAACAAGTTAAGGCAGCCTAGGAGAACAAATGGATTTGTGCCAGTTAAAAATAGGAGAGTTAGTAAAATGGAGAGTTAGAGTTTGGTATGGGAAGATGGAGGGATATTTTGAGGGAATTGTTAAATGTTGAGAAGATAGGGAAGCTGTTATTGCGTGTATAGGGCAAGGAGGGAATAACTTTTGTGGAGTGAGGAAGAGCCAGTTGGAGTTTGTGGGGGAAGTTCGTGAGGAGTAGGTAAAATGAAAGGGCGGTAAGGCAGCCGGGATTGAAGAGCCGATAAAGGATAGAAATGTTATAAGCAGGTGGGGATATAGTTTTGGGTGGTTGGTGCAATTATTTAATAAATGCATGGAGAAGAGGGTAAAGGTACCTAGGGATGGAGAGAGCATAGCATAGTTCCTTTGTATAAAGGCAAAGGGGACAAAAGAGAGTGCAAAAAATATAGGGGGATAAGTCTGTTGAGTATACCTGGTAAAGTGTTTGGTAGAGTTATTATTGAAAGAATTAAGAGGTAAGACGGAGATTAGGATAGCAGATGAACAAGGAGGCTTTTGGAAAGGTACGGGGGTGTTTTTGTGTAGTGGGACAATCTGATGTTTACAGTGATGAATTCATAAGGAACAGTATTTTAGATAAGGCTAAAGAGGTCTTTGTGTCATTTAGGATTTGGGAAAAGCATATGACAGGGTGGATAGGGGTGCAACTGTGGCAGATGTTGCAGGTTGTATGGTGGAGGAGGTAGGTTATTGAAAGCAGTGAAAGTGAAGAGTTTTTTTTGGAAGGATAGTGAGGATCAAGTTCGAGTATGTAGGAAAAAGAGGGAAATTATTACCAGTAAAAGTAGGCCTTAGACAAGGATGTGTGATGTCACAGTGGATGTTTAATATATATTTAGATGGGGGTTGGTAAGAGAAGTAAAGTGAGGGTCTTGGCATAGAGGCGTGGAGTTAAAGATAAAGAATCAAACAAAGTAGGAGTGCCCACAGTTGGCTCTTTGCTGATGATCACTGTGCTCTAGGAGGTTCTGAAAGAAGAGTTGCCAGTGATTGGTGGTTGAATTTGGTAGGGTGTGCAAAAAGGAAGAAAATTAAAAGTGTAATAAAGGAAGAGGTAGGAGTATGGGTAACTAAAAGATTAGGTGCTGAAAGATTGGTATCTAGGATTGGAGGGAGAGAGTTTGGAGGAGGTGAATGTATCTGATCTTTGGGAGTGACGTAGTTGTCAGCGGGATGGGTCAATGAAAGATGAGGTGAATCATAGAATTGGATGAGGGGGTAAAGGGCGAGAGTGGTGCAATTAGGAGTCTGTGGAGCAAAAGAACTTTGTCCTTGGAGGCAAAGAGGGGAAATGTATGAGGAGTATAGTTTTACCAATGCTCTTATTTGGGTGTGTAGCATGGGTGATGAAATGTCTGCAGCGAGGGAGGAAGGCTGGAGGCGGCATTGGAGATGTCATGTCTGAGGGGCAATGTGGGGTGTGAATATAATGCAGAGAAGTATTCGTCGTATGGAGTTTGGAGGGGGTGGGATTCACCAAAACTGTTTGTCCAGTGGGCCTGAGGAAGGGTTGTTTGAGGTGGTTTAGGACATGTAGAGAGAATGGAGCGAAAAGAGTGACTTCAAGAGTGGTATCAGTCTGAGTGGGAAGGATGGCAGGGTAGGTTAGGGGTCAGCCTAGGAAAGGTTGGAGGGATGGGGTTAAAGGAGGTTTTGTGTGCAGGGGCTTGGACTTCCTGCAGGCATGCGTAGCGTGTTTGATAGGAGTGAATGGAGACAAATGGTTTTTTTAATACTTGACGTGCTGTTGGGAGTGTGTAGCAAAGTAAAAATTTTTGAAGGGGTCCAGGGAATCAACCGGCAGGCCGGAATCGGAGTTCCTGGTTGATGGGAAAAGTACAGTGCCTGCACTCGAAGGAGGACGGGTGTTAATGTTGGAGTTTAAATACTGTAGTGTAAAGCACCCTTTGGAAAGACTAGTGATGGAGTGAATGATGGTTTGAAAGTTTTTCTTTTTCGGGCCACCCAGCCGGTGGGAACGACCATGTGATAATAAAAACAAAAAGTTATTTGGCATTTTTTTCTTGCATGTAAATTAATTTATTGTAGGGAAGTGACCATGAAGATGACCTAGGTGAGTCCTTATGGCGGGGGATTTCCCCATTCCAAAACAATTAACCTCTCTTCCCTCTATCTCCTCCCTGTCTTCCATTCACCAGCAACAGCCTTCAATAAAGGTACTGTCATGTAGAATGTTCATTATTTTGATGCATTGCATGTAAGCATCTTTTAGGTAAAAAAAAATTGTTGTTGATACTTCTGGTGCTGAAACGAATTAATTCGATTGACATTATTCCTTATGTGGAATATTGATTCGAAAATTGTCTATTTCGATACTGTCCCACTTCCAGGGAACGGATGATATAAAGGACGATTATTTGAGGGGGCCCACTGTACTCGGTATATTACTCACTACTAGGGTCGTTCTCCTTGAGTGAGAGTTTGCTGCCTTGGGCCTTAGGCCGTTACTCTGTCTGGGGTCTTCTTTGCCCTCCCTTCTGATCTTTCATGACTTTGCATTGGCAGGGTTTAAATTCTTGGAGCCAGTTTCTGGACCAAACATCCAGCCAGTCCAGGTCTCCTGTGACGTTGTCTGCGTCCGCGTTCTGATTTAATTCTCCTCATTAACTTCACATCATCTGCAAAACTGGGACACTTCTGAGGCTATCCCCTTCCGTCACATGTCGTTCTTACATACCAAAGAATAGCACTGGTCCCAGGACTATCCTGTGGGGACCCCGTAGTAAACCAGACGCCCACTGAGATTACTCATCAGGACATGCCTCGCTGTTGCTCCATGTGTAGCTTTCCTAATCATTGCAGTGCCCTTCCTGTTATACGTGCCTGCTCTCTTGATTCTAGTACTAATCTCTTGTGTGGAAACTGTGTCGAATGACTTCTTGCAGTTCAAAGAAAATGCAATCAACCCTCCCCTCTCTTCATTTCTTACTTCAGTTCCTGGTCATAAAACTCTAGTAGGTTTGTGAACAGAATTTGCCATCCATGAATCGTGCTGGCTGGAGTTTATAATCTTTGTTCCGCTCCAGGTGCTCCACCACTCTCCTCCTGATAATCTTTGCAAGGACTTTGCAATAACATTTACTCGTCAGTGGGACACTGGTCTATAATTTAGTGATTCATTTCTGTCTCCTTTCTTAAAGACGGGGACTACATTTGCCTTCTTCCATACTTCAGTAGTTGCCCAGTTCAAGGGAAGGGCGTTGAAGATTTTGGTTTAGTTTGTCACCATAAATATCTCTGCTCCCTCTCTTAGGACCCAAGGAGAGATGCTGTCCCGTCCACCGCCTTTAAGGTAATCAAGGTCGCTTAGGAGCTTTACCCCTCCTCGGTTGTGGTTAATTCATCCACACTTGTTGGTACATCCCTTGTTGATGTACCCCATTGTTTTGTCTTCCAGTGTCCCTTCAGCTCCACTTTGTAAATACTTCTGAAATCCCAATGCTGAGCTCTCACATACTTCCTGGTCGCGAGCTCCCCAACCTTTCATCAGCCTGATTACCTGATCACTTGACTGGTGACTTCTCCTGATGTGGCTGTAATTTTGGTGTCAGATTTGGACTTTCGATGCTATGTATTTTCACTACTGCCGCCTGCACCTCCCTACCTTTTCTGTTGAAGATCGAGACACTTAGCAGATACGGAATCTTTATTCAGGAATCGGTTTTGACCACATCGTGGCTTCATTCAGTCCTATACAAAGAAGGAAGGACGTAGGAGAGGAGGAGTTGAGGGTAATCAGTCCCTCAGCTGGACTCGATGTGTTCAGTTCCTCAATTTGTAGAATGACAGCATAGGGTCCAGTAGTCGTGGCTGTGGGTTTTTTCAAACACCATTATTCCACAACTGTCAGACATGCTGCATCATGGGAAATCTTTGTTACAAAGCAATTCTTTCCAACACTTGTTCAACCTTTGGACGAAGACCTACTTCGGACTAGTGGGATGGTACCACAATGACCCGCCTCCGCCCTGCTTCACCATCACCTAACTACAATATATAAGCCAACAATCTACGGCCTATGTGTACATTCTAACCAAGATTGATGGAGCTGCAACACATCGACTCCTAGGCTGAGGGTCTGATTACCTCTTACTCCTACTCTCCTTACTCCTTCTCTTTGTATTTGGACTGATGAAGAAACCTCTAGTGTGGCAAAATCGTTTTCCTCGAATAAAGATTCCCATATGCTGAATAAGTGTCTCAATCTTCAAATTGTCGGTTTTTTTCAAAAAACCATTATCATCCCTTATCTGTCATATCGATTTCTGGCTGTTGACTTATTCTCTTTCAGTTGACCCACGGTTATCAGCCAGTTCAGTTTATCAGCCAACTCGGTTATCAGCCGGTTTTTTGGCGCACGGTTATCATCGTTAATTCAGTTATCGGTCATTTGGGAGGCACTTCCTCCGCAGTGGGGGCCGGCTTGCGAGTCTCATGTTTGGCTTTGTCTCTTGTGAGTTGAAGTAGCTTCTGCTCATTCATCCAAAATTTTGCTATACTACATTGTTTTTGTGGTTATTGATAGAGTCAATTGCAAAAATAAGCTACATTTGACCCTATGAACACTTAATAGATTAGGACAAACATGCAATGTTTAATGCGATCGATATATTTCATAATAATCCATGGTACATTTTATGTCTTATTTTACGTTAATTATAGGACATTTTCATTAATCCATCTATTATATCTTCAAAATTTGTAAGAAGAAACTTGTTACACAATAGCTTATAAACATGTAATGTTTATTATTATGTTGATGTATATTAAATAATCACATCTTTGGCACTTAATATATTATTTTACGTTAATATAGACAACTTCATTAATCCATCGATGATATTTTCTTCAAAAGTATGTATGAAACACTGTTACATCTCATGTAGCATAATAAACATTGCATGTTTATATGTTATCGAGCGAGAGTGGGATGGAGAGTAAACATTACGTTTTTTTCTTGATGGGCATGCGTTAGAGAAAACTGCTGAATCTGGCGGATGGCTGCAGTAACCGTCCTTCTTATGCATTTGTTTACAATTCTTGGCATGAATTATTATTAATTCTCACTTTGAGTTATGAGGGGTTTCTAAGGTAGTTGTTAAGAACGATTAAACTCATGTGAACATGGTAATAATTTGGCTGTGTATTGTTATATAGCTGTGTAGTGTGCCGGGGGGGGGGATGCATACGTGTACTTACCGACATCTACTGCTTATCAACACTGACCTTCACTACAATTAAATTATACTTCACCTTCTCCACCTGCCCATACATTAAACACTACAAATATTTTAAGGTTAGTAATGAATGTACTGTAGCGTAATTGACAGAATTAAGAGGCGTGATGCAATGTGGACTTGGGTGCAAGCTTTTGTAGAGAAACACCACCTGACCAAGCTGATACATAGGCCATACATGAACATGTCAAGTGACAAAACCCTGTCCCATTCAGGGAATTCTAGAGAGACGCTAGAGAAAACAGACCTCTATGGACAGATTTGTTGTTGTGGCAAGGGACCAGTGACTCTCAAAGCTGGTTCATAGTTGCATTAAAAGACAAGGAAGGGATAGTAATCCCAAGTGGCATTGCTACCTCTAAGTATTTTATGGAGGGGGAATTTCTCCCTTCCAAAAACACTAACTACTCCCTCTTTCCTTCTTCCCTATCTTCCAGAAGCAGCATTTGCCTTCAATAAAGGTATGTAAAACTTACATAATTGTAAAAAAAAAAAATTTTCGTGTGAAATATTTTTGTCTGAAACGGTTATTAATTGAAAATTTAACATTAATTCTCTATTGGAAAAATATTAATTCGGTTTTTGGCCATATTCGGTTATCAGCCGCCCTTCACACAATTATGGCCCATAACCGAGGGTCCACTGAATGTACTTTCCTGAGTCCCTTTGCCCTCTGTAACCTTTTCCATTCTCTAGATCACTTAGGTTTTCGGCACCTCCTGGAACCTACGGGTGTGTAAACCAAGGCTAATTCTGTTCCCAATACTTATTTTTGTGACATTGGGAACAAACTTTCCTCAGCCTCCTTGCAATTTGTTGTTACAAAGTCCATATTTCATTTAATGATTTTCCTACCAACTCGTTCCTGCGAGCTCCTGCAGGGAAGGTCCTCATTCTGGTGCAGTCCCCATTTTTTAGTTTAGCTTTTTCCTTTCTATCCTGTTACTTCTCCACTTTTAGTCCACAATGTATTCAAAGCCCCATTAACCATGTGGGTCACTAGTTCCAAGGGCCTTTTCTTACGTGATGTGCTCCATGTCTGAGCTACTCAGGCGGTGAACACAAGGTCCTGTCTTGCCTGAGGGTTCATCATCCTCTCTCTCGGTAGTGTCCTAACATGGTGGTGCATGAGATTTTGCCAGCACCGCATCCTTCAAATATTGGATCTCCATGTTTAAGGACCCCATGTGGCTCCTGGTTTTCCCAACATCTCCCTGTCGATTGCATAGTCCACCCTTGACCAGTACTTCGCTCTCTGCTCATGTGGCCCTTCTTGCCACTCAATAGTGTGTTCCCATTGTTTCTGTTGCATTCATCATATTCCTCTCTTGGCCTTCTTGCACGTTATGTGCGTGGGGTTATAGATCAATGCAATGATACCTTGTGTTCCCTGATGAAACTGTACCTATTATGTAATACTTCATCCAATCTCGTCCATTCATTCCATTTCTTGATATCCCCACGGTTTTAATTAGTAGTCAACCCCTCCTCCCCCTCTGATCCTTATATCTTCGAAGGATCTGATATCCTGGGTGGAAGATTGCATCTGTTATTATCATTGAGTTTTGTTTCTGTAAACTGCTACGATGTCTAGGGGGACATCTCCTTGATTCTTTCATGCCCATCCTCACATTTATTCTTTATTCAATCCCGCGTTTTGTACCAACCTTCAAATTCATTTGCAATAACTTTGGTTGGGGAGAGAGGTGGGCTAGGGGGAGCAGGTGCCTGGCAGGGGCCTATAGGGGGGTTGCAGTGGGGGTTGGTGGTGTGGGGGGCAAGGCCTATGGGAGGGGTTTTCAGTCCCGCGGGGTGTGGTGGTTTGGGGGATGGGGGGAGAGGGCCTATGGGGGGTTACAGTGGGGGTGGGGGTTGTGGTGAGGGGGATGGGGGGAGAGGGTACATTGTAGATGGGTTATGTGGGTTTCAGTGGGGGTGGATTTGAGCTGTGGGGGTTGTGTGGTGTTACTGAGGGTTATGGAGGGTGGGGTTTGTGCAGAGGGGGATGTGCGGGTCACTCGTGGGTTTCTGTCGCAGGTGGCGTTTGAGCTGTGGGGGCATGGGGGCAAAGGGTACAGTGCAGTAGGTTTTGGTTAGGCCGTTTTGATGCTTTGGGACTGCCATGGTTGTGTTCCTTCTGAGGTTGGTTCTGGGGGGGTTGTGTTTGTTCTTCCACCTGGGCCTGGATTTTCCTGCTCTCCACCTTCCTTTTGCCTCCCATTCCTCCGTGCAAACGTTGACACCCTCTCTGTCGGCATCATCATTTCGTTCTTGTGTTCTGTCTCGGTTGAGGGTACACTACGGATCTTATGATTGTTCATTAGCACGCTTTTCTCCTGCAGGATCCGGTTTCAAGCTGACTCTGCTTGAAAATCACTCTTCGACTCCTGGACACTTTTTTCCTCTCGCAAACCACCCAATTTCCTCCAAAAATTGTCAGCTGGGTCATGTCATCCTTCCTATTGCTTTCATGATAATTTCAATCGCTTTTCTTCATTCCTGTTTCTTGATCTAAGTATTCCCCATCTACTTCTCGGTGCCATAGACAAAAAGGCCCTCTCTCTTTCGTCCTCCCACTGTGATTCCCTGAGCATACTCTGTGATACGAATTAGTTCTGCCATTACACCGACGCGTTGTTTCTTACTGTTCTTCCACTATCGGTGCCCCTGTGCTCTTATCTGTTTTCCTGGGCATGGCAGTTGTTTGTCAGTGAGCCTCTTTGGGTTGTATGTCTAGCTCACTTCATTGTCTTTAGTCCTCTCTATTAGCTCCATGCTGTTCTTCCTGCCCTTTTCCCAGCACCCCTGGGGACGATAGTCATCATGTACAGTATATCTCATTTGTTTCCCTACTCATCACTCTCACACTGTGTGTGTGTTGTACTCACTAATTCACTAATTGTGGTTGCAGGGGTCGAGACTCAGCTCTGGCCACGACTCTTCACTGATTGTACTAGGCACTCTATCTGCTTCCTCGAGCTTATCATACCTTTCTTAAAAAAAAAATATGGATGGTTCGTGCCTCCACTACTTTACTTGCTAGGCTATTCCATTTCCTGACGACTCTATGACTGTGATACCTATTCACGTACAATAAGACTCGTTGCTGCCCTCCTGTAGGTATTCCCTGATCCTTGCAGTGACCTCCTGTTACATGCGCCTGATCCTCAGCCTCTGCACTAATATCTTGTGGGGAACTGTTGTTCAAAGGCCTTCCTGCAGTGTGTGGTGTGTGTGTGTGGTGTGGTGTGTGTGTGTGTGTGTGTGTGTTGTGTGTGGTGTGTGTGTGTGTGTGGTGTGTGTGTGTGTGCATGCATGTGTGCGTTGTGTGTGTGTGTGTGTGTGTGTGTGTGTGTGTGTGTGTGTTGTGTGTGTGTGTGTACTCTGATGGTGTATGTGTGTGCTACTTGTATGTGTTATTGTGTGTGTGTGTGTATGTGGTCGTGTGTGTACTTCACCTTTTTGTACTCACTGGCCCCTCCTATTCACTGATTGCTATTAGGTCCTCTCTATCCCTGCCCCATGAGCTTTATCATACCTCGCCTTAAAAAACTATGTATGGTTCGCTTCCACTACCTGACTTTCTAGGCTATGCACAGTTATCATCAGCAAAAAGTAACTGTGACAAACTCTCATTTTGTATTTGATTCCCCATATAATCAAATATCTCATATAATCATATATCTCTATCTTCTTCCCTCCAGAGAGTACATTTCAAGTCGTCTATGAGGCTTTCCCAGTAATTAAAAAACATATTAAATAGATTTATTGCAGGCAGTCGTAACAAACTCTGTTACTTCTATATCCTTGACAATAGGTAGTCAACACAGAACACCCTTATTCTAAATAAGAGAGCAAAACTAAGAGATACCGCTGTTTGAACAGTGCTGCCAACAAAGTATTTTTTCTCATTTTGATGTTTTTATTTTCCACCCTGTAATTTTTCTGGCTTTCACAACATTTTACTCAAATTCTCTATATTGTGATCTCTGTCATTTTTATGGCCCCTGTCTCTCATATGTTCATTTCAGTCTATAAGATGGTCATCTGGATACTGCAAGTTAGATTTCTATCCAAACTGAACATACCTATTATTTTCCACTGCCGAATGGTAGACTATTCACATCTGCTTCCACTTTTTACTATCCTCTATCAGGTGGACTCATTTAATTTTTGTATCATCCACAAAGGCTGTCTGATTAATGATGGAGAAAGAAAGAAACAGTAAAGGCTCCAGGACCGAGCCTATTTGGTTACTGAATTTTTATTTTGCAAAGGCTAAAAATTGCTTTGTATACGATACTTATGTTCAATTTTCATAATTGAATGTCCATTTTTCACTTTCTGTTATTACTACTGTACAGTGGAACCTCAGTTTTTTTGTATTGCCTAGTTTTTAGTAAAAATATAGTTTTTCTCTATAAAAATGTATTTTTAGTTTAATTATTCCTCAAGAAATAATGTAAATCCAATTAATCCTTCCAGTCACCCAAATTTTTAACAGAAAAAATACATTTTATAGCGATTAAAACTTTATTTTACATACAAACTAGGGCATACAAAAACTGAGGTTCCACTGTTATTTAACTGTATGACCTAACGTTATAAATTCACATATGTCAATGCCTTAGATAGAAGAGAATTATCCAAAAAAATGTAGTTATTAATCAATAATAACATTTAAAAGTATGTGGTATCTTACCGTGAGTATGATAGAGCGCAGAATCTGTTATATCCGTGGTGAGAGTTGAAATATGGAAGCAAAGGTCCTCAATATTGGTGTCTCTAGTGCATAATGGATAAGCTTGTTGAAGCCAGCCACCTGAAAACATTGGCGAAACAATTCTGGTACGTCAGATCTAAAGACTTGCGCCATATGCTGGTCATTTTCTGAAAGATTTAAAAATAGATCTACATATATTTGTATGAATAGGGGAACGGTTACCCTTGGGATTGGCAAAGAGCTTTGTATAGTTCCTTTAATATAAAGGGAAAGGGATGCATAAGAAATTGTAAAAATTTTAGGGAAAATTAGCTTAGTAAGTACAACACAGGTAAAGTGTATAGGTTGGGTTATTATTGAAAGAATTAGAGTTTAAGTTTAGAAGAGCAGGATTGCAATGAACAAGGCGAGGCTTTAGATTGGGTAGGGGATGTGTAGACCAAGAGTTTACATTAAAGCATATAAACAGAAACAATATTTAGATATTGGGAATTGGGACGTTTTTCATTGCATTCATGAATTTTGAAAAGGCATGTGATTGGGTGGATTAGGGCTGTCAATGTGGCAGGATGTGCCAGGTGATTGGAATTTGTATTATGTTACTAAATGCAATAGCGTGTTTTACTGAGGATAGTGATGGCTCAGGTTTGGGTGTGGAGGTGGTAATGGTTATTACTGTCTTTGATATAGGGGCCAGACAGGGGATGTGTAATGTCACCATCGGTAGTTTAATATTTTGCCAGAGGGGTATGGTTAATGATGTTATTGATAGGGTGTGGGTAAGAAGGGTGCGATTTATTAGTGGTATCTATTACCTATATAGAGATTATTATCACAACTTACTTTTGATGATGATATGGTGCTTTTGGGAGATTCTAGAGAGAAGTTGCAAAAAGGTTAGTGGACATATTTGGGAGGGAATGTTAAATGAAGGAAAGTTGAAAGTAAGCCTAGTTAAGAGTAAGATGATGAGCGTATTAAAAGGAGCTAGGTAAAGAAAATTTGGATGTCACTTTTGGAGGGAAGGTGGGGTAGAATGGAGAGAGTGAATGTATTCTGATATTTGTGAGTAGACTTTTTTCCGCGGATTGGGCTTATGAAGGCGAGGTCAAATACCGTCGAATTGATGAGGGTAAAAAAGATCAGCCATGCATTGAGGTATCTGTGGGAGACTAAAAATGTTATTCAGGGAGGCAAAAGGAATGTGCAAAAGTTATAGGGGTACCAACACATCTTATATGGAAGTAAAGCATGGGTCGTATATGCTCGCAGAAAGGAGGAGGGGCTGGAGGCTGCAATGTTGTGTTCAAGGGCAATGTGTGGTGTAAATATATGCAGTAGAATTCATATTGTGCAAATTAGGAGTGAATGTGGAGTACTAAATGTATTCTTCAGAGGGCTGAAGAGGGTATGTTTAGGTTGTTTGGTAATAGAAGAGGAAGGAGCAAAAAAGGACGGATTTGGTGGGTGTATAAATATATGTAGTGGAGGGGTGGATGGGGTAGACGGGTCTTCCTAGTAATGATGGAGGGAGAGGGTTTATAAAGAGGGTAAAGAGTTTTGATATGCACAGACTTGGAGTAATGTTACAGAGGAGTGAATGGAAGATTAATGGTTTTTGGGACCTGACCAAGCTGTGGAGGGTGAGCCATGGGTAATATTTTTGTGAAGAGATTCAGGGAAACTGGTTTAAGCCAGACTTGAGTTCCTGGAAATGGGAAGTACAATGCCTTGCACTTTAACCCTTTTGACTGTTGCAAACCCATTTTCTGCAACTGTCATTTCTATGTCGAAAATTTCGAAAAATAAAAAATATTATTTTTCTTACCAAAAATGTTAGGTTTACTTTGCAAGAGTTTTTAAACCTAAAAAAATTTTTTTTTGTTGATTATTACTTACTGAGATAAAAGGCATAAAGTTCACAGGAAAATTTGATGAGTTATGGCAACAGTGGCAAATGATGCCAACTTGGTAAACTTTTCTTTTACTCCCATTTGAAAGTATCTTGCTTTTCCCAATGCTTTATTTTTTTCAGGGTAACTTTATGTGGCCTGTGAACCAAAAGTTATGTGCAATTTTTAACATTATATACACTCGTTGTATACAAACTCAATATGTGCACAAAACAATTTATCACTACAAGTATATTTGTTTATCAAAATTGTTTTGACCCAAACAATAGAAATTTTTTATACTATTACTATAATACTTATACAGAGGTAATTACTGGACTGTTCTCGCAGTTCCGAGGCTTGTGGAACTCTTTGAACAGCGTTCATATACAATGGTGTTTTACACTCCTCACACATAATATGAGTGTGTCGCATTTTTGTGTTTTGTTTTTTTTTTTGCACAGACATAAACCACCTTGTGTGAGCGTTTTCTTCTTAGTAGTAGCAGACTGTTTGGTATTTAGTAGTTATCAAGGAATGTGTGCCATCATTCCTTCCTACCTTTCTTTATTTCTTCATTCTTTTTCGTTCTTCATTTCTTTCTTCCTTTCTTCCATTCTTTCTTTCCTTTCTTCATTATTTCTGCCTTTCTTCATGCTTTCCTTCCTTCCATATGGTTTCTTATATTAATTTACACATATGTTGTCACTGGACACCTTCATATAACTGCTATTATCTTCAGCAAGCTGGTGCGGTGCGTGCGTGCGTGCGCTGCGTAGTGGGGGGTGTTGCGTGTGTTGGTGTGTGTGTGTGTGTGTGTGTGTGTGTGCGAGTTGCGTGCGCACTCGCCTAATTGTGGTTACAGGGTTCGAGACTCAGCTCTGGGCCCCGCCTCTTCACTGAACTGCTGCTAGGTCCTCCACTTCACTGCTCCATGAGCTTCATCATTACATTGTCTTAAAACTATGTATTGTTACGGCCTCCACTACATCAGCTTTGCCAGGACTATTCACTTCCTAACTTCTCTATGATTGAGGAAATACCTCTCCTAAACATCCCGTTTGACTCATCTGAGTTTCAGCTTCCAATTGTGACCCCTTGATTCTGTGTCCAATCTCTGGAACAGTAATCCTGTCTCTGTCCACCTTGTCTAATCCACACAGTATTTTGTATGTCGTTATTCATGTCTCCCCTGACCTAATGTCCTCAGTGTCATCAGACCGATTTCCTTAACATTCTCTTTATAGGACATTCCCTTAGCTCTGGAACTACCTTGTTGCAAAACTGTCTCTAATTTCTAGACGTGCTTTCATCAGGTGTGGGTTTTCAAAATGTGCTGCGTACTCCAGTATGGGCCTGACGTACACTGTGTATAAAGTCTTGAACGATTCTTAGAAAAGGTACACGGTCGCCTATTCGCAGGTTGGCCAGGCAGGCACCCATATGTCGCTGCAGTTTATTTTAGTTAATGCGTTCTCCTGGCGTGTTCAGTGGTCCTCAATCACATATCGGCCTGAAAGTCGTCAATTTCGGAAATTGTCCCGTTATTTCGTCTAAACTTTGGCTCGCCAAATGGTCAGTACGAGCTAATCATCCTTGTTCCAGGGCGGGTACTCAGATGAGCCCGCCTGGGCTCCTGCTCTTTCCAGCAGTGTGCCATTGTGTACCCGTGAGCGACGGTCCCCTTCATGCGCCTCCGAAATATTTCATAATATTCCATTGATTTTAGTGCTTGCAAGTGTAAAATAAGCTACCTTGGCTCCAAAAAGAAGCTTCTAGTGCCAGGCCCATAGGTATAAAGAATGTGGAGAAACACTCACAATTTAGAAAAGTTTGTAGAAAAATACAAAGGTGGTGGTGGTAGAGTGGAGAGTTGTGATAGAGGTTGATGGTGGTAGTGATGGTGGTAGAAGGTAGCAGTGATGGTGGTACAGTTGTATTAGTGGTAGAAGGTTTCTTAGTGATGGTGGTAGTGGGTTTCTTCTTTAGGATTACAGGCGATTCTACCTACTCCTCAATGTAGCTGGAGTTATATTGGGGCTACTGAAAAACACGCCGCCTCTGCTGCCTGCTTCACCACCATTATGGCTGCTTACTCTCAGTGGCCTAATACACCAAAACAACAAAACAAAAACAACAGCTATCGTGGACTACATAATGGATTTATTTTATTCAGTCTAGAGAATATTCCATGTTTCTATGTTATTGAACATTGTTTATTTTGTCATATTTAGTTGAATTGTGATAGATACATAAGCAGCAGAGGTTGATAATAAGTGTCATATTCTCCAACATAAACTTGCCATCACCTCCCTCACACAAACAATGTTCCAATATGATCATATGAAAGGAGGAACACTGGCAGTAGGCCTGGTGGCCATACTAGGCCGGTCCTTTAACAAATCCAAACCATTTACAGTAACAAATGCTACCCAAGCAATTAAGCTCAGGTGCAAGTCCGACTCCAAATCCAACCTTCACTCAATGTATTTATCCAACTGGAAATATAAACACAAATGCGTATTAATGTGATCCTTTATTGACAATAGTTTCACCCACACAGTGGGCTTTTTCAAGTCACACGGTAGATCGTGTGTGATTGAAAAAGCCCACTGTTGTGGGTTGAAAGTTTGTCAAATAAAGGATCACATTATACCTGCATTTGTGTTGATTTTCATTGTGTCCGAGTATTTTATACGTTTATTTCCATTTATCCAACTAAATTGAAACTACTAATGATTTTAGCTTGATCAACCTACTAGGCGACTCGTTCCAATCATCAACTAACCCTATTACCAATGTTCATTTATACATTTTATTAGTGCTTTACATTTATTTGGCTTTCATTTATCTGCCAGATGACTGTGAAACAGAAAACCTGTAAACTGTTTTGCTGATGGTAGGATTGTGGTTTTTTTTTCTGTCTATAAACACACTAGATAACAGGGATATCTTGCTACTCCTACCTTACACTTTTGGTCACACTTCACAGGGAAACGTACATGCATATATATATACCTACATCTAGGTTTTTCTCCTTTTTTCTCAAATAGCTCTTGTTTCTGTATTTTTCTAGTGTCCATGGGGATAGGGGAAAAGAATATTTCCTCGTAAAGACATGCGTGTTGTATATGAGGCGACTAAATGCAGGGACAATGGGCTCATATCCCTTCTCCTGTAAAACATTTACTAAAAAGAGAATAAATGAAAAACTTTATAAAACTGGGAATGCTTGAATGTGCGTGATTGGAGTGCGGATGAAAGAAACTGATGATTGCTGATGTTATGAATGAAAAGAAGTTGGATGTCTGGGCCTAAGCGAAACAAAGCTGAAGGGGTAGGGGGTTTGGTGGGTGGAAATAATGGGATTAAATTCTGGAGGTGTATATGAGAGAGTTAGAGCAAAGGAAAGGGGTAGCAGTAATGTTGAAGGATTCAGTTATGGAAGAGAAAAGAGGAATATGAATGTGTAAATTCAAGAATTATGTGGATTAAGTAAAGGTTGGATGCGAAAAAGTGGGTCATAATAAGCATGTATGCACCTAGTGAAGAGAGGATTGGAGCAGGAGAGGAAAGAGATTTTGGGAGATGTTAAAGTGAATGTATAGGGAGCCTTTGAACAAGTGAGAGAGTAAAATTGTGGTAGGGGATCTGAAATGATATAGTAGGAGAAGAAGAAACTTGTAGAGAGGGTGTGGTAGGTAAGTTTTGGGGGCGGTGCAAGGTGTAAATGATAATGGGAGCCCTTTGATTGAATTTTGTATAGAAAGGGGTTTAGTTTAATTGGTAATACATAATTTTAAGAAAAAGAGGATAAATAAGTGACAGATATGATTAGGGCGAAAATGACAGTAGTTTGTTGGTTGGTAGATTGGTAGATAAAAGATGTTGAGTAGACTTCAGGATGTACATATGTTTATAAGATGGGCCATAGATATGTCAGATCACTTTCTAGTTGAAGCTACATGAGAGTAAAAGGTAAATGAGTACAAGGAGAATAAAGCATCAGGGCCTTGAGTCGAGTTGAAGGTTCTATAAACTAAAAGTGAGCAGTTAGGGTAAGATTTCAACCGCTATTGGAGGATAGTGGGCTAATGAGAGCATTGGCAATTGGGTAGGGTCGTAGAGGTAGGGGAGGTAGGTTTAAAAAATGTAGTGTTTTGGGGTGTTCAGCAGAAGTTTGTGGTTACAGGAAAGTGGGGCAGGAGGGGAAGAGGAGCAATGGTGGAATGTTTGATGTAAGAGGAGTGTAGTAAGGGAGAAAAAGTTAGCATATGAGAGTTTTTACAAAAGTAGAAGCTGTGAATGCATGAGGGGAATGAGGTATATGGAAGAAAAAGAGAGAGGTTAAGAGAGTGGTCTGTCAATGTAAAAAAGAGAGCAAAAGAGATAGTGGGTGAGATGTTATCAACCAAATTGTTGAAAATAAGAAAAGTTTTTTTTGGAGTGAGATTAACAAGTTAAGGCAGCCTAGGAGAACAAATGGATTTGTGCCAGTTAAAAATAGGAGAGTTAGTAAAATGGAGAGTTAGAGTTTGGTATGGGAAGATGGAGGGATATTTTGAGGGAATTGTTAAATGTTGAGAAGATAGGGAAGCTGTTATTGCGTGTATAGGGCAAGGAGGGAATAACTTTTGTGGAGTGAGGAAGAGCCAGTTGGAGTTTGTGGGGGAAGTTCGTGAGGAGTAGGTAAAATGAAAGGGCGGTAAGGCAGCCGGGATTGAAGAGCCGATAAAGGATAGAAATGTTATAAGCAGGTGGGGATATAGTTTTGGGTGGTTGGTGCAATTATTTAATAAATGCATGGAGAAGAGGGTAAAGGTACCTAGGGATGGAGAGAGCATAGCATAGTTCCTTTGTATAAAGGCAAAGGGGACAAAAGAGAGTGCAAAAAATATAGGGGGATAAGTCTGTTGAGTATACCTGGTAAAGTGTTTGGTAGAGTTATTATTGAAAGAATTAAGAGGTAAGACGGAGATTAGGATAGCAGATGAACAAGGAGGCTTTTGGAAAGGTACGGGGGTGTTTTTGTGTAGTGGGACAATCTGATGTTTACAGTGATGAATTCATAAGGAACAGTATTTTAGATAAGGCTAAAGAGGTCTTTGTGTCATTTAGGATTTGGGAAAAGCATATGACAGGGTGGATAGGGGTGCAACTGTGGCAGATGTTGCAGGTTGTATGGTGGAGGAGGTAGGTTATTGAAAGCAGTGAAAGTGAAGAGTTTTTTTTGGAAGGATAGTGAGGATCAAGTTCGAGTATGTAGGAAAAAGAGGGAAATTATTACCAGTAAAAGTAGGCCTTAGACAAGGATGTGTGATGTCACAGTGGATGTTTAATATATATTTAGATGGGGGTTGGTAAGAGAAGTAAAGTGAGGGTCTTGGCATAGAGGCGTGGAGTTAAAGATAAAGAATCAAACAAAGTAGGAGTGCCCACAGTTGGCTCTTTGCTGATGATCACTGTGCTCTAGGAGGTTCTGAAAGAAGAGTTGCCAGTGATTGGTGGTTGAATTTGGTAGGGTGTGCAAAAAGGAAGAAAATTAAAAGTGTAATAAAGGAAGAGGTAGGAGTATGGGTAACTAAAAGATTAGGTGCTGAAAGATTGGTATCTAGGATTGGAGGGAGAGAGTTTGGAGGAGGTGAATGTATCTGATCTTTGGGAGTGACGTAGTTGTCAGCGGGATGGGTCAATGAAAGATGAGGTGAATCATAGAATTGGATGAGGGGGTAAAGGGCGAGAGTGGTGCAATTAGGAGTCTGTGGAGCAAAAGAACTTTGTCCTTGGAGGCAAAGAGGGGAAATGTATGAGGAGTATAGTTTTACCAATGCTCTTATTTGGGTGTGTAGCATGGGTGATGAAATGTCTGCAGCGAGGGAGGAAGGCTGGAGGCGGCATTGGAGATGTCATGTCTGAGGGGCAATGTGGGGTGTGAATATAATGCAGAGAAGTATTCGTCGTATGGAGTTTGGAGGGGGTGGGATTCACCAAAACTGTTTGTCCAGTGGGCCTGAGGAAGGGTTGTTTGAGGTGGTTTAGGACATGTAGAGAGAATGGAGCGAAAAGAGTGACTTCAAGAGTGGTATCAGTCTGAGTGGGAAGGATGGCAGGGTAGGTTAGGGGTCAGCCTAGGAAAGGTTGGAGGGATGGGGTTAAAGGAGGTTTTGTGTGCAGGGGCTTGGACTTCCTGCAGGCATGCGTAGCGTGTTTGATAGGAGTGAATGGAGACAAATGGTTTTTTTAATACTTGACGTGCTGTTGGGAGTGTGTAGCAAAGTAAAAATTTTTGAAGGGGTCCAGGGAATCAACCGGCAGGCCGGAATCGGAGTTCCTGGTTGATGGGAAAAGTACAGTGCCTGCACTCGAAGGAGGACGGGTGTTAATGTTGGAGTTTAAATACTGTAGTGTAAAGCACCCTTTGGAAAGACTAGTGATGGAGTGAATGATGGTTTGAAAGTTTTTCTTTTTCGGGCCACCCAGCCGGTGGGAACGACCATGTGATAATAAAAACAAAAAGTTATTTGGCATTTTTTTCTTGCATGTAAATTAATTTATTGTAGGGAAGTGACCATGAAGATGACCTAGGTGAGTCCTTATGGCGGGGGATTTCCCCATTCCAAAACAATTAACCTCTCTTCCCTCTATCTCCTCCCTGTCTTCCATTCACCAGCAACAGCCTTCAATAAAGGTACTGTCATGTAGAATGTTCATTATTTTGATGCATTGCATGTAAGCATCTTTTAGGTAAAAAAAAATTGTTGTTGATACTTCTGGTGCTGAAACGAATTAATTCGATTGACATTATTCCTTATGTGGAATATTGATTCGAAAATTGTCTATTTCGATACTGTCCCACTTCCAGGGAACGGATGATATAAAGGACGATTATTTGAGGGGGCCCACTGTACTCGGTATATTACTCACTACTAGGGTCGTTCTCCTTGAGTGAGAGTTTGCTGCCTTGGGCCTTAGGCCGTTACTCTGTCTGGGGTCTTCTTTGCCCTCCCTTCTGATCTTTCATGACTTTGCATTGGCAGGGTTTAAATTCTTGGAGCCAGTTTCTGGACCAAACATCCAGCCAGTCCAGGTCTCCTGTGACGTTGTCTGCGTCCGCGTTCTGATTTAATTCTCCTCATTAACTTCACATCATCTGCAAAACTGGGACACTTCTGAGGCTATCCCCTTCCGTCACATGTCGTTCTTACATACCAAAGAATAGCACTGGTCCCAGGACTATCCTGTGGGGACCCCGTAGTAAACCAGACGCCCACTGAGATTACTCATCAGGACATGCCTCGCTGTTGCTCCATGTGTAGCTTTCCTAATCATTGCAGTGCCCTTCCTGTTATACGTGCCTGCTCTCTTGATTCTAGTACTAATCTCTTGTGTGGAAACTGTGTCGAATGACTTCTTGCAGTTCAAAGAAAATGCAATCAACCCTCCCCTCTCTTCATTTCTTACTTCAGTTCCTGGTCATAAAACTCTAGTAGGTTTGTGAACAGAATTTGCCATCCATGAATCGTGCTGGCTGGAGTTTATAATCTTTGTTCCGCTCCAGGTGCTCCACCACTCTCCTCCTGATAATCTTTGCAAGGACTTTGCAATAACATTTACTCGTCAGTGGGACACTGGTCTATAATTTAGTGATTCATTTCTGTCTCCTTTCTTAAAGACGGGGACTACATTTGCCTTCTTCCATACTTCAGTAGTTGCCCAGTTCAAGGGAAGGGCGTTGAAGATTTTGGTTTAGTTTGTCACCATAAATATCTCTGCTCCCTCTCTTAGGACCCAAGGAGAGATGCTGTCCCGTCCACCGCCTTTAAGGTAATCAAGGTCGCTTAGGAGCTTTACCCCTCCTCGGTTGTGGTTAATTCATCCACACTTGTTGGTACATCCCTTGTTGATGTACCCCATTGTTTTGTCTTCCAGTGTCCCTTCAGCTCCACTTTGTAAATACTTCTGAAATCCCAATGCTGAGCTCTCACATACTTCCTGGTCGCGAGCTCCCCAACCTTTCATCAGCCTGATTACCTGATCACTTGACTGGTGACTTCTCCTGATGTGGCTGTAATTTTGGTGTCAGATTTGGACTTTCGATGCTATGTATTTTCACTACTGCCGCCTGCACCTCCCTACCTTTTCTGTTGAAGATCGAGACACTTAGCAGATACGGAATCTTTATTCAGGAATCGGTTTTGACCACATCGTGGCTTCATTCAGTCCTATACAAAGAAGGAAGGACGTAGGAGAGGAGGAGTTGAGGGTAATCAGTCCCTCAGCTGGACTCGATGTGTTCAGTTCCTCAATTTGTAGAATGACAGCATAGGGTCCAGTAGTCGTGGCTGTGGGTTTTTTCAAACACCATTATTCCACAACTGTCAGACATGCTGCATCATGGGAAATCTTTGTTACAAAGCAATTCTTTCCAACACTTGTTCAACCTTTGGACGAAGACCTACTTCGGACTAGTGGGATGGTACCACAATGACCCGCCTCCGCCCTGCTTCACCATCACCTAACTACAATATATAAGCCAACAATCTACGGCCTATGTGTACATTCTAACCAAGATTGATGGAGCTGCAACACATCGACTCCTAGGCTGAGGGTCTGATTACCTCTTACTCCTACTCTCCTTACTCCTTCTCTTTGTATTTGGACTGATGAAGAAACCTCTAGTGTGGCAAAATCGTTTTCCTCGAATAAAGATTCCCATATGCTGAATAAGTGTCTCAATCTTCAAATTGTCGGTTTTTTTCAAAAAACCATTATCATCCCTTATCTGTCATATCGATTTCTGGCTGTTGACTTATTCTCTTTCAGTTGACCCACGGTTATCAGCCAGTTCATTTTATCAGCCAACTCGGTTATCAGCCGGTTTTTTGGCGCCGGTTATCAGCCTTTTAATTCAGTTATCGGTCATTTGGGAGGCATTCTCCCCCAGTGGGGGCCGCTTGCGAGCCCAGTTTGGCTTTGTCTCTGGTGAGTGAAGAAGCTTCTGCTCATTCATCCAAACATTTTGCTAAAATCCATTGTTTTTTGTGGTTATTGATCGAGTACAATTGCAAAATAAGCAACATAGACCCAATAAAACACTTACTAGAATAGGAAAACATGCAATTTTTAAATGCGATGTATATTTCATAATAATCACTGGTACATTAATGTCTTATTTACTTTAAATTTATGGGACATTTTCATTAATCCATCTTTTATATCTTCAAAATTTGTAAGAAACATTGTTACATAGCTATAAACATGTAATGTTTATTATATGTGATGTATATTTAATAATCACTCTTTGGCACATTAAATATTATTTTACTTTTAATATAGACATTTTCCCATTAATCCATCTATGATATTTTCTTAAAAAATTAGGGTATGAAACACGTTACATTCATGTAGCATATAAACTTTGCAAGTTTATATGTTATCGAGCGAGAGTGGGATGGAGAGTAACATTACGTTTTTTCTGATGCAGCGTTAGAGAAAATGTGAATCTGGCGGTGGTGCAGTAACCGCCCTTCATATGCATTTGTTTACAATTCTTGGCATGAATTATTCATTACTTCTCCCTTTGAGTATGATGGTATCTAAAGGTAGTTGTTAGAAACGATTAAACTCAGTAAAACATGGTAATAATTGGCTGTGTATTGTAATATAGCTGTGTAGTGTAGCCCGGGGGGGGGGGTGCATACGTGTACTTACCTACATCTACTGCTATCTACACTGACTTCCTAAAAATAAATATATTTCACTCTTGCCTTACATTAACACTACAAATATTTTAAGGTTAGTAATAAATTTGTACTGTAGCAGTAAATGACAGATTAAAGAGGCGTGTGCAAATGTGGATAGGGTGCAAGCTTTTGTAGAGAAACACCACCCTGACCAAAACTGAAAACAAAGCCATACATGCAACTTTTTCAGTGACAAAACCCTGTCCCATTCAGGGAAATTCTTTGAGAGACGCTAGAAAACAGACCTCTATGGACAGATTTGTTGTGAGGCAAGGGCCAGTGCTCTCAAGCGGTCCTAGTAGCATTAAAAGACAAAGGGAAAGGGAAGTAATCCCCAAAAAGGCATTGCTACCTTAAGTATTTATGGAGGGGGATTCCCCTTCCAAACACTAAAATACCCCTCTTTCCTCTTCCCTATCTTCCCGAAGCCCGCATTGCCTTCAATAAAGGTATGTAAAACTTACATAATTGTAAAAAAAAAAAATTTTCGTGTGAATATTTTTGTCTGAAACGGATTAATTGCATTACCATTAATTCTTATTGGAAATATTAATTCGGTTTTTGGCCATTTCGGTTATCAGCCGACCTTCTACAACAGATTATGGCCAATAACCGAGGGTCCACTGTATGTACTTTCCTGAGTCCTTTGCCCTCTGTACCTTTTCCATTCTCTAGATCACTTAGTTTTTGCCTCCCTGCACCTACGGGTAAACCAAGGGCTCATTCTGTCAATCCATTATTTTTGTTACCTTGGGAACAAACCTTTCCTCTGCCCCCTTGCAATTTGTTGTTACAAAGTCCATCATTTCATTTACTGATTTTCCTACCAACTCCTGTTCCTGCTGAGCCTCCTGCAGGAAGGTCCTCATTCCTGTGTAGTCCCCCTTTTTATAGTTTAGCTTTTTCCTTTCTACTCCTGTTACCTTCTCCACTTTTAGCTCCACAATGTATTCAAAGCTCATAACCATGTGGTCACTAGTTCCAAGGGGCCTTTCATACGTGATGTGCTCCATGTCTGAGCTACTCAGGGTGAACACAAGGTCCAGTCTTGCTGGTTCATCCTCCCCTCTCTCTGGTAGTGTCCCTAACATGTTGGTGCATGAGATTTGCCAGCACCGCATCCATCATCTTGGATCTCCATGTTTCAGGACCCCCATGTGGCTCCAGGTTTTCCCAATCAATCTCCCTGTGATTGAAGTCACCCTTGACCCGTAACTTCGCCCCTGCTCAAGTGAGCCCTTCTTGCCCCCTCAACTAGTGTGTTCACCATTGTTCTGTTGCATTCATCATATTCCTCTCTTGGCCTCTTGCAGTTCTGTGGTGGGGGTTTTAGATCATGCAATGATACCTTGTGTTCCCTGATGAACTGTACCTATTATGTAATCCCTTCATCCAATTTTCGTCCATTCCTTCCATTTCTTGAAATTTCCCCCCCGGTTTTTAATTAGTAGTGCAACCCCTCCTCCCCCTCTGCTCCTTCTATCCTTCCTAAAGGATCTGATATCCAGGTGGGGAAAATTGCATCTGTTATTATCCCAGTGAGTTTTGTTTCTGTAAAATGCTACGATGTCTGGGGACATTCCTTGATTCTTTCATGCCACTCCTCACATTTATTCATTATTCCATCCGCGTTCATGTACCAAACCTTCAAATTCTTTGCAATAACTTTGGTCTGGGGAGAGAGGTGGGCTAGGGGGAGCAGGTGCCCTGGCAGGGGCCTATAGGGGGTTGCTGTGGGGGTGGGGTGTGGGGGCAAGGGCCTATGGGGGGGTTTCAGTGGGGGGTGGTGGTTAGGGGGATGGGGGGAGAGGGCCTATGGGGGGTTACAGTGGGGGTGGGGGTTGTGGTGGAGGGGGAATGGGGGGGAGAGGGTACATTGTGTGGGTTACTGTGGGTTTCAGTGGGGGTGGGATTTGAGCTGAGGGGGATGTGTGGGTTACTGAGGGTTACTGTGAGGGTGGGGTTTGTGCAGAGGGGGATGTGCGGGTCACTGTGGGTTTCTGTCGAGGTGGAGTTTGTGCTGAGGGGGATGGGGGCAAAGGGTACAGTGAGTAGGTTTTGGCTTAGGCCGTTTGATTGCTTTGGGACTGCCATGGTTGTGTTCCTTCTGAGGGTGGTACTGGAGGGGGATGTGTTTGTTCTTCCACCTGGGCCTGATTTCTCCTGCTCTCCACCTTCCTTGCCTCCCATTCCTCCTTGCAACGTTGCACCCTCTCTGTCGGCCATCATCATTTTTCTTGTGTTCTGTCTCGGTTGAGGTACACCCTCCGGAACTTCTGATTGTTCCTTAGGCACGCTTTCTCCTGCAGGATCCGGTTTCAAGCTGACTCTGCCTTGAAAATCACTTCGACTGGACACTTTTTTCCTCTCGCAAACCACCCAATTCTCCAAAAATTTGTCAGCTGGGTCATGTCATCCTCTCCTATTGCTTTCATGATACTTTCAATCGCTTTTCTCTCATCCTGTTTCCTTGATTCGTAAGTCTCCCCATCTACTTCTCGGAGCCCATAGACAAAAACGGCCTCTCTCTTTCGTCCTCCCACTGTGCTTCCCTGAGCATCCTCTGATACGAATTAGTTCCTGCCATTAGACGCGTTGTTTCTTACTGTCTCTTCCCTATCCGGTGCCCCTGTGCTTATCTGTTCCTGGGCATGGCAGTTGTTTGTTAGAGCCTCTGTGTTAGTCTAGCTCCTTCATTGTCTTTAGTCCTCTCATTAGCTCCATGCTGTTCTTCCTGCCTTTTCCCAGACCACCCCTGGGGACCGATAGTCATCATGTACAGTATATCTCATTTGTTCCCTACTCACTCACTCTCACACTGTGTGTGTGTGTACTCACCTAATTCACTAATTGTGGTTGCAGGGGTCGAGACTCAGCTCCTGGCCCCGCCTCTTCACTGATTGCTACTAGGCCTCTCTCTGCTTCCTGAGCTTTATCATACCTCTTCTTAAAACTATGTATGGTTCCTGCCTCCACTACTTTACTTGCTAGGCTATTCCATTTCCTGACGACTCTATGACTGTGATACCTCTTCACGTACAATGACTCGTTGCTGCCCTCCTGTCAGGTATTCCCTGATCCATTGCAGTGACCTCCCTGTTAATGCGCCTGATCCTCCAGCCTCTGCACTAATCTCTTGTGGGGAACTGTTTTCAAAGGCCTTCCTGCAGTGTGTGTGTGTGTGTGTGTGTGTGTGTGTGTGTGTGTGTGTGGGGGGTGTGTTGTGTGGGGTGTTTTTGTGTGTGTGTGGTGTGTGCATGCATGTGTGCGTGTGTGTGTGTGTGTGTGTGTGTGTGTGTGTGTGTGTGTGTGTGTGTGTGTGTGTACTTGTATGTGTATGTGTGTGTACTTGTTTGTGTATGGTGTGTGTGAGTGTATGTGTGTGTGTGTACTCACCTATTTGTACTCACCTGGCCCCACCTCTTCACTGTTTGTTTATTAGGTCCTCTCTCTCCTGCCCATGAGCTTTATCATACCTCGCCTTAAACTATGTATGGTTCCCGTTTCCCAAACTACCTGACTTTCTAGGCTATTCCACGGCCTTGACAACTCTATGACTGAAGAAATACTTCCAAAAAATCCCTTTGATTCATCTGAGTCTTCAACTTCCAATTGTGACCCCTTGTTTCTGTGCCCCTTCTCTGGAACATCCGTCTTTGTCCACCTTGTCTATTTCCGCGCAGTATTTTATATGTCGTTTCATGTCCCCCCTGCCCCTCCGTCCTCCCAGTGTCGTCATGCCGATTTCCCTCAACCTTTCTTCGTAGGACAATCCCCGTAGCTCTGGGACTAGTCTTGTTGCAAAACCTTTTGCACTTTCTCAAATTTTTCTTGACGTGCTTGACTAGGTGTGGATTTCAAACTGGTGCTGCATACTCCAGTATGGGCCTTTAGTAGATGGTATACAGAGTCTTGAACGAATCCTTACTGAGGTATCGGAACGCTATCCGTAGGTTTGCCAGGCGCCGTATGCTGCGCAGTTATCTGATTAATGTGCACCTCAGGAGTATGCTCGGTGTTATACTCACCCCCAGATCTTTTCCTTGAGTGAGGTTTGCAGTCTTTGGCCCTCTAAACTATTATTGTGTCTGCGGCCTTCTTTGCCCTTCCCCAATCTTTATGACTTTGCATTTGGCAGGGTTAAACTCAAAGGAGCCAGTTGCTGGACCGGCTTGTAGCCTGTCCAAAGGGCTCTTTGTAGTCCTGCCTGTCCTCATCGATTTGATTCTTCTCATTAACTTACATCATCTGCAAACAAAGACATTCTGAGTCTATCCCTTCCCTTATGTCGTTCACATATACCAAGAACAGCACAGGTCCTAGGACTGACCCTGTGGAAACCCGCTTGTCACAGGAGCCCACTTGACACCTCGTCACGTACCCTGACTGTTGTTGCCTCCCTGTCAGGTATTCTCTGATCCATTGCAGTGCCTTTCGTTATGTGTGCCTGATCCTCTAGCTTTTGTAGTAACTCTTGTGAGGAACTGTGTCGAAGGCCTTCTTGCAGTCCAAAAAAATGCAGTCGATCCACCCCTCTCTCTCTTGTCTTACTTCTGTCATCTTGTCATAAAAATCTAGTGGTTTGTGACACAGGATTTCCTTCCCTGAAACCGTGCTGGTTGTCAATTATACACTTGTTTCTTTCCAGGTGCTCCACCACTCTCCTCCTGATGTGTGTGTGTGTGTGTGTGTGTGTGTGTGTGTGTCTGGACTCACCTAAATGTGGTTGCAGGGGTCGAGACTCAGCTCCTGGCCCCGCCTCTTCACTGATCGTACTAGGTCCTCTCTCTGCTTCCTGAGCTTTGTCATACCTCGTCTTAAAATTATGTGTTTGGGTTTCCCGCCTCCACTACATCACTTGCTAGGCTATTCCACTTCCTGGCGACTCTATGACTGAAGAAATACTTTCCTAACTTCCTCTGACTCGTCTGAGTCTTCAGCTTTTCCCAAATTTTGACCCCCTTTTTTCTGTGTCCCTTCTCTGGAACAACCTGTCTCTGTCCACCTTATCTATCCACAGAGACTCTGTTATGTCGTTATCATGTCTCCACTGACCTCCTGTCCTCCAATGTCGTCAAAC
>NC_069404.1:80160191-80185191 GCF_026875155.1 Cherax quadricarinatus
AAAAAAAGAAACCACCCAATCCTACCATCATGCAAAACAGTTACAGGTTTCTGTTTCACAGTCATCTGGCAGGACGGTAGTACTTCCCTGGGTGGTTGCTGTCTACCAACCTACTACCTACAATGAAACAATGCATTTATAAATAAGAAATATCGTATAAAAACTGTTTATATAAAGTGTGGGTGGGGGATGCTGAGGGTGGGGAATGTTGATGGAAATCATCATCCTTTTCTTCTCAGAACTGTCCTTTGCACATATTTTCTTAGGATCCATGGTTAGAAAAAAGAAATTTGGCCACATGACTGTAAAAAATGCAAACAAGCACAAAAGAACTGCTCCCAGAGCGATATAAACATGTTTACTGCTTACCGGCTGTGCCATCAACTGTGCCAACTACCAGAAGCAATCTGAATTATTATTATTACATGGAGGCAAAGAAGGGAATGTATGAAAGTATAGTAGTACCAACACTCTTATATGGGAGTAAAGCTTGGGTGGTAAATGCAGCAGCGAGGAGACGGTTGGAGGCAGTGGAGATGTCCTGTTTAAGGGCAATGTGTGGTGTAAATATTATGCAGAAAATTCGGAGTGTGGAAATTAGGAAAAGGTGTGGAGTTAATAAAAGTATTAGTCAGAGGGCAGAAGAGGGGTTGTTGAGGTGGTTTGGTCATTTAGAGAGAATGGATCAAAGTAGAATGACATGGAAAGCATATAAATCTATAGGGGAAGGAAGGAGGGGTAGGGGTCGTCCTCGAAAGGGTTGGAGAGAGGGGGTAAAAAAGGTTTTGTGGGCAAGGGGCTTGGACTTCCAGCAAGCGTGCGTGAGCATGTTTGATAGGAGTGAATGGAGATGAATGGTACTTGGGACCTGATGATCTGTTGGAGTGTGAGCAGGGTAATATTTAGTGAAGGAATTCAGGGAAACCGGTTATTTTCATATAGTCGGACTTGAGTCCTGGAAATGGGAAGTACAATGCCTGCACTTTAAAGGAGGGGTTTGGGATATTGACAGTTTGGAGGGATATGTTGTGTATCTTTATATGTGTATGCTTCTAAACTGTTGTATTCTGAGCACCTCTGCAAAAACAGTGATAATGTGTGAGTGTGGTGAAAGTGTTGAATGATGATGAAAGTATTTTCTTTTAGGGGATTTTCTCTTTTTTTGGGTCACCCTGCCTCGGTGGGAGACGGCCGACTTGTTGAAAAAAAAAAAATTACGTATTATGCATTTGTATTTTTATTATTATTATTATTATTATTATTATTATTATTAATTTAGGGAACTGAAGCTCTATCATTATTATAACAATTACAGTGGACCCTCAACTAACGGCAAATTCGTTTAACGGCGCTCTTTGGCGTGAAAAAAATGGCTCTAACAATGTCGAAAAACTCATCGAACGATGTTTGTCCCGAACTTGTCCATGGGGCCAGAGTGTGGCCTGAGCGGGTCCAGCCACTCCAAGACTCCATGTACAGCCAGTGTTTACAAGCCATTTCGGTAGATTCCAAGTGTACTTGCGTATATTTTGTATTATTCCAGTGTCTTTAGTGCTTGTAACTTCTTAATAAGCCACCATGGGCCCAAAGAAAGTTTCTAGTGCCAGCCCTGTGATAAAGAAGGGAAGAAACACAATAAAATTCAAGAAAAAACTTGTAGTAAAGTACCAAAGTGGAAGAGGAAGAGAGAGGGGAGAATGTGCCTTCTGCATTGATTCAGTGATTCTACAATATGTACGATACTAAAGCAGCAGGTATCGATAAAGGCTATAGTGCCAGCAAGCGATAAAGTGTAGAATTAACAGTGTAGCAAGTAAGTTAAACGAGTAAGCGATAGAAAAACGACACGAAAGTAACTCTCCAATGTAGTTGGATGTGTGTATATATGCCGGCCTGCTATCTTCCACTACCTTAAACCTCTGCCAGCATCTCCTCCATCAAATTAACTAATTAAACTAATATCTCCTCCTAGCTAAGTGTAAATATAAAAGTGTAAGCATAAAAGTAAATACATTAAGTGTAAATATAAAAGGACCCCAATGGAAATACATAAGTCACTCTGACTTTTTTGGGTTATCCTAGGTACTTTACACATGCTGCTATGTATGATAATCTATGTAACTGTATTTGTGTATACCTGAAAGAACTTACCTATTTATAAATTAAAATGTAAATATTTCTTATTTATAAATTACATACACTGCTTAAGTGTGATTGGTGGTGCTGGAAATTATTATTATTATTATAATCAAAAAGAAGTGCTAAGCCACAAGGGCTGTGGTGCTGGCAAAATCCTCCACTGCCACCAACACAGCTTCTCTCAGTGGTGTCCCTTAAACCCAACAATAACATTTACACCATTTACTCCTCTCATACGCTATATGGAAAATTTTATTCATTCTAGAGTATATATCATGTTTCTATGTTATTAATATTGTTTATATTGTCATATGTCATAGTGGATGAATTGTGATAGATAAATAAGCTGCAGAGATGATATTAACCCTTTCAGGGTCTGTCCCGTAGATCTACGGCTTCACGTTGAGTGTCCAAACCGTAGATTTATGCCAAAATTCTAGCGCCGTCAAATTTAGCGCGAAAGCGCTCATAGGCCTACATGTCAGAGAACGGGTCTGCGTGGTGGGTGTGCGCCATAAACAAAAAATCTAGGCGCCCGCATAGCATTATGGGAACGCCGGCTCAGTTACCCTTGTTCACCATGCCTCATCGCAAGTCAGCTCTCACTCCACGGAAAATTGGGACTCTCTTCTTCCTATCTGATAGTTTTGACACTGATGGAAGTGGAAATGAAGGCGAATTATTTGGCTCTGATCAGTTAGTGACTGAAAGGAATGACCAGGATATTGATAATAGTGCAGAAAACCCTGACGATCCTCAACCTTCTACCTCTGGTGTCGGCACTCCTCAGTCACGGTCAGTTGTACCTCAACACAAGAGAAAACTATTATTTTCGCATGGCCAGGCCTCTGACTTCAGTAATGATGATGATAGTGTACCCTATGCTGTTCCCAGGGGGCGAAGTACATCCTGGAGTACATCCCGGAGTACATCCCGTGGCCCTACATCAGGTTTAGATAGTGATAGTGAGGATGATGTGACTACACTTGGCATGGATAGACCACAGACATCAGCAGATGGTGGTAGTGGTGATGGTAGTGGCACCGCCATGCGTGACTCACCAGCCCACGCTGGGACCCATGCTGCTGACTCCTCAGTTCAAGGACAAAGCGGAGCGTCAACCACCAGCCCACCAGAACCACAACCACCCGCACAACCAGCCTATGATGTCCAGTATCCACCAGCAAACCGTATCTGGGATTGGCAGCAAAATCCCAATTTTGTTCCCAAGCCCCACCACTTTGATGACTCTCAAAGTGGAATTCTACCTACTTGTCCCCTTGGAACCACGGCCAATGAACTGGAATTCTTTGAATTATTCTTTGACCAGCCATTGATGGAAACTATTGTCAGGGAAAGTAATAAGTATTTTGAGTACACCATGGCAAATACGATCATATCACCAAAGTCAAGACTACACTGGTGGAAAGAGACGACTGTTGCAGAAATGTATTTGCTTTTTGCAACAATAATGCTTATGCCTCATGTCTATAAGCATAATATAAAAGCATCCTGGTCCACAAATCGGCTAATTTCTACCCCGGTCTTCAGTAAAATCATCCCAGTGAACAGGTTTATCTTACTGTTACGTATACCTTCTCTGACAAAACCAGGCCTGACAGAAGTGACAGGTTATACAAGATTAGAAATGTTTTTATGTATCTCAAACAATAGTTCAGCATATACTTTTATCCATTCAAGAATCTTGTAATTGATGAGTCTTTGATTTTGTTCAAAGGTATGCTGTCATTCAAGCAGTATATACCGAGCAAGAGAAAACTCTTTGGTATAAAACTGTTTGTACTCTGTGACTGTGACAGTGGCCTGGTGTTGGATATTGTTGTATACACGGGAAGTAAAACATTGAAAGATACCAAGATGTTATTGGGTATCTCAGGTGACATAGTGAGAAACATGATGGCACCTTATCTTGGTAAGGGGCATACATTATATACCGATAACTGGTACACAAGCCCATTACTCAGTGATTTCTGCGAGTGAACAAGACAGATGTGTGTGGCACAGTGCGTTCTAATCATAAACATATGCCCAGGCTCAATGCAGGTGTTCGTGGCGATGATATGCAGGTGTTTACTGCCAATGACATCATGGCATTACAGTGGCATGACAAACGAGATGTCACATTGTTGACAACCATTCACCGTAATGAAATGCAAGACAGTGGCAAAGTTGATCAAGTGACTAATGAACGTATTCGAAAACCAGTGACAGTGATTGATTATACACAAAATATGCGCTTGGTTGACAAATGCCTAAGTATAATTATCAGAGTATATATAAAATATGAAATAACTTTTAAAAACTCTTGAAATTTTGGAGTTTCCAGACATAATGGAGAGACATAGTGCTTACGGATCTCACATAGAGTGTAAACAAACAGGGTGGAGTGCGGTGACCATATTAGAAAGTCAGGTGGGGGAGCCATACAGAGTTTTTTTGGTCATAATTTGAAATGACCATATTAGCCTAACACTGTAAAGCGAAATGCTGTAAAGCGGGGCCCTACTGTACCTGAAACAAAAGTGCTGTATGCATTTTTATCCCTTCAGGAAGCCTGTTATTGATGAGTCTTTGATTTTGTTCAAAGGCAGAATGTCATTCAAGCAGTATATACCAAGCAAAGGAAACACTTTTGTATAAAGTTATATGTACTGTGTGATTGCAAAAGTTGTCTGGTACACTGCCAGTAATACATTGTGTGCACTGCCAGTAATACATTAAGAGATACCAGGAAGTTATTGGGCATCTCTGGTGATGTGGTTAGAACAATGATGGAACCATATCTTGATAGGAGCATATATTACAGTGGACCCTCGTTTTTCATAATTAATGTGTTCCAGAGAGCGTGACTATCATCGAAATTGACGATTTGCGTATCCATTTTCCCCATACGAAATAATGTAAATAAAATTCATTCGTTCCAGATACCCAGAAGTATCAATAACAATTTTTTTTTTACCATAAAGATAGATTTACATGCACAAAAGAATGAGTATTCAACATGACAGTTACCTTTATTGAAGGCTGTTGTTGATGAATGGAAGACAGGGAGGAGGAGAGAGTGAAGAGAGGTTATTGTCTGGAATAGGAATCCCCCTCCATAAGGACTCGAGGTCACTTCAGGGGTCACTTCCCTAGCTTAACCCTTTCAGGGTTTCCAATGTACAAGTATGGCTTACGCACCAGACTTATTGACGTACTAGTACGCCTAAATTCTAGCTCCTTCGAATCTAGCACGAGAAAGCTGGTAGGCCTACATATGAAAGAACGAGTCTATGTGGTGAGTGTGCGCAGTATAAAAGAAAATCCTGCAGCACACAGTGCGTAATGAGAAAAGAAAACTTTGACCATGTTTTTGGTTTAAAACAGCAACTTTGCACTGCATTTTCCTATGGTATTTATGGTTACATTCTAGTTTTCCTGGTCTCATTTTATAGAATGGAAGACATATTACAGAAATGGAGATTATTTTGATTGGTTTCACAATGAAAAGTACCTTGAAATTGAGCTCAAAGTAGTAGACATGTTCGATCTTTGCCAAAGTTCAAAAGTAAACAAATCATGCCAAGCATCCAATACACATCAACTGGTGAGTCTAATATTCTTTCACAAGTGCACTGATATTATTTTTACCATTTCTACACTAATGCAGTAGTATGCATAACAGTAACTCTTCTATTTTTTGTGAGAATAAAAATTCAAAGTGGAAAGAAAAAGAAATGTAAGAGGGGCCTGGGGACATGACTAATAAACAGAAGAAATATTATTTTAGTGCCAGGAATGTCTGCCTTCTTTATTTTGGACCCTATTTGGAAATTGGAATCTTTTGAATTCTGTGTGAAATTGGCAAAATTGCTAAATACTGACCACTTTTTGGATAGTTGAAATTGGTAAATGGGAGGTTTCTTGTACTCATTCAATAGAATAAATGGAGTTCTAAAGAAATAGCTATGAGTTTGGTGGACTGGAACAATGGAATTGACCGAAAATAGGGTGCAAAATGGGCAAAATCGCTAACTTCGCGAGAGCATAACTCCGTAAGTTTTCCATCAAATTTCATACTTTTGGTGTCATTATGATCGGGAGAAGTTTCTCTATCTTTTCAGGAGAAAATTTTTTTTTTTTTTTTTTCTGAAACATTTTCAACCCTCAGAACAAGTTTAGGAGAGGGCCTCTCGACCCTGAAAATGTTAAATATAGATTTACATGCAGAAAAGAATGCCAAATAAATGTAAAGCACTAATTTATTTATTTTTATTAACAAACTGGCCGATTCCCACCAAGGCAGGATGGCCCGAAAAAGAAAAACTTTCACCATCATTCACTCCATCACTGTCTTGCCAGAAGGGTGCTTTACACTACAGTTTTTAAACTGCAACATTAACACCCCTCCTTCAGAGTGCAGGCACTGTACTTCCCATCTCCAGGACTCAAGTCCGACCTGCCGGTTTCCCTGAATCATTTCATAAATGTTCCTTTGCTCACACTCCAACAGCACGTCAAGTATTGAAAACCATTTGTCTCCATTCACTCCTATCAAACACGCTTACGCATGCCCGCTGGAAGTCCAAGCCCCTCGCACAAAAACCTCCTTTACCCCCCCCCTCCAACCTTTCCTAGGCCGACCCTACCCGCCTTCCTTCCACTACAACTGATACACTCTTGAAGTCATTCTGTTTCGCTCCATTCTCTCTACATGTCCGAACCACCTCAACAACCCTTCCTCAGCCCTCTGGACAACAGTTTTGGTAATCCCGCACCTCCTCCTAACACCCAAAATTACGAATTCCTGCATTATTATTCACACCACACATTGCCCTCAGACATGACATCTCCGCTGCCTCCAGCCTTCTCCTCGCTGCAACATTTATCACCCATGCTTCACACCCATATAAGAGTGCTGGTAAAAACATACTCTCATACATTCCCCTCTTTGCCTCCAGGACAAAGTTCTTTGTCCCCACAGACTCCTAAGTGCCCCCACTCACCCTTTTCCCCTCATCAATTCTAGTTTCATCTCATCTTTCATAGACCCATCCGCTGACACGTCCAACTCCCAAATATCTGAATACATTCACCTCCTCCATACTCTCTCCCTCCAATCTGATATCCAATCTTTCATCACCTAATCTTTTAGTTATCCTCAAAAACCTTACTCTTTCCTGTATTCACTTTTAATTTTCTTCTTTTGCATACCCTACCAAATTCATCCACCAACCTCTGCAACTTCTCTTCAGAATCTCCCAAGAGCACAGTGTCATCAGCAAAGAGCAACTGTGACAACTCCCACTTTATGTGTGATTCTTTATCTTTTAACTCCACACCTCTTGCCAAGACCCTCGCATTTACTTCTCTTACAACCCCATCTATAAATATATTAAACAACAACGGTGACATCACACATCCTTGTCTAAGGCCTACTTTTACTGGGAAATAATCTCCCTCTTTCCTACATACTCTAACTTGAGCCTCACTATCCTCGAAAAAACTCTTCACTGCTTTCAGTAACCTACCCCCTGCACCATACACCTGCAACAACTGCCACATTGCCCCCTATCCACCCTGTGATATGCCTTTTCCAAATCCATAAATGCCACAAAAACCTCTTTAGCATTATCTAAATACTGTTCACTTATACGTTTCAATGTAAACACCTGGTCCACACATCCCCTATCTTTCCTAAAGCCTCCTTGTTCATCTGCTATCCTATTCTCCGTCTTACTCTTAATCTTTCATAATAACTCTACCATACACTTACCAGGTATACCAACAGACTTATCCCCCTATAATTTTGCACTCTCTTTTGTCCCCTTTGCCTTTATACAAGGAACTATGCATGCCTCTGCCAATCTCTAGGTACCTTACCCTCTCCATACACTTATTAAATAATTGCACCAACCACTCCCAAACTATATCCCCACCTGCTTTTAACATTTCTATCTTTATTTCCATCAATCCAGCTGCCTTACCCCCTTTCATTTCACCTACTGCCTCACGAACTTCCCCCACACTCACAATGGCTCTCCTCACTCCTGCAAGATGTTATTCCTCCTTGCCCTATACACGAAATCACAGCTTCCCTATCTTCATCAACATTTAACAATTCCTCAAAATATTCCCTCCATCTTCCCAATACTCTCTACTCTCCATTTAATAACTCTCCTCTCCTATTTTTAACTGACAAATCCATTTGTTCTCTAGGCTTCCTTAATTTGTTAATCACACTCCAAAACTTTTTCTTATTTTCAACAAAATTTGTTGATAGCATCTCACCCACTCTCTCATTTGCTCTCTTTTTACATTGCTTCACCACTCTCTTAATCTCTCTCTTTTTCTCCATATACTCCATATATAAATGAACATTTAACATCACACTTACCTTTATTGAAGACTTTTGTTGGTGTATGGTAGATGGGGCAAAGGGTGGGGAGGCGAGTTTATTGTTGGAGAATATGACACTAATATCAACTCAACTGCTTATTAATCTATCACAATGTAACTAACATGACATAAACAATATTAATAACATAGAAACACGGAATATACTCTAGAATGAATTAAGTAAGTCATTATGACTGTCACAAGAAGTGTTGTGTTGTTGTTGTTGGGGGTATAAGGGCCACTGAGAGCATAAGCCGTCCATAATGGTGGTGACGCAGCAGCTGATGCGGCGGTGTTTTCTGTATATATAACTCCAACAACGTTGGAGGAGTTGGTAGAATCGATGAATCACTGAAGAAGGCACCCTCTGCCACTATCACAACCACTACTACCCTCTACCACCGTGAATTCACTACCACCTTCTACCACTATCACAACTGCTACCACCATCACTACCACCCTCTACCACCATCACTACTACCCTCTACCACTATCACAACTTCTACCACTCTACCACCACCACCTTCGTATTTTTCTACAAATTTTTTCTTAAATTATATGTGTTTCTCACATTCTTTACCAAAGGGCTGGCACTAGAAGCTTTCTTTGGAGCCATGGTGACTTATTTAGCAGTTGCAAGCACTAAAACAAATGGAATATTATGAAATTTATCATATGAACTTGTGGGATCATCCTCACTCACTGATAAACAATGGCACACTGGCTGGGAATAGAGTGTGAGGCGGCTCAGGGCTGTGTGTACGTGTCCCAGATGAACAACTACTTGCGAGTGAAACGACGATTCGGGAGTCATTGTTTTGACGAAAATAATGTTACGATTTTCGAAAATTACGACTTTCGAGCCTTACGATTATCGAAGGTCCACTGTATATACTGATAACTGGTACACAAGCCCCATACTCAGTGATTTCTTGTGAATGAACATGACAGACGTGTGTGGCACAGTGCGTGGTAATCGTAAGCATATGCCTAGGCTTGATGCTGGCACTCGCAGCGGTGAGGTGCAGGCCTTTGCTGCCAATGACATGGCATTTCGGTGGCATGACAAACATGATGTCACATTGTTGACATCAGTTCACTGAAACGAAATGGCAGACAGTGGCAGGCAGAATAGAGAGACCAAAATATCTGCTTGGATGACAGCCAATAAATTTACACTTAAAACTAACAAAACCTTCTATATTATATTTGGTAACAGAGCAGATGTTGCACAACTTAACATTAAGATCGACAACACTCTTACTGTCAGACATAATGAGGGCAAATTCCTAGGCCTACACCTCGACAGCAACCTGAATTTCAGCACATAGATCCAACACAAAACAAAAAAAGTATCCAAAACGGTTGGGAACTTCTCCAATATACGTTACTACATGCCACAATCTGCCCTTCTCACCCTATACCATTCACTCCTTTATCCCTACCTCACCTACGCTATGTGTGCTTCGGGATCAACTGCAGCAACACACCTAAAGCCAATAATAACCCAACAAAAAGCTGCAGTAAGAATAATCATGCAATCCAATCCAGGGCAACACCCCCCCCCCTCACTCTTCAAAGATCTAAACTTACTCACTGTTCAGAACATCCACACTTACTACTGTGCAACCTACATTTACAGAACCTTAAATTCCAACATTAACCCTGACCTAAAACACTTTCTTGATAGTTGTTACAGGACTCGCAGACGTAACACCAGACACAAACATCTCTGACATTCCCCATGTCCGGCTAAACCTATATAAAAATTTAATGTACATAAAAGGGCCTAAAATCTGGAACACCCTACCTGAAAACTCTAGAACTGCAGACACATTCATCACTTTCAAAACTACCGTTAGAAAACATCTTATCTCCCTGACACACCCCACCGTCAGCTAACTACATGAAAACTGCCTATTCTCTTGTATCATACACACACAAAAAGAACCTAGACCTCCCCTCGATATCTGATTCCCCACAATTCGCACCTACTCTCACCCAATTGACTATAAACATAGAAATACATAAAATAACTATTACCTGACGAATCTTAACCAGTCGTAAGTCTGCCTATGATTCTCCAATATAGGAGCTCCAATAGAAACTATGTAATGTACCAAAACAAAGCCATTCACATTGCTAAATTTATGAACTGTAGTGCAGTTACTTAGCCCTAATACCAACATGCTCCTTAATCTGTACCAATACAGAGTTTTGAATTAATCTTAGTCTGCCCGAAATGCCTAGTCATGCTAGGTGGGATAGTGGCCCTCTCTGTAATTAGTTTTACATAATATGTAAACCACACAATATCCTATAGTAGGTAAACCACACAATATCCTATAGTATGTAAACCCCACATTGTAATCTTTATAGAGAATAAACTTGATTTGATTTTATTTGATTTGTAACCCTACACTGTCTAATTTCCACAACACCAATTCTCTGCATAATATTTACACCATGCATTGCCCTAACACACAACATCTCCATTGCCTCCAGCCTCCTCCTCCTTGCTGCAGCATTCACAACCCATGCTTCACACCCATGTAAGTGTTGGTATCACTATACTCTCACACATTCCCTTCTTTGCCTCCATGGATAACATTTTTTGTCTCCAAAGACACCTCAATACACCACTCACCTTTTTTCCTTCATAAATTCTACAGTCAACCTCGTCCTTCATAAATCCATCTACTGACAAATCTACTCCCAAATATCTGAACTCATTGACTTCTTTCATACTCCCTCACTCCAATGTGATATCCAATTTTTCTTTACCTAGCACGTTTGATACCTTCATCGCCTTACTCTTATCTATGTTCACTGTCAACTTTTTTCACACACCCTCCCAAACTCGTCCACTAACCTTTGCAACTTCTCTTTAGAATCTCCCAAAAGCACAGTATCATCAGCAAAAAGTAACTGTGACAACTCTCATTTTGTATTTGATTCCCCATATAATCAAATATCCTCATATAATCAAATATCTCTCTCTTCTTCCCTCCAGAGAGTACATTTCAAGTGTCATGAGGCTTTCCCAGTAATTAAAAACATATTAAATAGATTTATGCAGGCAGTAAACAAACTCTGATACTTCTATATCCTTGAACAAAGTAGTCAACACAGAACAATATTCTAAATAAGAGAGCAAAAAGTAGTTTGAACAGTGCTGCCACAAGTATTATTTCTCATTTTGAATGTTTTTATTTTCCACTCTGTAATTTTTCTGGCTTTCACAACATTTTTCTCAATTCTCTAAATTGTAGATCATCTGACATTTTTTATGGCCCAGTCTCTCATATGTTCATTTCAGTCTATAAGATGGTTCATCTGTATACTGCAGTTAGAATTTATCCAAACTGAACATCCTATTATTTTCCACTGCCAAATGGTAGACTATTCACATCTGCTTCCACTTTTTACTATCCTCTATCAAGGTGACTCATTTTAATTTTTGTATCATCCACAAAGGATGTCTGCTATAAAGATGAGAAACAGTAAAGGCACCAGGACCGAGCCTTTGGTTACTGAATTTTTTATTTTGCAAAGGCTAAAAATTGCTTTGTTTACGAATACTATGTTCAATTCATAATTGAATGTCCATTTTCCCACTTTCCTGTTATAACTACAGTACAGTGGAACCTCAGTTTTTGTATGCCCTAGTTTTTATGTAAAACTATAGTTATTCTCTATAAAATGTATTTTTAGTTAATTCCCACAAGAAATAATGTAAATCCAATTAATCCATTCCAGACACCCAAAAATATTAACAAAAAATACATTTTATAGAGAATAACTATATTTTACATACAAACTAGGGCATACAAAAACTGAGGTTCCACTGTATTTACCTGTATGACCTAACGTTATAATCACATATGTCAAATGCCTTAGAAGAAGAATTATCCAAAAAATGTAGTTATAATAATAATAACATTAATAAGAATGTGGTATATTACCGTGAGTATGGATACGAGCAGCAGAATCTGTTATATCCGTGGTGAGAGTGAAATATGGAAGCCAAAGGTCCTCAATATTGGTGTCTCCTAGTGCATCATGGATAAGCTTGTTGAAGCCAGCACCAGAAAACATGGAAACTTCTGGGTACGTCAGATCTAAAGCCATGCGCCATATGCTGGTCATTTTCTGAAAGATTAAAAAATAGAACTACATATATATTGTATGAAAAAGGGGAAGGTACCTAGGGATTGGCAAAGAGCTTGTATAGTTCCTTTATATAAAGGGAAAGGGAGGCATAAGAAATTGTAAAAATTATAGGGAAATAAGCTTAGTAAGTACACCAGGTAAAGTGTATGGTAGGGTTATTATTGAAAGAATTAGAGGTAAGATAGAAAGCAGGATTGCAGATGAACAAGGAGGCTTTAGAATGGGTAGGGGATGTGTAGACCAAGAGTTTACATTAAAGCATATAAATGAACAATATTTAGATAAAGGTAGGGAAGTTTTTATTGCATTCATGAATTTTGAAAAGGCATGTGATTGGGTGGATAGGGGATCAATGTGGCAGATGTTGCAGGTGAATGGAATATGTATTAAGTTACTAAATGCCAAAGAGTTTTCATGAGGATAGTGAGGCTCAGGTTAGGGTGTGTAGGAGAAAAGGATATTACTGTCTATTAAAAGTAGGCCTTAGACAGGGATGTGTAATGTCACCATGGTAGTTTAAAATATTTACAGATGGAATTGTAAATGATGTAAATGCTAGGGTGCTGGGAAGAAGGGTGCGATTAAATTATTGGTAATCAATTACAAAATGAGAGTTAACACAACTACTTTTTGCTGATGATATTGTGCTTTTGGGAGATTCTAGAGAGAAGTTGCAAAGGTTAGTGGACAAATTTGGGAGGGAATGTAAATGAAGAAAGTTGAAAGTAAGCATAGATAAGAGTAAGGTGATGAGCGTATTAAAAGAGCTAGGTAAAGAAAAATTGGATGTCACATTGGAGGGAAGGAGGGAGTATGGAAGAAGTGAATGTATTCTGATATTTGTGAGTAGACTTTTTCCGCAGATGGGCTTATGAAGGCCGAGGTCAACCGTCGAATTGATGAAAGGAAAAAAGATCAGCCGTGCATTGAGGTATCTGTGGAGACTAAAAATGTTATTCAGGGAGGCAAGAAGGGAATGTGCAAGAGTATAGTGGTACCAACACTCTTATATGGATGTAAAGCATGGGTCGTATATGCTGCAGAAAGGAGGAGGCTGGAGGCAGAAATGTTGTGTTCAAGGGCAATGTGTGGTGTAAATATTATGCAGAGAATTCATAATGTGCAAATTAGGAGGTGTGGAGTTACTAAAAGTATTATTCAGAGGGCTGAAGAGGGTCTGTTGAGGTTGTTTGGTCATATAAAGAGGAAGGAGCAAAAAAGGACGATTTGGAGGGTGTATAAATATGTAGTGGAGGGGAGGAGGGGTAAGGGTCTTCCTAGTAAAGGATGGAGGGAGAGGGTAAAAGAGGAGTAAAAGAGGTTTTATATGCAACAGACTTGGAGCATGTTACAGAGGAGTGAATGGAGATTAATGGTTTTTGGGACCTGACAAGCTGTTGGAGGGTGAGCATGGGTAATATTTTGTGAAGGGATTCAGGGAAACTGGTTAGCCAGACTTGAGTCCTGGAAATGGGAAGTACAATGCCTGCACTTTAACCCTTTGACTGTTGCAAACCCATTTCTGCAACTGTCATTCTATGTCGAAAATATTCGAAAAATAAAAAAATTATTTTTCTTACCAAAATGTTAGGATTACTTTGTCAAGAGTTTTAAACCTAAAAATTTTTTTTTGTGATTATTACTTACTGAGATAAAAAGGCATAAAGTTCACAGAAAATTAGCTGCGTATGGCAACAGTGGCAAATGCTGCACACTTGGTAAACTTTCTTTTACTCCCATTTGAAGGTATCTTGCTTTTCCCACTGCTTTATTTTTTCAGGTAACTTATGTGGCCTGTGAGACCAAAGTAAAGTGCAATTTACATATATACACTCGTTGTATACAACACAATAAGTGCACAAACATAATTATCAATACATGTATATTGTTTACAAAACTTGTTTACACAAACAATAGAAAATTTTTTATTACTATTTCTATAATACATATACAGATGTACATTCACTGGACATGTTCTAGCAGTTCCGAGGCTTGTGGAACTCTTTGAAACATGGTTTCATATACAATGGTGTTTTGCACTCCTCACACATAAAATGAGTGTGTCTGCATTTTTGTGTTTTTTTTTTTTTGTGCACAGACAAAACACAGTTGTGTTTAGTAGTTATCCAAGGAATGTGTGCCATCATTCCTTCCTACCTTCCTACCTTTCTTTCTTTCTTCATTCTTTCTTCCTTTCTTCATTCTTTCTTCCTTTCTTCATTCTTTCCTTCCTTCCATCTGGTTTCTGTAATATATTTACACATATGTAGTCACTGGACACCGTCATATAACTGCTATTATCTTCAGCAAGCATGCGTGCGTGCGTGTGTGCGTGTGCGTGTGCGTGTGCGTGTGCGTGTGTGTGTGTGTGTGTGTGTGTGTGTGTGTGTGTGTGTGTGCGCGCGTGCGTGCGCACTCGCCTAATTGTGGTTACAGGGGTCGAGACTCAGCTCCTGGCCCCGCCTCTTCACTGACTGCTGCTAGGTCCTCCCTCTCCCTGCTCCATGAGCTTCATCATACCTTGTCTTAAAACTATGTATAGTTCCTGCCTCCACTACATCGCTTGCCAGACTATTCCACTTCCTAACTACTCTATGATTGAGGAAATACTTCCTAACATCCGTTTGACTCATCTGAGTCTTCAGCTTCCAATTGTGACCCCTTGATTCTGTGTCCCATCTCTGGAACATCCTGTCTCTGTCCACCTTGTCTATTCCACACAGTATTTTGTATGTCGTTATCATGTCTCCCCTGACCCTCATGTCCTCCAGTGTCATCAGACCGATTTCCCTTAACCTTTCTTTATAGGACATTCCCCTTAGCTCTGGAACTAGCCTTGTTGCAAACCTTTGCACTTTCTCTAATTTCTTGACGTGTTTCATCAGGTGTGGGTTTCAAACTGGTGCTGCGTACTCCAGTATGGGCCTGACGTACACAGTGTATAAAGTCTTGAACGATTCCTTAGAAAGGTACCGGAACGCTATTCTCAGGTTTGCCAGGCACCCATATGTCGCAGCAGTTATTTAGTTAATGCGTACTCCTGGCGATGTACAGTGGTCCCTCAATAATCATCCGGCCTGAAAGTCGTCAATTTCGGAAATAGTCCCGTTATTTCGTCTAAACATTGGCTCGCAAATGGTCCATTAACTCGCTAATCATCCTTTGTCCAGGGCGGGTACTCACGCTGAGCCGCCTGGGCCTGCCTTCCCAGCCAGTGTGCCATTGTTTACCAGTGAGCGACGGTCCCCTCACATGCTCCTACGAAATATTTCATAATATTCCATTGATTTTAGTGCTTGCAAGTGCTAAATAAGCTACCATGGCTCCAAAGAAAGCTTCTAGTGCCAGCCCATTGGTAAAGAATGTGAGAAACACATAATTTATGAAAAAGTTTGTAGAAAAATACAAAGGTGGTGGTGGTAGAGTGGAAGCAGTTGTGATAGTGGTTGATGGTGGTAGTGATGGTGGTAGAAGGTAGCAGTGATGGTGGTAACAGTTGTAATAGTGGTAGAAGGTCATAGTGATGGTGGTAGAGGGTTCCTTCTTTAGTGATTCAGCGATTCTACCAACTCCTCCAATGTAGCTGGAGTTATATAGGGCTACAGAAAACACCGCCGCCTCAGCTGCTGCTTCACCACCATTATGGACAGCTTACTCTCAGTGGCCCTTATACACCCAACAACAACACAACACCTCTCGTGACATACATAATGAATTATTTTATTCATTCTAGAGAATATTCCATGTTTCTATGTTATTAACATTGTTTATTATGTCATATTAGTTGAATTGTGATAGATAAATAAGCCGCGGAGTTGATAATAAGTGTCATATTCTCCAACAATAAACTTGCCATCCCTCCCTCACACAAACAAGTCTCCAATAAGAACATATGAAAGGAGGAACACTGCAGTAGGCCTGGTGGCCCATACTAGGCCGGTCCATAACAAATCCAATCCATTAACAGAACAAATGCTACCCAAGCAATAAGCTCAGGTGCAAGTCCGACTCAAATCCAACCCCTCTCACTCATGTATTTATCCAACCTGGAAATATAAACACAAATGCAGTATAATGTGATCCTTTATTGACAACGTTTCACCCACACAGTGGGCTTTTTCAAGTCACACACGGATCTACCGTGTGTGACTTGAAAAAGCCCACTGTGTGGGTGAAACGTTGTCAATAAAGGATCACATTATACTGCATTTGTGTTTATATTTCCATTGTGTCGGTATTTTATACCGTTTATTTCCATTTATCCAACCTAAATTTGAAACTACTCAATGTTTTAGCTTCGATCACCCTACTAGGCAGACTGTTCCACTCATCAACTAACCCTATTACCAATGTTCATTTATACATTTTATTAGTGCTTTACATTTATTTGGCTTTACATTTATCTGCCAGATGACTGTGAAACAGAAACCTGTAACTGTTTTGCATGATGGTAGGATTGCTGGTTTCTTTTTCTGTCTCATAAACACACTAGATAACAGGGATATCTTGCTACTCCTACCCACACTTTGGTCACACTTCACAGACACGTACATGCATATATATATACATACATCTAGGTTTTTCTCCTTTTTCTAAACAGCTCTTGTTCTTCTTTATTTCTTCTATTGTCCATGGGGAAGTGGAAAAGAATCTTTCCTCCGTAAGACATGCGTGTTGTATGAGGCGACTAAAATGCCGGGAGCAATGGGCTCATAACCCCTTCTCCTGTAAACATTTACTAAAAAAGAGAAAAAGAAAAACTTTATAAAACTGGGATGCTTGAATGTGCGTGGATGTAGTGCGGATGACAAGAAACAGATGATTGCTGATGTTATGAATGAAAAGAAGTTGGATGTCCTGGCCCTAAGCGAAACAAAGCTGAAGGGGGTAGGGGAGTTTCGGTGGGTGGAAATAAATGGGATTAAATCTGGAGTATCTGAGAGAGTTAGAGCAAAGGAAGGGGTAGCAGTAATGTTGAAGGATCAGTTATGGAAGGAGAAAAGAGAATATGAATGTGTAAATTCAAGAATTATGTGGATTAAAGTAAAGGTTGGATGCGAAAAGTGGGTCATAATAAGCATATATGCACCTAGAGAAGAGAGGAATGTAGAGGAGAGTGAGAGATTTTGGGAGATGTTAAGTGAATGAAATAGGAGCCTTTAAAACCAAGTAAGAGAGTAATTGTGGTAGGGGATCTGAATGCTAAAAGTAGGAGAAACTTGTAGAGAGGGTGTGGTAGGTAAGTTTGGGGTGCCAGGTGTAAATGATAATGGGAGCCCTTTGATTGAAATTTGTATAGAAAGGGGTTTAGTTATAGGTAATACATATTTTAAGAAAAAGAGGATAAATAAGTATACAAGATATGATGTAGGGCGAAATGACAGTAGTTTGTTGGATTATGTATTGGTAGATAAAAGACTGTTGAGTAGACTTCAGGATGTACATGTTTATAGAGGGGCCATAGATATGTCAGATCACTTTCTAGTTGAAGCTACACTGAGAGTAAAAGGTAAATGAGATACAAGGAGAATAGAAGCATCAGGGAAGAGAGAGGTGAAGGTTTATAAACTAAAAGAGGAGGCAGTTAGGGTAAGATATAAACAGCTATTGGAGGATAGAAGGGCTAATGAGAGCATAGGCAATGGGGTCGAAGAGGTATGGGGTAGGTTTAAAAATGTAGTGTTAGGGTGTTCAGCAGAAGTTTGTGGTTACAGGAAAGTGGGTGCGGGAGGGAAGAGGAGCGATTGGTGGAATGATGATGTAAAGAGAGTAGTAAGGGAGAAAAAGTTAGCATATGAGAAGTTTTTACAAAGTAGAAGTGATGCAAGGAGGGAAGAGTATATGAAGAAAAAGAGAGAGGTTAAGAGAGTGGTCAAGCAATGTAAAAAGAGAGCAAATGAGAGAGTGGGTGAGATGTATCAACAAATTTTGTTGAAAATAAGAAAAAGTTTTGGAAAGTGAGATTAACAAGTTAAGGAAGCCTAGAGAACAAATGGATTTGTCAGTTAAAAATAGGAGAGTTAGTAAATGGAGAGTTAGAGGTATTGGGAAGATGGAGGGAATATTTTGAGGAATTGTTAAATGTTGATGAAGATAGGGAAGCTGTGATTTCGTGTATAGCGCAAGGAGGAATAACTTCTTGTAGGAGTGAGGAAGAGCCAGTTGTGAGTGTGGGGGAAGTTCGTGAGGCAGTAGGTAAAATGAAAGGGGGTAAGGCAGCCGGGATTGAAGGGATAAAGATAGAAATGTTAAAAGCAGGTGGGGATATAGTTTTGGAGTGGTTGGTGCAATTATTTAATAAATGTATGGAAGAGGGTAAGGTACCTTTGGGATTGGCAGAGAGCATGAATAGTTCCTTTGTATAAAGGCAAAGGGGACAAAAGAGAGTGCAAAAATTATAGGGGGATAAGTCTGTTGAGTATACCTGGTAAAGTGTATGGAAGAGTTATTATTGAAAGAATTAAGAGTAAGACGGAGAATAGGATAGCAGATGAACAAGGAGGCTTTTGGAAAGGTACGGGGTGTGTGGACCATGTGTTTACAGTGAAACATAAGTGAACAGTATTTAGATAAGGCATTTATGGATTTGGAAAAGGCATATGACAGGGTGGATAGGGGAGCAATGTGGCAGATGTTGCAGGTGTATGGTGTAGGAGGTAGGTTACTGAAAGCAGTGAAGAGTTTTTATGAGGATAGTGAGGCTCAAGTTAGAGTACGTAGGAAAGAGGGAAATTATTTCCCAGTAAAAGTAGGCCTTAGACAAGGATGTGTGATGTCACCGTGGTTGTTTAATATATTTATAGATGGGGTTGTAAGAGAAGTAAGTCTGAGGGTCTTGGCAAGAGGCGTGGAGTTAAAAGATAAAGAATCAAACAAAGTAGGAGTTGCCACAGTTGCTCTTTGCTGATGACACTGTGCTCTTGGGAGGTTCTGAAGAGAAGTTGCAGAGATTGGTGGATGAATTTGGTAGGGTGTGCAAAAGAAGAAAATTAAAAGTGAATACAGGAAAGAGTAAGGTTATGAGGATAACTAAAAGATTAGGTGATGAAAGATTGGATATCAGATTGGAGGGAGAGAGTATGGAGGAGGTGAATGTATTCAGATATTTGGGAGTTGACGTGTCAGCGGATGGGTCAATGAAAGATGAGGTGAATCATAGAATTGATGAGGGGGAAAAGGGCGAGTGGTGCACTTAGGAGTCTGTGGAGACAAAGAACTTTGTCCTTGGAGGCAAAGAGGGGAATGTATGAGAGTATAGTTTTACCAATGCTCTTATATGGGTGTGAAGCATGGGTGATGAATGTTGCAGCGAGGAGAAGGCTGGAGGCAGTGGAGATGTCATGTCTGAGGGCAATGTGTGGTGTGAATATAATGCAGAGAATTCGTAGTTTGGAAGTTAGGAGGGGGTTCGGGATTACCAAAACTGTTGTCCAGAGGGCTGAGGAAGGGTTGTTGAGGTGGTTCGGACATGTAGAGAGAATGGAGTGAAACAGAGTGACTTCAAGAGTTTATCAGTCTGTAGTGGAAGGAAGGCAGGGTAGGGGTCGGCCTAGGAAAGGTTGGAGGGAGGGGGTAAAGGAGGTTTTGTGTGCGAGGGGCTTGGACTTCCAGCAGGCATGCGTGAGCGTGTTTGATAGGAGTGAATGGAGACAAATGGTTTTTAATACTTGACGTGCTGTTGGAGTGTGAGCAAAGTAACATTTATGAAGGGGTTCAGGGAAACCGGCAGGCCGGACTTGAGTCCTGGAGATGGGAAGTACAGTGCCTGCACTCTGAAGGAGGGGTGTTAATGTTGCAGTTTAAAAACTGTAGTGTAAAGCACCCTTCTGGCAAGACAGTGATGGAGTGAATGATGGTGAAAGTTTTTCTTTTTCGGGCCACCCAGCCTTGGTGGGAATCGACCAGTGTGATAATAAAAAAAAAAAAAATTTATTTGGCATTTTTTTCTGCATGTAAATCTATATTTATGCTAGGGAAGTGACCCCTGAAGTGACCTAGAGTCCTTATGGAGGGGGATTCCCCTTCCAAACAATAACCTCTCTTCCCTCTCTCCTCCTCCCTGTCTTCCATTCACCAACAACAGCCTTCAATAAAGATAACTGTCATGTTGAATGTTCATTCTTTTGTGCATGTAAATCTATCTTTTAGGTAAAAAAAAATTGTTGTTGATACTTCTGGGTGTCTGAAACGAATTAATTGGATTTACATTATTCCTTATGTGGAAAATTGATTCGAAAATCGTCTATTTCGATAATTGTCCCACTTCCAGGAACGGATAAAGGACGATAATTGAGGGGCCACTGTACTCGGTATAATACTCACTACTAGGTCTTTCTCCTTGAGTGAGGTTTGCACCCTTTGGCCTCCTAGCCGATACTCTGTCTGGGGTCTTCTTTGCCCTCCTCTGATCTTCATGACTTTGCATTTGGCGGGGTTAAATTCTAGGAGCCAGTTTCTGGACCACACATCCAGCCTGTCCAGGTCTCTTTGTAGACGTGTCTGGTCCGCGTCTGATTTAATTCTCCTCATTAACTTCACATCATCTGCAAACAGGGACACTTCTGAGTCTATCCCTTCCGTCATGTCGTTCACACATACCAAGAATAGCACTGGTCCCAGGACTGATCCCTGTGGGACCCCGCTCGTCACCAGCGCCCACTGTGATACCTCATCACGGACCATGCCTCGCTGTTGCCTCCCTGTTAGGCATTCTCTAATCCATTGCAGTGCCCTTCCTGTTATACGTGCCTGCTCCTCTAGCTTCTGTACTAATCTCTTGTGAGGAACTGTGTCGAATGCCTTCTTGCAGTCCAAGAAAATGCAATCAACCCACCCCTCTCTCTCATTTCTTACTTCAGTTACCTTGTCATAAAACTCTAGTAGGTTTGTGACACAGAATTTGCCTTCCATGAATCCGTGCTGGCTGTCGTTTATAATTTTGTTCCGCTCCAGGTGCTCCACCACTCTCCTCCTGATAATCTTTTGCAAGACTTTGCATACTATACACGTCAGTGACACTGGTCTATAATTTAGTGCTTCATTTCTGTCTCCTTTCTTAAAGACGGGGACTACATTTGCCTTCTTCCATACTTCAGGTAGTTGCCCAGTTTCAAGGGAAGTGTTGAAGATTTTGGTTAGTGTCACACATAATATCTCTGCTCCCTCTCTAAGGACCCAAGGAGAGATGCTGTCCCGTCCCACCGCCTTTAAGGTATCAAGGTCGCTTAGGAGCTTCTCCACCTCCTCCTCGGTTGTGTGTAATTCATCCAACACTTGTTGGTACATCCCTTGTTGATGTACCCCATTGTTTTGTCTTCCCAGTGTCCCTTCAGCCTCCACTGTAAATACTTCCTGAAATCCCATGTTGAGCTCCTCACATACTTCCTGGTCGCGAGCTCCCCACCTTTCCTCAGCCTGATTACCTGATCCTTGACTGTTGTCTTCCTCCTGATGTGGCTGTAATTTTGGGTCAGATTTGACTTTCGATGCTATGTCATTTTCATACTGCCGCTGCACCTCCCTCCTTATCTGTTGAAGATCGAGACACTTATGCAGCATACGGGAATCTTTATTCAGGAAACGTTTTGCCACACAGTGGCTTCATCAGTCCAATACAAAGAGGAAGGCGTAAGGAGAGGAGGAGTATGAGGTAATCAGTCCCTCAGCCTGGAGTCGATGTGTTCAGTCCATCAATCTTGTAGAATGTACAGCATAGGGCCGTAGACGTGGCTTGTTGGTTTTTCAAACCATTCATCACAACTGTCAGACACTGCAGCATCATGGGATCTTGTTACAAAGAATTCTTCAACACTTGTTCAACCTTTGGACGAAGACCTACTTCGACTAGTGGATGGTACCACAATGACCCCGCCTCCGCCTGCTTCACCTCACCTAACTACAGTATATAAGCCACGTCTACGGCCCTATGCTGTACATTCTACAAGATTGATGGACTGAACACATCGACTCCAGGCTGAGGGACTGATTACCTCATACTCCTCCTCTCCTTACGCCTTCCTCTTTGTATTGGACTGATGAAGCCACTGTGTGGCGAAACGTTTCCTGAATAAAGATTCCCATATGCTGCATAAGTGTCTCAATCTTCAACTTGTCGGTTTTTCAAACCATTCATCACTCCTTATCTGTGCATACTCGTTTCTGGCTCGTTGACTTATCTCTTTACAGTTGACCCCCGGTTATCAGCCAGTTCAGTTATCAGCCAACTCAGTTATCAGCCGGTTTTTTGGCGCCCGGTTATCAGCCGTTAATTCAGTTATCGGTCATTTGGGAGGCATTCCTCCGCCAGCTGGGGCCGCTTGCGAGTCAGTTTGGCTTTGTCTCTGGGTGAGTGAAGAAGCTTCTGCTCATTCATCCAAACATTTTGCTATAATCCATTGTTTTTTGTGGTTATTGATCGAGTACAATTGCAAAATAAGCAACCATAGACCCAATGAAACACATTACATAGAATAGGAAAACATGCAATGTTTACATGCGATGTATATTTCATAATAATCACTGGTACATTAAATGTCTTATTTTACGTTAATATAGACATTTTCATTAATCCATCTATTATATCTTCAAAATTATGTAAGAAACATGTTACATAGCATATAAACATGTAATGTTTATTATATGTGATGTATATTTAATAATCACTCTTTGGCACATTAAATATCTTATTTTACGTTAATATAGACATCTTCATTAATCCATCTATGATATTTTCTTCAAAATTATGTATGAAACACGTTACATATCATGTAGCATATAAACATGCAATGTTTATATGTTATCGAGCGAGAGTGGGATGGAGAGTAAACATTACGTTTTTTCTGATGCAGCGTTAGAGAAAACTGTGAATCTGGCGGCTGGTGCAGTAACCATCCTTCATATGCATTTGTTTACAATTCTTGGCATGAATTATTCATTACTTCTCCCTTTGAGTATGATGGTATCTAAAGGTAGTTGTTAGAAACGATTAAACTCAGTGAACATGGTAATAATATGGCTGTGTATTGTAATATAGCTGTGTAGTGTAGCCCGGGGGGGGGGGCTGCATACGTGTACTATACCTACATCTACTGCTATCTACACTGACTTCCCACAAATAAATACTACTCACCTCTTGCCCTACATTAACACTACAAATATTTTAAGGTTAGTAATGAATGTACTGTAGCAGTAAATGACAGATTAAAGAGGCGTGTGCAATGTGGACTAAGGTGCAAGCTTTTGTAGAGAAACACCACCCTGACCAAGCTGAAACAAGCCATACATGCAACATGTTCAGTGACAAAACCCTGTCCCACTTCAGGGAAATCTTAGAGAGACGCTAGAAACAGACCTCTATGGACAGATTTGTTGTGAGGCAAGGGTCCAGTGACTCTCAAGCTGGTCCTAGTAGCATTAAAAGACAAAGAAGGGAAGTAACCCCAGAGAAGGCATTGCTACCTTAAGTATTTATGAAGGGGGATTTCCCTTCCAAACACTAACTACTCCCTCTTTCCTCTTCCCTATCTTCCAGAAGCCAGCATTAGCCTTCAATAAAGGTATGTAAAACTTACATAATTGTAAAAAAAAAAAATTTTCGTGTGAATATTTTTGTCTGAAACGGATTAATTGCATTACCATTAATTCTTATTGGAAATATTAATTCGGTTTTTGGCCATTTCGGTTATCAGCCGACCTTCTACAACAGATTATGGCCAATAACCGAGGGTCCACTGTATGTACTTTCCTGAGTCCTTTGCCCTCTGTACCTTTTCCATTCTCTAGATCACTTAGTTTTTGCCTCCCTGCACCTTCGGGCAAACCAAGGGCTCATTCTGTCAATCCCATTATTTTTGTTACCCTTGGGAACAAACCTTTCCTCTGCCTCCTTGCAATTTGTTGTTACAAAGTCCATCATTTCATTTACTGATTTTCCTACCAACTCCTGTTCCCGCTGAGCCTCCTGCAGGAAGGTCCTCATTCCTGTGTAGTCCCCCTTTTTAGTTTAGCCCTTTTTCCTTTCTACTCCTGTTACCTTCTCCACTTTTAGCTCCACAATGTATTCAAAGCTCATAACCACGTGGTCACTAGTTCCAAGGGGCCTTTCATACGTGATGTGCTCCATGTCTGAGCTACTCAGGGTGAACACAAGGTCCAGTCTTGCTGGTTCATCCTCCCCTCTCTCTGGTAGTGTCCCTAACATGTTGGTGCACGAGATTTGCCAGCACCGCATCCATCATCTTGGATCTCCATGTTTCAGGACCCCCATGTGGCTCCAGGTTTTCCCAAT
>NC_069404.1:80190191-80263918 GCF_026875155.1 Cherax quadricarinatus
TGTGATAATATGAAATGTACCGAATGTATGCATGGATGCAACCGCACTGGCTGGCTTGTAAACACTGGCACCCACGGGGCAGCTGCAGCGCACTCAGACCACACGTGGGACGCGTCCTGGACGAATCGCGTGAGGCAAGTTTTTTAGCGTTAGGCGAGGCAAAATTTTTGCGTTAAAATGTATCGTATGGCAGATTTAACATAACACGATGCCATCGTAAGGCGGGGGTCCAATGTACTCTGCCTGTGGTCTTCTTTGCCCTTCTCCTATCTTCATGACTTTGCATTTGGCAGGGTTGAACTCAAGAAGCCAGCTGCTGGACCATGTGTCCAGCCTGTCCAGGTCTCTTTGAAATCCTGCCTGGTCCTCATCTAATTCTCCTCATTAACTTCACATCATCTGCGAACAGCGACACCTTTGAGTCTATCCCTTCCATCATGTCATTCACATATACCAGAAATAGCACTGGTCCTAGGACCGACCCCTGTGGGACCCCGCTCGTCACAGGCGCCCACTGTGATACCTCATCTTGTACCATGACTCGTTGTTGCCTCCCTGTCAGATATTCTCTGATCCACTGCAGTGCCCTTCCTGTTATACGCACCTGATCCTCTAGTTTCTGCACTAGTCTCTTGTGAGGAACTGCGTCGAAGGCCTTTTTGCAGTCCAAGAAAAGGCAACCAACCCACCCCTCTCTCTCGTGTCACACTTCTGTAACTCTGTCATAGAATTCCAGAAGGTTTGTGACACAGGATTTGCCTTCCATGAATCCATGCTGGTCATCATTTATAATCTTGTTCCGTTCCAGGTGCTCCACCACTCTCCTCCTGATGATCTTCTCTATGACTTTGCATACTATACACATCAGTGACACTGGTCTGTAATTTATTGCCTCTTTTCCGTCTCCTTTTTTAAAAATCCGAACTACATTTGCAGTCTTCCATACCTCAGGTAGTTGCCTAGTTTCAAGGGATGTGTTGAAGAATGTGGTTAATGGCACACACAGTATATCTGCTCCCTCCCTGAGGAACCACAGGGAGGTGTTGTCCGGTCCCATTGCCTTTGAGGTATCAAGGTCACTTAGTAGCTTCATCTCCTCCTCAGTTGTGTGCATATTGTCCAGCACCTGTTCGTCTATTCCCTGTTGGTGTCCCCCCCTGTCCTGTCTTCCCAGAGTCCTTCCTGTCTCCACTGTGAATACTTCTTTAAATCTCATGTTGAGCTCCTCGTATACCTCTTGATCATTTCTTGTGAGTTCCCCACCTTCTTTCCTCAGCCTGATCGCCTGGTCTTTGACTGTCGTCTTTCTCCTAATGTGGCTAAACAGCAGTTTTGGGTCAGACTTGGCTTTCAATGCTATGTCATTTTTGTACTGTCACTGGGCCTCCCTCCTTATCTGTGCATATTCGTTTCTGGCTCTTCGACTGATCTCGTTTTCCTGGGTCTTTTGCCTTCTATACCTCTTCCCTTCTCTAATGCACTTAGTTTTTGCCTCCCTGCACCTTTGGGTAAACCAAGGAGTCACTTTGGTCTTCCCATTATTTCTGTTGCCCTTGGAAACAAACCTTTCCTCTGCCTCCTTGCATTTTGTTGTTACATATTCCATCATTTCATACCTGTGTAGTCCCCTCTTTTATAGTTTGGATTTTCCCCTTCAACTCCTGTTACCCTCTCCACTTGTAACTCTATGTATTCAAAACTCAGGACTAAGTGGCCACTAGCTCCGAGGGGCCTCTCATATGCGATGTCATCAATGTCTGAGCTACTCAGGGTGAACACAAGGTCTAGTCTTGCTGGTTCATCCTCCCCTCTCTCTCTCTGGTAGTGTCCCTGATGTGTTGATGCATGAGGTTTTCCAGTACCACATCCATCATCTTGGCTCTCCATGTTTCGGGGCCCCCCATGAGGCTCCAGGTTTTTCCCAATCGATCTCCGTGTGGTTGAAATCAACCATAACCAGTAACTTTGCTCTGCAAGATTGAGCTCTTCGTGCCACCTCAGCCAGTGCATCCACCATTGCTCTGATGTTCTCATCATATTCCTCTCTTGACCTCCTGCAGTTCTGTGGTGGGTTATACATCACTGCAATGACTACCTTATGTTCCCCAGATTGAATTATACCTACTATGTAGTCCCTTTCTCCAATCTCATCCATGCCTTCCATTTCCTCAAAACTCCATCGGTTTTTTATGAGCAGTGTAACTCCTCCTCCCCCTCTGCTCCTTCTATCTTTCCTCAGGATCTGATATCCCGGCGGGAAGATTGCATCTGTTATTGTCTCAGTGAGTTTCGTTTCTGTGACTGCTATGATGTCTGGGGACTTCTCGTTGATTCTTTCATGCCACTCCTCGTATTTATTTGCTATTCCATCTGCATTTGTGTACCACACCTTCAGCTTCTTGTCTATCACGGTGGACCTGGGAGAATATTGGGGTTGGGGGAGCGGGAGCCCTGGGGGCCTATGGGGGTTTGTGGTGTGGGTGGGGTTTGTGATGGGGGGTGAGGGCCGAGTGCCTGTAGGGAGCTGCTGTAGCAGTGGGGTTTGTGATGTGGGGGGTGGGGCAGTGCCCATAGGGGGCTGCAGTATGGGTGGGGTTTGTGATGGGGGGTGGGGGCAGAGGAAACAGTGTGGGGGTTTTGGTTGAGATTATTCAGTTGTTTCGGGGTTGTTGTGGTTGGAGCCCTTCTGCGGGTGTCTCTGTAGGGCGTATTTGTCTTTCCACCTGAGTCTGGGTTCTGCTCGTCTTCATCGATGCATCCTATTCCTCCTTTCGTCTTTGTACCCTCTCTCTCAGTATCGTCCTTTCAGGTGTTCTGTCATGATCTTGGTACACTCTCCAGTACTCAGGTTTGTCCCTCAGTCGTGCTTTCTCCTGCAGGACCCTGGTTCGACCTGATTCTGCTTTGAAGATTACTCTGACAGGCCGTCTCCTTCCACCCTCAAACCACTCAATTCTGCAAAAATTTGCCACCTGGGTCATGTCTCCCTCACCTATTGCTTTCATGATACCTTCGATCGCTTTCTTCTCCCCCTGGTTTCTTTCATCATAGGTTTTCCCTTCGACTCCTTGGAGCCTGTAGACAAACATTGACCTCTCATTTTCCTCCTCCCACTGTCTCTCTCTTTGCATCCTCTGAGGTGTTTTAGCTCTTTCCATAGAAATGTTCCTGCCTTCAACTCCTGCCCTTGCTGCAGCCCCTATGTTCAGTGGACTGTCTTCTCTGCCCAGCTGTTCCCTGCCACTGTAGTTGACTGTTAGAGTCTCTGCATATGTCATGTCTCCTTCATTGCCTTCAGGCTTCTCATTTGGTCTTCCTGTACTCATCTTTACCTGAATGCCTACAGACCCCTTGTCTGTGACTGGTATAGAAGTTCCTGATGTCATGCCTGTACTGTCATTTCTCTCTCTAGTCTGTTTCAGGTTTTTTAGCTCCTCTTCTAAGCACTTTATCTTATCTACTGCTGCTAAGACTTGTAGTCCCCACTTCCTGCTCTCTTCAGCTATCCTCTCCTCCATTACCCTGCCAAGCTCTGCTAGCTTCCTTCCCCACTCTTCCTCCATTTTTGTGAGCTCTAACTCCCAATCTTCCCTCCCAGGTTCCTCCCTCCTGGGTTTGACCTCCAGACCCCTGGGTCTCTGCGCGCGTGCGTGCGTGCGTGCATGCATATGTGTGTGTGTGTGTGTGTGTGTGTGAGTGGTGTGTGGTGTGTGTGTGTGTGTGTGTGTGGGTGTGTGTGTGTGTGTGTGTGTGTGTGTGTGTGTGTGTGTTTCTAAATGTGCTGAGTCAGGGTCCAGCAGCTGTCAAAATGACATATTGTATCATTACTCACTCTCCCTACCACCTGTCAAAACAATGGGGTCTGATGCTTGCTTCCCCTCCATCCTCCTACCTAATTATCTTTCTTTCTCCTTTCTCCTTCTTTCTATTTCTCCTTCAATCTCCTTCTTTATCCTTCTTTCTCCTTTCTTTCTTTCTTTCTTCTGGTCTCCTGGGCATTGCTTTCAGGCACAAACTCCTCAAAACCATGAAATTCATTTTCACTGACACTTCCATCTGTGTTAAAACTATCACTTGGGAAAGGAAGAGCCCCAATTCGTCGGGGAGTGAAGTATTCCTTACCGCTAGGCATGGTGAACAAGGACTACTAAAATGGCATTCCCACAATGCACCACTGGCTTCCCGATTTTTTTATATGGTGCACACTGACCATGGAGACCCATTCTCTCACATGTGGACCTACCAGCTTTCTCCAGCTTGATTTGAAGCCGTTAGAACTTTGGCAAATTAATATGTCAAACACATTGGCTCGTAAGACGTATATACATGACCAAAACAGTCAAAGGGTTAATGCTACACTTTATCGCTGGCTGGCGCTATAGCCTTTATAGACTCCTGCTGCTTTAGTATCGTACATATTGCAGAATCACTGAAAAAGGCACATTCTCCCCTCTCTCTCAGCCCTTTACTAAATCCCATCCCTGGCAACACACCCCCCCACTCTTCATAGATCTAAACTTACTCCCTGTTCAGTACATCCACACTTACTACTGTGCAATCTACATCTACAGGACCTTAAACTCCAATATCAACCTTGACCTAAAACACTTTCTTGATAGTTGTGACAGAACCCACAGGCATAACACCAGACACAAACATCTCTACGACATTCCCCATGTCCGACTAAACCTTTACAAAAATTCAATGTATGTCAAAGGCCCTAAAATCTGGAACACCCTACCTGAGAACTCTAGAACTGCAGACACATTCATCACCTTCAAAACTACCATTAGAAAACATCTTATCTCCCTGAGAAACCCCATCAACTAACTACACGAATACCACCTGGTGGTTCACACTTACACTCACTCACCCATTTGACCATAAACAGAAATATTAATCTCAATCTTAAAATAATGTATCCTATGATACTCAAATACTGAAACTATGTACTGTGCCAAAACAAAAGCATTCACATTGCTAAACTCACAAACTAGTATTTAGTCACTTAGCCATAATACCAACTTACCTCATAATTTGTAATATTTTAAAATAAAGAATTAAACTAAGTCTGCCCGAAATGCCTAGCCATGCTAGGCGTTCTAGTGGTACACTCTGTAATCATTATTTAACTACATGTAAACCACACAACAACCAAATTCTGTAAATTCAACATTGTAATCTTCATAGAGAATAAACTTTGAATTTGAATTTGAATTTACCAAAGGGCTGGCTGGCACTAGAAGCTTTCTTTGGGCCTATGGTGGCTTATTTAACAGTTACAAGCACTAAAAAGAATGGAATAATACAAAAGGCATCGCATATACGCGTGGGATCGTCCTCACTGGCTGGTAAACAATTGCACACTGGGCCGCTCAGGCCCCGACATGAATGACTTTTACGAAGTTCAGTGACATTCACCTACCCAATATTCTGACGCAAAAAACGTTACTTATTCCGAATAATACTTATTCCGATGACGTCTTAATCCGGGGGCCCACTGCATAATAATAATGTAATATGTACACCTACCATCCGACTTACGACCGAGTTCAGTTCCGAGAAACCGGTCGTAAGTCGAAATGGTCGTAAGTCGAACTTTACTACTGAATATCAACAAAACATCTTTGTAAAGACTTTATTTTATTGTTTTATTTTGGTATTTCATGTTTTACTTTACTTTTTATGTTGTTAGTATTGTATTTTATACAGGTCTCCCTCAACATTCACGTTTTCAACTTTCACAGGCTTCACACATTAGCGAATTCCCAACCGCCAAATTCCCAGCCACCAAATTCCCAGTCGCCAAATCATATTTAAGTTTCCCGCCACCTGCGAGTCCCCACTACCCTCCCTCCGACCCCCGCAACTGGCAGCCAGCCCTCCCACCACTCAGTGTGGTGAGTGTTTTGTTTGTTCATTATTTGCTATTAAACTACAGTATAAATAATGTAAACCCATTCATGATTGCATATTGGAATGACTATTAGGACAGGTATTAGACGGTGACATCATGTGTTTACTCTTGAACACTGCAAAGAATTAAACATTTCTGCTACAGCTAATAATAACAATAATAATAATAATAATAATAATAATAATAATAATAATAATAATAATAATAATAAATATGATATAAATGAAGAAGGAAATTGTACAAAAATACGAGGGAGTGGTTGACACATTGTCAGTGTGACTTTGTTTATGCTGGAGTGAACATTAGTCTCCCTGCTCTTCCAAACATTTCACAATAATTCATTATGTTTGGTGCTTGTAGATTGAGTGTGACTGGAGTGGTAGAGGCAGTGATTGAGGCAATGGTATTTAATAACATACATGTTAATAATAATACATGTTATTAATAATATGTACTATTATTATTTATAACATATGTTATTAAATACATACATGTTAATAATAATACATGTTATTAATAATAACATGTACTATTATTATTTATAACATATATGTTATTAAATACCATTGCCTCAACCGCTGAATTACTGTGAAATGTTTGGAAGAGCAGGGAGACTAATGTTCACTCCAGCATAAACAAAGTCACACTGACGATGTGTCAACCACTCCCTCGTATTTTTGTACAATTTCTTTCTTCAATTATATCGTATTTATTATTATTATTATTATTATTATTATTATTATTATTACTATTGTTATTATTAGTAATAGCAGAAATGCTCGATTCTTTGCAGTGTTCAAGAGTAAACATATGATGTCACTGTCTAATACCTGTCCTAATAGCCATTCCAATATGCAGTCATGAATGGGTTTACATTATTTATTCTGTAGTTTAATAGCAAATAATGAACAAACAAAACACTCACCACACTGAGTGGTGGTAGGGCTGGCTGCCAGTTGCAGGGGTCGGAGGGAGAGTAGTAGGAACTCGCAGTGGTGGAGGCAGTGGTGGAGGCAGTGGTGGAGGCAGTGGTGGAGGCATTGGTGGAGGCAGTGGTGGAGTCTGTGGTATTTAATAACATACATGTTATTAACATACATGTTATTAAATAACATACGTTATTAAAGCATAACATGTATATATTTAATACAATTTACGACGTTTTCATGTATTTTATGATTATTCATGGTTCAACAAGTTAAGGAAGCAGTATTGTAATATATTTCCCTACAACATATTGGGGCACCAAACATTCACGGTTTTTCAACTTTCGCAAGGCTCTTGATCCGCTAACCCTCGCGAATGTTGAGGGAGGCCTGTACTGTAAGGTTTAGGATAAACACTGTGTACAACACAAATAGTTGTTTATTTCCCAGAAATTTGGCATAAAAAACACTGTCGTAAGTCGAGTGGTCGTAAGTCGAGCAGGTCGTAAGTCGGATGGTAGGTGTATAATAATAATACGTGTATAATAATAATGTACTATAATAATAATTATAATAATAGACGGCTTCGAAAGGATGTCATTAGGTGGCAGTGAATACCACAACAATGTGGGAGAAGTTATAGCCGCCTCCACCTGCCACATAATACAGTATTTTATTCATTCTAGATTATAATTCAGGTTTCTATGTTATTTATATTGTTCATTATGTCATATTAGATGAATTTTGATAGATAAATAAGCTGCAGAAATATTGAAGTATTTTGTCGTCCCTCTTGAGAGTCAAAACGGATTAATTGCATATAAATTAATTTAACCCTTCAACTGTTTCGGTCATATATACACGTCTTGTAGAGAATGGAGCGAATGGAGAGAATGGAGCGAAACAGAATGACTTCAAGAGTGTATCAGTCTGTAGTGGAAGGAAGGCGGGGTAGGGGTCGGCCTAGGAAAGGTTGGAGGGAGGGGTAAAGGAGGTTTTGTGTGCGAGGGGTTTGGACTTCCAGCAGGCGTGCGTGAGCGTGTTTGATAGGAGTGAATGGAGACGAATGGTTTTTAATACTTGACGTGCTGTTGGAGTGTGAGCAAAGTAACATTTATGAAGGGGTTCAGGGAAACCGGCAGGCCGGACTTGAGTCCTGGAGATGGGAAATACAGTGCCTGCACTCTGAAGGAGGGGTGTTAATGTTGCAGTTTAAAAACTGTCGTGTAAAGCACCCTTCTGGCAAGACAGTGATGGAGTGAATGATGGTGAAAGTTTTTCTTTTTCGGGCCACCCAGCCTTGGTGGGAATCGGCCAGTGTGATAATAATAATAAAAAAAATATACGTCTTATGAGCCACCTTGTTTGACGTATATATACTCATAAATTCTAGCGGCTTCAAATCAAGCCGGAGAAAGCTGGTAGGCCCACATGTGAGAAAATGGGTCTGTGTGGTCAGTGTGCACCATACAAAAAAATCCTGCAGCACGCAGTGCATAATGAGAAAAAAAAAAACTCCGACCATTTTTTTGGATTAAAACGCCAACTTTGTGGAGTATTTTCGTACAGTATTTATGATGGTATTCTCTTTTGAGAGAATGAAAAACATATTATAGACAGAGGTGACTTGGATTTACCTGGAGAGAGTTCCAGGGGTCAACGCCCCCACGGTCCGGTGTGTGACCAGGCCTGATTGGTTTTACTTTGAAAAGAACCTTGAAATGGAGCTCAAAGTAGGGGAAATGTTTGATTTTTGCCGATGTTCAAAAGTAAACAAACAATGTCAGTGTCCAATAAATGTCCAACTAGCCATTCTAATATGCAGTCATGAATGGGTTGACATTATTTGTACAATTATTACAATATTGCAGTAGTCTGCATAACTGTAAATCTTCTATTTTTTGTTTGAATAAAAATTCAAAATAGAAAGCAAGAGTAATATCAGAGGGGCCTGGAGACGTGACTGATGAACAAAGAAAATGTTATTTTAGAGCCAGGAATATCTGCATTGTTCATTCTCGACCCTATTTTGAAATTGGCATATTTTTTAATTTGTGTGAAATTGGCCAAATTGCAAATTTCTGACCACGTTATTGGGTAGTTGAAATCGGAAAATGGGCACTTTCTTGTACTCCATCGATAGAACAAATGGAGTTCTAAAGAAATAGCTATGAGTCTGCTCGACTGGAACAATGGTATTAGCCGAAAATAGGGCTCAAAGTGGGCAAAATCACCGATTCGCAAAATATCGCCGAGGTCGCTAACTTCGTGAGAGCATAATTCCGTAAGTTTTCCATCAAATTTCGTTCTTTTGGTGTCATTACCATCGGGAAAAGATTCTCTATCATTTCATAAGAAAAAATTTTTTTTTTTTTTTTTTTCAAAATTTTTTTACACCAGGAGACACCTCAGGATTTGGGGTTTTGACAGTCAAGGGGTTAAATGAGGAAAATTGACTCAGCACATGAGGAAATTGGGATACGAGCAAGGTCACTGAATGGATTAAACTCATAGGTAGAGGTTCCACTGCATATACAAAACACTTGAAATTTTGGATAGTTTCCAGATATAATGGAGACACGAGGTGCTCTTGGAGCTCACAGAGTGTAAACAAACCGGGTGGGGCACAGTGACGGTATTAGAAAGTCAGGTGGGGGGAGCCGTACAGCGAGTTTTGGTCATAATTTGAAATGTCCATATTAGCGAAATGCCGCACAGTGGGGCTCTACTGTATTGGATTAGGTTACCATGGAAATTAAATCCACTACATCTGCCTAGCAATTATCGCATGGCTTTTGGACAAATGAAAGCACAAATACACGAGCTCAGTAAGAATCCACAGCTGCTGACTGTCTAGGATAATATCATACGAAAACAGTTGGACAATAAATTCATTGAGAAAGTAGTCGAAGACAAGTTGAAGACAGAAGCTCATTATCTCCTGTACCATGGAGTCAGAAATGATTCTGAAACCACTCCACTACACATTGTATATAACTGCAGCGCATGTGCTAATAAAGATGCAGCAAGTCTTACTGACTGTCTGATGACCTGACCCTCACTAACTGAGAACCTTGGAGACATGCTTATGAAATTTCACACAAATCCATATGCCTACACGGCTGATATTTCCAAGGCTTTCTTAAGGGTAGGACTACAAAAAATAGAGATCATACTAGATTCTTGTGGCCAGAAAGACCACATGATCCTCAAATTCCTGTGAAAATACATTGTTTCAAGTCAGTTTTATTTTGTGTAACATCCTCTCCATTCTTACTAGAAGCTACTCTTAACACACATTTGAAAAAATCTTGAAGTCCCTTCAAAGAAACCTAAAATAAATGTTTTTATGTGGACAATCTTCAAGGTACTGTGAATAAAGAGGAGGATTTGGAATCCTTATACAGAGAAGCTAACAAGATGATAGAAGGAAATATGCCTCTCAGGATGTGGAATACTAATTCAAATCAATTAAGGGAACTTATCAAAGAAGATTTCCTTGAAGCTGAAATTTCTCATTGCAACAACATGCTGGGACTTAATTGGAACACACAGGAAGATACTTTGAGTCTCAAAAGAATAAATAATAAAACATGCAGTACACTCACCAAACATAGTTTACTGTCAGATGTATCACAATGTTATGATCCTCTAGGACTTATCTCACCAATTACTGGAAAAGGTATAATGCTTCTACAAGATGCATGGAAGCTCAAAATAGGCTGGGATGAGAACTTGCCTCTAGAAATGAGTCAAGCATGATATGAGAAATCCAAGAAGTTTAAACAACTTCATCAAATTAAATTTCCCAGACAAATAGGTCAAGAGGGAAATAACTGCACATTACATGTGTTTTGTGATGTAGCTTACATGAGTAATGCTGAAGGAAGTACACTAATAACTTCAAAGGCCAGGGCTGCACCCTTGAAGGTCAGAACAGTACCACAATTGTAACTGACAGCACTATGTAGGTATGAACATCTCACTACTGAAAAAAATCGTAATCTGGAGTGATAATGAAGCAGCTCTCCAGTGGTTAAGAAATAATAAGAGTAAGTTGGTCTATGTACAAAATAAAGAATCCATCTGACATGTTGTCATGTGGTGTCCCACACGCAAAATTTGTGGATAATAAATTATGGCTCAAATGACCGAACTGGCTCTCTAATGAAAATAACTAGCCTCAGCAAGAACCTCACATTATGCCAGAAGAAACAGTTTGCTTGAACAGAGCAGAAATAATCTGTTTGACTACAGCAGACACCCCAGAAACAGTCATTGATGGATCTAAATACAGTGGACCCCCAGCATACGATATTAATCCGTTCCTGAGAGTTCATCGTATGCTGAAATTATCGTAAGGCGAATTAATTTTCCCCATAAGAAATAATGGAAATCAAATTAATCCGTGCAAGACACCCAAAGACAGTCAAAGGGTTAACCCTTTGACTGTCGCAACCCCTAATCCTGAGGTGTCTCCTGGTGTCGCAAAATTTAAAAAAAAAAATTATTTTTTCTTATGAAATGATAGAGAATCTTTTCCCGATTGTAATGACACCAAAAAAACGAAATTTGATGGAAAACTGACGGAATTATGCTCTCACGAAGTTAGCGACCTCGGCGCTGTTTACAAATCGGCGATTTCGCAAACTAATAGCTATTTCTTTAGAACTCCATTTTTTCTATCGATTGAGTACAAAAAAAATGCTCATTTACCGACTTCAACTACCCAATAATGTGGTCAGAAATTTGCAATTTGGCCAATTTCACGAAAACTAAAAAATATGACAATTTCAAAATAAGGTCCAGAATGAACAATGCAGACATTCCTGGCTCTAAAATAACACTTTCTTTGCTCATCAGTCATGTCTCCAGGCACCTCTGATATTACTCTTGCTTTCTATTTTGAATTTTTATTCAAACAAAAAATAGAAGACTTACTATTATGCAGACTACTGCAATACTGTAATAATTGTATAAATAACATCAACCCATTCATGACTGCATATTAGAATGGCTAGTTGGACATTTATTGGACAATGGCATCATTTGTTTACTTTTGAACATTGGCAAAAATCAAACATTTCCCCTACTTTGAGCTCCATTTCTAGGTTCTTTTTATAGTAAAATCAATCAAAATCACCTCTATTTCTATAATATGTTTTCCATTCTATCAAATGAGACCAAGAAAACGAGAATACAACCATAAATACTATACGAAAATAGACCACAAAGTCGGCATTTTAATTAAAAAAAAAGGTCGGAGTTTTTTTTTTCTCATTATGCACTGCGTGCTCCAGGATTTTTTTTATATGGTGCACACTGACCACACAGACCCATTCTCTCACATGTGGGCCTACCAGCTTTCTCCTGCTTGATTTCAAGCCGCTAGAATTTATGAGTATATATACGTCAAACACGGTACCTTGTAAGACGTATACATATGGCCGCGACAGTCAAAGGGTTAATGCGCACAAACTGAAGAAGACATGCACAGTAAATAGTACTCTACTAAAAATAGAATATATGACACTTACCTTTAACCCTTTGAGGGTTTCGGCCGTACTAGTACGGCTTACGACCCAGGGTTTTTGACGTACTAGTACGCCTAAATTCTAGCGCCCTCAAATCTAGTGGGAGAAAGCTGGTAGGCATACATATGAAAGAATGGGTCTATGTGGTCAGTGTGTGCAGTATAAAAAAAATCCTGCAGTACACAGTGCATAATGAGAAAAGAAAAACTTTGACCATGTTTTTGGAATAAAACAGCGACTTTGCACTGTATTTTCGTATGATATTTATTGTTGTATTCTAGTTTTCTTGGTCTCATTTTATAGAATGGAAGACATGTTACAGAAATTGAGATGATTTTGACTGGTTTTACAATGAAAAGTACCTTGAAATTGAGCTCAAAGTAGCAGAAATGTTCGATTTTTACCAAAGTTCAAAAGTAAACAAATCATGCCAAGCATCCAATACACGTCAACTGGTGAGTCTAATATTCTTTCACAAGTGCGCTGATATTATTTATACCATTTCTACACTAATGCAGCAGTCTGCATAACAGTAAATCTTCTATTTTTTGTAAGAATAAAAATTGAAAGTGGAAAGCCAAAGAAATATAAGAGGGGCCTGGGGATGTGACTAACGAACAGAGGAAATGTTATTTTAGTGCCAGGAATGTCTGTCTTGTTTATTCTGGACCCTATTTGGAAACTGGCATCTTTTGAAATTTGTGTGAAATTGGCAAAATTGCTAAATTCTGACCACTGTACTGGATAGTTGAAATCAGTAAATGGGTGGTTTCTTGTACTCATTCAATAGAAAAAATGGAGTTCTAGAGAAATAGTTACTATTTTTGTCGACTAGTACACTGGAATTGGCTGAAAATAGGGCTCGAAGTGAGCAAAATCGCCAATGCGTAAACATCATCGAGACCGCTAACTTCGCAAGAGCATAATTCGGTAAGTTTTCCATAAAATTTCATACTTTTGGTGTCATTATGATCATAAGAAAAAATATTTTTTTTTTTTTTTAAATTTGGCCGACCCTGAGAACAAGTCTCGGAGAGGGCCTGTCGACCCTCGAAGGGTTAATGAATATCTGGTGATGATTGATGGGATGGGAGGAGAGGAGAGTGTGAAACTTATTGTTTAGAAGGGGAATCCCCTTCCTTTAGGACTTGAGGTATCAAGTCCTTTTCTGGGGTTACTTCCCTTCTTCTTTTAATGTCACTAGAACCAGCTTCAGAGTCAGTGGACTTCTGTCGTACAACATATCTGTCCATACAGGCCTGTACCTCTCATTCCTTTATGATTTGTCTAAAGTGGTTCACAACATTGTCATTGTAATAGTCACCAGCATGGCTTGCACTTCAAGCCACTTTGCACACATTTCCTTAATCTCTTTTTTCAATTCCATACTAATTCCATACTAAATTCTCACCCTTTTTACCACAGGGATGGCATTAGAAGCTTTCTTGGGGTCCATGGTGACTTATTTTGTAGTTACAAGCACTAAAAACACTGGGATAATGTGAAATGTACTGAATGTATGCGTAGATGCGGCCGCACTGGCTGGCTTGTGAATACTGGCGCTGAGGCCACAAGTGGGACGCGTCTCGGACGAATCGCGTGAGGCGAGTTTTTTAACGTGAGGCAAGGCAAAATTTTTGCATATGCTGGGGGTCCACTGTACTCATCTTTGGGTAAACTCTTAAGAGTTACAGCTCTTGTCTTTAAATTCATTAAAGGGATAAAAACTAATTATGAATTTCCTGAACCCATTAAATACTGGGTAAAACAAATACAGAAAAATGTCTTCTCCAGTATGCCGAGGTCAGTGGTCACGTGTGGTCATACTTGCCTAAGCTCTTGGGAGTTAGCGTGGGCTGTTACCAAGCACCATGGCTTGTTGTAGTGTTTTAGAATATCAGGTTCAAGTGTTGAAGAAGGAGATTCTACTTCTTCAGGAGGAACATAGGAGGCTGAAGCTTTGCCTAGATGAGTTTGGGAGTGAGTGTGAGAAGGATTTACCTGGTAAGGAGGAAATGGTCACCAGCAGTGATAGTGGCAGCCGCTTTAAGTGGCAAGTGGTTCACAGTTCAGGAAGAAGGAAGATGAGGAGACTTAATAGAGAAGATGAGAAGGTAAGAAATCGATTCTCTGTTCTCCAAGACGAGTGTCCTTCAGTGGTTAGTGAGGTTGAAGGTACCACTGATTCCCCTGCTAATCAAGGTAAGAATATTTTAACCCTTTCAGGGTTTCAGCCGTACTAGTACGGCTTATGCGCCAGGGTCCTTGACGTATTAGTATGCATAAATTCTAGCACCTTCAAATCTCGCGGGAAAAGGCTGGTAGGCCTAGATGTGAAAGAATGGTGTGTGTGGTCGGTGTGCATGGTAGAAAAAATCTGGGACCCAGTGGCGCATTGTGGGAACACTATTTTAGTAGACATTGTTCACCATGCCTTGCAGTAAGAAGCTCCTCACTCCTCAGCGAACTGGGACACTTTCGTTCCCCAGTGACAGTTCTAATACAGACGAAAGTGCCAGTGAAGATGAGTTTCAAGGTTTTGGTGAGGTTTTGACCGAAACTAATGACCATAATATCGGTAATAGTGAGGAAAACCCAGACGACCCTCAGCCATCCACCTCTGCTGCTGGGCCGTCTTCTTCACATTCAGTTGTACCAGAATCAAAGAGGAAACTCCTATTTTCCCAAATCCCGAACTCTGATGTGAGCATTGGAGATGATAGTGAGAGTGAATAAGAACAACAAGCTCTTGAAACCAGTTCCAGTAGTGATAGTGAAGTGCAATATTCTCCAGTGAAGCGTCAGTATATACGACGATATATGCGCCCTGGTAGTGTGCCATATGCTATTCCAAGGGGAAGGAATACATCTCGGAGCACATCCTGTGGCTGTAAAACAGGAGCAGATAGAGAAAATGACGATGATAGTGTTGCAATTGGGATGGAAAATGTGCATGGTGGTGGTAGTGGTGGTGCCGGCTGCGAGGCACCAGCAGTGGGCCATGCTGCCACCCACGCCGCTGCCTCAGCTGATCTACAACAAAGGCCATCATCCCCAACCCACCCACCACACCAGCCTCCACAACCACAACCACCTGTCATTGTCCAGTACCCACCAGCAGACCACACCTGGGATTGGCAGGAAGCTGTCAATTTTGTTCCAAATCCCCACCAGTTTGATGAAAGCCAAAGTGGAATACGGCCATCTTGTACACTGGGGAACAATGCCACTGAACTGGAATGTTTCGAGTTATTCTTTGACGAACCCCTCATGGAAATTATTGTCAGGGAAAGCAAAAGATACTACGAGTACACCATGGCAAACACAATACTTTCACCAAGCTCACAGCTACACAGGTGGAAGGAGACAACTGTGGCTGAGATGTATCTTTTCTTTGCCACAATAATGCTTATGCCACATGTGTATAAGCACAGTGTCAAATCATACTGGTCAACAGATCGCCTGATTGCAATCCCAGGTTTCAGTGATATAATGGAGTGAATCGATTTGTGCTACTATTACGTATGCATTGCTTCTCAGACAAAACCAGGCCTGACAGAAACGACAGGTTATATAAGATTAGGAATGTGTTTGTGTATCTGAAACAGAAATTCAATATGTATTTTTATCCATTCAGGAAGCTTGTAATTGATGAGTCTTTGATTCTGTTCAAAGGAAGACTCTCTTTCAAGCAGTACATACCATGCAAGAGGAAACACTTTGGTATAAAGTTGTTTGTGCTTTGTGATTGTTACAGTGGTCTGGTAATGGATATCATTGTGTACACTGGGAGTTATACATTGCAAAATACCAGGAAGTTATTGGGCAACTCTGGTGATGTGGTTAGAACAATGATAGAACCATACCTTGGTAAGGGGCATATATTATATACTTATAACTGGTACACAAGCCCCTCATTCAGTGATTTTTTGCGAGTGAACATGACAGATGTGTGTGGCAGAGTGTGTGAAAATCGTAAACATATGCCCAGGTTTGACACTGGCACTCGTACAGGTGAGGTTCAGCCGTTTGCTGCCAATGACATCATGGCATTTCGGTGGCATGACAAACGAGATGTCACACTGTTGTCAACAGTTCACCCTAACGAAATGACAAACACTGGCAGGCAGCATAGAGAGAGCAATGAACCCATTCTAAAACCTGCAGCTGTGATTGATTACACCCTCAATATGCACTCAGTGGACAAATGTGACATGCAGATTGGGTTTGCTGATTGTGTTCTCAAGAGTTATAAGTGGTACATAAAACTCTTTTTCCATCTTCTGGACATTTCCATGCTCAATGCTTATAATATGTTTAAGATGAGGACCAGAAACAAACCACCATATGGCGAATTCTGTTTGTCATCAGACAAATAGTATTCAAGTACCAAGGAACAACACCTGCAATAGACCGCCCACTAAATTATCAACAACTACCTTCTCGTCTGAGGCATGGAGATCACTTCCACTAAAACTGCCTGCTACTGCTTTCAAGAAAAAGGCTCAGAAGAGGTGTTAGGTCTGTGCACATAAAAAAAAAAAATGCCCACAACAATGCAGAGACACTCATTTTATGTGTGAGGAGTGTAAAACACCACTGTGCATGACACCATGTTTCAAAGACTTCCACAGGCTGCAGAACTTCTAGAAACATTCCCTGTATATGTGTATATAAAATACAGAAAAATAGTAATAAACAATATAAGGACAACAGCGTTTGTGGAATTATTGTGTAGTAAATACACCTACCATCCGACTTACAACCAAGCTTGGTTCCGACCAACCGGTCGTCAGTCGAAATCGACGTAAGTCAATCCTTTGAAAATTGCCGACACATTGGGTAGGGCATAATGTCATAACTTTCCTATATAAACTACCTACATAATACTGTAATGTAATGTACAATCATTATTTCATTCTTTTTACCATAATTTACTTCTATTGTTGTATTTTAATTATTTATGTACTGTATATAATGTATACATGGTAGTGATACGTATTGTAAATTTTACATCGCATACAGTATCATATGTTACTATTATCTTTATGTATTGTCAACACAGTGGAATGGGAGAATACCACTGGTAGTGTCATCCTGCCAGAATGTTGTATAACCTATACCCTAAGTAAAGAGAAACAACTCTGGAACATGTGTAATACGTATCCGGCTGGCTGGGTGGGTGGCTGGATGGGTGGGTAGTTGGCTGACTGGCTGACCGAATGTGGCTGTCTCTCTGTATCTCTCTCTCTCTCTCTGTATCTCTCTCTCTCTCTGTATCTCTCTCTCTCTCTCTCTCTCTCTCTCTCTGTATCTCTCTCTCTCTCTCTCTGTATCTCTCTCTCTCTCTCTCTCTCTCTCTCTCTCTGTATCTCTCTCTCTCTCTCTGTATCTCTCTCTCTCTCTCTGTATCTCTCTCTCTCTCTCTCTCTGTATATCTCTCTCTCTCTTTCTCTCTCTCTCTCTCTCTCTCTCTCTCTCTCTGTATCTCTCTCTCTCTCTCTCTCTCTCTCTCTCTCTCTCTGTATCTCTCTCTCTCTCTCTCTCTGTATCTCTCTCTCTCTCTCTCTCTGTATATATATATATATATATATATATATATATATATATAATATATATATATATATATATATATTATATATATATATATATATATATACAGGAGGGCCCCACTTATACGGCGGGTTAGGTTCCAGGCTACCGCCATAAAGCGGAAACCGCCGTAAAGTGAAACACCCTTTTTTTCCACTTACAAATGCATACAAACACTAGATAACAAGTTTACACTAACATATATTATGTTAGCAATAGAACCAAGCATCAACAAACAATAAAAAAGTACAATACACACACAGTGCACTCATTACTTACCTTAAAATATTTATAGTCTTAATCTAGGGTGAGACAAGTAGTATTTATTGTAAGAAATCAAGTGTGGTATGTATGGTGTCAGCCAGGCTACCATACCAGGCCACCCCACCCACACATACTATTCTATGATATTTAAGCATCCCAGAGCGATAAAATGTATATACAGTTCACTCATTACTTACCTTCAAATATTTGTAGTCTTAATGTAGGGTCAGGAGTAAGTAAATGAGATAAAACGAATAAATGAGAGAGAGAAAGAATGAGTGCATGAGAGAGGACAGGCGCAGAGTTATGTAAACAAACCAGGCGAAGGTAAGTTTTGTAAACAGTGTACACGTCTGGTTTGTGTACAAGTTACATTGTGTACAGGTTGTCTCTACATTGATACGGTAGACATAAATAAAGAAGAACACTCCCATTCTCATGTAACATCATTTTGAGAAGAAATGATGCTCTGAGTGAAGGCAATGGAAGTAAGTCACTCTGACTTTTTTGGGTTATCCTAGGTTCTCTACACATATGTTGTTATGTATTTATGTTATGTATCGTGTTTATTATATAATTTTGAAAAAAAATATCACGGATGGATTAATGAAAATGTGTATATTAACGTAATATACAACATTTAATGATACACCGAGCTCAGACAGCGTAAACAAACTGAACAGGTTGTGGACGATCACTCGGTCAGGCGAAATAGACGGTATTAATACGTGTCCAGTTTTAGTTCATTCATGTACATATGTAAGAGTTTGTGAAACTTTTACCTTATAATATTTTTATTATTACAGTGGACCCCCGCATAGCGGACGCCTTGCATAGCGGACAATCCGCATAGCGGACGCTTTGTTCGCTAAAATTTTGCCCCGCATAGTGGACAAAAACCCGCTCAGCGGCCTTCGTCCGAGACGCGTCCAATGTGCGCCCTCAGCCAGCCTCACATGTGCCGCCTGTGCCATTGTTTACCAGCCAGCCTCCGCGGTAACATTCAAGCATACACTCGGAATATTTCGTATTATTACAGTGTTTTCGGTGGTGTTTCTGGAAAATAAGTGACCATGGGCCCCAAGAAAGCTTCTAGTTCCAACCCTACAGCAATAAGGGTTAGGATTCCTATTGAAATAAAGAAAGAGATCATTGATAAGTATGAAAGTGGAGTACGTATCACCGACCTGGTCAGGTTGTACAAGAAACCAAAATCAACCATCTCTTCTATTGTGGGCAAGAAAACGGCAATCAAGGAAGCTGTTGTTGCCAAAGGTTTAACTGTGTTTTCGAAACAAAGATCGCAAGTGATGGAAGATGTTGAGAGACTCTTATTGGTGTGGAAAATGAAAAACAGCTAGCAGGAGATAGCGTCTCTCAAGCGATCATATGTGAAAAGGCTAGGAAGTTGCATGACGATTTAATTAAAAAAAATGCCTGCAACTAGTGATGATGTGAGTGAATTTAAGGCCAGCAAAGGTTTGGTTTGAGAGATTTAAGAAGCGTAGTGGCATCCATAGTGTGATATGGCATGGTGAGGCTGCCAGTTCGGACCACAAAGCGGCTGAAAAATATGTGCAGGAATTCAAGGAGTACATAGAAACTGAAGGACTGAAACCTGAACAAGTGTTTAATTGTGATGAAACAGGCCTGTTCTGGAAGAAAATGCCAAGCAGGACCTACATTACTCAGGAGGAAAAGGCACCCAGGACATAAGCCTATGAAAGACAGGCTTACTTTGTTGATGTGTGCCAATGCTAGTGGTGATTGCAAAGTTAAGCCTTTATTAGTGTATCACTCTGAAACTCCCAGAGCGTTCAGGCAAAAGAATGTCCTAAAGGGTAATTTGTGTGTGCTGTGGGGGGCAAACAGTAAGGCTGGTCACTGGGGAAATTTTTTCTATAACTGGTTACACATGCATTCCCCCAATGGAAAGATTACTAACTGAAAAAAAATTGCCTTAAGTGCCTCTGGTGTTAGAAAATCCCCCTGGTCACCTACAACGTGGAGAGCGACTTTATGGGGACTGAGCTTCTTTAAAGGTGAAGTTTTTGCCCCTAATCCCACCCCTCTCCTGCGCCCAGGCCCAGCGGGTCTTTCCAAATTCAAAAAAATGTACCAAAAGCTCTGTTTAAAGTGCTTTGAAGTGACCAAGACACTCGATTGAACTCTAAAAGTTTTGGAAGGATCACTTTAATATCCTCAATTGTGTAAACCTTATAGGTAAGGCTTGGGAGGGAGTGCTAAAGAACCTTAATCTGCTTGGGAAAAACGTGGGCCCGAATGTGTAGACAAAAGGGGATTTTGAAGGGTTTGAGGTAACCTGAGAGGGTTTTACCCGTTGAGGAATCAATTGTGGAATTGGGGAATCCTTGGGGTTGGAGGTTAGTGGGGGGGATGTGGAAGAGTTGGTGAAGGAGGGACAATGAAGAAATAACCACTGATGACTGATAGATCAACTTTTTAAAAGCAAGAGGCCAGGGGCCTGGGGGAAACTGGCAAAAGGGGGGGGAGGAGAAATTTAAGGGAAATTGCCTATTCAAGATTAAAGGGGAAATGTGGCAAAATGGGTTGAAATGCAAACCTTTTTTGATGAAAATCACCCTCACCCCAAATATTGCAAGCCGTGTGGTGAGTTACAATGACCTGTTTGAACCACTTTGAAAATCATAAAGGGCGAGAGGTAGGCCCCCTATGGACAAAATGTTGTGCGAAAGAAGTCCCGTGACTCTAAGTGTCCGTGGCATTAAAAAAAAAGGGAAGTAACCCCAGAAAGGATTTCTCCCCAAGTCCCAATGGAAGGGGATTCCCCTTCTAAACATAACACTCTCTCTCCCCTCCTCCATCCCATCAATCAACCCAAACTTCAATAAAAGTAATTTTTGTTAATTTTGCATGCCTTTTTCAGTTTGTGTGTACTAAAAAAAACATTTTTTTGTGGTAAAAAAAATTTTTTTTTCATACTTTTGGGGTGTTTTTACAAATTTTAATTTTTTTTCCCCATTATTTCTTATGGGGAAAATTTTCATTCGCAAGCGAACATTTCGCAAAACAGCCACCCTCTTGCATGGTTTAAAAGTTCGTATCGGGGGTCCATGATTATAATAATTAAATCACGAAACAAATACTTTTCCGTTACAATTAGTACAAAATTAAGCTATAAAGTGAAGGCAAAACAAAGGGAAATATTTTTCTACAGTTATCCCTAGTAACAGGTGGGGGGCTAGGAAAACGTAGTTCTTCCGACATTCTACAAAGTTTGGAAAACTCTCATATAATTGTATAAATTTTTATACTGTGGGGTGCATGTATATTTTGTGTTTTTACAAAATGTGTTTCTTATATAATTTTAAAAAAAAATATATAGATAATTAAGGGAAATGTCATATTAACGTAAAACGACATTAATGCCCCCCCAAGAGATTATTATTACTATTATTATTATTATTTTTTTTTTTATTATTTTTCCAAGGTAGAGGACCTTAGTGATTTTAAAAGTGTACCTACATGCCAGCACAGTGCGTAATTTATTTAGGGGACAGGTGTCACAATTTTTCAATACAATCATTTAAAAATATAAAATTTAAATTTAAAAACATGAAATTTTTGGAAAAGTTTCCAGACAAAAAGGGGGAAAGTGCTCAGGGGAAAGTAAACAAACTCGGGGGCCGCTGTGACCGTAAATTAAAGACAGGTGGGGGGGGCCCTATGCGGTTTTGGGGGCATAATTTGAAAGTCCCCTATACGAAGCCCTAAAGCGAAACCCCCAAAGGGGGCCCCCCTTTTTTATTTTATTTTTTTTTTTTTTTTTTTTTTTTTTTTTTTTTTTTTATTATCCCTCCCCATCCTCCTCTATCCCTCCCTCTATCCATCCTTAAACCTCCCTAACCAAAATCCTTCTAAAACCACCATCTATTCCATCATCTACCTACCATCTATCCACCTCTTTCCATCCAATTTTTCCATCCACTATCCATCCACTATCCCTCCCCCTTTCCTAATCCATCCATCACCCTCCCTCCATCCATCCATCCATCCCCCATCCATTCCCCCTCCATCCCTCCATCCATCTTATATAAAACTCTCTCTCTCTCTTTTTTTTTTTTCACAGGGTTTGACAAGGGTTTTTGGATCCCTAGCTTTACGACAAGCATTTACAAGGTTTTAAGGGTTCATATGTATGCCTACCAGGCTTTCCCCACTAGATTTGAGGGCGCTAGAATTTAAGGCGTATAGTACATCAAAAAATCCTGGGTCCCTTAAGCCGTACCTAGTACGGTCCGAACCCTCAAAGGTTAAATTGTGCTTAATTTTGGTCTCACAGGCCATAAAACTTACTTGGAAAAAATAATTAAAAAATAATAGAAAATAGTAACCTAAAAACAAAACCAAATTAACACCGGGTGATGCAGTCGGCGAAGATACATATATCGGGCATTTTCTGTCAACTTCACACGCCTCCATATGTTCAGTAAGTATTGATGGTAAAAATTTTTTTGTTTAGCCTATAATATCTTTAGAAAAAAAAACCAAATAAATATTTTCTTTTTCTTTTGGAAATTTGGGGACCCTGCAACAAGTCTCAGAGAGGGCCTGTGGACCCTGGAATGCTTAATAGTAGGCAATTCGCCAGTAAGATATATGTACCGTGCATTTTGTAACAGAGACAGAAAAGCCAACAGAGAGTGCGTCTGTCCTAGAGCTGGTGTTGGAGACCCAGTTAGCAGGTTGGAATAATATATGGCTGTAAAGGGAACATGCCCATTAATCCTTCTTAGTGGCTGGGGGTAATGACAAATGGGAAGGGCAGGGAGACAAGGAGCTGATAGATAAGTACAGGTCCAGCCATAGTAGTAGTTAGGTCCTAGGAGGGATCCCAGTCATATGTACCATCCTTGCCTAGAAAGGGAGTGGGCAATGAAAATGGATGTCTAGGGCAATTGGTATAATTGCGGTCTAACCGGTACTGCATGAACTTGCAATTCCATTCCACTAATAACTTGGACCTATTCTTTGGCAAATCATGAATATGTTTGCAAGGGATGGGTTCACTCTCGGGGATTGAGTGGTTGTCAGTAGCCAATTCGATTGCGTGGGTAACTGATGAATTGTCTTGAAATTTAAACTGAGTGATTATAGAGGCATAGGTGTTTGTGGGAAGCTATCAGCTGCAGCATTAGGGTTTTAAAAACATTAGTTATTACCGGATAACCTCAGGAAGTAATTTGAAAGCCAATATTCAAATAAAGTTGCTAGTAATGCAAATTAATTGATCACCCAACAAAGAGAGATATAAGGGCAATGATGACTAGCTCCCTTAAGGTTTACTAACAATTAGTAGGATCTAAGAAATAAGAAACAAAAACAGATAGCTAAGATTACTTGCAAGTGTAGTAATAAAGATATTATTGTATAACAGAGACCTGTTTCGAACCTAAAAATAGAGAAATGCCTTCTGAATGCAACATACAGGGTTATAAACTATTCACACTGATCGGGCAAGAGGAAGGTGGTGGGAGTGGCAATGTTATGTCAGAGACATTTAAATTTTGTCTAGACGTGATATAAGATTTGTTAGAAACATCGAACACAGATCTGTTATGGCTACAGTTTCCGAGGGACGTACAAATCAATTTGGTGCGATTTATAGGCCCCAAACCTTGATATGGAGCGCAGAAGCCTGTTATGGTAAAAAATTCATAAGGCATCTAGACATGAAAAATGTTTGTGATAATGGGAGATTTTTAACATTTAGACAAATGATTGGAACAATAGGACAGGAAATCTTGAGTCTAGTGACATTCTTGATACAGTTCAAGGATTCCTTTTTTAAGAAGAGGTTGTGACAGAACAACTACGCGGAAACAATCTGCTTGATTTGGTTCTTGCCAACAAAGATTCACTAATTAATATTCTTGAGGTTAATGAATGACTGGGGAAAGTGATCACAAATCACTTAGTTTCAATATATCATGTAATTACCCAGATAACTGCAATCAAATATCTGTCCCAGATTTTTGCTTGGCCGACTTCATGGGACTGAAAAAATTACCTGGGTGGGCTAAATTGGATGTCCTGACTATGGTCCAGGTAGGTGATCTTGGTTTGCCATATAACGTTTTTCACAGGGCTATTCTAGCTGCCCGGACAACTTTGTTCCGAGTAGGGAAAATTTGATTAACAAAAATGATCCCACATGGATGAACAATAGATTAAAACCTCCCCTCATTGGTCAAAAGAGAAGCATATATTGGCATATCAAGAGGGGCTGGGCAGTTAAGAACTAATATATTCAGTTAGAGAGAGAAATAAAAGAAAACGATAAGAAAGCAAAAGGGATTTGAGGCTAAGGATGCAAGGGATTCAAAGACTACCCCCAAAGGGTTCTTACAGGTATACCAAAAGAAGACTAGGAACAAGATTGGCCCACATAAAGAGTAACTCTGTCAGATCACTGACAGTGATAAGGCTAAAATGTGTAAAAATCTCTATGCCTACTTCCTCTCAGTTTTCACCCAGGAAAATACAGCGATAATCCTGAAATAAAGATCACGTAGAACAGGATGATAATAAACTAACACAATCGTGGTAACTATGACATGGTCCTCAGAAAATAGAGAAACTACACCCTAACAATCCCAGGTTCCTGATGAACTGTTTGCAAGGGTGTAAAGGATTTGGCTGGTAAAGAGGAACTTAGCATCCCTTATGGGCTAATCTTTTGTAACATATCACTACAAACTGCACAGTGCTTGATAAGTGGCAAATGCAAATGTAATACCTATTTACAAGGCAGGTGACAGTCCTTGGCTTCGAACTATAGACCAAAAGCCTTACCCTCACCTCCACAGGGAAAATTTATGGAATCAATAATTGCCTAAGTAATTCGTAGCCATTTTGTAGGTACAGATATTGATCTAATTGAATCTCAACAACCACGGTTTATATACAAAAGGGCGTTCCCGTCTTAAGAATTTACAGACTTTTTCACTAAGGTGTTTGGAGTACATCATGGTAATGAATAAAATGTGTAAATAGACTTCAGTAAGGCTTTCGATAGAGTTCCACACCAGAGCTATTGAGGAAACTTACGGAACACGGAATAGGAGGAGAAATTTTTTTTCCTGGGTAGAGGCATCTGACAAATCGGCACAGATTTTGCATAAATGGGAAGAAAAACAAAATGAGGTCACGTCACAAGCGGTGTTTCCTCAGGTGTCTGTGTTGGGCCCGTTGTTGTTCCAGTTTTTTATTTACATAAACAAAAACATAGATGAGGGAATAACTAGCGACTAGCAAATTTGCTGATACACCAAAATAGGCCGTCCATTTCATTCTAATGAGAACACTAGAGCACTCCAGGACGATTTTGTATAGACTGATGCAATGACAGAGAAGTGCAGGATGCAGTTTACTATTGACAAATGCAAAGTTCAAAATGTTGATAGTAATAGAACCATGCACATATGACAAAACAAATGTAGATCTTAATACTACCGATTGCAAAAAGATTTAAAGTTTCTGGTAGCAGTTATCTAAAACCAAGACAACAGCGCATTAGTGTTCGCAATAAAGCTAACAGAATCTTGGCTTCATAATCTAGAAGTATAAATATAGAAGTCTCCAGGTTGTTCTTCAACTCTATATTCCTTGGTTTAGGCCTCATTTAGACTATGCTGCTGAGTTCGGGATCACCGTATTACAGAATGACATAAATGCTCTGGAAAACGTACAGAGGAGGATGACAAAGATGTTCCCATGTATCAAAATCTTCCCTATGAGGATAGACGAGGCCCTGAATCCGGCGTGCTCTCGAAAGCGTCCTGCCCAGATAGCGACAGTGTAAAAAACGAAAGCCTTGATTGTTTTACATGAGGTAGGATTGCTGAGTCTTTTGTCTGTCTCATAAATATGCAGATTACAGGCAGTCTTGCTACTTCTACTTACAACGTAGGTCCACACTACACTACAGTACACAGTATTTATACACACTCATCTGAGTGTTTTTCTTAGATTTTACTTAATAGTTCTTGGTCTTATTAATTTTCCTTTTTTATAATCCATTGGGAAGTAGAATAAGAATCTTTCCTCCGTAAGCCATGCGTGTTGTAAAAGTCAACTAAATCTGCCGGAACTATGGGCTAGTAACCCCCCTTTTCCTGTAAAGATTACTAAAAAGAATAAGAAGAAGAAAATTGTCAAAGGGAAGTCTGAATGTGCGTGAATGTTGTGCAGATGAAAAGAATGAGATGGATTGAGGATGGTTTTATGAATGAAAGAAGCTGGATGTCCTGGCTTTAAGTGAAACAAAGCTTGAAGGGGTGGAGAGTTTCGTGGAGAGGAATAAATGGGATTAGGTCAGGGGTTTCAAATAGAGTTAGAGCTAAAAAGGAGTAACAATAAATGTTGAAGGATAAGCTATGGGCAGGAAAAGAAGGGACATAAAGTATTAATTCAAGGATTAGTGGAGTAAAATAAAGATTGGATGTGAAAAGTGTGGTTAAAAATAAGCCGTGTATGCACCTGAGAAGAGAGAAGTGGGTAGAGGAGAAAGAGAGATTTTGGAAATGTTGAGTGAATGCGTGGGAAGGTTTGAATCAATGTGAAGAGTAATGGTTGTTTGGGGATTTCAATGCAAAGTGGTAAAAATGTTATGGAGGAGTAGAAGGTAAATTTGGGTGCCAGGGGTAATTGAAATGGGGAGCCTTTAATTGAGCAATGGTAGAAAGAAATTTGGTATAAGTAATACATATTTTATGAAAAAAGAGGATAAATAAATATACAAGGTATGATGTAGCAAACTAAAGAAAAAGTAGTTTATAGATATGTATTTGGTGGATAAAAGGTTGATGGGTAGCTCCCAGGATTACATGTTGTATAGAGGGGCAACTGATATATCGGATCATTATTTTAGTTTGTTAGCTACAGTAAGAGTACAGGTAGATGGGAACAGACAAGGTGGCAACAACAAGTAATAGGGCGGAGAAAGTGTAATAAACTAAAGGGAGGAGGAAGTTCAGGTGAGATATAAGGCGACTTATTTGGGCTGAAAGATGGGCTAGTGCAAAGATGAAGTAGTGGGGGGTTGACGAGGGTTGGAAAGTTTTTAAAAATGCAGTATTAGAATGTTGGGGCAGAAGTTTGTGGTATAGAGGGTGGAGCTGAGGAAAGAGATGAATTTGTGGAATATGAAGTAAAGGGTTGATAAAAGAAAATAGGTATCCTTAATGAGAGGTATTTTACAAAGCAGAAGGTTAATAAGAAGAGCAAGGTATCTGGAGAGTAAAAGAAAGGTAAATAGAGTGTGAGAGAGTGCAAAAGGAGAGCAGATGAAAGAGAGGGAGAGGCACTGGTCAAGAATTTAAATGAAAAATAAGAAAATTTTGGAGTGAGTTTAAACAAGTTAAGAAACTCAAGGGGGAAAATAATGATATGTCCAGTTAAAAACAGAGTAGGGAGTTTATAGATGGGGAATGGAGGTATTGGGTATATGCGAGAATAATTTAGTAACTTTTAAATGTTAAGAAGAAACAGAAGCATAATTTCATGCATTGGTCAGGGAGGTATACTCACTTTAGGAGTGAAGAAAGCAGAATGAAAGTGTGGGGGAGGTACGTGAGGCATTACGTACAATGAACAGGGGTAAGCAGCTGAACTGATGGATCATGACAGAAATGTTTAAAAGCAGGGGGGGATAGAGTGATGGAGTGTTTGGTACTTTGTTTTAATAAATTGTAAGAAAGGAGGGAAGGTAACTAGGGATTGGCGGAAGAGCAGGTATAGTCCCATATTAATAAAGGGGAAAGGGGAACCAAAAGAGACTGTAAAAATTATAGAGGAATAAGCATACAGAGTAGACCAGGGAAAAAGTGTTACGGTAGGGTTATAAATGAAAGATTAGAGGTAAACAGATTAGGATTGTGGATGAGCAAGGAGGTTTCAGAGTGGGTAGGGGAATGTGTAGATCAAGTGTTTACATTGAAGCAATATATGTGAACATTTTAGATAAAGGTAGGGAAGTTTTTAATTGCATTATGGGATTTAGAAAAGGCATATGATACCGTGGGATAGAGACAAGTGGCAGATGTTGCAAGTATATGAATATGTAAGTTTATTAAATGCTGTAAAGAGTTTTTTTTGAGGATAGTGAGGCTCAGGTTAGGGTGTGTAGAAAGAGAGGGAGACAAATTCCCGGTAAAAGTAGGTTTCTTAACAGGGATGTGAATGTCACCCATGTTGTTTAATATATTATATAGATGGGTTGTAAAGGAAGTAAAATCCTAGGGTGTTCGGGAGAGGGGTGGATAAAATTTTGGGGACTCAAATTCCAAATGGGAATTGACACAGTTACTTTTTGCTGAGATACTGTGGCTTATTGGAGATTCCTAAAGAAAAAATTGCACAGGTTTAGTGGCTGAGTTGGGGAATGTTGTAAAGGTAAAAGTTGAAAGTGTACATAGAAAAGAAGTAAAGGTGGATGAGGGTGTCAATTATTTAGATAAAGAAAAATTGGATATCAAATTGGGGGAGGAGGAGTATGAGAATGAATGTTTTCAGATACTTGGGAGTTGACGTGTCGGCGGATGGATTTAAAAGGATGAGGGTTAAACATAGAATTGATGAGGGAAAAAAGGTGAGTGGGTGCCCGTTGAGGTTAAAGTGGAGTCAAAAAAGGGGGGGGGGGGGGGGGGGGGGGGCGTATCAATGGAGGCAAAGAAGGAATGTATGAAAGTTAGTATACCAACACTCTTTTGGGTGTGAAGCTGGGTGGTACATGCAGCAGCGAGGAGACGGTTGAGCAGTGGAGATGATCCTGTTTAAAGGGCAATGTGAGGTTTAAATATATGCAAGAAAATTCGAGTGAGGCAAATTAGGAGAAGGTGTGAGAGTTAATAAAAGTATTAGACAAGGGCAGAAAGGGTTGTTGAGGTGGTTTGGTCATTAGAGAGAATGGATCAAATAGAATGACATGGAAAGAGCATATAAATCAATAGGGGAAGAAGGCGAGTAGGGGTTCGTCCTCGAAAGGGTTGGAGAGATGGGGGTAAAGGAAGGTTTTGTGCAAGGGCTAGGACATCTCAGCAAGCGTGCGTGAGCGTGTTAGATAGAGTGAATGGAGACGAATGAACTTGGACCTGACGATCGGTTGAGTGTGCGCAGGTATTATTATAGTGGAAGGGATTCAGGAACCGTTTTATTTTTCATATAGTCCGGAACTTGAAGTCCTGAACTGGAAGTACAATGCCTGCACTTTAAAGAGGGTTTGGATATTGGCAGTGTGGGAGGGATATGTGTGTATCTTTATATGTGTATGCTTCTAGACTGTTGAATTCTGAGCACCTCTGCAAAAACAGTGCTACTGTGCGAGTGTGAGTGAAAGTGTTGAATGATGATGAAAGTATTTTTCTGTTTGGGATTTTTACTATTTCTTTTTTGGGTCACCCTGCCTCGGTGGAGACGGCCGACTTGTTTGAAAAAAAAAAAAAAAAATGTCGAGGGTGTATAAATGGAAAACAGGAATAATTAAAGGGGAGTAAATAGCGTTCGAACATTTCCCTACCAAGACAGGGCTTGCAACAATGGTTTCAAGTTCGAAAAAATTCAAGAATCAGGAAGGATATAGGAAAGCACTGTTTGGAATAGACTTGTTGATGATGGAACAAACTCCCGAGTACAGTTATTCAGCTAAAAACCGTTGTGTAGTTTTTAAAAAAAGGTAGATAAATCAGAGTGGTGTGGGTGAGTGGTGAGTTGGACCTGACTACTTTGTGCTGCTGGGCTGGTGCCCGTGGCGCCTTCCTTGAGTGGTTGACCAACTGGGTGGTCCATTGGGCTAATACCGGGGAAAGGGGAGTATTGGGGTTCTTCCGGGGAGGGGGGGGCATGACCTGCCTCTGCATTGTCATAGGCCTGTTGCAGTGTTCCTTCATTTCATGTTCTATGCTCTTAAACATGATTCATTCTTTAGAACTTTATCTCACTCAGGAAAGATTAACAAGATGTCAGGAGGAATTCATAATTCTTCACTACCGTAAACGAAGCAAAACATCAAATAGTAGAGCCCCAAGATCATTGGCTAAAAAAAACTGTTAAAAATGCCCACAGTAATGTGTTTACATGGTGGTAAGCCAAGCCGACACACACTGTCACATAAGACAATCTACCGATACTTCAAGGTCCGACAAAGTGTGACAAAACAAATATGCATTGCATTAACTTTGTCGTCCCCACTACGATATGTGAGTATGTCAGTATCCAGGTCCACCTCCATATTTCCTCTGAACAAGTAAGTGTCATGTTACTCCATTTGAGATGATAGGTGTAGATTACACTGGACCAATAAAATTTTGACTAAAGTAATTGACCAAAGTTTCCCATCAGGTGTACATCATTTGTTCACTTGTGCGAACGACTAGAGCATACATCTAGAAGTAGCCCACGTGACATGTCTCCTGAAGACCTTTATCAAAACTATTCAATAAGTTTGCAAGGCGGAAGGAGCGTGTCCCAGACTGATAATTTTAGAAAATGCAATGAACTTTGTTGCCTGGTGCTAGCATATTATAGCAAGGTTTTTATCAGCCAGAGGGGACAACAGATACTGAATCAACGAAGTGTCTTTGGAGACAACATTTCCTCCTAAAGCTCCCTGGCAAGGTGGATTTTGAGAGAATGATAGGCATCATAAATCATTGTTTTAAGGAAGACTCTTCATCATTTGGTGAACAACTTAGAAGATTTCACACAGTCATTATTGAAATAGAAAATAGAGTCCACCAACAGACCCTCTAACTAAGTTACCAAAGATCTGGACAATTTAGAAGTGTTAGGTCCATCTCATTTACTCCACAGCACAAGGCTCGAACCTGTTCCTCCTATGAATGATAAAGAAATCATAGAGCATCCTACTATTTTGAATCTGAGCAGTTTCAGTGTAAATTTAAACACCTTAATAAAGTGACTGAACCATTGGACAAATTTGGTGAGAAGCTAACTCTCCTTAAGCAAAAAACATCCGTCCCTTAAGACCTGTGACATAGTGATTATGACAAATGATGGTCCGAGTCCCAATGGTCTCTTGCAAAAATAGTGACCATATTCCTGATGCAAATGGACCGTCAGGAACGCTGATGTTTTGAGCAAGGGTGTAGTGAATAAGTGGACAACAGATAAACTAGACTGTTAGAATTACACAGTGCCTGAAAACAAAAGTAATTGATTCTCCAGAAACCCACAATGTAAAGCTGTTCAGAAAAGACAATCAGCAGTGTGGTGAGTGAGAAAATACAAATTTATGTTAAGAAGAATAGGTCCCCACCCTGAGCTAACTTTCGCCTGCCCCCCAGTGGGGATACTTCTCCAGAAGGGAGAGGGGTACAGCCCTTTCAGCCCCCTGAGGGACTCAACCCTCTCAGAAACGCCAAAAGGCAGGCATGCCTGCTTTTCATCAACAATTTAATATGAAGCAAAAATGCCATTCCAACGTGGTACAAGCATAGTCCTGATGCCGCCTCCTTTTGCACCACCGGAGTATCATTAGGGAAATAGCAGAGTAAGGCGATGTAGGAAGAAAAGGGACCTCTCGCTTTCTTTCTACAATTGGCAGAAAAGGTACAGGAAAAACCCTGCCAACACTTTAACTGCGATAGTGTGGGGCAATAATGAACTGTTGTTGATGACAATACCAGAAAACTCTATCACTTGTAGAGAACATTGTGATGAATCAATTAAGAAAGGAATTATGCTGAATCAGCGATTTAGGGCCAAATGCAGGGAAGAGGCGAGATTGGTTTTCCAGGGACAATAACGGAAGCATGTGTTTTGCGCAAGCATGACCATAACAAAGGACCTAGTGCAGTGCATTCTCGACCTTTTAACCAGTAAACGTCCAAACGTATATATAACGTTTTTACCGCTAGTGCCCCAACGTATAACGATACGTTTTATTTGTCATACATTCAAATTGCTGCCATGATAAGCCTGAGTCTCCTAGACATGAGAGAATGGGTGTGCACACTCACTGTGCACCAAATTAAAATAATTGGGAACCTGGGTACCATATGCTCTTTTTTCTATTTAAAAAAAAAAAAAAAAAAAAATTTCTCAAAAAATTTGGTGCACTACGCAAGAGAATGTAAAATATACATTTGGACCATTTACGGGTTAATTGAAAATCATCCAGGTATATATACATTTGGACCATTTACGTGTTTGACATCTCAACAATTCGCAGTAAATACCTAGATACAGTGAAGTGGACAGGTCATCCTGACTGCGAAAGTACCGTGAAACAAAGACTAATCTTGATCCTTAGTGTAGTGTAACATTGTTGCGAACAATCTTAGAGAGAGTGAGTGCATTGTAAGAACACTAAGTACTTTGTTCAAGACAACGGATTATTGGGGTAATCCCTACCACAAGCCAGGAAAACCATGTAGGTCTGATAGTAGATACCCAGGTAATCTAGCAAGTTATGGCCTATTTAGGTCGGCTGAGAGCACATGCCAGGGCAACATCATGTCCTGGATTTCCAAATAAACCCTGTTATTCGGGGGCCATTGAAGCCCCAAAAAAGTAAGTATTCATCTAATCAGCATTGTAACCATGAATTGAATGAAACATATGCTCGCCTTTGGGCAATTATATATTCAAGATTACTTGATTTTCCCCCCAGCCCCAAGTGGTAGCATCAACACTCGTGGAAAAATGGACGCAGAGGCTGCTGCGGAATGTTTGAGCCCGTATTCAAGCTAAGTACCTTTCTACAGTCCTTTAACTTGCTTGTCTCTAGCAGGCTCCATATCCCTTAACCCCTTGACTCTCGCAACCCCCCAAATCTTGAAGTGCCTCCTGGTGTCGAAAATTTTTGAAAGAAAAAAAAAAATTATGAAGTGATAGAGAAAATCTTTTCTCCGATGGTAATGACACGCAAAAGAACAAAAATTTTACGAATTACACTCTCGAAAAGTTAGCACCTCGCGATATTTACGAATTGGCGATTTTCCCACTTGAGCCCTAAATTTTTCGCTAAATAATCCATTGTCCAGTAACCCAAAACTTGTAACTATATCTTTAGAGCACGTTTTGTTTCTATTGACCGAGTACAGAAACTGCCTATTATACCAATTTCAACTACCCAAATTAACGGTCAGAAATTTTGCAATTTGGCCAAATCACGCAAATTAAAGAATATGCCAATTTCCAAAAAGGGTTCAGAATGAACATGCCGACATTCCTGGCTCTAAAATAACATTTCTTTTGTTTATTCACAAGTCTCCAGGCCCCTCTGATGTACTCTTGCTTTCTGTTTTGAATTTTTTATCCGAAACAAAAAATAGAAGATTAACGGTTATGTAGACTACTGCAATATTGGATAATGTATAAATAATGTCACTCATTCATGACTGCATATTAGAGTGCTACTGGACATTTATTGGACAATGATATCATTTGTTTCTTATGAACATTGGCAAAATCAACATTTTCCCCGACTTTGAGCTCCGTTCAACAAGTTCCTTTCATAGTAAAACCGATCAAAATCACCTTATTTCTATAAATAAATTTTTTTTCTATTCTATCAAATGTGACCACGAAAACGATAATACAACCAAAAACTATACGAAAATACACCGCAAAGTCGGCGTTTTAGTCCAAAAAACTCGGTCGGAAGTTTTTTTTTTCTATGCACTGTGTGACGCAGGATTTTTTTTATAGTGCCCACTGACCAACAGAACCATTTCTTTCACAGGTGGGCCTACCAGCTTTCTCCTGCCTGATTTGAAGCACTAAGAGTTTGTGAGCATATACAGTGGATCCCCGGTTTACGATTTATTTCATTCCAGAAGTATGTTCAGGTGCCATACCTGAACAAATTTTGTTCCCATAAGGAAATATTGTGAATTAGATATCCATTTCAGACACCCCCAACATCCACCTGACAAAGCACCTACATAAATACACTTACTAATTGGTCACATTGGGATGTGATCGTAAACCGGGGGGGGGGGGGGTCAACTGTATACGTCAAAACACGTGGCTCGAAGACATATATATTAAATGACAGAAAACATTCAAAAGGGTTTAAACAGCATATCTAAGGTGTAAGTGATCTGAACTTGGATCTCTGAGTGATACAGCATCAATAACCTAGAACTATGGGGTAACACAGTTGGTCAATACTGCCACACTTACCATACTCCCATTCACGAGCCTTCTGCGTGAGACTTGTAATATTCCTTCTCCAAGCAATAAAGTGCACCAAATAAATGCACCATACTCACTCCTGCTACCATATCTATAGGAATGCCCCACTTTTCCTGAAAGCATAAAATAGACTAAATTAAAACATAAACAATATAGCTGCAAGTGACATAAAATTAACATACGTGCACAAATAACCAACACAACATGGAAAGGGAGCTTATGACACATTTCCGGTTCAACATGGACCATTTCAAAGTTAACAGACAGAAACAGCCATAAGCTCCTCTCTTCTATGTGCAGGTTATTTGGTCATTCCACTCAGTGTTGTATCTTTTTGTTCTCTAACATTACAGTAAACACTCCTCTTCCATATCAAAGCATTTAAATATCTATCACTAAGTTGTACTTTATTAATCCTGAACCAGGAGTTGTACTGTATTAACCCTTTCACTGTCAAGACCCTGTTTCACAAATTTGCACTCGGTGTTTTAAGAATTAAAAAAAAAAAAAAAAATTATATTTTCTTACAAAATGTCAAGAATCTTTTCCCATGGTAATGACACCAAAAGTATGAAATTTGACGATAAACTTAAGGAATTACACTCACAAGTTAGAGTCTCGGTGAAGTTTACGCATCAGCAATTTTGCCCACTTTAGCCCGATTTTCGGCTAATTCCACTTTTCCATCGACAAACTCATAGCTATTTCACTACAACTCCTTTTATTCTATGACTGAGTACAAGAAAACGCCATTTACTGATTTCAACTAACCCAATAAAAGTGATCAGAAATTCATAAATGTGGCAATGTCAAAATAGGTCCAAGATTAACAATGCAAACATTCCTAGAGCTAAAATAACATTTTATCTGTTCATCAGTCACATCTCAGGCCCTTTTCTATTACACTTGCTTTCCATTTTTGAATTTTTATTCACAACAAAAAATAGATTTGTTATGCATTATTGTAAAAATGGGTACAAATAAATCACAGCGAATTTGTTGAAAGCCTATTAGACCCACCATTGACCGTTATTGGAGGCGTGACGTGATTTGTTTACTCCTAAAACATTGGCAAAAATTCTGAACCTTTTCCCACTTTTAGTCTGTAAACCATTCAAAAATCCATCTCTTTTCCGTATATATCGTTCAGTCTATCAAGTGAGACCAGAAAATGAGAATACAACCATAAATAACATATGAAAATACACTGCAAAGTCCCTATTTTAAAAGAAAAACAATCAGTTTTTTCCTCATTATGCACTGGCATGCTACAGATTCTTTTTATACTACACACACTAACCACTCGACCCATCTCTCTCATGTGTTAAGGCCTACAGCTATCTCCGGCAAGACTGAAGCTGCAGAATTCTGGCGTACTATGACGGGACCCGACACGGCTGCAACCCGTAATATTACAAGGACTGACAGTAAAAGGGTTAATACTGACCACATGCATCAACATGGTATTCTACACTGGATAAACCCTAACAAGAAATAACAATTGGTACAGTAATACCAATAATAAGATATACATCTCTACTTATAGAAATAAAAAAAAAACGTTACGGAAGCACGCATATTCTATAACTAATTCATTTGATATCAATCAATCATCTAATCTTTGATACCTTGCCTCCCTCCAAACATTTCAGATACCATAATCTGTATATACTGAAACATCTATTAAGCTTGCAAAACCTTACCTCAATTTTTGCCTGACAAGTGAAAGCAATTCTAACTTGCATTGAAAAACAAAACATGGAAAGAACAAAGAGGCTTCAACCAAGCTATACGGTAAAATTTGAAGAAATGGAGAAACAGAAAAATAGAAAATACAAAAAATTAAAAAAATGAGACAATAATATTTATAAAAAAAAAAAAGCAGCACATGAAAAGGTAAAGCTAAAGAGGCGGCCTGGTAACAGTAATATGAGTAGTTAAAAAAAAGGTCAAGAGTATCCTACATTAATTTCTCTCCAAGCAGCACCATCCCAGGACAGTCTACAATAACTGAGTCCCATCATATGATAAAGGTAATAGCAGTATAAACCAAGCACAGAATAAATCAGTACCTAACATCTTAGCCTGTACGGTCAGCCATCACAAATCTGCGATCAGTTACCAGTTTTCCATCAATAATCCGCACTAATTTTCGATACATCCTTTCAAATTCCCCAGGGCCGCCTTAACCAACCTGCACTACTTGCTGCATGTGTCATTTCCAATTTCTTTTCTTTTTTTCTTCCAATTTCTTTTTTTCACTTTTAGCCCTACCATGTTCCAACAAATAAAAGAAATTCTCATTGTGTAAAGCACATACACGGTATATTAGCCATACAAGAATAAGGTGGCTTTCAAGCCACAGTCCATCGCTATGTCGCCAACTCACTCAGATAAGCGTGACTCGTAAATTTGGGCCTACATATGAGAAGAATAATCTGTGTGGTAAGTGTGCATTATAGAAAAAAAAAAAAAAAATCACTGCAGCATGCGTGCATGATGAGAAAAAATCGGCGGACGCGTGCCATCTGGTGTAAAAACAACAACTTTGCGTGTATTCAGAAAACATCTCATATTTGAAAATTATATGTTATGTAGCATGTTTATTACTATTTTGAAAAAAAAAAAAATCATAGAGGAATAAAGCAAAAATTCTATTTTAACGTTTATACACATTTAATGTGCGGTCAGTGAATATTATTTGTTATTATCATTATTAATTTGCATCTTCAAGACCAAGTACACTCTTAATGAGAGGCTCTCAGACAGACAAGCAACAAAGACAGACACACAGGTAGACAGAAAGACAGACTTACAGGTAGACAGAAGACAGAAACACACAGGGAAGACACAGATGAGACACAGTAGACATAAAAACAGACACAGGATGACGAGAAAGACACACAGGTAGCAGAAGACACACACAGTAGACAGAAAGACACACAGGTAACAAAGACAGAAACACAGGAGACCAAAGACAGACACACTAGTAACCCGACACACAGAGAAACAACTGATAATACAGGCAAGACAGATGCAGAACAGGTTTAATGTGCAACAGTGAAAACAAATAGAGAGTTCGAGAGTAAGAGCCTTTCTGCCACAATCTCCAGGCAGCTTCAGACTTCATCTAGGGCCATGGTGAAATTTACTGTCCCTTAAAGTACAGTTAATAACAGTATGATGCGGCTATAGGGCAGGTTACACATACTGAGCTGCCGCCTGCATGACACAATGGCCCCCCCATGAGTATTGTCAAATAGTGTACAGTGGGTGTGCATCACCGCCCACCCAGCTCCACATGCAACGGCGTAAGTCCAGTGGGGGCGTATTCCGAGCAGGTCTTAAGTCGATGGTATGGCTGTAAAGAGAAAAACTTTATTAACCCTTTGAGGTCGACAAGCTCTCACCAAGACTTGATTCTCAGGCCGGCCAAATTTAAAAAAAAAAAAAAAAAAACAAAAAAAATTAATGAAAAGATCGAGAATCTTTTCCTCCCATCATATTGACACCAAAAGATGAAATTTGATGGAAAACTACGGATTATGCTCATCATGAAGTTAGCACTCTCGAACGATAGTACGCTTTGCGATTTGGGCCCATTTTGAGTCATGCCCTATTTTTCGCCAATTTTCAGTGTACTAGTCAACAAAAATCATAACTATTTTCTACTAGAACCTATTTTTTCTATTGAGTGCGTACAATAAACCACCCATTTACTGGTTTCAACTATCCAATACAGTGGTCAGAATTTAGCAATTTTGCCATTTTCACAACAAATTTCATAAGATGCCATTTCCAAATAGGGTCCAGAATAAACAAGAGACATTCCCGGCACTAAACAACATTTCCTCTGTTCGTGTAGTCACACATCCCCACCCCACTTATATTCCTTTGCTTTAGTTTCCACTTCAATTTTTATTCTTACCAAAAATGGAGAAGATTTACTGTTATGCAGACTCCCTGTAGTGTGAAGAAATGGTATAAATAATATCAACGCACATGTAAAAGAATATTAGACTCACCAGTTCTACGGTATTGGATGCTTGGCATTTGTTACTTTGAACTTTGGTATAAATCGAACATTTCTGCTACTTTGAGCTTTTCAGTATTCAAAGTACTTTTCTTGCAAAACCAGTCAAAAAATTATCTCAATTTCTGGTAAATATGTCTTCCATTCTATAAAATGAGACCAAGAAAACTAAATACAACAATAAATACCACAGGAAAATACAGTGCACTGTTCTGTTTTAGTCCAAAAACACAGTCAAAGTTTTTTTTTCTCATTTTGCACTGTGTGCTTCTCGGCAGGATTTTTTTCATCCTGCGCACACTGACACATAGACCCATGCTTCATATGTATGCCTACCAGGCTTTCCCCACTAGATTTGAGGGCGCTAGAATTTAAGGCGTATAGTACATCAAAAAATCCTGGGTCCCTTAAGCCGTACCTAGTACGGTCCGAACCCTCAAAGGTTAAATTGTGCTTAATTTTGGTCTCACAGGCCATAAAACTTACTTGGAAAAAATAATTAAAAAATAATAGAAAATAGTAACCTAAAAACAAAACCAAATTAACACCGGGTGATGCAGTCGGCGAAGATACATATATCGGGCATTTTCTGTCAACTTCACACGCCTCCATATGTTCAGTAAGTATTGATGGTAAAAATTTTTTTGTTTAGCCTATAATATCTTTAGAAAAAAAAACCAAATAAATATTTTCTTTTTCTTTTGGAAATTTGGGGACCCTGCAACAAGTCTCAGAGAGGGCCTGTGGACCCTGGAATGCTTAATAGTAGGCAATTCGCCAGTAAGATATATGTACCGTGCATTTTGTAACAGAGACAGAAAAGCCAACAGAGAGTGCGTCTGTCCTAGAGCTGGTGTTGGAGACCCAGTTAGCAGGTTGGAATAATATATGGCTGTAAAGGGAACATGCCCATTAATCCTTCTTAGTGGCTGGGGGTAATGACAAATGGGAAGGGCAGGGAGACAAGGAGCTGATAGATAAGTACAGGTCCAGCCATAGTAGTAGTTAGGTCCTAGGAGGGATCCCAGTCATATGTACCATCCTTGCCTAGAAAGGGAGTGGGCAATGAAAATGGATGTCTAGGGCAATTGGTATAATTGCGGTCTAACCGGTACTGCATGAACTTGCAATTCCATTCCACTAATAACTTGGACCTATTCTTTGGCAAATCATGAATATGTTTGCAAGGGATGGGTTCACTCTCGGGGATTGAGTGGTTGTCAGTAGCCAATTCGATTGCGTGGGTAACTGATGAATTGTCTTGAAATTTAAACTGAGTGATTATAGAGGCATAGGTGTTTGTGGGAAGCTATCAGCTGCAGCATTAGGGTTTTAAAAACATTAGTTATTACCGGATAACCTCAGGAAGTAATTTGAAAGCCAATATTCAAATAAAGTTGCTAGTAATGCAAATTAATTGATCACCCAACAAAGAGAGATATAAGGGCAATGATGACTAGCTCCCTTAAGGTTTACTAACAATTAGTAGGATCTAAGAAATAAGAAACAAAAACAGATAGCTAAGATTACTTGCAAGTGTAGTAATAAAGATATTATTGTATAACAGAGACCTGTTTCGAACCTAAAAATAGAGAAATGCCTTCTGAATGCAACATACAGGGTTATAAACTATTCACACTGATCGGGCAAGAGGAAGGTGGTGGGAGTGGCAATGTTATGTCAGAGACATTTAAATTTTGTCTAGACGTGATATAAGATTTGTTAGAAACATCGAACACAGATCTGTTATGGCTACAGTTTCCGAGGGACGTACAAATCAATTTGGTGCGATTTATAGGCCCCAAACCTTGATATGGAGCGCAGAAGCCTGTTATGGTAAAAAATTCATAAGGCATCTAGACATGAAAAATGTTTGTGATAATGGGAGATTTTTAACATTTAGACAAATGATTGGAACAATAGGACAGGAAATCTTGAGTCTAGTGACATTCTTGATACAGTTCAAGGATTCCTTTTTTAAGAAGAGGTTGTGACAGAACAACTACGCGGAAACAATCTGCTTGATTTGGTTCTTGCCAACAAAGATTCACTAATTAATATTCTTGAGGTTAATGAATGACTGGGGAAAGTGATCACAAATCACTTAGTTTCAATATATCATGTAATTACCCAGATAACTGCAATCAAATATCTGTCCCAGATTTTTGCTTGGCCGACTTCATGGGACTGAAAAAATTACCTGGGTGGGCTAAATTGGATGTCCTGACTATGGTCCAGGTAGGTGATCTTGGTTTGCCATATAACGTTTTTCACAGGGCTATTCTAGCTGCCCGGACAACTTTGTTCCGAGTAGGGAAAATTTGATTAACAAAAATGATCCCACATGGATGAACAATAGATTAAAACCTCCCCTCATTGGTCAAAAGAGAAGCATATATTGGCATATCAAGAGGGGCTGGGCAGTTAAGAACTAATATATTCAGTTAGAGAGAGAAATAAAAGAAAACGATAAGAAAGCAAAAGGGATTTGAGGCTAAGGATGCAAGGGATTCAAAGACTACCCCCAAAGGGTTCTTACAGGTATACCAAAAGAAGACTAGGAACAAGATTGGCCCACATAAAGAGTAACTCTGTCAGATCACTGACAGTGATAAGGCTAAAATGTGTAAAAATCTCTATGCCTACTTCCTCTCAGTTTTCACCCAGGAAAATACAGCGATAATCCTGAAATAAAGATCACGTAGAACAGGATGATAATAAACTAACACAATCGTGGTAACTATGACATGGTCCTCAGAAAATAGAGAAACTACACCCTAACAATCCCAGGTTCCTGATGAACTGTTTGCAAGGGTGTAAAGGATTTGGCTGGTAAAGAGGAACTTAGCATCCCTTATGGGCTAATCTTTTGTAACATATCACTACAAACTGCACAGTGCTTGATAAGTGGCAAATGCAAATGTAATACCTATTTACAAGGCAGGTGACAGTCCTTGGCTTCGAACTATAGACCAAAAGCCTTACCCTCACCTCCACAGGGAAAATTTATGGAATCAATAATTGCCTAAGTAATTCGTAGCCATTTTGTAGGTACAGATATTGATCTAATTGAATCTCAACAACCACGGTTTATATACAAAAGGGCGTTCCCGTCTTAAGAATTTACAGACTTTTTCACTAAGGTGTTTGGAGTACATCATGGTAATGAATAAAATGTGTAAATAGACTTCAGTAAGGCTTTCGATAGAGTTCCACACCAGAGCTATTGAGGAAACTTACGGAACACGGAATAGGAGGAGAAATTTTTTTTCCTGGGTAGAGGCATCTGACAAATCGGCACAGATTTTGCATAAATGGGAAGAAAAACAAAATGAGGTCACGTCACAAGCGGTGTTTCCTCAGGTGTCTGTGTTGGGCCCGTTGTTGTTCCAGTTTTTTATTTACATAAACAAAAACATAGATGAGGGAATAACTAGCGACTAGCAAATTTGCTGATACACCAAAATAGGCCGTCCATTTCATTCTAATGAGAACACTAGAGCACTCCAGGACGATTTTGTATAGACTGATGCAATGACAGAGAAGTGCAGGATGCAGTTTACTATTGACAAATGCAAAGTTCAAAATGTTGATAGTAATAGAACCATGCACATATGACAAAACAAATGTAGATCTTAATACTACCGATTGCAAAAAGATTTAAAGTTTCTGGTAGCAGTTATCTAAAACCAAGACAACAGCGCATTAGTGTTCGCAATAAAGCTAACAGAATCTTGGCTTCATAATCTAGAAGTATAAATATAGAAGTCTCCAGGTTGTTCTTCAACTCTATATTCCTTGGTTTAGGCCTCATTTAGACTATGCTGCTGAGTTCGGGATCACCGTATTACAGAATGACATAAATGCTCTGGAAAACGTACAGAGGAGGATGACAAAGATGTTCCCATGTATCAAAATCTTCCCTATGAGGATAGACGAGGCCCTGAATCCGGCGTGCTCTCGAAAGCGTCCTGCCCAGATAGCGACAGTGTAAAAAACGAAAGCCTTGATTGTTTTACATGAGGTAGGATTGCTGAGTCTTTTGTCTGTCTCATAAATATGCAGATTACAGGCAGTCTTGCTACTTCTACTTACAACGTAGGTCCACACTACACTACAGTACACAGTATTTATACACACTCATCTGAGTGTTTTTCTTAGATTTTACTTAATAGTTCTTGGTCTTATTAATTTTCCTTTTTTATAATCCATTGGGAAGTAGAATAAGAATCTTTCCTCCGTAAGCCATGCGTGTTGTAAAAGTCAACTAAATCTGCCGGAACTATGGGCTAGTAACCCCCCTTTTCCTGTAAAGATTACTAAAAAGAATAAGAAGAAGAAAATTGTCAAAGGGAAGTCTGAATGTGCGTGAATGTTGTGCAGATGAAAAGAATGAGATGGATTGAGGATGGTTTTATGAATGAAAGAAGCTGGATGTCCTGGCTTTAAGTGAAACAAAGCTTGAAGGGGTGGAGAGTTTCGTGGAGAGGAATAAATGGGATTAGGTCAGGGGTTTCAAATAGAGTTAGAGCTAAAAAGGAGTAACAATAAATGTTGAAGGATAAGCTATGGGCAGGAAAAGAAGGGACATAAAGTATTAATTCAAGGATTAGTGGAGTAAAATAAAGATTGGATGTGAAAAGTGTGGTTAAAAATAAGCCGTGTATGCACCTGAGAAGAGAGAAGTGGGTAGAGGAGAAAGAGAGATTTTGGAAATGTTGAGTGAATGCGTGGGAAGGTTTGAATCAATGTGAAGAGTAATGGTTGTTTGGGGATTTCAATGCAAAGTGGTAAAAATGTTATGGAGGAGTAGAAGGTAAATTTGGGTGCCAGGGGTAATTGAAATGGGGAGCCTTTAATTGAGCAATGGTAGAAAGAAATTTGGTATAAGTAATACATATTTTATGAAAAAAGAGGATAAATAAATATACAAGGTATGATGTAGCAAACTAAAGAAAAAGTAGTTTATAGATATGTATTTGGTGGATAAAAGGTTGATGGGTAGCTCCCAGGATTACATGTTGTATAGAGGGGCAACTGATATATCGGATCATTATTTTAGTTTGTTAGCTACAGTAAGAGTACAGGTAGATGGGAACAGACAAGGTGGCAACAACAAGTAATAGGGCGGAGAAAGTGTAATAAACTAAAGGGAGGAGGAAGTTCAGGTGAGATATAAGGCGACTTATTTGGGCTGAAAGATGGGCTAGTGCAAAGATGAAGTAGTGGGGGGTTGACGAGGGTTGGAAAGTTTTTAAAAATGCAGTATTAGAATGTTGGGGCAGAAGTTTGTGGTATAGAGGGTGGAGCTGAGGAAAGAGATGAATTTGTGGAATATGAAGTAAAGGGTTGATAAAAGAAAATAGGTATCCTTAATGAGAGGTATTTTACAAAGCAGAAGGTTAATAAGAAGAGCAAGGTATCTGGAGAGTAAAAGAAAGGTAAATAGAGTGTGAGAGAGTGCAAAAGGAGAGCAGATGAAAGAGAGGGAGAGGCACTGGTCAAGAATTTAAATGAAAAATAAGAAAATTTTGGAGTGAGTTTAAACAAGTTAAGAAACTCAAGGGGGAAAATAATGATATGTCCAGTTAAAAACAGAGTAGGGAGTTTATAGATGGGGAATGGAGGTATTGGGTATATGCGAGAATAATTTAGTAACTTTTAAATGTTAAGAAGAAACAGAAGCATAATTTCATGCATTGGTCAGGGAGGTATACTCACTTTAGGAGTGAAGAAAGCAGAATGAAAGTGTGGGGGAGGTACGTGAGGCATTACGTACAATGAACAGGGGTAAGCAGCTGAACTGATGGATCATGACAGAAATGTTTAAAAGCAGGGGGGGATAGAGTGATGGAGTGTTTGGTACTTTGTTTTAATAAATTGTAAGAAAGGAGGGAAGGTAACTAGGGATTGGCGGAAGAGCAGGTATAGTCCCATATTAATAAAGGGGAAAGGGGAACCAAAAGAGACTGTAAAAATTATAGAGGAATAAGCATACAGAGTAGACCAGGGAAAAAGTGTTACGGTAGGGTTATAAATGAAAGATTAGAGGTAAACAGATTAGGATTGTGGATGAGCAAGGAGGTTTCAGAGTGGGTAGGGGAATGTGTAGATCAAGTGTTTACATTGAAGCAATATATGTGAACATTTTAGATAAAGGTAGGGAAGTTTTTAATTGCATTATGGGATTTAGAAAAGGCATATGATACCGTGGGATAGAGACAAGTGGCAGATGTTGCAAGTATATGAATATGTAAGTTTATTAAATGCTGTAAAGAGTTTTTTTTGAGGATAGTGAGGCTCAGGTTAGGGTGTGTAGAAAGAGAGGGAGACAAATTCCCGGTAAAAGTAGGTTTCTTAACAGGGATGTGAATGTCACCCATGTTGTTTAATATATTATATAGATGGGTTGTAAAGGAAGTAAAATCCTAGGGTGTTCGGGAGAGGGGTGGATAAAATTTTGGGGACTCAAATTCCAAATGGGAATTGACACAGTTACTTTTTGCTGAGATACTGTGGCTTATTGGAGATTCCTAAAGAAAAAATTGCACAGGTTTAGTGGCTGAGTTGGGGAATGTTGTAAAGGTAAAAGTTGAAAGTGTACATAGAAAAGAAGTAAAGGTGGATGAGGGTGTCAATTATTTAGATAAAGAAAAATTGGATATCAAATTGGGGGAGGAGGAGTATGAGAATGAATGTTTTCAGATACTTGGGAGTTGACGTGTCGGCGGATGGATTTAAAAGGATGAGGGTTAAACATAGAATTGATGAGGGAAAAAAGGTGAGTGGGTGCCCGTTGAGGTTAAAGTGGAGTCAAAAAAGGGGGGGGGGGGGGGGGGGGGGGGCGTATCAATGGAGGCAAAGAAGGAATGTATGAAAGTTAGTATACCAACACTCTTTTGGGTGTGAAGCTGGGTGGTACATGCAGCAGCGAGGAGACGGTTGAGCAGTGGAGATGATCCTGTTTAAAGGGCAATGTGAGGTTTAAATATATGCAAGAAAATTCGAGTGAGGCAAATTAGGAGAAGGTGTGAGAGTTAATAAAAGTATTAGACAAGGGCAGAAAGGGTTGTTGAGGTGGTTTGGTCATTAGAGAGAATGGATCAAATAGAATGACATGGAAAGAGCATATAAATCAATAGGGGAAGAAGGCGAGTAGGGGTTCGTCCTCGAAAGGGTTGGAGAGATGGGGGTAAAGGAAGGTTTTGTGCAAGGGCTAGGACATCTCAGCAAGCGTGCGTGAGCGTGTTAGATAGAGTGAATGGAGACGAATGAACTTGGACCTGACGATCGGTTGAGTGTGCGCAGGTATTATTATAGTGGAAGGGATTCAGGAACCGTTTTATTTTTCATATAGTCCGGAACTTGAAGTCCTGAACTGGAAGTACAATGCCTGCACTTTAAAGAGGGTTTGGATATTGGCAGTGTGGGAGGGATATGTGTGTATCTTTATATGTGTATGCTTCTAGACTGTTGAATTCTGAGCACCTCTGCAAAAACAGTGCTACTGTGCGAGTGTGAGTGAAAGTGTTGAATGATGATGAAAGTATTTTTCTGTTTGGGATTTTTACTATTTCTTTTTTGGGTCACCCTGCCTCGGTGGAGACGGCCGACTTGTTTGAAAAAAAAAAAAAAAAATGTCGAGGGTGTATAAATGGAAAACAGGAATAATTAAAGGGGAGTAAATAGCGTTCGAACATTTCCCTACCAAGACAGGGCTTGCAACAATGGTTTCAAGTTCGAAAAAATTCAAGAATCAGGAAGGATATAGGAAAGCACTGTTTGGAATAGACTTGTTGATGATGGAACAAACTCCCGAGTACAGTTATTCAGCTAAAAACCGTTGTGTAGTTTTTAAAAAAAGGTAGATAAATCAGAGTGGTGTGGGTGAGTGGTGAGTTGGACCTGACTACTTTGTGCTGCTGGGCTGGTGCCCGTGGCGCCTTCCTTGAGTGGTTGACCAACTGGGTGGTCCATTGGGCTAATACCGGGGAAAGGGGAGTATTGGGGTTCTTCCGGGGAGGGGGGGGCATGACCTGCCTCTGCATTGTCATAGGCCTGTTGCAGTGTTCCTTCATTTCATGTTCTATGCTCTTAAACATGATTCATTCTTTAGAACTTTATCTCACTCAGGAAAGATTAACAAGATGTCAGGAGGAATTCATAATTCTTCACTACCGTAAACGAAGCAAAACATCAAATAGTAGAGCCCCAAGATCATTGGCTAAAAAAAACTGTTAAAAATGCCCACAGTAATGTGTTTACATGGTGGTAAGCCAAGCCGACACACACTGTCACATAAGACAATCTACCGATACTTCAAGGTCCGACAAAGTGTGACAAAACAAATATGCATTGCATTAACTTTGTCGTCCCCACTACGATATGTGAGTATGTCAGTATCCAGGTCCACCTCCATATTTCCTCTGAACAAGTAAGTGTCATGTTACTCCATTTGAGATGATAGGTGTAGATTACACTGGACCAATAAAATTTTGACTAAAGTAATTGACCAAAGTTTCCCATCAGGTGTACATCATTTGTTCACTTGTGCGAACGACTAGAGCATACATCTAGAAGTAGCCCACGTGACATGTCTCCTGAAGACCTTTATCAAAACTATTCAATAAGTTTGCAAGGCGGAAGGAGCGTGTCCCAGACTGATAATTTTAGAAAATGCAATGAACTTTGTTGCCTGGTGCTAGCATATTATAGCAAGGTTTTTATCAGCCAGAGGGGACAACAGATACTGAATCAACGAAGTGTCTTTGGAGACAACATTTCCTCCTAAAGCTCCCTGGCAAGGTGGATTTTGAGAGAATGATAGGCATCATAAATCATTGTTTTAAGGAAGACTCTTCATCATTTGGTGAACAACTTAGAAGATTTCACACAGTCATTATTGAAATAGAAAATAGAGTCCACCAACAGACCCTCTAACTAAGTTACCAAAGATCTGGACAATTTAGAAGTGTTAGGTCCATCTCATTTACTCCACAGCACAAGGCTCGAACCTGTTCCTCCTATGAATGATAAAGAAATCATAGAGCATCCTACTATTTTGAATCTGAGCAGTTTCAGTGTAAATTTAAACACCTTAATAAAGTGACTGAACCATTGGACAAATTTGGTGAGAAGCTAACTCTCCTTAAGCAAAAAACATCCGTCCCTTAAGACCTGTGACATAGTGATTATGACAAATGATGGTCCGAGTCCCAATGGTCTCTTGCAAAAATAGTGACCATATTCCTGATGCAAATGGACCGTCAGGAACGCTGATGTTTTGAGCAAGGGTGTAGTGAATAAGTGGACAACAGATAAACTAGACTGTTAGAATTACACAGTGCCTGAAAACAAAAGTAATTGATTCTCCAGAAACCCACAATGTAAAGCTGTTCAGAAAAGACAATCAGCAGTGTGGTGAGTGAGAAAATACAAATTTATGTTAAGAAGAATAGGTCCCCACCCTGAGCTAACTTTCGCCTGCCCCCCAGTGGGGATACTTCTCCAGAAGGGAGAGGGGTACAGCCCTTTCAGCCCCCTGAGGGACTCAACCCTCTCAGAAACGCCAAAAGGCAGGCATGCCTGCTTTTCATCAACAATTTAATATGAAGCAAAAATGCCATTCCAACGTGGTACAAGCATAGTCCTGATGCCGCCTCCTTTTGCACCACCGGAGTATCATTAGGGAAATAGCAGAGTAAGGCGATGTAGGAAGAAAAGGGACCTCTCGCTTTCTTTCTACAATTGGCAGAAAAGGTACAGGAAAAACCCTGCCAACACTTTAACTGCGATAGTGTGGGGCAATAATGAACTGTTGTTGATGACAATACCAGAAAACTCTATCACTTGTAGAGAACATTGTGATGAATCAATTAAGAAAGGAATTATGCTGAATCAGCGATTTAGGGCCAAATGCAGGGAAGAGGCGAGATTGGTTTTCCAGGGACAATAACGGAAGCATGTGTTTTGCGCAAGCATGACCATAACAAAGGACCTAGTGCAGTGCATTCTCGACCTTTTAACCAGTAAACGTCCAAACGTATATATAACGTTTTTACCGCTAGTGCCCCAACGTATAACGATACGTTTTATTTGTCATACATTCAAATTGCTGCCATGATAAGCCTGAGTCTCCTAGACATGAGAGAATGGGTGTGCACACTCACTGTGCACCAAATTAAAATAATTGGGAACCTGGGTACCATATGCTCTTTTTTCTATTTAAAAAAAAAAAAAAAAAAAAATTTCTCAAAAAATTTGGTGCACTACGCAAGAGAATGTAAAATATACATTTGGACCATTTACGGGTTAATTGAAAATCATCCAGGTATATATACATTTGGACCATTTACGTGTTTGACATCTCAACAATTCGCAGTAAATACCTAGATACAGTGAAGTGGACAGGTCATCCTGACTGCGAAAGTACCGTGAAACAAAGACTAATCTTGATCCTTAGTGTAGTGTAACATTGTTGCGAACAATCTTAGAGAGAGTGAGTGCATTGTAAGAACACTAAGTACTTTGTTCAAGACAACGGATTATTGGGGTAATCCCTACCACAAGCCAGGAAAACCATGTAGGTCTGATAGTAGATACCCAGGTAATCTAGCAAGTTATGGCCTATTTAGGTCGGCTGAGAGCACATGCCAGGGCAACATCATGTCCTGGATTTCCAAATAAACCCTGTTATTCGGGGGCCATTGAAGCCCCAAAAAAGTAAGTATTCATCTAATCAGCATTGTAACCATGAATTGAATGAAACATATGCTCGCCTTTGGGCAATTATATATTCAAGATTACTTGATTTTCCCCCCAGCCCCAAGTGGTAGCATCAACACTCGTGGAAAAATGGACGCAGAGGCTGCTGCGGAATGTTTGAGCCCGTATTCAAGCTAAGTACCTTTCTACAGTCCTTTAACTTGCTTGTCTCTAGCAGGCTCCATATCCCTTAACCCCTTGACTCTCGCAACCCCCCAAATCTTGAAGTGCCTCCTGGTGTCGAAAATTTTTGAAAGAAAAAAAAAAATTATGAAGTGATAGAGAAAATCTTTTCTCCGATGGTAATGACACGCAAAAGAACAAAAATTTTACGAATTACACTCTCGAAAAGTTAGCACCTCGCGATATTTACGAATTGGCGATTTTCCCACTTGAGCCCTAAATTTTTCGCTAAATAATCCATTGTCCAGTAACCCAAAACTTGTAACTATATCTTTAGAGCACGTTTTGTTTCTATTGACCGAGTACAGAAACTGCCTATTATACCAATTTCAACTACCCAAATTAACGGTCAGAAATTTTGCAATTTGGCCAAATCACGCAAATTAAAGAATATGCCAATTTCCAAAAAGGGTTCAGAATGAACATGCCGACATTCCTGGCTCTAAAATAACATTTCTTTTGTTTATTCACAAGTCTCCAGGCCCCTCTGATGTACTCTTGCTTTCTGTTTTGAATTTTTTATCCGAAACAAAAAATAGAAGATTAACGGTTATGTAGACTACTGCAATATTGGATAATGTATAAATAATGTCACTCATTCATGACTGCATATTAGAGTGCTACTGGACATTTATTGGACAATGATATCATTTGTTTCTTATGAACATTGGCAAAATCAACATTTTCCCCGACTTTGAGCTCCGTTCAACAAGTTCCTTTCATAGTAAAACCGATCAAAATCACCTTATTTCTATAAATAAATTTTTTTTCTATTCTATCAAATGTGACCACGAAAACGATAATACAACCAAAAACTATACGAAAATACACCGCAAAGTCGGCGTTTTAGTCCAAAAAACTCGGTCGGAAGTTTTTTTTTTCTATGCACTGTGTGACGCAGGATTTTTTTTATAGTGCCCACTGACCAACAGAACCATTTCTTTCACAGGTGGGCCTACCAGCTTTCTCCTGCCTGATTTGAAGCACTAAGAGTTTGTGAGCATATACAGTGGATCCCCGGTTTACGATTTATTTCATTCCAGAAGTATGTTCAGGTGCCATACCTGAACAAATTTTGTTCCCATAAGGAAATATTGTGAATTAGATATCCATTTCAGACACCCCCAACATCCACCTGACAAAGCACCTACATAAATACACTTACTAATTGGTCACATTGGGATGTGATCGTAAACCGGGGGGGGGGGGGGTCAACTGTATACGTCAAAACACGTGGCTCGAAGACATATATATTAAATGACAGAAAACATTCAAAAGGGTTTAAACAGCATATCTAAGGTGTAAGTGATCTGAACTTGGATCTCTGAGTGATACAGCATCAATAACCTAGAACTATGGGGTAACACAGTTGGTCAATACTGCCACACTTACCATACTCCCATTCACGAGCCTTCTGCGTGAGACTTGTAATATTCCTTCTCCAAGCAATAAAGTGCACCAAATAAATGCACCATACTCACTCCTGCTACCATATCTATAGGAATGCCCCACTTTTCCTGAAAGCATAAAATAGACTAAATTAAAACATAAACAATATAGCTGCAAGTGACATAAAATTAACATACGTGCACAAATAACCAACACAACATGGAAAGGGAGCTTATGACACATTTCCGGTTCAACATGGACCATTTCAAAGTTAACAGACAGAAACAGCCATAAGCTCCTCTCTTCTATGTGCAGGTTATTTGGTCATTCCACTCAGTGTTGTATCTTTTTGTTCTCTAACATTACAGTAAACACTCCTCTTCCATATCAAAGCATTTAAATATCTATCACTAAGTTGTACTTTATTAATCCTGAACCAGGAGTTGTACTGTATTAACCCTTTCACTGTCAAGACCCTGTTTCACAAATTTGCACTCGGTGTTTTAAGAATTAAAAAAAAAAAAAAAAATTATATTTTCTTACAAAATGTCAAGAATCTTTTCCCATGGTAATGACACCAAAAGTATGAAATTTGACGATAAACTTAAGGAATTACACTCACAAGTTAGAGTCTCGGTGAAGTTTACGCATCAGCAATTTTGCCCACTTTAGCCCGATTTTCGGCTAATTCCACTTTTCCATCGACAAACTCATAGCTATTTCACTACAACTCCTTTTATTCTATGACTGAGTACAAGAAAACGCCATTTACTGATTTCAACTAACCCAATAAAAGTGATCAGAAATTCATAAATGTGGCAATGTCAAAATAGGTCCAAGATTAACAATGCAAACATTCCTAGAGCTAAAATAACATTTTATCTGTTCATCAGTCACATCTCAGGCCCTTTTCTATTACACTTGCTTTCCATTTTTGAATTTTTATTCACAACAAAAAATAGATTTGTTATGCATTATTGTAAAAATGGGTACAAATAAATCACAGCGAATTTGTTGAAAGCCTATTAGACCCACCATTGACCGTTATTGGAGGCGTGACGTGATTTGTTTACTCCTAAAACATTGGCAAAAATTCTGAACCTTTTCCCACTTTTAGTCTGTAAACCATTCAAAAATCCATCTCTTTTCCGTATATATCGTTCAGTCTATCAAGTGAGACCAGAAAATGAGAATACAACCATAAATAACATATGAAAATACACTGCAAAGTCCCTATTTTAAAAGAAAAACAATCAGTTTTTTCCTCATTATGCACTGGCATGCTACAGATTCTTTTTATACTACACACACTAACCACTCGACCCATCTCTCTCATGTGTTAAGGCCTACAGCTATCTCCGGCAAGACTGAAGCTGCAGAATTCTGGCGTACTATGACGGGACCCGACACGGCTGCAACCCGTAATATTACAAGGACTGACAGTAAAAGGGTTAATACTGACCACATGCATCAACATGGTATTCTACACTGGATAAACCCTAACAAGAAATAACAATTGGTACAGTAATACCAATAATAAGATATACATCTCTACTTATAGAAATAAAAAAAAAACGTTACGGAAGCACGCATATTCTATAACTAATTCATTTGATATCAATCAATCATCTAATCTTTGATACCTTGCCTCCCTCCAAACATTTCAGATACCATAATCTGTATATACTGAAACATCTATTAAGCTTGCAAAACCTTACCTCAATTTTTGCCTGACAAGTGAAAGCAATTCTAACTTGCATTGAAAAACAAAACATGGAAAGAACAAAGAGGCTTCAACCAAGCTATACGGTAAAATTTGAAGAAATGGAGAAACAGAAAAATAGAAAATACAAAAAATTAAAAAAATGAGACAATAATATTTATAAAAAAAAAAAAGCAGCACATGAAAAGGTAAAGCTAAAGAGGCGGCCTGGTAACAGTAATATGAGTAGTTAAAAAAAAGGTCAAGAGTATCCTACATTAATTTCTCTCCAAGCAGCACCATCCCAGGACAGTCTACAATAACTGAGTCCCATCATATGATAAAGGTAATAGCAGTATAAACCAAGCACAGAATAAATCAGTACCTAACATCTTAGCCTGTACGGTCAGCCATCACAAATCTGCGATCAGTTACCAGTTTTCCATCAATAATCCGCACTAATTTTCGATACATCCTTTCAAATTCCCCAGGGCCGCCTTAACCAACCTGCACTACTTGCTGCATGTGTCATTTCCAATTTCTTTTCTTTTTTTCTTCCAATTTCTTTTTTTCACTTTTAGCCCTACCATGTTCCAACAAATAAAAGAAATTCTCATTGTGTAAAGCACATACACGGTATATTAGCCATACAAGAATAAGGTGGCTTTCAAGCCACAGTCCATCGCTATGTCGCCAACTCACTCAGATAAGCGTGACTCGTAAATTTGGGCCTACATATGAGAAGAATAATCTGTGTGGTAAGTGTGCATTATAGAAAAAAAAAAAAAAAATCACTGCAGCATGCGTGCATGATGAGAAAAAATCGGCGGACGCGTGCCATCTGGTGTAAAAACAACAACTTTGCGTGTATTAAGGAAAAAGGGGGGATGGGCAGTTAAAAAATCAATATATTCAGTTAAAAGGGAGAAATTTAAAGAAAGGGAAAGAAAGCAAAAAAGTTTGAGGCTAAGGTTGAAAGGGATTCAAAGACTAACCCAAAAGGGTTCTTTCAGGTATACAAAAGTAAGACTGGGGACAAGATTGGCCCATAAGAGTCTCAGTGTAGTAACCAGTTACCAGTAACCAGTTACCAGTAACCTGTCCGTTGACTCAACGCCCAAACCCGTCTTGAGTCACGGTCTTTTGCTAAAGCTGACACTATTTTCAAAAGCCCCACTACGGGGTACGGGCCAGCCGGCTAGTCAGTTTTACGGTGTAACCAAGGAGATAGGTAGGCTGGCAAGAGCTCAGTCCACGTAAAGTAATTATACGTATAAAGCCTACGTGAGTATTTCTACCTAATCCACGAATCGAACCCCCACATGATAATGGTGACAGCGGTGGGGGGAGCGTGGATTTACGTTTTTAAGGGTAATTCAAGGCGTTTGAAGACTGTTGTGAGTACCCGGCCAGGGTAAAAGGGTTTGAGTCTCCAGCCACAGCTCTACCCTCGCGCACCACCAGCCAGCAGCAGCTACTCCCCTCAAACCTATTGCCTGCAAGCCTGTTGCAGCCGTTTCAGGCTTCCTGGCTTAGTTCGTGTGCTAATTGCTTCAATCTCCGAGGGGTTGGACCCGGATTTTGCAATTAAGCCAGTCAGTAAGCCGGGACTGTGGAAGTGAACGCCAGTCAGCCTATCATCCACCCTGTCTCCTGTCATCCAACTGCTCCTCCGTGCTTTGTGCATCGTTACACGTCTTCCAGTCATCCTTCTGTGGGGTAAGCCAGCCAGCCAACCCAGCTTCTAACCCAGCTGAGAGAGAGAAGTAAGCCACGCGTAAGAAGTAAGCAAGCTCCTCTGAGGTATTGTTTATATCGCTTTGTGCTCCCTGTTGGATGCTAAGAGTGGTTTTTTACCATTCCTGTGGCATAGAGTGGGTTTTTCAAGCCACCTTCGTGGGTGAGTGGGGTGCGCGGCAGACCCCCAGCGTCCCCCCCCACCACTCTCTCCCACTACCCGGGGTGCGCGGCAGAAGCAACCACCCCACCACCACCACCAGCCATCCACTCATCTACCTGTGGTTGTTTGCACCCTTGTACCGGGTCCTAGTACTGTTTTGGCTCACATAATTGGTCAAGAGATTGTAGCTGGTGCCAACGAGATAAAGCCAGTTATGTGAGTTCGCCTAGAACGCACATTTCTTCACGACAACAGTGAGTGTAGGTGACGTCAGCCCTCACCGCGCGGGACACCATACACCCGCCCCCACTAGTACTCACCGTCCGTCTCCTACTCCCGACTTCAGTGATAATTTCCTTGAGACATTTTTCTTGCATTTAAAGACATTTGCGAGTGTGAGACATTTATAGTAAATTGCTTGTGTACTCTAAACCTTGTGTTTTTCAGTGTAAACGCAGTATTCTTTGACTCAGTATTTTTTTACAATATTTTTCAGTGTTTTCACTTATCTTATATTATTTTATTCTGCTGTGTTTTTCTTTATGCTACTCCTGTCTGTAGTAAGTATTATTGTGTAGTGTACCAGTCAGTCACTCTGTGTGAAGTGATTCATTTTTTTTTATTGTATTCTTTCAGCGTTGTATTCTGCAGTGATATTTACCCCAGTATACCAAATTTTCCATTTATTTCTATGTGTGTCATTTTTTTTTTTCGTATGCCAACAGTGTCTCATTCCTCTAATTTTTTCGCAGACTGTGTACCATTATTTTTGCCAGCAAAATTTTGTCGTATCAGTCACAGCAAGATTTTGTTGTATCAGTCACAGCAAGATTTTGTTGTATCAGTCACAGCAGGATTTTGTTGTAAGAATATTTTTTTAATGAAGTGTGCTCCGTCACTGTAAGTGTTATATTCCCTGTTTTGTTCCTGTGTTTTAATTTTTTTCATATTTTTATATTCTTGAAAAAATTCACTCTTGATGCAATTTAAATTACTTTTAAGTAAAGTGTTTTTCTTACTCTGTTTGAGTAAATTGTTTTTGTCTAATTTACAATTAAGAGTTAAAGTGTTCAATCAGTTTATTTTTTTGGTCTGCATATTTTAATTCATTATTTTACCTGAGTTTTCCCAGTGACACTTTATTACTGCAGTGATTGTTTCTACACCTTATTTTGTTGCACTTGTTCTGAAGTAAAATTATTTTTTTTGAAACTGTTCTGCAGTGAATTATTTTCTTTTATTGCTTTTTTTATGATTTATAATTTAATTTTGTCTATGCATTCTTGAAAAAACTTAAATTTCCCAGTTAACAATTTAATAATTTTATTTTACACTTTCACATTGTTTTAAAAAAATTTAATTAATTAATTTTTTTATTAGCAAGAGTAAAGACAGCTCATTTTGAATTTAATTCAGTCTCCAGTAATATTTTTACTTGTATATTTCAATGTAAATTTTTTTTATTTTTGGTCAGTAGTCCTTTAAATTGAGTTTTCTTTCTTCTTGAAAGGTTTTTAGAAATTATTCTGCAAAATTAGTTTGTATATCCTTTCTTTTCAATTCTAGAATTTTATTTTCTTTTTTAAATTGTTCATTATTTTTGCCTTATTTGTTCTCGTGCTACCTTGCCATTATGTCCCCACATCCCGTCAAGTGATACTTTAGTGAATGTCGACACTCAGACCTCTCAGGCTACTACTGCTGGCCCTTGTCAATCAGTCCTCACAGTTCCTTACCGACTGACAGACTGACTCAGACACCGAGATATTATAGTTATACTCGTGATTCCCTTGATGCGTTACCTTTATTAAATGGCCATGTACATAGTCTTGAAGCATGGTTTGCAGCCATTCGTTCTCGTGCTAGTGCTCTAGCTGAAGGTCCTCCTTCAGAGGAAAGCCTTATCGAATTGCTAAAGAAGCTCTTTATCAATCTCCTGCTGCTGTTCACGTTGTTGATCTCCTTGATATGCGAGACTTCAGGAATCTTACTAGGTGGTCACAATATGAGGAACTGATTCGTTCTTCCTTGCCCCAGTAAAAACAGCTTATCCATATGTCGTTCTTAGGGAACTAGTGAATGCTACCCCCCATGAGTACTGAATCGTTGAGGCTTTTTGCTGTTAGATTAGATAAACTTTTATAAATCATTTATCAATGCTGTCCAATCATCATCTTTTCCTCTGAAGAGGCTAAACCATTTACAGAATCAATTGCTAAATAGCAGCTTTTGGAGCAATTAAAAAAACTAATGCCACCTGTTCTGTGTGTCTTATGAGGCTGATCCTCCAACTGTAACGAGGGAACCACTTACAGCCTTAATCATGTACGTCCTTGTGCCCCCAGGGTACTTTCCCTTGTATCAAAAGTAATGTCACAAAATATGCCTCGTCTGCACCACCTCTTGTTTGCGCCACAGAGACAAATCGTAGTCGTCAACCATCTCAGAGATAAACCAAAAACCATGTACAGAGTCGTTATACACCTCGTAGTATTCATAGTACATTCAGAAAAACCCATAGTCGGCGGAATTGTTCAAACTGTGGTTTCCGTGGCCATATTGCAATTAATTGTCCTGATAGTTACCCAAAGAGACGTCGTGCTGATGATGGAGTACTCAGATCTTCCCTACTGTACTTATCATAGAATACATGGACATGACACATCTGAGTGTAATCCCTCTTTTATAACCTTCGGTACTCTAGATCTTTCCGTGGTCGTTCCAACCGCAAAAACCCCGTAGAGGAAACAGATCTCGTGGTTTTCAAAAATAACCAGAACCAGGCCCCATTCATTCAATTCTCAAACTCACCACAACCAGGCTCGTTCTTCCCAGTCGGGGGAATTCGAGCGCCCCAGTCAAACCGCCCCATGGTGACAGTAGGTGATAATGAGAAACACCATCCCCTTCACAACTCCTTTGAAGCCTTAAGCAGTCTCGAGAATGAAAACCCCTGCTGAGGTTGTTGCTTCACATGTCTCTGACACAGATGATTTTGGGGATGGAGTGGGAACAAGTCTTTTTGATGAAAATCCACCTTTTTGTTTGCACTAACTTCCAATGCAACCATAGGCCCTATAGTGCAAGCATTGTTTATAATGCGCCCGTTCAATTGTTCATGGACTTGGTGCGCAAATCAATATTATTAGGTCTAGTTTGTTTAAGGATAAGAAGTTACGACATGTCCTTCTCGTAGAACCGACTCCTGGGTCCTCCCTTAGTGGAGTATCTGGTTCCCACCTGCGTGTCCGAGGTACGACTGCCCTAACCTTTTCTATCCAAGGTAGAGACTTCACTGTTTCCTTCCTTGTTTTTCGACCAGATTACTTTCCTGGTGACCTTTACTGGGATTTGCTTCCATGCGAGATTTACGCATTGTGCTCGACCCTTATCGATGGCATGCACAAATTGACGACTTGATCGTTCCATTCTGGGGTTACCAGCTTGGATCCGAATCTGTTATACTGCTGCAGAGTATGATGTACGGATTAAGTCCTTACAAGCTAATGCATTCTCCAGTAGCGTACCCAAGCGGTCAGGCATGGTAATTCTGTCACTCCCATCAGTGTTCCACCTATACCTTCAGAATTGCAGGATAGCCCGATGCCTCAAGTGCCCCGAGGACGCTAAAGATTGCCTTGAGTGCTCAACCTATCCCTGCAATGCCTGCTAGTTCGAGTAGTAGTTTCTCCACAGGGACGCCTTGTCGGAAAAACAATTACTTGCAACTAGTAATGCCATCTCTGTTGACGTCACATGCCGTCTGCAGAAAGACGTTTCTGTTGCGGCTAGTGCTCTCACTAGAGTGTCTGTCGTTGTTCCTAGTGTTCCAGATGGTGATAAACGTCCTAGTTGACAGTGATTCCTGCAAAGTAAAAGGTCTATTTGTTGAACCATCCTTACATGTTGTAAGAGATGTAAGATCCATTTCTACCTGGCCAAAAACTTCGGGTCACAGTGTTGCCTTAGAGCAAATACCAATCTTGTTGACCTTGTTCACTTTCTTACCCTGTTCAGGTAGAGGATGAGTTGTCACCTGGCCAGTGGGTCGGTGCTATTTCTGCCGGGGAGACCTCATCCCCCTCTGGATCAATCTGTTCCACCAGTTGAGGGAAAGACTTAGCTCCCACTGACTTCCAGATGAAGTCAAGCGTTTGTTGACTCTGTTGAAACAAACGTCGTAAAGCCATTGCTTTACCAGGTGAGAAGATGGGTATAACGAACTTATTGTCCCATCGTATTTCCCCTTGAACTGGTACTAGACCTATCTACATACCTGCGTACAGAATGCCTCATTCACAAGTTGCTGTCGCAGAAGAATTGATCAATCAAATGCTTGATGATGGAGTTATTGCACCTAGCAATTCCCTTGGAATGCACCCTTGATACTAGTACCTAAGAAGGATGGTACTTGGCGTCCAGTAATTGACTTTAGGAAGTTAAAAAGCAAAAACCATTCCCGATTCGCTTTCACTCCCTGTACTGGGTGATCTTTTACGTAAAATTGGAGATAACAAAATCTTTTCAACCCTAGATTTGTTACAAGGGGTTTTGGCAAGTCCCTTCACGAGGACAAACCAAGAGCTAACTGCATTCTCCACTCCTACAGGTCATTATCACTACCTCCGTATGGCATTTGGATTACGATCTTCCCCTATCACGTTCTCAAGGCTCATGACTAATTCTTTAGAGGTCTCATAGGTAATGCACTTATGGTGTACTTAGATGACGTTAATCGTCATGTCTAAAGACGTGGATTTCACACTTGAAAAGACTTGATTTTATACTTGGTAAGCTTGAAGAAGCCAATTTAAAGATCAAACTGTCAAAATGTCAATTTTTCAGATCAGAAATTAAATTTTGGTCACGTAGTCACTTAGAGGGGTTACGACTGACCAAAGTAAAGTAACTGCAGTACTAAATTTTCCAACTCCCAAAACTGCTGATGCCGTAAGATCCTTGTGGGCTTAGCAGGTTTTTATAGATCTTTTATTGCCAATTTTTCTTCCATAGCTGCTCCTCTAACTGAGTTGGCTTTAAAAAAGATGCTCCTTTTGTTTGGACCTTCCGTCAAGAAAGAGCATTCCAAACTCTAAAAGAAAAGCTAACTTCTGCTCCAATTTTGAAAAAAATTTCCAGATTTTTCTAAGCCTTTCTATCTGACAACTGATGCTAGTTCAATTTGGGATAGGTGCCGTACTAGCTCAGAAGACCGATGGCAAGTACAACGCAGTTGCATTTGCTGTCGAGTCTTACAAAGGCCCGAACGTAATTATACAGTAACTGAGCAAGAAGCTTTAGCAATAGTATGGTCTTTAAAGCACTTCCGAGACATTATTTATCAGTACTTGTTCATGTCTTGACAGATCATGCTCCACTGATACCCTTATTCCAGAACAAACAACCTACTGGAAGGTTAGCTAGATGGACCTTGACTATCAAGAGTTCAATCCCACCTTTGAGCATTTACTGGCAAGTCAAATGTAGCGCAGATGCATTATCGCGACCCTGTTAGTATAGTAACTGCAGACCCTCCATTTAGTGCTGAAGATGTAAAAAATGCTCAACGAACAGATCCCATGTGGTCTGGTGTGATTCGATTCCTGCTCAGGAAGATCTTATTTTTGACTGTGAAGCCACCAGCACCCATTAGTGACTTTCTCATGAACCAAGAATTAAATGGGATCGAACGCCGAGTTGGGTACTCCTAGCAGAAGAGTTTTACCAGTTAGTAAATTCCACAGTCACTAGTGAATGTGCCTTACAGCTGTTCACGATGTACCAGGTGTTGCACACCCTGGTATGGATCGTTCAGTTAAAACAAGCCAGATTGAAATACCCTTTTTGGGCCCCGAATGGCAACTGATATTTCTGAGTATGTTAAGAAATGTAGTGTCTGCATTTCAACATAAAGGCAATGTAATGGTCCTAATCCAATCCAAGTATATCCAACTATAGCGAACCCTTTTGGGAAAAAAGTTGCGCTAGATTTGTTAACTAATTTCCAAAGTTCCCTCCAAGGTAAAAAAACATCTGTGTGTTATGGTAGACCATTTCACCAGATATTGCGAGTTAGTTCCTATTGCAGATAAGACTGCCGAGACAGTAGCTAAAAGCGTTTAAAGAAACGCATTATCTGCAGGCATACCACCCCTAAGTCCCTAGTAACAGATAATGGAGGTGAATTCTGTAATGAAATTCTTGAAAATTAGTGTACCTTGTACAAGATCACTAAATCCACCATTGTTCCTCATCATCCTGCCAGCAATGGGTTAGCGGAACGAACCAATAAGAAAGTACTTGATTTTCTTGAGAGCCACTATCAATCCCCAATAGTGGAACTTGGGATGAAGTTATACTGTGTGCAGTGTGCTATAAATTCTGCTTACAATGTTTCTATAGGTGACACTCCACACATTATGCATTGTACGGTGTAGATTTAAAAGTTTGCCTTTGAGTTGTTATATTCTAATCCGAACCAAATTATAACCCTGATGATTTTTGTAGCAACTCGTACCAGCTTAGCTCAAAGTGTTTTTAGAAGAATCCGTGAAAAAACTTCATAAATCAACAGCTGAATTTACAAGAGTCGCAAATACTCGAGTAAAGCCATCCAAAATCAAAGTAGGTTCGAGAGTTATGCTGACTAATTTTTACAAACGTCTGCAATGCCAAAGCTTGATCAAAAGTTTGTTGGTCCTTATCGGGTAGTTGAAAATATCACGGTAATAAGTATAAGGTTAGAGAGATTAGTACTGGTCAGTATAAAGAATCGCATTTTGGATCATATGAAGTTAGTATGTATGATAAAGATGTTCCAACCCAGACTAATGTGACAGACTCTGACAATCCTCCTGATCCTGTACTTCTTCCTCTGATACTCAGTCAGATGATCAACCTGGAAAGTCGTTATTCCCTACGTACCGACAGGTATTGAGAAATCCTCAAGTATCTTTGTAACTTCCAATTCAGATTTGCCTCAAATACAGCATGAGTTAGCCATGCTACAGAGTTTGATCCTCCCAGAGATGACACCCATTCTGCATATGCCAATCTTACCCTAGCAGAGTTGGGTTAAATGTAAAATAACCTGTATAGATGAATAATTACAGTATCAACTTATCAGTATTCAAGAATTTTTTTTTTTTGTGTTCATGTTCTCTCCCCATTCTGAGGTTAACAGTCTAGATTTGCGTTTGCACCGAATCTGCCTTTCTGTTAAACACTCTTTCTTTGTATATATTCCTTCCTCAGAATCCATAGATCACACGAATACAGATCGATCGATCAAATTTTTGTTTTTATCACTTTTTAATCTCAATGTTGAGTTAGTTGTTCATTTGTTGAGTTTTTTAAATTGTACTATAGTATACCTTGTATTTCATTACAGTTCAGTTACGTAAGCTTTCATTCCAATGTTTCTACTTATGTATCTATAATGTTTCATGTTGTGTACTTTGACATTGTATAGAATCAGCCCAAGCCGTATACCTGCCATCTCTAGTTTGTATTAGTTGTATGTCGGGACGACATACGTTAGCGTCGCCGAGCTCTCAGTAGTAGTAACCAGTTACCAGTAACCAGTTACCAGTAACCTGTCCGTTGACTCAACGACCAACCGTCTTGAGTCATGGTCTGTGCTGAGCTGACACTATTTTCAAAAGACCCACTACGGGGTACTGGCCAGCCGGCTAGTTAGTTTTACGAGTGTAACCAAGGAGATAGGTACGGCTGGCAAGAGCTCTGTCCACGTAACAGTAATTATACGTATAACAGCCTACGTGAGTATTTCTACCCTAATCCACGAATCGAACTCCCACATGATAAGAGTAACTCTGGTCAGATCACTGACAGTGATAAGGATATGTGTGAAATTCTCAATACCTACTTCCTCTCAGTTTTCACCCAGGAAAATACTAGCAATATTCCTGAAATAATAGATCATGTAGAACAGGATGATAATAAACTAAGCACAATCGTGGTAACTAGTGACATGGTCCTCAGACAAATAGAGAAACTAAAACCTAACAAATCCCCAGGTCCTGATGAACTGTTTGCAAGGGTGTTAAAGGAATGTAAAGAGGAACTTAGCATACCTTTGGCTAATCTTTTTAACATATCACTACAAACTGGCACAGTGCCTGATAAGTGGCAAATGGCAAATGTAATACTTATTTACAAGGCAGGTGACAGGTCCTTGGCTTCGAACTATAGACCAATACGCCTTACCTCCACAGTGGGAAAATTTATGGAATCAATAATTGCCTAAGTAATTCGTAGCCATTTTGATAAGTACAGATTGATTAATGAATCTCAACACGGTTATACAAAGGGGCGTTCCCGTCTTAAGAATTTACTGACTTTTTTCACTAAGGTGTTTGAGGAGGTCATCATGGTAAAGAATATGATATTGTGTTATAAGACTTCAGTAAGGCTTTCGATAGAGTTCCACACCAGAGGCTATTGAGGAAACTTAAGGCACACGGAATAGGAGGAGAAATTTTTTCCTGGGTAGAGGTATGGCTGACAAATAGGCAGCAGAGAGTTTGCATAAAAAGGGAAGAAATCAGAAAAGAGGGCACGTCACAAACAGTGTCCTCAGGGTCTGTGTTGGGCCCGTTTTTGTTCACAATTTACATAAACAACCCTAGATGAGGGAATAAATAGCGACATAAAACAAATTTTCGGGTGACACCCAAAATAGGCCGTCCAATTCATTCTAATGAGGACACTAGAGCACTCCAGGACGATTTGAATAGACTGATGCAATGGTCAGAGAAGTGGCAGATGCAGTTTAATTGACAAATGCAAAGTTCTAAATGTTGGATAGGTAAATAACCATGCCACATATAAACTAAATAATGTAGATTTTTAATACTACCGATTGCAAAAAGGATTTAGGAGTTTGGTTAGCAGTTATCTAAAACCAAGACAACAGCGCATTGGGTGTTCGAAATAAAGCTAACAGAATTCTTGGCTTCATATCTAGAAGTATAAATATAGAAGTCCTCAGGTTGTTCTTCAACTCTATATATCCTTGGTTAGGCCTCATTTAGACTATGGGTGCTCAGTTCTGGTCACCCTATTACAGGTGGACATAAATGCTCTGGAAAACGTACAGAGGGGATGACAAAAGATGATCCCATGTTCAGAAATCTTCCCCATGAGGATAGACTGAGGGCCCCGAATCTGCATTCTCTCAAAAGGCGTAGAATTAGGGGGGGTATGATCGAGGTGTATAAATGGAAAACAGGAATAAATAAAGGGGATGTAAATAGCGTGCTGAAAATTTCCAGCCAAGACAGGGCTTGCAACAATGGTTTCAAGTTCGAAAAAATTCAGAATCAGGAAGGATATAGGAAAGCACTGGTTTGGTAATAGAGTTGTGGATGAGTGGAACAAACTCCCGAGTACAGTTATTCAGGCTAAAACGTTGTGTAGTTTTAAAAATAGGTTAGTAAATTCATGGTGGGTGTGGGTGAGTGTGAGTTGGACCTGACTAGCTTGTGCTGCTGGGTCTGGTGCCGTGCTCCTTCCTTGAGTGGTGACCAGACTGGGTGGGTCATTGGGCTAATCCGGGGGAAGGGGGAGTATTGGGTTATTCCGGGGAGGATGGGGGGCATGGACCTGCTCTGCATTTGTCAGTAGGCCTGTTGCAGTGTTCCTTCATTCTCATGTTCTTATGCTCTTAATATGATTCATTCTTTAGAACTTTATCTCTACTCAGAAAAGATTTACAAGATATCGGGAGGAATTCATAATTCTTCACTACCTAAAAGAAGCAATACACCCAAATATTGAGCCCCAAGAATCATTGGCTAAAAAAAACTGTTAAAAATGCCCACAGTAATGTGTTAAATGGTGGGGTAGCCGACACACACTGTCACATAAGACAATCCTACCGGATACTTCAAGGTCGACAAAGTGTGAAAAAACAAATAAGGCGATTGCATTACTTGTCGTCACTACGATATGTGAGTATGTCAGTATCCAGGTCCACCTCCATATTCCTCTGAACGAGTATGTCATGTTACTCCATTTGAGGTGATAGGTGTAGATTACACTGGACCAATAATTTTGACTAAAGTAGTTGACAAAGTTCCCCTCAAGGTGTACATCTGTTTGTTCACTTGTGCTACGACTAGAGCAGTACATCTAGAAGTAGCCACTGACATGTCTCCCCGAAACCTTTATCAAACTATTCAATAGGTTTGCAGCCGGAAAAAAGCGTGTCCCAGACTGATAAAATTTTTGAAATGCAATGAACTTTGTTGCTGGTGCTGCATATATAAGCAAGGTTTTTGATCAGCCAGGGGACAACAGATACTGAATCAACGTAAGTTGTCGTTGGAGACACATTCCTCCCAAAGCTCCATGGCAAAGTGGATTTTATGAAAGAATGATAGGCATCATTAAAACATTGTTTAAGGAAGATCTTCATCATTGGTTTTTAAACAACTTAGAAGATTTCACACAGTCATGATTGAAATAGAAAATAGAGTCAACAACAGACCTCTAACTAATGTTACCAACGATCTGGACAATTTAGAAGTGTTAGGTCCATCTCATTTACTCCACAGCACAAGGCTCGAACCTGTTCCTCCTATGAATGATAAAGAAATCATAGAGAATCCTACTTATTTTGAATCTGAGCAGTTCAGATGTAAATTTAAACACCTTAATAAAGTGACTGAACATTGGAAGAAAATTTGGTGAGAAGACTAACTCACCTTAAGCAAAAAACATCAGGTCCTTAAGACCTGGTGACATAGTGATTATTGACAATGATGGTCCGAGGTCCCAATGGTCTCTTGCAAAAATAGTGACCATATATCCTGATGCAAATGGAACCGTCAGGACTGCTGATGTTTTGAGCAAGGGTGTAGTGAATAAGTGGACAACAGATAAACTAGAGCTGTTAGAATTACACAGTGCTGAAAACAAAAGTAGTGATTCTCCAGAAACCCCATAGATTAAAGCTGTTCAGAAAAGACAATCAGCAGTGGTGGTGAGTGAGAAAATCAAATTAATGTTAAGAGATGAATAGGTCACCCGAGGCAAACTTTCGCCTGCCCCCCAGTGTGGAGAAAACTTCTCCAGAAGGGAGAGGGGTATCAGCCCTTTCAGCCCCTTTCAGCCCCCTGAGGGACTCAACCCTCTCAGAAAGGGCAAATGGCATCCTGCTTTTCATCAACAATTTAATATGAAGCAAATGCATTACTAACGTGTAGCAGAGCATAGTCATGCCGCCTCCTTTTGCACCACCGTGTTCATTAAAATACGATTGACAGTGAAATGAGAAAAGGGACTCTCTTCAATTTGGCAGGAAAAGTACAGGAAAACCCTGCATCACTTTAACTGCTATGTGGGGCAATAATGAACTGTTGTTGATGAGCAGATACCAGAAAATCTATCACTTGTATTGAACATTGTGATGAAGTCAAGTAAGAAAGGAAATATGCTGAAGTCAGCGATTTAGGGCCAAAGTGCAGGGATGAGGCGAGATTGGTTTCCAGGGACATACGGGAAGCATGTGTTTGAGCGAGCATTGACCATAACAAAGGAACTATAGTGCAGTGCATTCTCGACCTTTTAACCCCTAAATGGTCCAAACGTATATATACGTTTTTACCGCTAGTGCCCCAAACGTATATACTATACGTTTTGTCATACATTCAACATTGCCATGATAAGCCTGAGTCGCCTAGACATGAGAGAATGGGTGTGCACACTCACTGTGCACCATATTAAAATAATTGGGGATGCCTGGGTACCATATGCTCTTTTTCCTATTAAAAAAAAAAAAAAAAAAAAAAAAAAAAGATTTTTTTTCTCAAAAAATTTGGGGCACTACGCAAGAGAACGTATATATACATTTGGACCATTTACGGGTTAATTGACAATCTCAACAATTCGCAGTAGAACTATGATACAGTGAAGTGGGACAGGTCTTCCTGCTGCGAAATACCGTGAAACAAAGACTAATCTTGATCTTAGTGTAGTGTAACAGTGTTGCGAACAATCTTCAGAGAGAGTGAGTGCATTGTAAGACACTATTACTTTGATCAAGACAACGGATATTGGGGTAATTCCCTACCACAAGCCAGGGAAAACCTTGTAGGTCTGATATATATACCCAGGTAAGTCTAGCAAGTTATGAGCCTATTTAGGTCGGCTGTTAGAGCACATGGCCAGGGCACAGCATGTCTGGATTACCAAATATCCTGTTATTCATGGCCATTGAGCCCAAAAAAAAGTAAGTAATCATCTAATCAGCATTGTACCAGTGAATTGATATGAAACATATGCTCCTTTAGGGCAATTATATATTCAAGATTACTTGATTTCCCACAGCCCAAAGGTGGTAGCATCAACAGCTCGTGGAAAATGACCAGAGGCTGCTGCGGAATGTTGAGCCGTCATTCAAGCTAAGTACCTTTCTACAGTCCTTTAACTTGCTTGTCTCTACATGCTCCATATCCCTTAACCCCTTGACTGTCGCAACCCCAAATCTTGAAGTGCCTCCTGGTGTCGAAAATTTTTTGAAAGAAAAAAAAAAAAAATTATGAAGTGATAGAGAATCTTTTCCCGATGGTAATGACACCAAAAGAGCAAAATTTACGGAATTACACTCTCGCAAAGTTAGCAACCTCGGCGATATTTACGAATTGGCGATTTTGCCCACTTTGAGCCCTATTTTCGGCTAATAATCCATTGTTCCAGTCACCCAAACTCATAACTATATCTTTAGAACTCTTTTTGTTCTATTGACCGCGTACAAGAAACTGCCTATTTACCAATTTCAACTACCCAATAACGTGGTCAGAAATTTGCAATTTGGCCAATTTCACGCAAATTAAAGAATATGCCAATTTCAAAATAGGGTTCAGAATGAACAATGCAGACATTCCTGGCTCTAAAATAACATTTTCTTTGTTTATCAGTCAAGTCTCCAGGCCCCTCTGATATTACTCTTGCTTTCTGTTTTGAATTTTTATTTGAACAAAAAACAGAAGATTTACTGTTATGTAGACTACTGCAATATTGTAATAATTGTATAAATAATGCAAACCCATTCATGACTGCATATTAGAGTGGCTACTTGGACATTTATTGGACAATGATATCATTTGTTTACTTATGAACATTGGCAAAAATCAACATTTCCCCGACTTTGAGCTCCATTTCAAGGTTCTTTTCATAGTAAAACCAATCAAAATCACCTCTATTTCTATAATATGTTTTCGATTCTATCAAATGAGACCACGAAAACGATAATACAACCATAAATACTATACGAAAATACACCGCAAAGTCGGCGTTTTAGTCCAAAAACACGGTCGGAGTTTTTTTTTTTCTCACTATGCACTGTGTGCTGCAGGATTTTTTTTATATGGTGCACACTGACCACAGACCCATTCTTTCACATATGGGCCTACCAGCTTTCTCCTGCCTGATTTGAAGCCACTAGAGTTTTTGAGCATATACAGTGGATCCCCGGTTTACGATATTATTTCATTCTAGAAGTATGTTCAGGTGCCAGTACTGAACAAATTTGTTCCCATAAGGAATATTGTGAATTAGATTAGTCCATTTCAGACCCCCAAACATACACGTACAAACGCACCTACATAAATACACTTACATAATTGGTCACATTGGGAGGTGATCGTAAACCGGGGGGGGTCCACTGTATACGTCAAACACGGTGGCTCGTTAAGACATATATATATGACAGAAAACAGTCAAAGGGTTTAAACAGCATATTAAGGGTGTAGTGATTCAGACTTGGATCTCTGAGTGAAACTAGCATCAATAACCTAGAACTATGTGGGTGACACAGTTGGTCAAATACTGCCACACTTACCATACTCCATTCACGAGCCTTCTGCGTGAGACGTGTAATATCCTTCTCCAAGCAATAAAGTGCACCAATAAATGCACCAATACTCACTCCTGCTACCATATCTATAGGAATGCCCACTTCCTGAAAGCATTAAATATAGACTAAATTAAAAACATAATACAATATAGCTGCAAGTGACATAAAATTAACAATACTGTGCACAAATAACCAACACATAGAAGAGGGGAGCTTATGACGACATTTCGGTTCAACTTGGACCATTTACAAAGTTACAGACAGAAACATCATAAGCTCCTCTCTTCTATGTGCAGGTTATTTGTGCATTCCACTCAGTGTTGTATCTTTTTGTTCTCTTAACATTACAGTAACTCTCTCTTCCATATTCCAAAGCAGTTTAAATATCTATCACTAAGTGTTGTACTTTATTAATCCTGAACCAGGTGTTGTACTGTATTAACCCTTTCACTGTCAAGACCCCTGTTCACAAATTTGCACTCGGTGTTGATTAAAAAAAAAAAAAAAAAATTGTTTTTCTTACAAAATGACAGAGAATCTTTTCCCGATGGTAATGACACCAAAAGTATGAAATTTGACGATAAACTTAAGGAATTACACTCACGAAGTTAGAGGTCTCAGTGATGTTTACGCATCAGCAATTTTGCCCACTTTGAGCCCTATTTTCGGCTAATTCCACTTTTCCAGTCGACCAAACTCATAGCTATTTCACTAGAACTCCTTTTATTCTATTGACTGAGTACAAGAAACTGCCCATTTACTGATTTCAACTACCCAATAAAGTGATCAGAAATTCATAATGTGGCCAATTTCAAAATAGGGTCCAGAATTAACAATGCAAACATTCCTAGAGCTAAAATAACATTTTATCTGTTCATCAGTCACATCTCAGGCCCCTTTTATATTACACTTGCTTTCCATTTTTAATTTTTATTCACACAAAAAATAGATTTGTTATGCATTATTGTAAAAATGGTACAAATAGAATCAGCGAATTTGTGAAAGCCTATTAGCCCCACCAGTTGAGTGTATTGGAGGCGTGACGTGATTTTTTTTACTCCTAAACATTGGCAAAAATTTAACCTTTCCACTTTTAGTCTGTAAACCATTCAAAAATCCATCTCTTGTTCCGTAATATATCTTTCATTCTATCAAGTGAGACCAAGAAAATGAGAATACAACCATAAATACTATATGAAAATATACTGCAAAGTCACTATTTTAAAAGAAAAACAATCAGAGTTTTTTCTCATTATGCACTGCATGCTACAGGATTCTTTTTATACTACACACACTAACCACTCAGACCTATTCTCTCATGTGTAGGCCTACCAGCTTTCTCCGGCAAGACTGGAAGCTGCTAGAATTTTGGCGTACTATTACGGGACCGACACTGGCTTGCAACCCGTAATATTACAAGACTGACAGTAAAAGGGTTAATACTGAACCACATGCATCTACATGTATTCTACACTGATTAAACCTAACAAGAAATAACATATTGTACATTAATACCAATAATAGATATACTATCTCTACTTTAGAAAAAAAAAAAATGTTACGGAAGCAAGCATATTCTATAACTTATTCATTTTGATACCAATCAATCAACTAATCTTTGATACCTTGCTCCCTCCTAACATTTCAGATACCATAAGCTGTTATTACTTTTAAACATCTATTAAGCTTTCAAAACCTTTCCTCAATTGTTTGCCTGTACAAGTGAAAACAATTCTAACTTGCATTGAAAAACAAAACATTGGAAAGAACAAAAGGAGGCTTCACCAAGCATATACTGTAAAATTGAAAAAATGGAAAAGGGAAAAAGAAAAATAGAAAATAAAAAAAATTAAGAAATGAGACAATAATATTTTATAAAAAAAAAAAAGCAGCACATGAAGAAAGCTGAAGAGGCTGCCTGGTAAACAGTAATATGAGTAGTTAAAAAAAGGGCAAGAGTATCCTATTAATTTCTCCAAGATGCACCTCCAGACAGTCTAACATTAACTGATCATCATACGATAAAGGTAATAGCAGTAGTAAACCTAGCACAGAATAATCAGTACCTAACATCTTAGCCTGTACGGTCAGCCCTCACAAATCTGGCGATCAGTTATCCAGTTCCATCAATAATCCGCACTAATTTTTGAGTAGCATACTTTCAAATTTCCCAGGGCCGCCTTACCAACCTGCCACTACTTGCTGCAAAGTGTCATTTTCCAATTTCTTTTTCTTCCAATTTCTTTTTCACTTTTAGCCCTGCCATGGTTCCCAAAAAATAAAAGAAATTCTCATTGTGTAAAGCACATACACTGTATATTATCCATAAAAGTAAGGTGGCTTTCAAGCCACTGTCAGCGTATGGCCAACTCACTCAGAAACGTGACCGGGGAATTTGGGCCTAATAGAGAGAATAATCTGTGTGGTAAGTGTGCATTTTATAAAAAAAAAAATCCTGCAGCATCGTGCATATGAGAAAATCGGCGACCGTGCTCTGGGTAAAAAAAACAACTTTGCGGTGTATTTTCTATCATAAAACCCTCCAAAAAAAAATAGACTTACTTTTTTTATCTGAAAATTCTCCCTAATCTCACTTACACTCACCAAATGACGTAAAAATAAAAGTCCAAAATAGATATAGCCAAAAAATCTAAGTTAGTCCCAAAATTTTCCCCGAATTTTCCCTATAGGAGCTTTAATAAAACTGTGTACATGCCAAGACAAAAAATTCCCCATTACAAATTTACAATTGTAATACTTTCAGTGGGCCCCCCGGTTTCGCGGCATCGACTTTCTGAAATCCACTTTCGGGAAGTTTTTTTTTTGGAAAATTTACCTGCGGTTCGTGATTGGATCTTTATTTTGCGACCGTTGGTAGCAACGCCCGTCATCGTGCACACAAAAACCGTTTCCACACCATTCACACTCTGTGCCATTTCTTTCCGCCGTGACACAATACATTACATAAAACAAAAAAACCATTGTTTTTTGTGTTTGCAACTGCTAAATAAGTCACCATGGGCCAAGGAAACTAGTGCAAGCCCTTTAGTAAAGGAAGCGAGGAACCACGGTGGGAATTCAAAAAGGAAATACAAATTTGCAAAATATGAGAGCGGAGTGTGTGTTACAGAACTTGCCAGGATGTATGGAAAACCCCCATTCAACCATCACTTCGAACATGGCGAAGGGAAAGGAAATAAAGTGTGCTGTTGTCACAAAAGGGGTAGATATGTCGACAAAAAAGAGAGCGCAAATCCTCGAAGAAGTGGAAAGGTTATTGTTGGTGTAGATTGCCCAAAAACATTTAGCAAGAGATAGTATTATGCAGTCAATAATATGTGAAAAGGCAAGGCAGTTGCATGATGATCTCGTAAAGAAAATGCCTGCAACGAGAGGTGATGCTTGTGATTTTAAGGCCAGCAAAGGTTGGTTTGAGAGATTTAAGAGCGTAGTGGCATTCACAGTGTGATAAGGCATGGTGAGGCTGCCAGTTCTGACAAAAAAGCAGCTGAGAAGTTTGTACAGGAGTTTAAGGAGTGCGCAGACACTGGAGAATTCAAACCCCAACAAGTGTTTAATTGTGATGAACAGGCCTCTTTTGGAAGAAAATGCCAAAGAGGACCTACATCAAAAGGGGGAAACGGCACTCCCGGGACACAAGCTATGAAGGATAGGCTTACTCTCATTTTTTGTAGTAATGCTAGTGGGGATTGCAAAGTAAAGCCTTTACTGGTTTTATCATTCTGAAAACCCCAGTGTTTTCAAGAAAACAGTGTCACCAAAAGTAATTTGTGTGTGATGTGGAAGGAAAACAGTAAGGCATGGTCACAAGGGGAATTTTCCTGACTGGTTTAATGAAATGTTTTGCCCCAGTGGAAGAAACACCTCCTGGAAAATAAAATGCCACTCAAGTGCCCCCCTGATAATGGACAATGCTCCTGCTCATCCCCCCAGACTTGGAAGAGCAAATAGTGGAGGAGTTTAGTTTTATCACAGTGAAGCCTTGCCCCCTAATACAAAAACCTCTCATCCAGCCCATGGACCACAGGTCATTTCAAACTTCAAAAAACTGTACACCAAAGCAGTTTCAAAAGTGCTTTAAAGTCCCCTCTGACACTGAATTGACCCAAAAGGAGTTCGGAAAAGATCACTTCAATATCCCCCACTTGCTAAACCTATAGGTAAGGCGGGGAAAGGAGTGATTGCAGAACTTTGAATTCTGTTTGGAAAAATTGTGGCCAGAATGGTACAAGAGGGGATTTTGGGGGGTTTTGGGGGCTGCCCCTAAGGAGCCTATGCCATTGTGGAATTATGGGGCTGGGGAGCCCCTGGGGTTGGAGGTGGTGGTAGAATTGGAAGATTTGGTGGTGACCACAGGGAAAAGGCAAACCCTGAAGGCCAAGAGCTTTATCTGCAACAGAAGAGATCACAGCTCAGGAAATTGCTAGAGAGGGGGAAGAGAAGGGGAGGAAAGGGGGCCTTCTTCAAAGATTATGGACATTTTGAAAAGTAGACTGAAATGCAAAAAATTTATGGAGAAATTCACCCCGACAAAGCTTTGAGGCCCTATTTGGGAACATTTTACAATGACAGTTGTGTCCCCTTTCAGAAAATCTTAAAAAAACGCCAGAAACAGAGCCTTGGACAGAATTTTGTGGACAGGGGTCCCCTGCTCCAAGTTGTTCCCAGTGTCTTTAAAAAACAAAGAAGGGGAAGTAACCCCGTAAGGATTGGGGGCCGAAATCCAAAAAGGGGGAAAAATTCTCCTTCCAAACAATAGTGTCACCTTTTTCCTATCCCTTTCCCCCTGTCTTCCCCCACCCAGAAGTCTTCAGTAAAGGTAAGTGTAATGTTCCCTTATTTTTTATAGTAGTATTGATTTTCATTTTTTCAGAATCTTTATTTAAATTTTAAAAAAAAAAAAAAAAAATTATTTTAATATTTTTGGGTGTCTGGAACGGATTAATTTTTTTTCCATTTTTTCTTTTGGGGGGAAAAAGGTTTCGCCTTTGGCAATTTCGTTATTCGGCAGACACTTGGAAAGGAAAATTTAAACACGAAATCAGTGGGCCACTGTATTATTTTTGTTTGTACTACCTCACATTAACAATCCCAAAAATCCTGCATTACCTAACTTTTTATCTATGTTCCCTAATGTGTCAATTAGAGTAAGAATTAGGGTTAGTCGCCCAAAATCCCAGGGTGCAGTGGGCTTTTTTTGTAATAATATTTTTTTATGTAAAAAACACATTTTTAAACACGCATTGCAAAGGAAAAACGTTTTTTTTTTTCCGGGGGTATTCTCCTTTTTTGGGGGTTCATTTTTGGAATTGGGAATTTACGAAAATATAGATTTTTTTTTGATTTCATGCAAATACCCTTTAACTTGGGTCAAAAAAAAGTGGAAATTTCAATTCTTGCCAATGTTTAAGAGTTTT
>NC_069404.1:80264418-80355203 GCF_026875155.1 Cherax quadricarinatus
TGCCCCCAAAGGACAAAGTTCTTTGTCTCCACAGACTCCAAAATTGCACCACTCACCCTTTTCCCTTCATCAATTCTATGATTCACCTCATCTTTCATAGACCCATCCACTCCCAAATTTTCTGAACACGTTCACCTCCTCCATATCTCTCCCTCCAATCTGATATCCAATCTTTTCATCACCTAATCTTTTTGTTATCCTCATAACCTTACTCTTTCCTGTATTCACTTTTAATTTTCTTCTTTTGCACACCCTACAAAATTCATCCACCAATTTCTGCAACTTCTCTTCAGAATCTCCCAAGAGCACAGTGTCATCAGCAAAGAGCAACTGTGACAACTCCCACTTTATGTGTGATTCTTTATCTTTTAACTCCACGCCTCTTGCCAAGACCCTCGGATTTACTTCTCTTATAACCCCATCTATAAATATATTAAACAACCACGGTGACATCACACATCCTTGTCTAAAGCCTATTTTTACTGGGAAATAATTTCCCTCTTTCCTACATACTCTAACTTGAGCCTCACTATCCTCGTAAAAACTCTTCACTGCTTTCAGTAACCCACCTCCTACACCATACACCTACAACATCTGGCACATTGCCCCCCTATCCACCATGTCATATGCCTTTTCCAAATCCATAAATGCCACAAAGACCTCTTTAGCCTTATCTAAATACTGTTCACTTATATGTTTCACTGTAAATACCTGGTCCATACACCCCCTGCCTTTCCTAAAGCCTCCTTGTTCATCTGCTATCCTATTCTCCATCTTACTCTTAATTCTTTCAATAATAACTCTACCATATACTTTACCAGGCATACTCAACAGACTTATCCCCCTATAATTTTTGCACTCTCTTTTGTCCCCTTTGCCTTTATACAAAGGAACAATGCATGCTCTCTGCCAATCCCTCAGTACCTTACCCTCTTCCATACATTTATTAAATAATTGCACCAACCACTCCAAACTATATCCCCACCTGCTTTTAACATTTCTATCTTTATCCCATCAATCACGGCTGCCTTACCCCCCTTTCATTTTACCTACTGCCTCACGAGCTTCTCCCACACTCACAACTGGCTCTTCCTCACTCCTACAAGATGTTATTCCTCCTTGCCCTATACACAAAATCACAGCTTCCCTATCTTCATCAACATTTAACAATTCCTCAAAATATTCCCTCCCTCTTCCCAATGCCTCTAACTCTCCATTTAATAACTCTCCTCTCCTATTTTTAACTGACAAATCCATTTGTTCTCTAGGCTTCCTTAACTTTTTTAATCTCACTCCAAAACTTTTTCTTATTTTCAATAAAATTTGTTCATAACATCTCACCCATTCTCTCATTTGCTCTCTTTTTACATTGCTTCACCACTCTCTTAACCTCTCTCTTTTTCTCCATATACTCTTCCCTCCTTGCATCACTTCTACTTTGTAAAAACTTCTCATATACTAACTTTTTCTCCCTTATTACTCTCTTTACATCATCATTCCACCAATCGCTCCTTCCCTCCGCACCCACTTTCCTGTAACCACAAACTTCTGCTGAACACTCTAACACTACATTTTTAAACCTACCCCATAACTCTTTCGACACCGTTGCCTATGTTCTCATTAGCCCATCTATCCTCCAATAGCTGTTTATATCTTACCCTAACTGCCTCCTCTTTTAGTTTATAAACTTCACCTCTCTCTTCCCTGATGCTTCTATTCTCCTTGTATCCCATCTACCTTTTACTCAGTGTAGCTACAACTAGAAAGTGATCTGATATATCTGTGGCCCCTCTATAAACATGTACATCCTGAAGTCTACTCAACAGTCTTTTATCTACCAATACATAATCCAACAAACTACTGTCATTTCGCCGTACATATGAAAGGGGGTAAGGCAGCCGGGATTGATGGGATAAAGATAGAAATGTTAAAAGCAGGTGGGGATATAGTTTTGGAGTGGTTGGTGCAATTATTTAATAAATGTATAGAAGAGGGTAAGGTACTAGGATTGGCAGAGAGCATGCATAGTTCTTTTGTATAAAGGCAAAGGGGATAAAACAGAGTGCAAAAATTATAGGGGGATAAGTCTGCTGAGTATACCTGGTAAAGTGTATGGAAGAGTTATTATTGAAAGAATTAAGAGTAAGACGGAGAATAGGATAGCAGATGAACAAGGAGGCTTTAGGAAAGGTAGGGGGTGTGTGGACCAGGTGTTTACAGTGAAACATATAAGTGAACAGTATTTAGATAAGGCTAAAGAGGTCTTTGTGGCATTTATGGATTTGGAAAAGGTGTATGACAGGGTGGATACGGGGGCAATGTGGCAGATGTTGCAAGTGTATGGTGTAGGAGGTAGGTTACTGAAAGCAGTGAAGAGTTTTTACGAGGATAGTGAGGCTCAAGTTAGAGTATGTAGGAAAGAGGGAAATTATTTCCCAGTAAAAGTAGGCCTTAGACAAGGATGTGTGATGTCACCGTGGTTGTTTAATATATTTATAGATGGGGTTGTAAGAGAAGTAAATGCGAGGGTCTTGACAAGAGGCATGGAGTTAAAAGATAAGAATCACACACAAAGTGGGAGTTGTCACAGCTGCTCTTTGCTGATGACACTGTGCTCTTGGAGATTCTGAAGAGAAGTTGCAGAGATTGGTGGATGAATTTGGTAGGGTGTGCAAAAGAAGAAAATTAAAGGTGAATACAGGAAAGAGTAAGTTTATGAGGATAACAAAAAGATTAGGTGATGAAAGATTGAATATCAATTGGAGGGAAAATTTTGGGGGGAAGGTGAATGTTTTCAGATATTGGGAGTGGACGTGTCAGCGGGGGGTTATGAAAGATAGGTGAATCATAAAATTTGATGAGGGAAAAAGAGTGAGGGGGTGCACTTGGGAGTCTGTGGAGACAAAGAATTTTGTCCTTTGGAGGCAAAGAGGGGAATGTATGAAGTTATTTTCCAACGCCTTATAGGGGGTGTAAGCATGGGTGATGAATTTGCACAGAGAAGGCTGGAGCAGTGGGATGTCATGCTGGGGGCAATGTGTGGTGTAAATATAATGCGAAGAATTCTATTTGGGAATTTGGGGGAGGTGCGGTTTACCAAAAACTGTGTCCAGAGGGCTGGGGAAGGATTTTTGAGGTGGTTTGGACATTAAAGAATGGAGCAAACAGAATGCTCAAGAGTGTATCATCTGTAGTGGAAAGGGAAGGCGGGGTAGGGTCGGCTAGGAAAGGTTAGAAGGGGGTAAAGGGGGTTTTGTGTGCGGGGGCTTGGACTTCCAGCAGGTATGCTGAGGTGTTTGATGGGAATAAAGGGGAGACAAAGGGTTTTTTATAATATTTGGGTTTCTTTGGGTGTGAGCAAAGTAACTTTTATGAAGGGGTTCAGGGAAACCCGGCAGGGGGCCTTGACCCCTGGGAGGGGAAAGTACAGTGCCTCACCTGAAGGAGGGGGTTAATTTGCAGTTTAAAAACTTAGTGTAAAGCACCCTTCGGGGCAAGACAGTGTGGAGTGAATGTTTGGGGGAAAAGTTTTTCTTTTTTCGGGCCACCCTGCCTTGGTGGGAATTCGGCCATTGTGATAATAAAATAATAAAAAAAATAATACTTGTATATTTAATTTATCCTCTTTTTCAAAAAATATTTATTCCCTAAAAACAAACCCCTTTCTATACAAATTTCAATCAAAGGGCCCCCCCATTATCATTTACCCCTGGCACCCCAAATTCCCTACCACCCCTCTTAAAAGGGGTTTCTCCTATTTTTAGCAATTCGGGTCCCCTACCAAAAATTACTCTCTCACTTGGTTCAAAGGCCCCTTAATTTTTTAACATTCCCAAAATTCCCCTTTTCTCCTCTACATTCCTCTCTTTCCAGGTGCATACACGCTTATTAGACCCACTTTCGCACCAACCTTTACTTTAATCCACATAATTCTTGAATTTTACACAACATATTTTCTTTCTCCTTCCCTAAATGATCCTTCAACATTTTGCTACCCTTCCTTTGCCTAACCTTCAGATACTCCATTTTATTTCCCCCCCACCGAAACTTTTTTCCCCCCCCCTTTTTTAGCTTTGTTTCGCTTAGGGCCAGGACATCTAATTTCTTTTTTTCAAACATCAGTAATCATCTGTTTTTGTCATCCCACTACATCCACACACATTCAAGATCCCCGTTTTAAAAGTTTTTCTTCTTTTCTTTTTTTTAAAAGCTACAGGAGAAGGGTTGCAGCCCAGTTCCAGGATTTTAGCGCCTCATCGAAAGCATGGCTTACGGGGGAAACGATTCTTTCCACTTTCCCCCCCTGGACAATAGAAGAAATAAAGAAGAACAAGAGCTATTTAAAAAAGGAGAAAAAACCTAGATTTTATGTATGTATATGTGTGTGTGTGTGTGTATATAATAATATATATATATTATATTATTATATATATATATATATATATATATATTATTTTATATATATATATATATATAATATATATATTTTATATATTATATATGCATGTGCGTGTCTGTGAAGTGTGACCAAAATGTAAGTAGGAGTAGCAAGATATCCCTGTTATCTAGCATGTTTATGAGACAGAAAAAGAAACCAGCAATCCTACCATCATGCAAAACAGTTACAGGTTTCTGTTTCACAGTCATCTGGCAGGACGGTAGTACTTCCCTGGGTGGTTGCTGTCTACCAACCTACTACCTATAAATGTACTAATATTAATATTATTAATATTAGTACATATTAGTACATATTATAAATGTACTAATATTTATATTATTTATATTAGTACTAATATTAATATTATTATTATTAAGCTATAATATAATAATCGTGTCAGCTCATTACTTACCTTAAATATCTGTAGTTTTAATGTAGAGTGAGAGGTAAGTAAACAAGATCAAATGAATAAATGATAGAGAGAATGAGAATGTAGAATGTTCACGAGTTACGTAAACAAACGTTGTTGTTATTGTTGTTACCAGCCCGGACATGAACGGTTCCTGTACACTGTCAAGCCGACCAGAAAAACATCTCATATTTGAAAATTTATATGTTATGTAGCATGTTTATTACATAATTTTGAAAAAAAAAAATCATAGATGGATTAAGCAAAATGTCTATATTAACGTTTTATACACATTTAATGTGCGTCAGTGATTATTATTGTTATTATCATTATTAATTTGGCATCTTCAAGACCAAGTACACTCTTAATGAGAGGCTCTCAGACAGACAAGCAGACAAAGACAGACACACAGGTAGACAGAAAGACAGACATACAGGTAGACAGAAAGACAGAAACACACAGGTAGACACAGACAGACACAGGTAGACATAAAAACAGACACAGGATGACAGAAAGACACACAGGTAGACAGAAAGACACACACAGGTAGACAGAAAGACACACAGGTAGACAAAGACAGACACACAGGTAGACAGAAAGACAGACACACTAGTAGACAGACACACAGAGAAACAGACAGATATACAGGCAGACAGATGCAGACAGGTTAATGTGCAACAGTGAAAACAAATAGAGAGTTCGAGAGTAAGAGCCTTTCTTGCCACAATCTCCAGTGCAAGATTCAGACTTCATCTTAGGGGCCATGGTGAAATTTACTGTCCAGTTAGTACAGTTAATACAGTATGATGCTGCTGATAGGGCAGGGTTACTCAAACTGATGCTGCCTGCATGACACAATGCCCCCACGAGTATTGTCAAATATTGTACAGTGGTGTGCATCAGCCGGCCCAGCCCAGCTGCCACATGCACGGTCGTAAGTCGAGTGGGCGTATGTCGAGCAGGTCTTAAGTCGGATGGTAGGTGTAAAGAGAAAAAACTTATTAACCCTTTGAGGGTCGACAGGCTCTCTCCAAGACTTGTTCTCAGGGTCGGCCAAATTTAAAAAAAAAAAAAAAAAAAAAAAAATCTAATGAAAAGATAGAGAATCTTTTCCCAATCATATTGACACCAAAAGTATGAAATTTGATGGAAAACTTACGGAATTATGCTCTCATGAAGTTAGCACTCTCGACGATGTTTACGCATTGGCGATTTTGCCCATTTTGAGCCCTATTTTCGGCCAATTTCAGTGTACTAGTCAACAAAAATCATAACTATTTCTCTAGAACTCTATTTTTTCTATTGAATGAGTACAATAAACCACCCATTTACTGGTTTCAACTATCCAATACAGTGGTCAGAATTTAGCAATTTTGCCAATTTCACACAAATTTCAAAAGATGCCAATTTCCAAATAGGGTCCAGAATAAACAAGAAAGACATTCCTGGCACTAAAACAACATTTCCTCTGTTCGTTAGTCACATCCCCAGGCCCCTCTTATATTTCTTTGGCTTTCCACTTTCAATTTTTATTCTTACAAAAAATAGAAGATTTACTGTTATGCAGACTCCTGTATTGGTGAAGAAATGGTATAAATAATATCAACGCACTTGTAAAAGAATATTAGACTCACCAGTTGACGTGTATTGGATGCTTGGCATTTGTTTACTTTTGAACTTTGGTAAAAATCGAACATTTCTGCTACTTTGAGCTCAGTTTCAAAGTACTTTTCATTGCAAAACCAGTCAAAATTATCTCAATTTCTGTAATATGTCTTCCATTCTATAAAATGAGACCAAGAAAACTAGAATACAACAATAAATACCACAGGAAAATACAGTGCAAAGTTGCTGTTTTATTCCAAAAACACAGTCAAAGTTTTTTTTTCTCATTATGCACTGTGTGCTGCAGGATTTTTTTCATACTGCGCACACTGACACATAGACCCATTCTTTCATATGTATGCCTACCAGCTTTCTCCCACTAGATTTGAGGGCGCTAGAATTTAGGCGTACTAGTACATCAAAAATCCTGGGTCTTAAGCCGTACTAGTACGGCCGAAACCCTCAAAGGGTTAAATAGTGCTAATTTTGGTCTCACAGGCCATAAAACTTACTTGGAAAAAATAATTAAAAAATAATAGAAAATAGTACCTAAAAAACAAAACCAAATAATACCGGGTGATGGCAGTCGGCGATGATACCATATATCGGGCATTTTCTGTCAACTTCACGCCTCCATATTTCAGTAAGTATTGATGGTAAAAATTTTTTGTTTAGCCTATAATATTTAGAAAAAAAAACAATGAAATTTTTTCTTTTTCTTTTGGAAATTTGGGGGACCCTGAGAACAAGTCTCTGAGAGGGCCTGTGGACCCTGGAATGCTTAATAGTAGGCAATTCTCAGGTAAGATATATGTACCGTGCATTTTGTAACAGAGACAGAAAAGCCAGACAGAGAGTGCGTCTTCCTAGAGCTGGTGTTGGTGACATAGTCAGCAGGTTGGATAATATTATGGCATGTAATGGGAACATGCCCATTATCTGTCTTAGTGCTGGGGGTAATGACATTGGGAAGGGCAGGAGACAGGAGCTGATGGATAAGTACAGGTCAGCCATAGTAGTAGTTAGGTCTAAGGGAGGGATCCCAGTCATATGTAGCATCTTGCCTAGAAAGGGAGTGGGCAATGAATGGATGTCTAGGGCAATTGGTATAAATTGCTGGCTAGACAGGTACTGCAAGGAACTTGCAATTCCATTCACTAATAACTTGGACCTATTCTTTGGCAAACATGATATGTATGCAAGGGATGGGGTTCATCTCTCTGGGGATTGAGTGGTTGCATTAGCCAATTCGATTGAGAGGGTAACTGATGATTTGTCTAGAAATTTAAACTGATTGATTATAGAGGCATAGGTGTTTGTGGGAAGCTATCAGGCTGCAGCATTAGGGTTAAAAACATTAGTTATTACCGGGATACCTCAGGAATATATTTAAAAGCCAATATTCAAAATAAAGTTGCTAGTAATGGCAAATTAATTGATCAACAAACAAAGAGAGATAGTAGAGGGCAATGAGTGACTAGCTCCCTTTAAGGTTTACTATACAAATAGTAGGAGTCTAAGAAATAAGACAGATGAGCTAAGATTACTTGCAAGTGTAGGTAATATAGATATTATTGGTATAACAGAGACCTGGTTCGACCTAAAAGATAGAGAAATGCCTTCTGAATGCAACATACAGGGTTATAAACTATTCCACACTGATAGGGTCAAGAGGAAGGGTGGTGGAGTGGCAATGTATGTCAGAGAAAATTTAAATTGTTGTCTTAGACATGATATAAGATTAGAAACATCGAACACAGAATCTGTTTGGCTACAGTTTCTCGAGGGACGTGACAAATTAATTTTGGGTGCGATTTATAGGCCCCCAAACCTTGATATGGAGCGCAGTAAGCTGTTATGGGAAAAAATTCATAAGGCATCTAGACATGAAAATGTTGTGATAATGGGAGATTTTAACTTTAGACAAATTGATTGGAACAATATGACAGGAAATCTTGAGTCTAGTGACTTTCTTGATACAGTTCAGGATTGCTTTTTAGAAGAGGTTGTGACAGAACCAACTAGCGGAAACAATCTGCTTGATTTGGTTCTTGCCAACAAAGATTCACTAATTAATATTCTTGAGGTTAATGATGAGCTTGGGGAAAGTGATCACAAATCACTTAGTTTCAATATATCATGTAATTACCCAGATAACTGCAATCAAATATCTGTCCCAGATTTTTGCTTGGCCGACTTCATGGGACTGAAAAATTACCTGGGTGGGCTAAATTGGGATGTCCTGACTATGGTCAGGTAGGTGATCTTGGTTGCCAATATAACGTTTTTCAGAGCATAGTTCTAGCTGCCCAGACAACTTTTGTTCCGAGTAGGGAAATTTGATCTAACAAAAATGATCCCAAATGGATGAACAATAGATTAAAACATCTCATTGGTCAAAAGAGAGGCATATATTGGCATATCAAGAGGGGATGGGCAGTTAAGAAATCAATATATTCAGTTAGAGAGAGAAATAAAGAAACGAGTAAGAAAAGCAAAAGGGTTTGAGGTAAGGTTGAAAGGGGTTTCAAAGGGACTAACCCAAAAGGGTTCTTTCAGGTTACAAAGAAAGACTAGGGACAAGATTGGCCCTTAAGGTAACTCGGGTCAGATCACTGACAGTGATAAGGGATATGTGAAAAATTCTCAATGCCTATTCCTCTCAGTTTTCACCAGGAAAATATAGCGATATTCCTGAAAAATAGAACGTAAAAACAGGATGAAATAAACTAAGCAAATCGTGGTAATAGTGACATGGTCCTCGACAAATAGAAAAAACTAAAACCTAACAAATCCCAGGTCCTGATGAAGTTTGCAAGGGTGTTAAAAGGAAAGTAAGAGGAAACTTAGATACTTTTGGTAAACTTTTTAACATATCACTACAAAGGCCAGTGCTTGAAAGTGGGAAAAGGCAAATGTAAACCTATTTACAAGCAGGGGACAGGTCCTTTGGGTTCGAACTATAGACCCAAAAAGCCTTACCCCAAGTGGGAAAATTTTGGAAACAATAAATTTCCCCAAGTAATTGTAGCATTTTGATAGGTACAGATTGATTAATGAACTCAACCGGTTTACAAAAGGGGGTTCCCCCTTTAAGAATTTAGACTTTTTTCACTAAGGTGTTTAGGAGGTTCATATGGTAAAGAATGATATTGTGTATATAGACTTCAGTAAGGCTTTCGATAGAGTTCCACACCAGAGGCTATTGAGGAAACTTAAGGAACACGGAATAGGAGGAGAAATTTTTTCCTGGGTAGAGGCATGGCTGACAAATAGGCAGCAGAGAGTTTGCATAAATGGGAAGAAATCAGAATGAGGGCACGTCACAAGCGGTGTTCCTCAGGGGTCTGTGTTGGGCCCGTTGTTGTTCACAATTTACATAAACAACATAGATGAGGGAATAAATAGCGACATAAGCAAATTTGCTGATGACACCAAAATAGGCCGTCCAATTCATTCTAATGAGGACACTAGAGCACTCCAGGACGATTTGAATAGACTGATGCAATGGTCAGAGAAGTGGCAGATGCAGTTTAATATTGACAAATGCAAAGTTCTAAATGTTGGATAGGTAAATAACCATGCCACATATAAACTAAATAATGTAGATCTTAATACTACCGATTGCAAAAAGGATTTAGAAGTTCTGGTTAGCAGTTATCTAAAACCAAGACAACAGCGCATTAGTGTTCGCAATAAAGCTAACAGAATTCTTGGCTTCATATCTAGAAGTATAAATAATAGAAGTCCTCAGGTTGTTCTTCAACTCTATATATCCTTGGTTAGGCCTCATTTAGACTATGCTGCTGAGTTCTGGTCACCGTATTACAGAATGGACATAAATGCTCTGGAAAACGTACAGAGGAGGATGACAAAGATGATCCCATGTATCAGAAATCTTCCCTATGAGGATAGACTGAGGGCCCTGAATCTGCATTCTCTCGAAAGGCGTCCTGCCAAGTGAGTGTAAAACGAAAGCCTGTGATTGTTTTACATGATGGTAGGATTGCTGATGTCTTTTGTCTGTCTCATAAATATGCAAGATTACAGGCATGTCTTGCTACTTCTACTTACACTTAGGTCACACTACACATACATGTACACATTTATTTATACACACTCATCTGAGTTTTCTTTGATTTTATCTTAATAGTTCTTGGTCTTATTAATTTTCCTTTTATATCCATGGGGAAGTAGAATAAGAATCTTTCCTCCGTAAGCCATGCGTGTTGTAAAAGTCAACTAAAATGCCGGGAACAATGGGCTAGTAACCCCTTTTCCTGTAAAGATTACTAAAAAGAATAAGAAGAAGAAAATTGTCAAAGTGGGAAGTCTGAATGTGCGTGGATGTTGTGCAGATGATAAGAAAGAGATGATTGTGGATGTTATGAATGAGAAGAAGCTGGATGTCCTGGCTTTAAGTGAAACAAAGCTGAAGGGGGTGGGAGAGTTTCAGTGGAGAGGAATAAATGGGATTAGGTCAGGGGTTTCAAATAGAGTTAGAGCTAAAGAAGGAGTAGCAATAATGTTGAAGGATAAGCTATGGCAGGAAAAGAGGGACTATAAATGTATTAATTCAAGGATTATGTGGAGTAAAATAAAGATTGGATGTGAAAAGTGGGTTATAATAAGCGTGTATGCACCTGGAGAAGAGAGAAGTGTAGAGGAGAGAGAGAGATTTTGGGAAATGTTGAGTGAATGCGTGGGGAGTTTTGAATCAAGTGTGAGAGTAATGGTGGTTGGGGATTTCAATGCTAAAGTGGGTAAAAATGTTATGGAGGGAGTAGTAGGTAAATTTGGGGTGCCAGGGGTAAATGTAAATGGGGAGCCTTTAATTGAGCTATGTGTAGAAAGAAATTTGGTAATAAGTAATACATATTTTATGAAAAAGAGGATAAATAAATATACAAGGTATGATGTAGCACGTAATGAAAGTAGTTTATTAGATTATGTATTGGTGGATAAAAGGTTGATGGGTAGGCTCCAGGATGTACATGTTTATAGAGGGGCAACTGATATATCGGATCATTATTTAGTTGTAGCTACAGTTAGAGTAAGAGGTAGATGGGAAAAGACGAAGGTGGCAACAACAAGTAAGAGGGAGGTGAAAGTGTATAAACTAAGGGAGGAGGAAGTTCAGGTGAGATATAAGCGACTATTGGCAGAAAGGTGGGCTAGTGCAAAGATGAGTAGTGGGGGGTTGAAGAGGGTTGGAATAGTTTTAAAAATGCAGTATTAGAATGTGGGGCAGAAGTTTGTGGTTATAGGAGGGTGGGAGCAGGAGGAAAGAGGAGTGATTTGTGGAATGATGAAGTAAAGGGTGTGATAAAAGAGAAAAAGGTAGCTTATGAGAGGTTTTTACAAAGCAGAAGTGTTATAAGAAGAGCAGAGTATATGGAGAGTAAAAGAAAGGTAAATAGAGTGGTGAGAGAGTGCAAAAGGAGAGCAGATGAAAGAGTGGGAGAGGCACTGTCAAGAAATTTTAATGAAAATAAGAAAAAATTTTGGAGTGAGTTAAACAAGTTAAGAAAGCCTAGGGAAAATATGGATTTGTCAGTTAAAAACAGAGTAGGGGAGTTAGTAGATGGGGAGATGGAGGTATTGGGTATATGGCGAGAATATTTTGAGGAACTTTTAAATGTTAAGGAAGAAACAGAAGCAGTAATTTCATGCATTGGTCAGGGAGGTATACCATCTTTTAGGAGTGAAGAAGAGCAGAATGTAAGTGTGGGGGAGGTACGTGAGGCATTACGTAAAATGAAAGGGGGTAAAGCAGCTGGAACTGATGGGATCATGACAGAAATGTTTAAAAGCAGGGGGGATATAGTGTTGGAGTGGTTGGTACTTTTTTTTAATAAATGTATGAAAGAGGGGAAGGTACCTAGGGATTGGCGGAGAGCATGTATAGTCCCTTTATATAAAGGGAAAGGGGACAAAAGAGACTGTAAAAATTATAGAGGAATAAGCTTACTGAGTATACCAGGAAAAGTGTACGGTAGGGTTATAAATGAAAGAATTAGAGGTAAGACAGAATGTAGGATTGTGGATGAGCAAGGAGGTTTCAGAGTGGGTAGGGATGTGTAGATCAAGTGTTTACATTGAAGCATATATGTGAACAGTATTTAGATAAAGGTAGGGAAGTTTTTATTGCATTTATGGATTTAGAAAAGGCATATGATACAGTGGATAGAGGAGCAATGTGGCAGATGTTGCAAGTATATGGAATAGGTGGTAAGTTATTAAATGCTGTAAAGAGTTTTTATGAGGATAGTGAGGCTCAGGTTAGGGTGTGTAGAAGAGAGGGAGACTACTTCCGGTAAAAGTAGGTCTTAGACAGGGATGTGTAATGTCACCATGGTTGTTTAATATATTTATAGATGGGTTGTAAAGGAAGTAAATGCTAGGGTGTTCGGGAGAGGGGTGGGATTAAATTTTGGGGAATCAAATTCAAAATGGGAATTGACACAGTTACTTTTTGCTGATGATACTGTGCTTATGGGAGATTCTAAAGAAAAATTGCACAGGTTAGTGGATGAGTTTGGGAATGTGTGTAAAGGTAGAAAGTTGAAAGTGAACATAGAAAAGAGTAAGGTGATGAGGGTGTCAAATGATTTAGATAAAGAAAAATTGGATATCAAATTGGGGAGGAGGAGTATGGAAGAAGTGAATGTTTTCAGATACTTGGGAGTTGACGTGTCGGCGGATGGATTTATGAAGGATGAGGTTAATCATAGAATTGATGAGGGAAAAAAGGTGAGTGGTGCGTTGAGGTATATGTGGAGTCAAAAAACGTTATCTATGGAGGCAAAGAAGGGAATGTATGAAAGTATAGTAGTACCAACACTCTTATATGGGTGTGAAGCTTGGGTGGTAAATGCAGCAGCGAGGAGACGGTTGGAGGCAGTGGAGATGTCCTGTTTAAGGGCAATGTGTGGTGTAAATATTATGCAGAAAATTCGGAGTGTGGAAATTAGGAGAAGGTGTGGAGTTAATAAAAGTATTAGTCAAGGGCAGAAGAGGGGTTGTTGAGGTGGTTTGGTCATTTAGAGAGAATGGATCAAAGTAGAATGACATGGAAAGCATATAAATCAATAGGGGAAGGAAGGCGAGGTAGGGGTCGTCCTCGAAAGGGTTGGAGAGAGGGGGTAAAGGAGGTTTTGTGGGCAAGGGGCTTGGACTTCCAGCAAGCGTGCGTGAGCGTGTTAGATAGGAGTGAATGGAGACGAATGGTACTTGGGACCTGACGATCTGTTGGAGTGTGAGCAGGGTAATATTTAGTGAAGGGATTCAGGGAAACCGGTTATTTTCATATAGTCGGACTTGAGTCCTGGAAATGGGAAGTACAATGCCTGCACTTTAAAGGAGGGGTTTGGGATATTGGCAGTGTGGAGGGATATGTTGTGTATCTTTATATGTGTATGCTTCTAGACTGTTGTATTCTGAGCACCTCTGCAAAAACAGTGATAATGTGCGAGTGTGGTGAAAGTGTTGAATGATGATGAAAGTATTTTCTTTTTGGGGATTTTTTCTTTTTTGGGTCACCCTGCCTCGGTGGGAGACGGCCGACTTGTTGAAAAAAAAAAAAAAAATGATCGAGGTGTATAAATGGAAAACAGGAATAAATAAAGGGGATGTAAATAGCGTTCTGAAAATTTCCAGCCAAGACAGGGCTTGCAACAATGGTTTCAAGTTCGAAAAATTCAGAATCAGGAAGGATATAGGAAAGCACTGGTTTGGTAATAGACTTGTGGATGAGTGGAACAAACTCCCGAGTACAGTTATTCAGGCTAAAACGTTGTGTAGTTTTAAAAATAGGTTAGATAAATTCATGAGTGGGTGTGGGTGAGTGTGAGTTGGACCTGACTAGCTTGTGCTGCTGGGTCTGGTGCCGTGCTCCTTCCTTGAGTGGTGACCAGACTGGGTGGGTCATTGGGCTAATCCGGGGGAAGGGGGAGTATTGGGTTATTCCGGGGAGGGGGGGGGCATGGACCTGCTCTGCATTTGTCAGTAGGCCTGTTGCAGTGTTCCTTCATTTTCATGTTCTTATGCTCTTAATATGATTCATTCTTTAGAACTTTATCTCTACTCAGGAAAGATTACAAGATGTCGAGGAGGAATTCATAATTCTTCACTACCTAAAGAAGCAATACATCAAATATTGAGCCCCAAGAATCATTGGCTAAAAAAAACTGTTAAAAATGCCCACAGTAATGTGTTACATGGTGGGGTAGCCGACACACACTGTCACATAAGACAATCCTACCGGATACTTCAAGGTCGACAAAGTGTGAAAAAACAAATAAGCGATTGCATTACTTGTCGTCACTACGATATGTGAGTATGTCAGTATCCAGGTCCACCTCCATATTCCTCTGAACAAGTATGTCATGTTACTCCATTTGAGGTGATAGGTGTAGATTACACTGGACCAATAATTTTGACTAAAGTAGTTGACAAAGTTCCCATCAAGGTGTACATCAGTTTGTTCACTTGTGCTACGACTAGAGCAGTACATCTAGAAGTAGCCACTGACATGTCTCCTGAAACCTTTATCAAACTATTCAATAAGTTTGCAGGCGGAAGAGCGTGTCCCAGACTGATAATTTTAGAAAATGCAATGAACTTTGTTGCTGGTGCTGCATATATAAGCAAGGTTTTTGATCAGCCAGAGGGACAACAGATACTGAATCAACGTAGTTGTCGTTGGAGACACATTCCTCCTAAAGCTCCATGGCAAGGTGGATTTTATGAGAGAATGATAGGCATCATAAAACATTGTTTAAGGAAGACTCTTCATCATTGGTGGAACAACTTAGAAGATTTCACACAGTCATGATTGAAATAGAAAATAGAGTCAACAACAGACCTCTAACTAATGTTACCAACGATCTGGACAATTTAGAAGTGTTAGGTCCATCTCATTTACTCCACAGCACAAGGCTCGAACCTGTTCCTCCTATGAATGATAAAGAAATCATAGAGAATCCTACTTATTTTGAATCTGAGCAGTTCAGATGTAAATTTAAACACCTTAATAAAGTGACTGAACATTGGAAGAAAATTTGGTGAGAAGACTAACTCACCTTAAGCAAAAAACATCAGGTCCTTAAGACCTGGTGACATAGTGATTATTGACAATGATGGTCCGAGGTCCCAATGGTCTCTTGCAAAAATAGTGACCATATATCCTGATGCAAATGGAACCGTCAGGACTGCTGATGTTTTGAGCAAGGGTGTAGTGAATAAGTGGACAACAGATAAACTAGAGCTGTTAGAATTACACAGTGCTGAAAACAAAAGTATTGATTCTCCAGAAACCCCACAGATTAAAGCTGTTCAGAAAAGACAATCAGCAGTGGTGGTGAGTGAGAAAATCAAATTTATGTTAAGAGATGAATAGGTCACCCGAGGCAAACTTTCGCCTGCCCCCCAGTGTGGAGAAAACTTCTCCAGAAGGGAGAGGGGTATCAGCCCTTTCAGCCCCCTGAGGGACTCAACCCTCTCAGAAAGGGCAAATGGCATCCTGCTTTTCATCAACAATTTAATATGAAGCAAATGCATTACTAACGTGTAGCAGAGCATAGTCATGCCGCCTCCTTTTGCACCACCGTGTTCATTAAAATACGATTGACAGTGAGAGAAAAGGGACTCTCTTCAATTTGGCAGGAAAAGTACAGGAAAACCCTGCATCACTTTAACTGCTATGTGGGGCAATAATGAACTGTTGTTGATGAGCAGATACCAGAAAATCTATCACTTGTATTGAACATTGTGATGAAGTCAAGTAAGAAAGGAAATATGCTGAAGTCAGCGATTTAGGGCCAAAGTGCAGGGATGAGGCGAGATTGGTTTCCAGGGACATACGGGAAGCATGTGTTTGCGCAAGCATTGACCATAACAAAGGAACTATAGTGCAGTGCATTCTCGACCTTTTAACCCGTAAACGGTCCAAACGTATATATACGTTTTTACCGCTAGTGCCCCAAACGTATATACTATACGTTTTATTTGTCATACATTCAACATTGCCATGATAAGCCTGAGTCGCCTAGACATGAGAGAATGGGTGTGCACACTCACTGTGCACCATATTAAAATAATTGGGGATGCCTGGGTACCATATGCTCTTTTTCCTATTTAAAAAAAAAAAAAAAAAAAAATTTCTCAAAAAATTTGGGGCACTACGCAAGAGAATGTATATATACATTTGGACCATTTACGGGTTAATTGAAAATCTCGGTATATATACATTTGGACCATTTACGGGTTGACAATCTCAACAATTCGCAGTAGAACTATGATACAGTGAAGTGGGACAGGTCATCCTGCTGCGAAATACCGTGAAACAAAGACTAATCTTGATCTTAGTGTAGTGTAACAGTGTTGCGAACAATCTTCAGAGAGAGTGAGTGCATTGTAAGACACTATTACTTTGATCAAGACAACGGATATTGGGGTAATTCCCTACCACAAGCCAGGGAAAACCTTGTAGGTCTGATATATATACCCAGGTAAGTCTAGCAAGTTATGAGCCTATTTAGGTCGGCTGTAGAGCACATGGCCAGGGCACAGCATGTCTGGATTTACCAAAATACCCTGTTATTCGTGGGCCATTGAGCCCAAAAAAAGTAAGTAATCATCTAATCAGCATTGTACCAGTGAATTGATGAAACATATGCTCCTTTGGGGCAATTATATATTCAAGATTACTTGATTTCCCACAGCCCAAAGGTGGTAGCATCAACAGCTCGTGGAAAATGACCAGAGGCTGCTGCGGAATGTTGAGCCGTCATTCAAGCTAAGTACCTTTCTACAGTCCTTTAACTTGCTTGTCTCTACATGCTCCATATCCCTTAACCCCTTGACTGTCGCAACCCCAAATCTTGAAGTGCCTCCTGGTGTCGAAAATTTTTTGAAAGAAAAAAAAAAATTATGAAGTGATAGAGAATCTTTTCCCGATGGTAATGACACCAAAAGAACAAAATTTACGGAATTACACTCTCGCAAAGTTAGCGACCTCGGCGATATTTACGAATTGGCGATTTTGCCCACTTTGAGCCCTATTTTCGGCTAATAATCCATTGTTCCAGTCACCCAAACTTGTAACTATATCTTTAGAGCTCTTTTTGTTCTATTGACCGAGTACAAGAAACTGCCTATTTACCAATTTCAACTACCCAATAACGTGGTCAGAAATTTGCAATTTGGCCAATTTCACGCAAATTAAAGAATATGCCAATTTCAAAATAGGGTTCAGAATGAACAATGCAGACATTCCTGGCTCTAAAATAACATTTTCTTTGTTTATCAGTCAAGTCTCCAGGCCCCTCTGATATTACTCTTGCTTTCTGTTTTGAATTTTTATTCGAACAAAAAATAGAAGATTTACTGTTATGTAGACTACTGCAATATTGTAATAATTGTATAAATAATGTCAACTCATTCATGACTGCATATTAGAGTGGCTACTTGGACATTTATTGGACAATGATATCATTTGTTTACTTATGAACATTGGCAAAAATCAAACATTTCCCCGACTTTGAGCTCCATTTCAAGGTTCTTTTCATAGTAAAACCAATCAAAATCACCTCTATTTCTATAATATGTTTTCTATTCTATCAAATGAGACCACGAAAACGATAATACAACCATAAATACTATACGAAAATACACCGCAAAGTCGGCGTTTTAGTCCAAAAACACGGTCGGAGTTTTTTTTTTTCTATGCACTGTGTGCTGCAGGATTTTTTTTATATGGTGCACACTGACCACAGACCCATTCTTTCACATGTGGGCCTACCAGCTTTCTCCTGCCTGATTTGAAGCCACTAGAGTTTTTGAGCATATACAGTGGATCCCCGGTTTACGATATTATTTCATTCCAGAAGTATGTTCAGGTGCCAGTACTGAACAAATTTGTTCCCATAAGGAATATTGTGAATTAGATTAGTCCATTTCAGACCCCCAAACATACACGTACAAACGCACCTACATAAATACACTTACATAATTGGTCACATTGGGAGGTGATCGTAAACCGGGGGTCCACTGTATACGTCAAACACGGTGGCTCGTAAGACATATATATATATATGACAGAAACAGTCAAAGGGTTAAACAGCATATTTAAGGGTGTAGTGATTCAGACTTGGATCTCTGAGTGAAACTAGCATCAATAACCTAGAACTATGTGGGTGACAACAGTTGGTCAAATACTGCCACACTTACCATACTCCATTCACGAGCCTTCTGCGTGAGACGTGTAATATCCTTCTCCAAGCAATAAAGTGCACCAATAAATGCACCAATACTCACTCCTGCTACCATATCTATAGGAATGCCCACTTCCTGAAAGCATTAAATATAGACTAAATTAAAAACATAATACAATATAGCTGCAAGTGACATAAAATTAACAATACTGTGCACAAATAACCAACACATAGAAGAGGGGAGCTTATGACGACATTTCGGTTCAACATGGACCATTTACAAAGTTACAGACAGAAACATCATAAGCTCCTCTCTTCTATGTGCAGGTTATTTGTGCATTCCACTCAGTGTTGTATCTTTTTGTTCTCTTAACATTACAGTAACTCTCTCTTCCATATTCCAAAGCAGTTTAAATATCTATCACTAAGTGTTGTACTTTATTAATCCTGAACCAGGTGTTGTACTGTATTAACCCTTTCACTGTCAAGACCCCTGTTCACAAATTTGCACTCGGTGTTGAAGAATTAAAAAAAAAAAAAAAATTATTATTTTTCTTACAAAATGACAGAGAATCTTTTCCCGATGGTAATGACACCAAAAGTATGAAATTTGACGATAAACTTAAGGAATTACACTCACGAAGTTAGAGGTCTCGGTGATGTTTACGCATCAGCAATTTTGCCCACTTTGAGCCCTATTTTCGGCTAATTCCACTTTTCCAGTCGACCAAACTCATAGCTATTTCACTACAACTCCTTTTATTCTATTGACTGAGTACAAGAAACTGCCCATTTACTGATTTCAACTACCCAATAAAGTGATCAGAAATTCATAATGTGGCCAATTTCAAAATAGGGTCCAGAATTAACAATGCAAACATTCCTAGAGCTAAAATAACATTTTATCTGTTCATCAGTCACATCTCCAGGCCCCTTTTATATTACACTTGCTTTCCATTTTTAATTTTTATTCACACAAAAAATAGATTTGTTATGCATTATTGTAAAAATGGTACAAATAGTATCAGCGAATTTGTGAAAGCCTATTAGACCCACCAGTTGACGTGTATTGGAGGCGTGACGTGATTTGTTTACTCCTAAACATTGGCAAAAATTGAACCTTTCCACTTTTAGTCTGTAAACCATTCAAAAATCATCTCTAGTTCCGTAATATATCTTTCATTCTATCAAGTGAGACCAAGAAAATGAGAATACAACCATAAATACTATATGAAAATACACTGCAAAGTCACTATTTTAAAAGAAAAACAATCAGTTTTTTCTCATTATGCACTGCATGCTACAGGATTCTTTTTATACTACACACACTAACCACTCAGACCCATTCTCTCATGTGTAGGCCTACCAGCTTTCTCCGGCAAGACTGGAAGCTGCTAGAATTTTGGCGTACTATTACGGGACCGACACTGGCTTGCAACCCGTAATATTACAAGACTGACAGTAAAAGGGTTAATACTGAACCACATGCATCTACATGTATTCTACACTGATTAAACCTAACAAGAAATAACATATTGTACATTAATACCAATAATAGATATACTATCTCTACTTTAGAAAAAAAAAAAACGTTACGGAAGCAAGCATATTCTATAACTTAATCATTTTGATACCAATCAATCAACTAATCTTTGATACCTTGCTCCCTCCTAACATTTCAGATACCATAATCTGTATATTACTTGAAACATCTATTAAGCTTGCAAAACCTTACCTCAATTGTTTGCCTGTACAAGTGAAGCAATTCTAACTTGCATTGAAAAACAAAACATTGGGAAAGAACAAAGGAGGCTTCACCAAGCATATACTGTAAAATTGAGAAATGGAGAAACAGGAAAAATAGAAAATAAAAAAATTAAAAAATGAGACAATAATATTTATAAAAAAAAAAAAGCAGCACATGAAGAAAGCTGAAGAGGCTGCCTGGTAACAGTAATATGAGTAGTTAAAAAAAAGGTCAAGAGTATCCTATATAATTTCTCCAAGACAGCACCTCCAGGACAGTCTAACATTAACTGATCCATCAATATGATAAAGGTAATAGCAGTAGTAAACCTAGCACAGAATAATCAGTACCTAACATCTTAGCCTGTACAGGTCAGCCATCACAAATCTGGCGATCAGTTATCCAGTTCCATCAATAATCCGGCACTAATTTCGAGTAGCATACTTTCAAATTCCCAGGGCCGCCTTACCAACCTGCCACTACTTGCTGCATGTGTCATTCCAATTTCTTTTTCTTCCAATTTCTTTTTCACTTTTAGCCCTAGCCATGGTTCCAACAAATAAAAGAAATTCTCATTGTGTAAAGCACATACACTGTATATTATCCATAAAAGATAAGGTGGCTTTCAAGCCACTGTCAGTCGCTATGAGCTCAACTCACTCAGATAAGCTGTGACCGGTAAATTTGGGCCTACATATGAGAGAATAAGTCTGTGTGGTAAGTGTGCATTATATAAAAAAAAAATCCTGCAGCATGCAGTGCATGATGAGAAAAATCGGCGACCGTGCCTCTGGTGTAAAACAACAACTTTGCGGTGTATTTTCATATCATTAACACATCCAAAACAAAATAGACTTACTCTCATTATCTGTAATTCTCCCTAATCTACACTTACACTCACCCAAATGACTGTAAACATAAAAAGTCCTAACATAGATATAGCCGAATAAATCTTAAGTTAGTCCTAAGTTTGCCTGAGATACTCCAATATAGGAGCTTTAACCCTTTGACTGTCGAAGGGCCCAATCCTGAAGTGTCTCCTGGTGTCGCAAAATATTCGAAAAAAAAAAATTATTTTTTCTTATGAAAATGTTAAGATTATTTTTCTGATTGTTTTAGTCCCAAAAAAAAATTTTTCCCATCAGTACTTACCGAGATATAGAGGCATGAAGTTTGCAGAAAATGAGCCGCGTATGGCAACAGCGGCGACTGCCGCTCACCCAGTAAAGTTTAGTTTTACTTGTATTTGAAGGTTGTGTTTTTTTTCACTATTTTATTTTTTCACATAACTTATGTGGCCTGTGAGACCAAAGTAAGGTGCAATGTACATATATACACTCGTTGTATACAACACAATAAGCACACAAACATAATTATCAATATATTGTTCACAAAACTTGTTTACAAAAACAAACAATACAAAAAATTGTTTATTACTATTGCTCTATAATATATATACCAATATACAGTCACTGAACATACTCCTAGAAGTTCTGCAGCTTGTGGAACTCTGTGAAACATGGTGTCATACACAGTGTGGTTTTTACACTCTTACACATAAAACATGGTGTCATACACAGTGGTGTTTTACACTCTCACACATAAAACATGGTGTCATACACAGTGGTGTTTTACACTCTCACACATAAAACATGGTGTCATACACAATGGTGTTTTACACTCTCACACATAAAATCAGTGTGTGTGCATTTTTGTTGAATTTTTTTTTTTATGTACAAAGACAAAACACCTCGTCTGAGCAGCTTTCTTCAAAGTATTAGCAGGCAGTTGTGTTATGTAGTTATCCTAGGTAAATGGTCGTGTGTCATCATTCCTTCCTAATTTCCTTCATTCCTTTCCTACCTGAGGCTACCTGAGGGCATTCCACCTCTCTTCCTACATTCCTCATCTGTCCTTCATTACTTTTTTCCTTCCTTTCATCTAGTCCTTCCTTCATTCCTGCCTTCCCTTCTTGCTTCTGGTTTCTATAATATATATACACATATATAGTCACTAGATATTTTCATAAAACTGCTATTATCACCCTTCAGCAAGCTTGTCTTGTGTGCGAGTGTGTGGCTTATAATTGTTTTGAGTCAGGAGTCGGCAGCTGTCAAAGTGACATATTGTCTCATTAGTCACTCCCCCTACCGCCTGTCAAAACAGTGGGGTCGGATGCTGCTTCCCCCTCCATTCTATCTAATTATCTTTCTCCCTCATTCTATCTCTTTCAATCTGTCTCTTTCTCTCTCTCTGTCTATCTCTGTCTCACAGGTACACATAAATACAACTATACATAGTGTAAATTACCTAGGATAACCCAAAAAATCCAGACAAAGTGCTATACTCTGCTTGAAGATGTGAGTAAACGTGATGATGACACAGTCTTGTGGCTCTCTCTGAGACAGAGCTAGACGGATAGACAGGGAGTTTGGCAGACAGACAAATAGACAGACAAATGTTTGTTCGTCGTCATCTCCTCCTCCTCCTCCTCCTTCTCCTCCTCCTCCTCCTCCTCCTCCTCCTCCTTATCCTTATCCTCCTTCTCCTCCTCCTCCTCCTCCTCCTTCTTCTCCTTCTCCTCCTCCTCCTGGCTCTTGACAGATGGACAGCTGCCCCCCTCCCTCCACCCTCGTTTACGCTCATCAAAGGTCAGCTCTTATCAGATGTTATCTCCCCTTATCTTGTCACTGTCATGGGGTGAACTGTTTTCATGCCTCAAGGGAACATACTATTACATTTATTATTATTAGGTATTAGGTATTATTCTTATTCTTCTTCTTCTTCTTTCTTCTTCTTCTTCCTCTCCTTCCACCTTCTCCTCCTCCCTCCATTCTTCCTCCCTCCCTCCTTCCTCCTCCCCCTCCCACCTCCTTCTTTCTCCTCCCTCCTTCTTCCTCCTCCCTCCTTCTCCCCTCCTCCTCACCTCCTTCCTCCTCCTCCCTCCTTCCTCCTCCTCCCTCCTTCCTCTCCTCCTTCCTTCCTCTCCTCCCTCCTTCCTCTCCTCCTTCCTTCCCTCCTCTCCCTCCTTCCTCTTCTCCTCCTTCCTCTCCTCCTTCCTTTCTCCTCTTTTTCCTCCTCCTCTTCTTCCTCCTCTTCCTCCTCCTCTTCCTCCTCCTCCTCCTCCTCCTCCTCCTCCTCCACCTCCTCCATTGCTTTTGGTCTCAAACTCCTCGAAACCATGAAATTGATCTTCATTGACACTTCCATCTGTGTTGGAGCATCACTTGGGAAGAGAAGAGTCCCAGATTTGCTGGGGAATCACATATTTCTTACCGCTAGACATGCTGAAAAAGGACGACTGAAATGGTATTCCCACAATGCACCACTGGCTCCCCGATTTTTTTTATATGGTGCACACTGACCATGGAGACCCATTCTCTCACATGTGGGCCTACCAGCTTTCTCCTGCTTGATTTGAAGCCGCTAGAATTTATGCGTATAGATATGTCAAACACGGTATCTCCTATGACGTACATATACGACCGCGATAGTCAAAGGGTTAATAGAAACTGTGTATCATGCCAAGACAAAACCATTCCCATTACTAAATTTACTAATTGTAATACATGTACAGTGGACCTCCGAGTTTCGTCGGCATCGACTTTCTGAAATCCGACTTTCGGCAAGTTTTTTTTGGCAAAATTTAGCCTCGCGGTTCGTGATTGGACTCATGATTCAGCGACCGTCTGGTACGCGTCCGCCCGTCATCGTGCACACAAAGCCAGTCTCCCACACCATTCACACTCAGTGTGCCATTGTTTACCAGCACGTGATCATCAATACATTACATAATACAAAAATCCATTGTTTTTTGTGTTTGCAACTGCTAAATAAGTCACCATGGGCCCAAGGAAAGCTAGTGCAAGCCCTTTAGTAAAGGAAGCGAGGAACACAGTCGAATTCAAGAAGGAAATACTAATTGCAAAATATGAGAGCGGAGTGTGTGTTACAGAACTTGCCAGGATGTATGGCAAACCCCATTCAACCATCACTTCGAACATGGCGAAGGGAAAGGAAATAAAGTGTGCTGTTGTCACAAAAGGGGTAGATATGTCGACAAAAAAAGAGAGCGCAAATCCTCGAAGAATTGGAAAGGTTATTGTTGGTGTAGATTGCCCAAAAACATTTAGCAAGAGATAGTATTATGCAGTCGATAATATGTGAAAAGGCAAGGCAGTTGCATGATGATCTCGTAAAGAAAATGCCTGCAACGAGAGGTGATGCTTGTGATTTTAAGGCCAGTAAAGGTTGGTTTGAGAGATTTAAGAGCGTAGTGGCATTCACAGTGTGATAAGGCATGGTGAGGCTGCCAGTTCTGACAAAAAAGCAGCTGAGAAGTTTGTACAGGAGTTTAAGGAGTGCGCAGACACTGGAGAATTCAAACCCCAACAAGTGTTTAATTGTGACGAAACAGGCCTCTTTTGGAAGAAAATGCCAAAGAGGACCTACATCACACAGGAGGAAACGGCACTCCCAGGACACAAGCCTATGAAGGATAGGCTTACTCTCATGTTTTGTAGTAATGCTAGTGGGGATTGTAAAGTGAAGCCTTTACTGGTGTATCATTCTGAAAATCCCAGTGTGTTCAAGAAAAACAGTGTCACCAAAAGTAATTTGTGTGTGATGTGGAAGGCTAACAGTAAGGCATGGGTCACAAGGGGAATTTTCCTAGACTGGTTTAATGAAGTGTTTTGCCCCAGTGTGAAGAAACACCTCCTGGAAAATAAAATGCCACTCAAGTGCCTCCTGATAATGGACAATGCTCCTGCTCATCCTCCAGACTTGGAAGAGCAAATAGTGGAGGAGTTTAGTTTCATCACAGTGAAACTCTTGCCCCCTAATACAAATCCTCTCATCCAGCCCATGGACCAGCAGGTCATTTCAAACTTCAAAAAACTGTACACCAAAGCAGTTTCAAAAGTGCTTTAAAGTGACCTCTGACACTGAATTGACCCTAAGAGAGTTCTGGAAAGATCACTTCAATATCCTCACTTGCATAAACCTTATAGGTAAGGCTTGGGAAGGAGTGACTTGCAGAACTTTGAATTCTGCTTGGAGAAAATTGTGGCCAGAATGTGTACAAGAGAGGGATTTTGAAGGGTTTGGGGCTGACCCTAAGGAGCCTATGCCAGTTGTGGAATCTACTGTGGCATTGGGGATGTCCCTGGGGTTGGAGGTGAGTGGTGAGAATGTGGAAGAGTTGGTGGAGGACCACAGGGAAGAGCTAACCACTGAAGAGCTGCAAGAGCTTCATCTGCAACAGCAAGAGATCACAGCTCAGGAAATTGCTGCAGAGGAGGAGGAAGAGAGATGGAGGAAGGTGCCTTCTTCAAAGATTAAGGACATTTGTGAAAAGTAGACTGAAGTGCAAACATTTATGGATGAACTTCACCCTGACAAAGCTGTTGCAGGCCATATTGGCAACATGTACAATGACAGTGTTGTGTCCCATTTCAGACAAATCTTAAAGAAACGCCAGAAACAGAGCTCTCTGGACAGATATTTTGTGCGACAGGGGTCCACTGACTCTCAAGTTGTTCCCAGTGTCTTTAAAAAACAAAGAAGGGAAGTAACCCCAGATAAGGACTTGGTACCTGAAGTTCTAATGGAAGGAGATTCTCCTTCCAAACGATAGTGTACACCTTCCTCCTATCCCTTCCTCCTGTCTTCCATCCACCCAGAAGTCTTCAGTAAAGGTAAGTGTAATGTTATCATTATTTTATATATGTATGTACTTGATTTCTCATTGTTTTCAGTAAATCTTTATTTAATTTGAAAAAAAAAAAATTATTTTAATATTTTTGGGTGTCTGGAACGGATTAATTTTATTTCCATTATTTCTTATGGGGAAAATGGTTTCGCCATTCGGCAATTTCGTTATTCGGCAGACACTCTGGAATGGATTAATCACAAAAAACGGGGGGCCCGTAATTTTAAATGTTTTTGCTACCTCACATTAACAACCTTTAATCACGCAGTTTTTTAAATTTATTTATTTAAAAATTTGAGACCATACAGAGGTCAACAAATACGGTAAGAGCATTGCCAAAGCCACTTAACTATCAAGCATTAGGGCTGGTTTAAAAATTTACTTAAGATTAACAAGCAATGATGAAATCGTGTAAAATTTAATGTAAACGGTTACTAAAAAGCACAAGGGGTATTACAAAGACAGGCATAGGGTTGTATGCTTTGTTGTACTTCAGTAGAAGGGAGTTTTCTGAGGTAGGTATTTAAAAAATAATAAAGTTAGTTTGGGTTTTAGGTTTAACTTTATGGTATAATTTTTAAACATTTAAGATATAAAATTTTTAAAAAGGTTCATTTTATTCAGTATTTTTTGGGTTTTGGGTGAGTAAGTGATCTTTGGAAGAGACTTAAATTTATAAACAAGGTAGTGTTTTTTTTTTATATTTACAGGAAATGAATTCCAGATTTAGGGCCTTTAAGTGCATTGAGTTTTTACATATGTGAGAGGGACACAGGAACACAAAGAGTGTCTGTGCCTTGTTTTTAGGGCGTGTTTGTTGAGGTTTTGGCAAGGGATGTTGAGGGGGGTTTAAATACAGGTTAATGTTCTATGTATGAAAAAGGTGCGTAGTAAGTATGGTTTTTTTTTGATGGGGGAGGGGGTTTAGTGATAAATTTGGTGAATTTGGGGTGCCTATAGGAAATTTTGTTATCATTCTAACTGCAGCCTTTTGGGGGGAAATTAGGGTCTGAAGGGTTATTGTGTTGAGCCCCAGCAAAAATTTCCCATAGGTGAGATAGGGGTAAATAAAGAGGATATGGGCCGGGAGGGCTGACTGTGGGCATGTCCGTATCTTCGAAGTAGGCCCTACAGTCCTTGGGAAATTTTCTTGAAATTTGTTGATATGTGTATGAAATTTAGTCTATTATCAAGGTGGATTCCTAAAATTTTCCCCTCTTTATTTTGGGGAAAAGTGATCCGTTTATATTAGTTAAAGGACATCTGTGCTCGTTCCCAAACTGAATAAAGTGGGTTTTGTCAAGTTAGTGTAAGTTTGTTAGTTCTCATCCAGGTAAATTTTCTGAAATTTGGGTATTTACGTTTTGGCTAGCGTGAGGGGCCGGGGGTGGGAGAAGATATGAGTGTCATCTGAAATGTGTGGGTTTGAGAAATTGCGAAGCATTTGGTGGTCATTTATGATAGGAGAAAGAGAAGAGGCCAAAGGGACACTTCCCGTGGGAAAAACAACGAAATTTGGGTTGTGCGGGGTTTGCCCCTTTGCAACACTATTGGCTTCGTTGCTGAGGTTGATTTGAGGTATTTGGGGGAGTCCCCTTTTATCCCAAGTGTGACAATTTTAGTGGAGCAAGTCTGGTAACTTATCAAAAGCTTTCCTAGTCAATGAAGACCCCCCAGTGGGATTTTTTTTCTCAAAGGGCAGTGATAATGTTTAGCGGGATAATGCATGTTAGATTTTTATTGGGGGCCGAATCCAAATTTTGGAGGGGTTTTGAGTTGTTTGGGAGATAAGGTGGTTTTTGGGTTTGGGTTAGAATAATTTTCAAGTTTTAAGGGGGTGAAAGTTGGATTTTTCCAAATTTTCCCCGGTTGGGTTTTCCCCCTTTGGGGTTTTTTTTGGGGACCCTTGTACAGTTTTTCCAAATTTCAAAAAAAGGAATTTAATTTCCCTGCCCAAAAATGCCACATCAATTCTTTTGAAATTAATTTTTATTATGAAACCACCTTGTGCAACGCATTAAAGGAAAAAAAACGTTTTATTTCGGGGGTGTTTTCCTCATTTTTGGGCCATTTTGATAAAAAAGATAATCGAAAAAATTTTTTTCTTGATTTAGGAAAAAACCCTCACTTGGGCCCCAAAAAGTGGTTTTAAATTTCCCCCCTTCCCCAGTTCAAAGAAACCCCAAATGTCCAATTTGCCCTCCAACTAATATACATCATAAGGGGTTAACTTTAATACAATTATCAATAATTTGCATAGCCCTGCAAAAATTAAAATTATTTTTAAATAAAAATTAAAATGGAAACCCCGGTAATTAAAACTAAGAAAAAAGGGAACAGCAGGGGCCCTACTGGCCCAGCAAGCAGGCCCAAATTTCCCCCCGGGGTTTAAGCCAATCCCTTTAAACCCTATCAGTAAGTATATTCATTTAAAGGGAAAGGACACGGCATCTGACCTAGTGCACAATTAGAGGGGCCTGGGCCCTGACAACGAACAAGAAAATGTAATTTTAGTGCCGGGAAATGTCTGCAATGTTTATTTTGGACCCATTCTGAAATGGGCATCTCTTGAAATTTGGTGAAACGGGCCCAAAATTAACGATTTCGACCATTTTTCCGGGGTAGTTGAAATACGTAAACGGCAAATTTTTGTCCCAAATCGCAGAGTAGAAAAACAGAAAGAATACAGGGAAAAAGCTTGGGTTGGTGACGAACATGGAAGGGGCCCAAAAAATAGGGCGCAATGGTAAAAATCACTTATGCATAAATAACCCCTTTGGGTTAAAGTGTTTTCTCCTAACACCTGTATCGGGCAAACCTAATCTGGCCACTACAGGCCTGAGAGCCAATTTGGGGTCAACCTTTACTAGGCAAAAAAAGTTAACAGGTCCGCATCAAAATCCCGGCTCTTTTGGGCCCTACAACAAACATTCCCCCCAAAAACTAAACAGATCAAGAAAAGAGACTGAAAAGTCCCGGGCTAACACCCAGACCTAAATCCATTAACAAAAAGCAAAAAATAAAAAACAAAGAATGGGTCAAATAACAGAGAACATCTAAATTTTACTCCGCCTTACCAGCTTGATGAGATGATCTAAAAAATTTGGCTTTAAAAGAAAAAAGATTACATAACATCAAAGGTGAATAAAAAAAAACCCGGGAAAACCATCTGAAATTCTTGGAACTAAAAAGTTACCCAAAAACAAAACAATCAAAAAAACAAAATCAGATGAACCCCTATCACACCAACTGAAACAGCAAACGACTCCAGTTTTCTTCTCCCCATGGGAAAAAAACTAGCTAAAAAAAAATCCAAGCTCAAACACCCGTCCATAGACCCCCTAGTCCTACCCCAAATACGCTTTCCCTACCCCAACCAACCCACTAAAAGCCCGCTTATCATCAACACACTTAAAAAAAAAGGCAGGAGACAAACAACTTGCCTGCTTTTTGTGAAAAAAAAGCTTCTCAAGCATTTCACCAATTATGCAACGCTCTTTAACAAATCCTTGAATCATCACCTTCCCAACAATCCTCAAAATAGAAAGGGTCACTCCGATCCAAAAGGAAAGTGACCAAGTGATTTGAAAAACTTAGAAAATATCTAAAAAAACCATTGCTCTCTAAGATCTTTGAAAAATTAATTTCCCTGGGGGGGACTATTCCTATTGTCTCCGCAACATACAAAAACCCTTGTCAGTTTGGATTCAGGAATAATAAAAGCACAAATGATGCTCCATGCACAGCTAAATTTAAAATTTATGCCGCACTCTAAAAAAAAGTCCCCGGGGCATTTCATTGATTTACATAAAGTTTTTGATACAGCCCAACCATGAACTGCGTACCCCCCAATTAAGCACTATGGATTAAAGGGGGCCCCACCCCCCAAACTCCCAAAAAGTCAAAAACCCTTGTAACAAAACTCGATACAGTGGCCCCCGGTTTGCGATTTAAATCCTTTCCCTGAGAGCTCATCGAAAACCCAAAATTACGAAAAGCAATCAATTTTTCCCAAAGAAATAAGGAAATCAAATTAATCCGGCAAACCCCCAAAATTGAAAAAAAAAAAATTTTACCACATAAATACAGGGACCCCCAAAACGATCACCCCCGAATGCGCCCAATTTTAAGTATTTTGTAAGTGCGTTTTACGTTATGTTTGGGGGTCTGAAATGGACTAATCTACTTCAAAAAAACCTTGGGAAAAAATTCGGTCAGTACTGCACCTAAAATACTTCTGGAGTAAAAAAATATCTTTAACCGGGGGTCCACTGTATTAATTTTTAAAGCACACAAACTGAAGAAAACTGTACAGTTTGTAGTCCCCTTTCTAACAATAGAATACATGACACTTACCTCTGTAAGATCTGATGAGATGTGGGATAGGAAGGGGGAGAGGTCGAACTTTTTGTTTTGAAGGGGGAAACCCCTTCCATTAGGATTGAGGTACAAATCCTTTTCCGGGTTATCCCCTTCGCACTTCGGTCGCTGTTTCGAAAAAACAGTTGCACCTTTTTCAACAACACTTCCTTGATTGCCGTTTTTGTCCTAAGTGGAGGTGTTGGGGTTTTGTAACAACCGGCCAGCTCCGACACCGCACTCCCCTTTCGTACTTTGCAATTTTTCTCTTTCTTTTTTCAATACTTAGCACCCTTTTTTTTTTCCCAAGGGTTGGCACTGAAGCTTTTCTTGGGGCCCCGTTACTTATTTTGAGAAAAAGCACCCAAAAAAACTGTATAATAGGAATGTACCCAAATTTTCCTTAATGGCAGCACACTGGGTGGGTTGTAAAAACTGGCACACCGGGCGTCAGGGCCCATGTGGCAGTCTCGGGCGAATCGCTATCCGGGTTTTTTAACGGGAACCGAGGCAAATTTTTGATTTAAAAGTATCGAATACCGGATTTATCGGATCCGTGCCCCGCAAACCGGGGTCCACTGTATGTGTATGCAAAGGTACAAACTCTTCCACCCAACAAATCACTAGGAGTCCCCCAAAAAAAGTGTCCCCTTGGACCCCCTCTTCTTTCTTTTCTACATAAAGATCACCCAAAAGCATCACAGCAACTCAAACCCCTATTATTTGCAGATGGGACTATATCGCTTCTCCCCCCAAATCCCGCATCTGCAAAAATTTTCAAAGCCCAATTGAGAAAATATCTGCCTGGGTGATGACAAATTACCCTGAATACGAAAAATATTTCATTCAGTATGGAAAAAAAAGCACAAATACCATTAACATAACACTAACGGTCTCAGTCAAAGCTTACAGAGGGAAAATTCCAGGTATCCCCCTTGACACAGCCTTAAGTTCCAAAAACAACAACAAAACACCAAAAAAATCTCTAAGTGCCTATCAAAGATAAGGTACTCTTCCCCAATCACTCCGGCACTGTAAACCCTTATTTTAATACCCCTTTTTTCACCTATGGAAATTTTTGCATGGGATCAACAACATTCAATCACTTAAGACCTCTAATAGCCCAGCAAAAGGCAGCAGTCAGAGTAATAACAAATTCCCACTCCCGCCAGCATACTCCACCCAAATTTTTAAAAGTCTGAATCTGTCACCATGAAAAACATCCAACTTATTTTGTGCCTACTACATACAAGAAAAATACACGCAAATATAAACCCCCCACTCAAAATTCTCTTTACCAACCCAGCAGGGCACATATCGAATATAACACAAGACAGATCTCTTTTTGAGTACCCCCATGTCCCCATTACACCCTTAAAAAACCCAGCCATAAAAGGGGCCCCCAAAAAAGGGGTTCAATAGCAGAAGAAATAAAGTAACCCAGTCTGAAAACAATTTAAGACTCTTCCCCAAAAACCACTTAATTTCCCTAGGCTAAAAATAAAAATGTACCCTACCACATACTACCTAAGCAATTTCCCACATAAATTTCAACAATCACTTTGAACCTTTTATCCCCTGTTGAAAGGAAATTTAAATTGAATCTTGTTTTCACAAAAAGCATTTTTGAATATATGAACATATCTTTTTTCTTTTATAAATTAGATTTCCCTTTTAACAATAAAATACTGTTCAACTTGATTAAAAAAATTTTACGTCAAAATATGACTAATTTTTTAGTGTTAAATAGTCTGTAAGCCAAAATGTTAAATCGGCCCATAATGCCTAGGGGAAAAGAGGTTCCTTTGCATTTAACCCTTATTGTAAATACAAAATCTCAATGCATTGCAAAGACATAAATAAATGTGTGCCGAATTTGGGGTTTGCCGGTTACAGAGTGGTAAAATTAGAAAAACACTTAAAAAATTTTCGAACTTTACTTACACAAAAAGGTTTTTTGAAACAGCAAAAAACAAACGTTTTCCACTACTTTGATCTCAATTTTAAGAACTTTTTTTCATAAAAACCCAAACAAAATCAATCTATTTTTGTAATGTATTCCCTTCTATCAATAGTCCCAAAAAAAATTAGAATAAACCATAAAAAAAACGAAAATATACCGCAAGAGGCGGGTAATGGCTGAGAAACAACTCCCTTATTTATCACCGTTTCTTTTCATTTTTTGGGATTTAAGAAGAAACCTTCCTCAAACATTTCCCAAGTTTAATAAAATAGCCCAACAAAAAACTGAGAAAAAAATATTTACCAAAAATTATATATGGCAAGCCCAGCCAGGACTGGGGTAAGTACTTTGACTTTTTTGGGTTACCAGTTTCTTACATACATGCTAGTAGACAATCTAGTAACTTTTGTGTATACCAAAAAAATTTACTTATTTCTGTAACTGAGTACAAAACAGCCCCTCACCTATTTCAATTACCCAATAAAGTGGTCAGAAATTGGCAATTTTGCCAATTTCACACAAATTTCAACATATGCCAATATCAAAATAGGGTCCAGAATAAAAATGCAAACATTCCCCCGGGCCCAAGATAACATTTTTCTCTGTTCGTTAGTCATGGCTCCAGGCCCCTCTTTTATTAATCTTTCTTACCATTTGGAATTTTGATTCACACAAAAAAGATAAGAGGATTTACTGTTATGCAGACTATTGCATTATTGTAATAATTGTACAAATAATGCCAACCCATTCGTGACTGCGTATTGGAATTTGCACTGGCAGGCAGACGCATATTAGACGATGACGCCATTTATTTACTCTTGAACATCGCCAAAGAATCGAACATTTCCACTACTAAAGCTCAATTTTAACCCTTTGACTGTCGAAGGGCCCAATCCTGAAGTTGCTCCTGGTGTCGCAAAATATTCGAAAAAAAAAAAAATTATTTTTTCTTATGAAAATGTTAAGATTATTTTTCTGATTGTTTTAGTCCCAAAAAAAAAATTTTCCCATCAGTACTTACCGAGATATAGAGGCATGAAGTTTGCAGAAAATGAGCCGCGTATGGCAACAGCGGCGACTGCCGCTCACCTGGTAAACTTTAGTTTACTTGTATTTGAAGGTTTGTTGTTTTTTCACTATTTATTTTTTCACATAACTTATGTGGCCTGTGAGACCAAAGTAAGGTGCAATGTACAAAATATACACTCGTTGTATACAACACAATAAGCACACAAACATAATTATCAATATATTGTTTACAAAACTTGTTTACAAAAACAAACAATACAAAAATTGTTTATTACTATTGTCTATAATATATACCAATATACAGTCACTGAACATACTCCTAGAAGTTCTGCAGCTTGTGGAACTCTGAAACATGGTGTCATACACAGTGGTGTTTTACACTCCTCACACATAAAACATGGTGTCATACACAGTGGTGTTTTTACACTCCTCACACATAAAACATGGTGTCATACACAGTGGTGTTTTAAAACTCCTCACACATAAAACATGGTGTCATACACAGTGGTGTTTTACACTCTCACACATAAAACATGGTGTCATACACAGTGGTGTTTTACACTCACACACATAAAACATGGTGTCATACACAATGGTGTTTTACACTCTCAAACATAAAACATGGTGTCATACACAATGGTGTTTTACACTCTCACACATAAAATCAGTGTGTGTGCATTTTTGTTGAATTTTTTTTTTTATGTGCAAAGACAAAACACCTCGTCTGAGCAGTTTTTTTTCAAAGTATTAGCAGGCAGTTGTTTTATGTAGTTATCCTAGGTAAATGGTCGTGTGTCATCATTCCTTCCTAATTCCTTCATTCCTTTCCTACCTGGAGGCTACCTGGAGGCATTCCACCTCTCTTCCTACATTCCTTCATCTGTCCTTCATTACTTTTTTCCTTCCTTTCATCCTAGTCCTTCCTTCATTCCTGCTATCCCTTCTTGCTTCTGGTTTCTATAATATATATATACACATATATAGTCACTAGATACTTTCATAAAACTGCTATTATCACCCTTCAGCAAGCTTGTCTTGTGTGCGAGTGTGTGGCTTATAATTGTTTTGAGTCAGGAGTCGGCAGCTGTCAAAGTGACATATTGTCTCATTACTCACACCCCCCTACCGCTGTCAAAACAATGGGTCGGATGCTGCTTCCCCCTCCATTCTATCTAATTATCTTTCTCCCTCATTCTATCTCTTTCAATCTGTCTCTCTTTCTCTCTGTCTATCTCTGTCTCACAGGTACACATAAATACAACTATACATAGTGTAAATTACCTAGGATAACCCCAAAAATCCAGACAAAGTGCTATACTCTGCTTGAAGATGTGAGTAAACGTGATGATGACACAGTCTTGTGGCTCTCTCTGAGACAGAGCTAGACGGATAGACAGGGAGTTTGGCAGACAGACAAATAGACAGACAGACAAATGTTTGTTCGTCGTCGTCATCATCATCATCATCATCATCATCATCATCATCATCATCATCATCATCATCATCATCATCATCATCATCATCATCATCATCATCATCATCATCATCATCATCATCATCATCATCATCATCATCATCATCATCATCATCATCATCATCATCATCATCATCATCATCATCATCATCATCATCATCATCATCATCATCATCATCTTCTTCTTCTCCTCCTTCTTCTCCTCCTCCTTCTCCTCCTCCTTCTCCTCCTTCTTCTCCTCCTTCTTCTCCTCCTTCTTCTCCTCCTTCTCCTCCTCCTTCTTCTCCTCCTTCTCCTCCTCCTTCTCCTCCTCCTTCTTCCTCCTCCTTCTCCTCCTCCTTCTTCTCCTCCTTCTTCTCCTCCTTCTTCTCCTCCTCCTTCTCCTCCTTCTCCTCCTCCTTCCCTCCTCCTTCTCCTCCTCCTTCTCCTCCTTCTCCTCCCCTTCTCCTCCTCCTTCTCCTCCTCCTCCTCCTTCTCCTCCTCCTCCTCCTTCTCCTCCTCCTCTCCTCCTTCTCCTCCTCCTCCTCTCCTCCTCCCCTCCTTCTTCCTCCTCCACCTTTCTCCTCCTCCTCCTTCTCCTCCTCCTCCTTCTCCTCCTCCTCCTTCTCCTCCTCCTCCTTCTCCTCCTCCTCCTTCTCCTCCTCCTCCTTCTCCTCCTCCTCCTTCTCCTCCTCCTCCTCCTTTCCTCCCCTCCCTCCTCCTCCTCCTTCTCCTCCTTCCTTTCCCTCCTCCTCCTCTCCTCCTCCTCCTCCTCCTCCTTTTCCTCCTCCTCCTTCTCCTCCTCCTCCTTCTCCTCCTCCTCCTCTCCTCCTCCTCCTCCTCCTTCTCCTCCTCCTCCTTCTCCTCCTCCTCCTTCTCCTCCTCCTCCTTTCTCCTCCTCCTTCTTTCCTCCTCCTCCTCCTCCTTCTCCTCCTCCTCCTCCTTCTTTCCTCCTCCTCCTCCTTCTCCTCCTCCTCCTCCCTCCTCCTCCTCCTTCTCCTCCTCCTCCTCTCCTCCTCCTCCTCCTCCTCCTCCTTCCCTCCTCCTCCCCTTCTCCTCCTCCTCCTCCTCCTCCTTCCCCCTCCTCCTCCTCCTTCTCCTCCTCCTCCTCCTCCTCCTTCCCTCCTCCTCCTCCTCCTCCCTCATCTCCTCCTCCTCCTCCTCCTCCTCCTCCTCCTCCTCCTTCTCCTCCTCCTCCTCCTCCTTCTCCTCCTCCTCCTCTCCTCCTCCTCCTCTCCTCCTTCTCCTCCTCCTCCTCCTCCTCCTTCTCCTTCCCTCCTCCTCTCCTCCTTCCCTCCTCCTTCTCCTCCTTCTCCTCTTCTCCTTCTCCCTCCTCCTCCTCCTCCTCCTGGCTCTTGAACAGATGGACAGCTGCCCCCCTCCCTCCACCCGCGTTTACGCTCATCAAAGGTCAGCTCTTATCAGATGTTATCTCCCCTTATCTTGTCACTGTCATGGGGTGAACTGTTTTCATGCCTCAAGGGAACATATTATTACATATTATTATTATTAGGTATTAGGTATTATTATTATTCTTATTCTTATTCTTCTTCTTCTTCTTCTTCTTCTTCTTCTTCTTCTTCCTCCTCCTTCCACCTTCCTCCTCCTCCCTCCTCCTCCCTCCCTTCTTTCCTCCTCCTCCCTCCTTCTTCCCTACCTCCCTCCTTCCTCCTCCTCCCTCCTTCTTTCTCCTCCCTCCTTCTTCCTCCTCCCTCCTTCTTCCTCCTCCCTCCTTCCTCCTCCTCCCTCCTTCCTCCTCCTCCCTCCTTCCTCTTCCTCCTTCCTTCCTCCTCCTCCTTCCTTCCTCCTCCTCTCTTCCTTCTCCTCTTCCCTCCTCCTCCTCCTCTTCCTCCTCCCTCCACCTCCTCCATTGCTTTTTGGTCTCAAACTCCTCGAAATCATGAAATTGATCTTCATTGACACTTCCATCTGTGTTAGAGCATCACTTGGGAAGAGAAGAGTCCCAGATTTGCAGGGAAGTCACATATTTCTTACCGCTAGACATGCTGAAAAAGGACGACTGAAATGGTATTCCCACAATGCACCACTGGCTCCCCGATTTTTTTTATATGGTGCACACTGACCATGGAGACCCATTCTCTCACATGTGGGCCTACCAGCTTTCTCCTGCTTGATTTGAAGCCGCTAGAATTTATGCGTATAGATACGTCAAACACGGTATCTCCTATGACGTACATATACGACCGCGACAGTCAAAGGGTTAAGGTACTTTACATCATGAAAGCAATCAAGATCACATCTATTTCAGTAATATATCTTCAATTCTATCAAGAGAGACCAAAAAAATGAGAGTACAACCATAAAAACAATACGAAAATATACAGTGGACCCCCGGTATTCAGTATTAATCCGTTTCTGAGAGCTAATCGAATACTGAAAATATCGAAAAGCGAATCAATTTTCCTCATAAGAAATAATGGAAATCAAATTAATCCGTGCAAGACACCCAAAAATATGAAAAAAAAAATTTTACTACATGAAATATTAAGTTTAATGCAATAGAATAATTACAATAACAATAAAATAATTGATACTTACCTTTAATGAAGATTTGGTGATGATTGATGGGATGGGAGGAGGGGAGGGGTGTTAGTGTTTAGAAGGGGAATCCCCTTCCATTCAGACTTGAGGTAGCAAGTCCTTTTCCGGGGTTACTTCCCTTCTTCTAATGCCACTAGGACCAGCTTCAGAGTCACTGGACCTCTGTCGCACAACATATATATCCATAGTGGCCTGTACATCCCGTTCCTTTATGACATTCCTAAAGTGTTTCACAACATTGTCAGTGTAATAGTCACCAGCACGGGTTGCAATAGCTGTGTTAGGGTGACTGTCATCAGAAAAGGTTTGCACTTTAAGCCACATTGCACACATTTCCTTAATCTTTGAAGCAGGCAACTTCTTCAATTTCTCTCTCCCCTCCTCCGAAGTAGTTTCCTCAAGTGTGGCCTTTTGCTGTTGAAGATGATCCAGCAGCTCATCAGTGGTTAGTTCTTCATTGTCCTCCTCCACCAACTCTTCCACATCCTCCCCACTAACCTCCAACCCCAAGGGTTTCCCCAATGCCACATTGGATTCCTCAACTGGCATAGGATTCTCAGGGTTAGCCTCAAATCCTTCAAAATCCCTTTTGTCTACACATTCTGGCCACAGTTTTTTTCCAAGCAGAGTTCAAGGTCCTCTTAGTCACTCCCTCCCAAGCTTTACCTATAAGGTTTATACAATTGAGGATATTAAAGTGATCCTTCCAAAACTCTTTTAGAGTCAATTGAGTTTCTGAGGTCACTACAAAGCACCTTTCAAACATAGCTTTTGTGTAGTTTTTTTTTGAAGTTTGCAATGACCTGCTGGTCCATGGGCTGCAGGAGAGGAGTGGTATTAGGAGGCAAAAACATGACCTTAATGAAGCTCATGTCCCCAGAACGTCGCTCTGCCAAGTCTGTAGGATGACCAGGGGCATTGTCTAATACCAGGAGGCACTTAAGGTCTAATTTCTTTTCAATTAGGTAATTTTTCACAGAGGGGGCAAATGCATGGTATAACCAGTCACAGAAGAAGTCCCTAGTGACCCATGCCTTACTGTTTGCCCTCCACATCACACACAAATTAGCCTTGAGGATATTCTTTTGCCTGAACGCTCTGGGAGTTTCAGAGTGATACACTAATAAAGGCTTCACTTTGCAATCACCACTAGCATTGGCACACATTAACAGAGTAAGCCTGTCTTTCATAGGCTTATGTCCTGGGAGTGCCTTTTCCTCCTGAGTAATGTAGGTCCTGCTTGGCATTTTCTTCCAAAACAGGCCTGTTTCATCGCAATTAAACACTTGTTCAGGTTTCAAGTCTTCACTGTCTATGTAATCCTTGAATTCCTTCACATATTTTTCAGCTGCTTTTTGGTCTGAACTGGCAGCCTCACCATGCCTAATCACACTATGTATGCCACTACGATTCTTAAATCTTTCAAACCAACCTTTGCTGGCCTTAAATTCACTCATATCAGCACTAGTTCCAGGCAATTTATTTACCAAATCGTCATGCATCTGCCTAGCCTTTTCACAAATGATCGCTTGAGAGATGCTATCTCCTGTTATCTGTTTTTCATTTATCCACACCAATAACAGTCTCTCAACATTTTCTAGCACTTGCAGTCGCTGTTTCATAATCACAGTTGCACCTTTTGCAACAACAGCTTCCTTGATTGCCGTTTTCCTGGTCACTATAGTAGAGATGGTTGATTGGGGTTTATTATACAACCTGACCAGCTCCGACACACGCACTCCACTTTCGTACTTTGCAATCAGCTCTTTCTTCATTTCAATAGTCATTCGTGCCTTTTTTCTCGAAGGGGTGGCACTAGAAGCTTTCTTGGGGCCCATGGCGACTTATTTTGCAGAAAGAAGCACCAAAAACAGTGATAATATGGAATGTACCGAATGTATCCTTAGATGCGCGCACACTGGCTGGCTTGTAAACACTGGCTCACATGGGGCAGTTCAGGCCACACGTGGACACGTCTCGTACGAATCATATCGAATACCAGGTTTTCGATCGGATACCGAGGCAAAATTTTTGCGATATAATGCATCGAATACCGGATTTATCGAATACCGATGCCATCGAATACCGGGGATCCACTGTACTGCTAAGGGGCGGCTAATGGCTGAGGAGTGAACTCCGTTATTTATGGTCCAATTTCTTTCATTTTTGGTATACCTTAAGAAGCATCTTTCCATCATATATTGCCGAAGTTTTAATACGATAGCCCAACAAACAACTGAGAGAAAATAATAATAATAATAATAATAATAATAATAGTAATAATAATAATAATAATAATAATAATAATAGTAATAATAATAATAATAATAGTAATAATAATAATAATAATAATAATAATAATAATAGTAGTAATAATAATAATAATAATAGTAATAATAATAATAATAATATCTTTATTTACTACAAGTACATGTGTATAAACTAAGGGAGGAGTAAGCTAGGGTGAGATATAAACAACTATTGGCAGAAAGGTGGGATAGTGCACGTATGAGTAGTGAGGGGGTTGAAAAGGGTTGGAATAGTTTTAAAAATGCAGTATTAGAATGTGGGGCAGAAGTTTGTGGCTATAGGAGGGTGGGTGCAGGAGGAAAGTGGAGTGATTGGTGGAATGATAAAGCAAAGGGTGTTAAAAGAGAGAAAAGGGTAGCTTATGAGAGGTTTTACAAAGCAGAAGTGTTATAAGAGGAGCAGAGTATGTGTAGAGTAAAAGAAAGGTGAATAGAGTGGTGAGAGAGTGCAAAAGGAGAGCAGATAATAGAGTGGGAGAGGCATTTTCAAAAAATTTTACAGAAAATAAGAAAAAATTTTGCTATGAGATAAACAAGTTAAGAAAGCCTAGGGAAAGAATGGATTTGCCAGTTAAAAACAGAGCAGGGGAGTTAGTTGATGGGGAGCTGGAGGTATTGGGTCGATGGCAAGAATATTCTGAGGAACTTTTAAATGTCAATGAAGAAAGGGAGGAGGTAATTTCATTCACTGGCCAGCGATGTACAGCATCTTTTAGGAGTGAAGAAGAGCAGGATGTGAGTGTGGGGGAGGTGTGTGAGGCATTACGTAGAATGAAAGGGGGTAAAGCAGCAGGAAACGATGGGATCATGGCAGAAATGTTAAAAGCAAGGGGATATATAGTGTTGGAGTGGTTGGTATTTTTGTTTAAGAAAAGTAGGAAAGAGGGGAAGGTACCTAGGGATTGGTTCCTTTATATAAAGGGAAGGGGGACAAAAAAAATTGTAAAAACTATAGGGGAATAAGTTAACTGGGTGTACCAGGAAAAGTATATGGAAGGGCTATTAATGAAAGAATTAGAGGTAAGACATAGAGTAGGATTACAGATAAGCAAGGAGGCTTTAGAGTAGGTAGGTGATGTGTAAATCAAGTGGTTACATTGAAGCATGTATGTGAACGGTATTTAGATAAACATAGGGAAGTTTTCACTGCATTTATGGATTTAGAAAAGGCATATGATAGAGTGGATAGGGAAGCAATGTGGCAGATGTTGCAAGTATATGGAAAAGGTAGTAAGTTACTAAATGCTGTACAGAGTTTTTATGAGGATAGTGAGGCTCAGGTTAGGGTGTGCAGGAGAGAGGGAGATTACTTTCCGGTAAAAGTAGGTCTTATACAGGGATGTGTTATGTCACCATGGTTGTTTAATATATTTATAGATCGGGTTGTAAAAGAAATGCTAGGGTGTTGGGGAGAGAGGTGGAATTAAATTATGAGAAATCAAATACAAAATGGGAGTTGACACAGTTACTTTTTGCTGATGATACTGTGCTTATAGGAGATTCTAAAGAAAAGTTGCAAAGGTTAGTGGAAGAGTTTGGGAGGGTGTGTAAAGGTAGAAAGTTGAAAGTGAACATAGATAAGAGTAAGGTGATGAGGTTATCAAATGATTTAGATAAGGAAAAAATGGATATCACATTGGAGAGGAGTATGGAAGAAGTGAATGTTTTCAGATATTTGGGAGTTGACTTGTCAGCAGATGGGTTTATGAAGGATGAGGTTAACCATACAACTGATGAAGGAAAAAAAGGCGAGTGGTGCTTTGATGCATCTGTGGAGACAAAAAAAAAAAAAACGTTATCCGTGGAGGCAAAGAAGGGAGTGTACGAAACTATAGTGGTACCAACACTCTTATATGGTTGTGAAGCTTGAGTTGCAAATGCTGCAGAGAATTCAGAGTGTGAAAATTAGGAGGAGGTGTGGAGTTACTAAAAGCATTAGTCAGAGGGGTTGTTGAGGTGGTTTGGTTATTTAGAGAGAATGGATCAAAGTATAATGATTTGGAGAGCATATAAATCTGTAGGAAAAGGAAGGAGGGGTAGGGGATGTCCTCAAAAAGGTTGGAGGAAGGGGGTAAGGGAGGTTTTGTGAGAGAGGGGCTTGGACTTCCAGCAAGCATGTGTGAGCATGTTAGATATGAGTGAATGGAGACAAATGTTTTTTAGGACCTGACAAGTTGTTGGAGTGTGAGCAGGGTAATATTTAGTGAAGGGATTCAGGGAAACCAGTTATTTTCAAATAGCCAGACTGGAGTACTGGAAATGGGAAGTACAATGACTGCACTTTAAAGGTGGTTTTCGGGGATTTGGCAGTGTGGAGGGGTATGTTATATATGCTTCTAAACTGTTGTATCTGAGCACCTCTGCAAAGACAGTAATTATGTGTGAGTGAGGTGAAAGTGTTGAATGATGATGAAAGCATTTTCTTTTTGGGGATTTTTTTCTTTCTTTTTGGATCACCCTGCCTCGGTGGGAGACGGCTGACTTGAAGAAAAAAAAAAAAAAATGTACATACAAGGTATACAGGCCTAGCTGACATCAAAGGCAAATTAGGTCAGTGTCTCAGGATAAGACCCACACCAATCCACTAACACCCAGGTACCCATTGCCTGATGGGTGAACACAGACAACATGTGTAAAGAAACACGCCCAATGTTTCTAACCTGGCTGGGAATCGAATATTTATCAAAATTCATACAAGGCAAGCCCAAGCCAGGTACTAGATATAAGCCACTTTGACTTTTTTGGGTTATCCTAGGTACTCTACACATAAGCTGCTATGTATGATAATCTATGTAGAGAAAATAGCTTCTTTCAGGTTTACGGTGCAGTACGAGTGTACAGTGGACCCTTAGGTAACGGTATTAATTAATTCCATAGAGCTTCCCTTTAACCCTTTCAGGGTCGAGAGGCCCTCTCCTAAACTTGTTCTCAGGGTCGAAAATTTTTCGGAAAAAAAAAAATTATTATGAAAAGATAGAGTATCCTTTCCCATTCATAATGACACCAAAAGTATGAAATTTGATGGAAAACTTATGGAATTATGCTCTCGTTAAGTTAGCGGTATCGACAATGTTTACACATCGGCGATTTCGCCGACTTTGAGCCCTATTTTTGGCCAATTCCAGTGTACTAGTCGACAAAAATCATAACTATTTCGCTAGAACTCCATTTTTTCTATCGAATGAGTAAAAGAAACCACCCACTTACTGATCTCAACTATCCAATAAAGTGGTCAGAAATTGGCAACTGCCAATTTCACACAAATTTCAAAAGATGCCAAATTCCAAATAGGGTAAAGAATAAACAAGACAGACATTCCTGGCACTAAAATAACATTTCCTCTGTTCATTAGTCATATCCCCAGGCCCTCTTACATTTCTTTTACTTTCCACTTTGAATTTTTATTCTCACAAAAAATAGATGATTTACTGTTATGCAGACTACTGTATTAGTGTACAAATGGTATAAATAGTATCAGCACACTTGTGAAAGAATATTAGACTCACCAGTTGACGTGTATTGGACGCTTGGCATGATTTGTTTACTTTTGAACTTTGGCAAAAATCAAACATTTCTGCTACTTTGAGCTCAATTTCAAGGTACTTTTCATTGTGAAACTTATCAAAATCATATCAATTTCTGTAATATGTCTTCCATTCTATAAAATGAGACCAGGAAAACTAGAATACAACCATGAATACCCTATGAAAATACAGTTCAAAGTCGCTGTTTTAAACAAAAAACACAGTTTTTTTTTCCCCATTAAGCACTGTGTGCTGTATCATTTTTTTCTAGACTGTGCACATTGATCACACAGACCCATTCTTTCATATGTAGGCCTACCAGCTTTCTCTTGATAGATTTGAAGGTGCTAGAATTTAGGCATACTAGTATGTCAATAACCCTGGTGCGAAAAGCCGTACTAGTATGTTGGAAACCCTGAAAGGGTTAACCGATTTTGCCTTTATCCGAATTAATTTTTTCCTTAAGAAATAATGGAAATCCCATTTATCTGTTTCAGACATCCAAGAGTATTAACAAAAAATATTTTTTTTTAAAGATTTAATAGATATACATACAGAAAACAATGACAAATAAATATAAAGCACTAATAAAATGGATAAATGAACATTTAACATCACACTTACCTTTACTGACTCTTGTTGGTGTATGGAAGACACGTAGGAGGCAAGAGGGAGACAAGATTATTATGCTTCAATATGACACTATCATCATCTCTATGACTTATTTATCTATCACAATTCATCTAGTATGACATAATAAACAATATTAATAACATAGAAACATGATATATACTTTAGAATGAATAAAATATGTCATAATATATGAGAGGAATAAGTGATAGAATTGTTGTTGGGTTTATAAGGGCCACTGTGAGAAGCCGTACATAGTGGTGGTGATGGGGGCACAAGCAGAACCCACCAACACTACCACACTTAAATAAGTATTTAATTTATAATTAACAAATATTTACATTTTAATTTATAAATAATAAATATTATTTTTTTTTTATTATCACACTGGCCGATTCCCACCAAGGCAGGGTGGCCCGAAAAAGAAAAACTTTCACCATCATTCACTCCATCACTGTCTTGCCAGAAGGGTGCTTTACACTACAGTTTTTAAACTGCAACATTAACACCCCTCCTTCAGAGTGCAGGCACTGTACTTCCCATCTCCAGGACTCAAGTCCGGCCTGCCGGTTTCCCTGAACCCCTTCATAAATGTTACTTTACTCACACTCCAACAGCACGTCAAGTATTAAAAACCATTTGTCTCCATTCACTCCTATCAAACACGCTCACGCATGCCTGCTGAAGTCCAAGCCCCTCGCACACAAAACCTCCTTTACCCCCTCTCTCCAACCTTTCCTAGGCCGACCCCTACCCCGCCTTCCTTCACTACAGACTGATACACTCTTGAAGTCATTCTGTTTCGCTCCATTCTCTCTACATGTCCGAACCACCTCAACAACCCTTCCTCAGCCCTCTGGACAACAGTTTTGGTAATCCCGCACCTCCTCCTAACTTCCAAACTACGAATTCTCTGCATTATATTCACACCACACATTGCCCTCAGACATGACATCTCCACTGCCTCCAGCCTTCTCCTCACTGCAACATTCATCACCCATGCTTCACACCCATATAAGAGAGTTGGTAAAACTATACTCTCATACATTCCCCTCTTTCCCTCCAAGGACAAAGTTCTTTGTCTCCACAGACTCCTAAGTGCACCACTCACTCTTTTCCCCTCATCAATTCTATGATTCACCTCATCTTTCATAGACCCATCCGCTGACACGTCCACTCCCAAATATCTGAATACATTCACCTCCTCCATACTCTCTCCCTCCAATCTGATATTCAATCTTTCATCACCTAATCTTTTTGTTATCCTTATAACCTTACTCTTTCCTGTATTCACCTTTAATTTTCTTCTTTTGCACACCCTACCAAATTTATCCACCAATTTCTGCAACTTCTCTTCAGAATCTCCCAAGAGCACAGCGTCATCAGCAAAGAGCTGCTGTGACATTTTAATTTCAGGTACGTTTTGCTACTTCTACTTACACTTAGGTCACACTACACATACATGTACAAGCATATATATATACATACCCCTCTGGGTTTTCTGCTATTTTCTTTATAGTTCTTGTTCTTGTTTATTTCCTCTTATCTCCATGGGGAAGTGGAACAGAATTCTTCCTCCGTCAGCCATGCGTGTTTTAAGAGGCGACTAAAATGCCGGGAGCAAGGGGCTAGTAACCCCTTCTCCTGTATATATTACTAAATTTGAAAGGAGAAACTTTCGTTTTTCCTTTTGGGCCACCCCGCCTCTGTGGGATACGGCCGGTGTGTTGAAAGAAAGAAAGAAGAGTTACATTTTAATTTATAAATAAGCAAGTATGTTTGTTCAGGTATACATAAATACAGTTACATACATAGATCATACATAGTAGCATATGTGTAAAGTACCTAAGGTAACCCAAAAAAGTCAGTGAGACTTATTTCCACTGGGGTCCTTTTATATTTACACTTACACTTACTTTTATACTTACACTTACCTTGGAGGAGATTTTAGTTTAATTAGTTAGTTTGATGGAGGAGATGCTGGCAGAGGTGAAAGGTGGTGGAAGACAGCAGGCCAGTGTTATGTTCATTGGCCCAATACACACCCAACAACATTGGAGAGTTACTTTTGTGTTGTTTTTTATTGCTTACTTGCTATACTGTTAATTCTACATTTATTGCTGGCTGGCACTATAGCCTTTATCAATACCTAATGCTTTAGTATCGTATATATCGTAGAATCACTGAATCACTGCAGAAGACACATTCACCCCTCTCTCTTCCTCCTCCACTTTGGTACTTTGCTATGAGTTTTTTCTTGAATTCTATTGTGCTTCTTTCCTTCTTTGCCACAGGCCTGGCACTAGAAGCTTTCTTTGGACCCATGGTGGCTTATTTAGCAGCTACAAGCACTAAAAACAATGGAATAATACAAAATATATTGCATGTATGCAAGGAATTGTCCTCCCTGGCTTGTAAACTATGGCACACTGGCTTTACATGGGCTCAGGCTGTGTGGATACATTCGGGATGAATGCCCTTAACCGAGTTCTTGGGCATTAGCCGAGCCAATATTTTGACACAAGAACGTGCCGCCATCCAATTTTGGCATTAGCCGATGCTGCCATTACCCAAGGGTCCACTGTATATCACAGTTAGCCATGTGATATACTATGTTTTCTCTAATACAGTGGACCCTCGACGAGCGATATTAATCCGTTCCTGAGAGTCATCGTTAATCGAAATTATCGTTAGTCGAGTTAATTTTCCTCATAAGAAATAATGGAAATCAAATTAATCCGTTCCTGACACCCCAAAGTAGTGAAAAAAAAATTTTTACCACATGAAATATTAATTTTAATACACACAAACTGAAGAAGACATGCACAGTTACATGACACTTACCTTTATTGAAGATCTGGTGATGATTGATGAGATGGGAGGAGGGGAGAGTGTTGATCATCTTAGTGTTTAGAAGGGGAATCCCGTTCCATTAGGACTTGAGGTAGCAAGTCTTTTTCCGGGGTTGCTTCCCTTGTTCTTTTAATACCACTAGGACCAGCTTCAGAGTCACTGGACTTCTGTCGCACAACATATCTGTCCATAGAGGCCTGTACCTCCCGTTCCTTTATGACATTTCTAAAGTGTTTCACAAAATTGTCAGTGTACAGGTTGCCAACACGGCTTGCAGTAGCTGTGTCAGGGTGATTTTCATCCATAAAGGTTTCCACTTTAAGCCACATTCCACAGATTTCCTTAATCTTTGAAGCAGGCAACTTCTTCAATTTCTCTATCCCCTCCTCGGAAGCAGTTTCCTCAGGTGTGGTCTCATGCTGATGAACATGATCTAGCAGCTCATCAGTGGTTAGTTCTTCATTGTCCTCCTCCACCAACTCTTCCACATCCTCCCCACTAACCTCCAACCCCAAGGACTTCCCCATTGCCACATTGGATTCCTCAACTGGCATAGGATTCTCAGGGTTAGCCTCAAACCCTTCAAAATCCCTTTTGTCTACACATTCTGGCCACAGTTTTTTTCCAAGCAGAGTTCAAGGTCCTCTTAGTCACTTCCTCCAAGCCTTACCTATAATGTTTACACAATTGAGGATGGTAAAGTGATCTCTCCAAAACTCTCTTAGAGTCAGTTGAGTTTCTAAGGTCACTACAAAGCACCTTTCAAACATAGCTTTTGTGCACAGTTTCTTGAAGATGGAAATGACCTGCTGGTCCATGGGCTGCAGGAGAGGAGTGGTATTAGGAGGCAAAAACTTCACCTAAATGAAGCTCATGTCCCTAGAAAGTCGCTCTGCCAAGTCTGAAGGATGACCAGGAGCATTGTCTAATACCAGGAGGCACTTAAGGTCTAATTTCTTTTCAATTAGGTAATTTTTCACAGTGGGGGCAAATGCATGGTGTAACCAGTCATAGAAAAAGTCCCTAGTGACCCATGCCTTACTGTTTGCCCTCCACAGCACACACAAATTACCCTTGAGGACATTGTTTTTCATGAACACTCTGGGAGTTTCAGTGATACACCAATAAAGGCTTCACTTTGCAATCACCACTAGCATTGGCACACATCAACAGAGTAAGCCTGTCTTTCATAGGCTTATGTCCTGGGAGTGCCTTTTCCTCCTGAGTAATGTACGTCCTGCTTGGCATTTTCTTCCAAAACAGGCCTGTTTCGTCACAATTAAACACTTGTTCAGGTTTCAGTCCTTCACTGTCTATGTACTCCTTGAATTCCTTCACATATTTTTCAGCCGCTTTGTGGTCCGAATTGGCAGCCTCACCATGTCTTGTCGCACCATGAATGCCACTACGCTTCTTAAATCTCTCAAACCAACCTTTGCTGGCATTAAATTCACTCACATCACCACTAGTTGCTGGCATTTTTTTAATTAAATCGTCATGCAACTTCCTAGCCTTTTCACATATGATCGCTTGAGAGATGCTATCTCCTGCTATCTGTTTTTCGTTCATCCACACCAATAAGAGTCTCTCAACATCTTCTGTCACTTGCGATCTCAGTTTCGAAAACATAGTTGCACCTTTGGCAAGAACAGCTTCCTTGATTGCCGTTATCTTGCCCACAATAGTAGCGATGGTTGATTGGGGTTTACTATACAACCTGACCAGCTCGGAGACACGCACTCCACTTTCATACTTAGCAATGATCTTCCTTCATCTCCATAGTAATTCTCACCCTTTTTGCTGTAGGGTTGGCACTAGAAGCTTTCTTGGGACCTATGGTGACTTATTTTGCAGGTGCAATCATTACAAAGGCTGTGATAATATGACGTGTTCCAATTGTATGATTGGAAGCGACCGCGGTGGCTGGCTGGCTTGTAAACAATGGCACCCATGGGACAAGTGAGGAGTGCTCAGGCCAAAGTGGACGCGTCTCGAATGGAACGAATAGCATTGGTTGGGTTTTTTAGCACTAGTCGAGGCAAAATTTTTGCGTTAAAATGTATCGCTAGTCGGATTTATCGTTATTCGATGCCATCGTTGGTCGAGGGTCCACTGTATAAGCCCCCAAGACAGGGATAGGAGAATGGTACTTGTATCCCATACCCTCTTCATACCTCTGTCGAACTGCTCGGTACTATGCCAAATATTATTAATTGTATGTTATTTACAGTGGACCCTCAGGTAACGGCGGCATCAGCTAACGCCAAAGTCTGACAGTGGCACATTTTTGCGTCAAAATATTGGCTCAGCTAAAGCCCAAGAACTTGGTTAAGGACATTCGTCCTGAATGTGTCCTCATGGCCTGAGCCCATGTAAAGCCAGTGTGCCATTGTTTACAAGCCAGGGAGGATGATTCCATGCATACATGCGATATATTTTGTATTATTCCATTGTTTTTAGTGCTTGTAACTGCTACATAACCCACCACGAGCCCAAAGAAAGCTTCTAGTGCAAGCCCTGTGGTAAAGGAGGAAAGTAACACAATAGAATTCAAGAAAAAACTTGCAGCAAAGTGCCAAAGTGGAGGAGGAAGAGAGAAGGGAGAATGTGCCTTCTGCAGTGATTCTACTTTATGTACAATACTAAAGCAGCAGGTGTCGATAAAGGCTACAGTGCCAGCCAGCGATAAAGTGTACAATTAACTGTGTAGCAAGCAAGTTAAGCGATAGAAAAACGACACAAAAGTAACTCACCAATGTTGTTGGATGTGTATCAGGCCAATGAACATAATGCCGGCCTGCTATCTTCCACCACCCTAAACCTCTGCCAGCATCTCCTCCATCAAACTAACTAATTAAACTAACATCTCCTCCAAGGTAAGTGTGAAAATATAAGTGTAACTATAAAAGTAAATATAAGTGTAAATATAAAATGTTGAGTGAATGCGTGGGGAGTTTTGAACCAAGTGTGAGAGTACTTGTGGTTGGGCATTTCAATGCTAAAGTGGGTAAAAATGTTGTGGAGGGGGTAGTAGGTAAATTTGGGGTGCCAGGGGTAAATGTAAATGGGGAGCCTTTAATTGAGCTATGTGTAGAAAGAGATTTGGTAATAAGTAATACATATTTTATGAAAAAGAGGATAAATAAATATACAAGGTATGATGTAGCACATAATGAAAGTAGTTTGTTAGATTATGTATTGGTGGATAAAAGGTTTATGTGTAGGCTCCAGGATGTACATGTTTATAGAGGGGCAACTGACATATCGGATCATTATTTAGTTGTAACTACAGTTAGAGTAAGAGGTAGATGGGACAAGAGGAAGGTGGCACCAACAAGGAGGGAAGTGAAAGTGTATAAACTAAAGGAAGAGGAAGTTCGGGTGAGATATAAGCGACCAGTGGCAGAAAGGTGGGCTAGTGCAAAGATGAGTAGTGGGGGGGGGGGGGGGTTGAAAGGGTTGGATGAGTTTTAAAAATGCAGTATTAAAATTGGGGCAGAAGTTTGTGGTTATAGAGGGTGGTGAGGAGGAAAGAGGAGTGATTGGTGGAATATGAAGTAAAGGGTGTGATAAAAGAAAAAAGTTAGCTTATAGAGGTTTTAACAAAGCAGAAGTGTTTATATGAAGAGCAGAGTATATGGAGAGTAAAAGAAAGGTGAAGAGAGTGGTGAGAGAGTGCAAAAGGAGAGCAGATAAGAGTGGGAGAGCACTGTCAAAAATTTTAATGAAAATAAGAAAAAAATTTGGAGAAGTTAAACAAGTTAAGAAAGCCTAGGGAACGTATGGATATGTCAGTTAAAAACAGAGTAGGGAGTTAGTAGATGGGGAGAGGGAAGTATTAGGTAGATGGCGAGAATATTTTGAGGAACTTTTAAATGTTGAGGAACAAAGCGAGGCAGTAATTTCATGAACTGGCCAGGGAGGTATACCATCTTTAAGAGTGAAGAAGAGCAGAATGTAAGTGTGGGGGAGGTATGAGAGGCATTACGTAGAATGAAAGGGGGCAAAGCAGCTGGAACTGATGGGATCATGACAGAAATGTTAGAAGCAGGGGGGGATATAGTTTTGGAGTGGTTGGTACTTTTGTTTAATAAATGTATGAAAGAGGGGAAGGTACCTAGGGATTGGCAGAGAGCATGTATTGTCCCTTTATATAAAGGGAAGGGGGACAAAAGAGATTGTAAAAATTATAGAGGAATAAGTTTATTGAGTATACCAGGAAAAGTGTACGGTAGGGTTATTATTGAAAGAATTAGAGGTCCTGTATTTTTTTGTACCTCTGCATGTATGTTCAAATTATTAAATAAATAAATAACTAAATAAATGTGGCAGATGTTGCAGGTGTATGGTGTAGGAGGTAGGTTACTGAAAGCAGTGAAGAGTTTTTACGAGGATAGTGAGGCCCAAGTTAGAGTATGTAGGAAAGAGGGAGATTATTTCCCAGTAAAAGTAGGCCTTAGACAAGGATGTGTGATGTCACCGTGGTTGTTTAATATATTTATAGATGGGGTTGTAAGAGAAGTAAATGCGAGGGTCTTGGCAAGAGGCGTGGAGTTAAAAGATAAAGAATCACACATAAAGTGGGAGTTGTCGCAGTTGCTCTTTGCTGATGACACTGTGCTCTTGGGAGATTCTGAAGAGAAGTTGCAGAGATTGGTGGATGAATTTGGTAGGGTGTGCAAAAGAACCAAATTAAAAGTGAATACAGGAAAGATTAAGATTCTGAGGATAAAAAGATTAGGTGATGAAAGATTGGATATCAGATTGGAGGGAGAGAGTATGGAGGAGGTGAATGTATTCAGATATTTGGGAGTGGACGTGTCAGCAGATGGGTCTATGAAAGATGAGGTGAATCATAGAATTGATGAGGGGAAAAGGGTGAGCGGTGCACTTAGGAGTCTGTGGAGACAAAGAACTTTGTCCTTGGAGGCAAAGAGGTGAATGTATGAGAGTATAGTTTTACCAACGCTCTTATATGGGTGTGAAGCATGGGTGATGAATGTTGCAGCGAGGAGAAGGCTGGAGGCAGTGGAGATGTCATGTATGAGGGCAATGTGTGGTGTGAATATAATGCAGAGAATTCATAGTTTGGAAGTTAGGAGGAGGTGCGGGATTACCAAAACTGTTGTCCAGAGGGCTGAGGAAGGGTTGTTGAGGTGGTTCGGACATGTAGAGAGAATGGAGCGAAACAGTGACTTCAAGAGTGTATCAGTCTGTAGTGGAAGGAAGGCGGGGTAGGGGTCGGCCTATGAAAGATTGGAGGGAGGGGGTAAAGGAGGTTTTGTGTGCGAGGGGCTTGGACTTCCGGCAGGCATGCGTAAGCGTGTTTGATAGGAGTGAATGGAGACAAATGGTTTTTAATACTTGACGTGTTGTTGGAATGTGAGCAAAGTAACATTTATGAAGGGGTTCAGGGAAACCGGCAGGCCGGACTTGAGTCCTGGAGATGGGAAGTACAGTGCCTGCACTCTGAAGGAGGAGTGTTAATGTTGCAGTTTAAAAACTGTAATGTAAAGCACCCTTCTGGCATGACAGTGATGGAGTGAATGATGGTGAAAGTTTTTCTTTTTTGGGCCACCCTGCCTTGGTGGGAATCGGCCAGTGTGATAATAAATAATAATAAATAAATAAATGAAAATAAGACAGAATGTAGGATTGCAGATGAGCAAGGAGGTTTCAGAGTGGGTAGGGGATGTGTAGATCAAGTGTTTACATTGAAGCATATATGTGAACAGTATTTAGATAAAGGTAGGAAAGTTTTTATTGCATTTATGAATTTAGAAAAGGCATATGATAGAGTGGATAGGGGAGCAATGTGGCAGATGTTGCAAGTATATGGAATAGGTGCTACATTACTAAATGCTGTAAAGAGTTTTTATGAGGATAGTGAGGCTCAGGTTAGGGTGTGTAGAAGAGAGGGAGACTACTTCCTGGTAAAAGTAGGTCTTAGACAAGGAAGTGTAATGTCACCATGGTTGTTTAATATATTTATAGATGGGGTTGTAAAAGAAGTAAATGCTAGGGTGTTCGGGAGAGGGGTGGGATTAAATTATGGGGAATCAAATACAAAAAGAGGATTGACACAGTTACTTTTTGCTGATGATACTGTGTTATGGGAGATTCTAAAAAAAAATTGCAAGGTTAGTGATGAGTTTGGGAGTGTGTGTAAAGGTAGAAAGTTGAAAGTGAATATAGAAAAAGAGTAAGGTGATGAGGGTATCAAATGATTTAAATAAAGAAAAATTGGATATCAAATTAGGGAGGAGTATGGAAGAAGTAAATGTTTTCAGATACTTGGAAGTTGACGTATCGGCGGATGGATTTATGAAGAATGAGGTTAATCATAGAATTGATGAAGGAAAAAAGGTGAGTGGTGCGTTGAGGTATATGTGGAGTCAAAAAACGTTATCTATGGATGCAAAGAAGGGAATGTATGAAAGTATAGTAGTACCAACACTCTTATATGGGTGTGAAGCTTGGGTTGTAAATGCAGCAGTGAGGAGGTGGTTGGAGGCAGTGGAGATGTTCTGTCTAAGGGCGATGTGTGGTGTAAATACGTATTATGCAGAAAATTCGGAGTGTGAAAATTAGGAGAAGGTGTGGAGTTAATAAAAGTACAGTGGTCCCTCACTTTTCGTAGTTCTCGGCAATCGTAAATTTTGCCAATCATAGGGGTATTTTCGTATAAACATGAACTCGCTTTTCATAGGTTGACTCGCGAATAGTAGTTCATCCGGGACGCGTATGCATGGTGTGAGCCAAGGCGGCCTCCCTACCCAGCCAGTCTGGCATTGTTTACCAGTGAGTGAATGTCCCCTCAAGTGCTCCTGCGAAATTATTTCATAATATTCCACTCATTTTAGTGCTTGCAAGTACTAAGTAAGCTACCATGGCTCCAAAGAAAGCTCCTAGTGCCAAGCCTGTGGTAAAGAAGGTGAGAAATATGTACAGTGACAAAGTCTTGGGCCATTTTAGGGAAGTGTTAAAGAGACGCCAGAAGCGGAGCTCTCTCCACAGTTACTTTGCGAGACAGGACTAGAGTGACTCTCAAGGTGGTCCTAGTGGCATTAAGAAACAGAGAAGAGAAGCAACCCCAGAGAAGAAATTGGTACCTGAGGTGTTGCTGGAAGGGGATTCCCCTTCCAACCTGTAAACAATCCAATCTCTCTCCTCCTCCAGTCCTCCATACACTAAGAAAATCTCTATAAAGGTAAGTGTTATGCTGTTAATGTTTCATTCATCATTTCCCAATGTATTGTTTATGTACTACATGTATATTTCATGTAAAAAAATTTATTGTTTTAATACTTCTGGGTGTCAGGAACGGATTAATTGTATTTACATTATTTCTTATGGGGAAAATTGATTCGCAAATCGTAAATTTCGTTTGTAGTAGCTCCTCCAGGAACGGATTAATTACGAAAAACGAGGGACCACTGTATTAGTCAGAGGGCTGAAGAGGGGTTGTTGAGGTGGTTTGGTCATTTAGAGAGAATGGATCAAAGTAGAATGACATGGAGAGCATTTAAATTTACCTGTGTGTGTCTTTGTCTACCTGTGTCTGTCTTTCTGCCTGCTTGTCTGTCTCAGAGCCACTCATTACGAGTGTAATTGGTCTTGAAGACGCCATATTAATAATGATAATAACACAATAATAATCACTGAGGCGCATTAAAAGTGTATAAAACGTGGATATGGACATTTTGCTTAAGTCATCTATGATTTCTTTTTCAAAATTATATAATAAACATGCTACATAACATATAAATTAACAAATATGAGATGTTTTTCTGGTCGGCTTGACAGAGTTAACAGAAACCATTCGTGTCCGGGCTGGTAACAACAACAACGTTTGTTTACATAACTGGCCAACCTTCTACACTCTCATTCGATTATTCATTTAATCTTGTTTACTCACCTCTCACTCTACATTAAGACTACAGATATTTTAAGGTAAGTAATGAGTTGACATGATTATTATATTATAGTTTAATAATATTATTATTATTAATATTAGTACATATGTATTACTGTCAGTTAAAAATAGAGTAGGGGAGTTAGTAGATGGGGAGAGGGAGGTATTAGGTAGATGGTGAGAATATTTTGAGGAACTTTTAAATGTTGAGGAAGAAAGGGAGGCGGTAATTTCATGCACTGGCCAGGGAGGTATACCATCTTTTAGGAGTGAAGAAGAGCAGAATGTAAGTGTGGTGGAGGTATGAGAGGCATTACTTAGAATGAAAGGGGGTAAAGCAGCTGGAACTGATGGGATCATGACAGAAATGTTAAAAGCAGGGGGGGATATAGTGTTGGAGTGGTTGGTACTTTTGTTTAATAAATGTATGAAAGAGGGGAAGGTACCTACGGATTGGCGGAGAGCATGTATAGTCCCTTTATATAAAGGGAAGAGGGACAAAAGAAATTGTAAAAATTATAGAGGAATAAGTTTGTTGTGGCAACGTTTCGGATGTAGTGGATGTAGTGCGGATGACAAGAAACAGATGATTGCTGATGTTATGAATGAAAAGAAGTTTTATGTCCTGGCCCTAAGCGAAACAAAGCTGAAGGGGGTAGGGGAGTTTCGGTGGGGGGGAATAATAGTGGAATTAAAACTGGGAGTATCTGAGAGAGTTGAGCTGATATGGATAGGGGTAGCAGTTAAGTATTGAAGGATCAGTTATGGATGGAGGAGAAGTATATGATGTGTAAAATTTCTAGAATTATGTGGATTTAAAGTAAAAGGTTTTGGATGCAAAAAGTGGGGTCATAAATTAGCGTGTGTATTCACTCTGGATAAGAGAGGATTGTAGAGGAGAGAGATTTTGGGAGAATGTTAAGAGAATGTATAAGGAGCCCTTTGAACCAAGTGGAGAGTAATTGTGGTATGGGACCTGGATGCTAAAGGTGTTGGGAAACTTTTAGACGAGGGTCTGTGTGTGTAGGTATATAGTTTGGGGTTGCAGGGGAAATGATATTGAACTTTGTTTAGAAAGGGGGTTTAGCTATAGTGATACATTTTTTACGAATAAGAGGATAAGTATACGACGATATGATGGACAGTAGTTTGTTGATTATGTATAGGCTTAGACAAGGATGTTGTGAATGTCACATGGTTGTTTAATTTATTATAGATTGGGTTGTGTATGGAGGGAGTAATGAGAGCAGGGCCGGATTAAATTAAGCAAGTTCCCGGGCCTTGGACTATTCAGATTGGGGGTGGCCCCTTATGAGTTAGGGGTATAGCGAAGCAACCCTTCCAGCTTGGGGGTGGGGGGGGGGGTCAGTGTGTTGTGAGCCTGTTTAAGGTTCTAATTTAAATACCATTCTGGCTATTAGATTAATATTTAGAAAAGTACATCAAGACAACCTAAACCATTTAACACACAGCACCATTATAACTATTTTGTTAAATTCATGCATTTTAAAGAGAATAACTCCAAGACAGCATAGTATTACTAGAGTAACGTGTTAGATTATCTACAGAAAAATTGTAGAGGATCTGCCTACTGCCAACAATAGTAGCGGGAAAACACAGCTGTTCTGATGTAAACAAGGCGTCGTTGTTGCAGTGTTCGCCATCTATGTTAGGTTTATTTTAATTTTATTTTATGTTTATTTCAATTATTTATTTTTGTTTTGATTAATTTGTTAAAAATTCATTTTTACTCTACAAAAGCCACCGTTAACTTTGTTAGGCAGGGACCCTCTGTACTTGCTCATGTGCGCCGTCCTTGGATGAGCCCCTGAACCCCTTGGACCGCGGGGGGGCCCCCAAATTGCGCGGGGCCCAGGCAAATGCTAGTTTGACATATGCGGTTAATCCGGGCCCTGAATGGAGGGTTTGGGCAAGAGGCGTGAGTTAAAGATGATAAAGAATCACACATAAAGTTGGAGTTGTCACAGTTTGCTCTTTGCTGATGACACTGTGCTCTGGGAGATTCTGAAGAGAAGTCTCGCTAGGGTTCAGTGGTGGTATGGAATTTGGCTTAGGGTATGCAAAAGATAGAAATTAAAAAGAGGAATACGGGCTAAAGAGTAAGGGTGATGAGGATAACAAACAGAAGATTAGGTGATGAAAGATTGGATAATGATTGGAGGGAGAGAGTATGGAGGGAGGTGAAATGTATTCAGATATTTGGGGAGTGGTAAGTCAGCGGAAGGGTCTATGGAAAGGATGTGTGTGTGAATTCGATAGAATGATGACGGGGGAAGGGAAAAGGGTGCGGATGCACTTAGGAGTCTGCGGGGAGACTAAAGAACTGTGTCCTCGGATGGCAAGTGGGGAATGTATGAAGAGTATTAGTTTGACCAATGTCTTATATGGGAATGTCTGTGAAGCATGGGTGATGAATGTTGAAGCGAGGAGAAGGCTGGAGGAATGGAGATGTATGTCTGAGGGCATGTGGGGTTGTGAATATAATGCAGAGAATTCGTAGTTTAGGAAGTTAGGTGGAGGTACGGGATTACCAAACTGTTTGTCATGAGGGTTGAGGACACGGGTTGTTGAGGTGGTTAGGGCATGTAGTGACAATGGAGCAAAACAGCAATGACTTCAAGAGCTGTATCAGTCTGTAGTGGAAGGAAGGCGGAAAAGTAGGAGTCAGCCTAGGAAAGGTTGTGATGGGAGGGGAGTTAAAGGAGGTTTTGTGTGCAAAGGGGGCTTTGGACTTCCAGGGGCGAGCGGTGAGCGGTGTGATAGGTGAATGGGAGACAAATGGTTTTTAATACTTCGACGTGCTGTTGGAGTCGTGAACAGAGTAATCATTTATGAAGGGATTCAGGGGGGAAACGGCAGGCCGGAGCTTGAGTACTGGAGATGGGAAAGTACAGGGCCTGCACTCTGAAGGAGGGGTGTGTTAATGTGTTGCAGTTTAAAAATACTGCAGTGTATAGCACCTTTGGGCTAGACAGTGATGGATGTGAATGATTGGTTGAAAGTTGTTCTTTTTTGCGGACACTCTGCCAGGTGTTAATCAATAGAAAGTAACTTCACTTACGTTTGTACATGTGAGAGAGAGAGAGAGAGTGGAGAGATGAGAGAGTGATACAGAGAGAGAGAGATACAGAGGAGAGAGACTATAAGATACAGAGAGAGAGAGAATACAAGAGAGTGAGGAGTTGTACAGAGAGGAGAGGAGATGCTGAGATACAGAGAGAGATGTGAGAGTTACAGAGGACGAGGGATACAGAGAGAGAGAGATTAGAGAAAAGAGGATACAGAGAGAGAGAGAGAGAAGAGCAGTGAGAGAGATACAGAGAGAGAGAAGATACAGAGAGAGAGAGATACATCAGGAGAGATACACAGAGAGATACAGAGAGAGAGATACACAGAGAGATACACTAGAGAGGATCAGAGAGAGAGTTACAGTGGCTGTGCTTTACAAAGAGAGCCCCTAAATGAGAGGGAGAGGAAGACGCGAGAGAAAGAGAGGAGAGATACAGAGAGAGAGATACAGAGAGAGAGAGAAAGAGAGAGAAGATACAAGATATGCATGTGAGAGTGAGAGAGGAGAGGGGGAGGAGGAGCCCACTGTTCAGTCAAGCCAATCCACCCGCGAACCCGGCCAACCACCCCACCGGCTCGCTACATCCGTCAGCCACCGGCCAAGCCAGCCAGCTACGTATTAACACGGCTTGGTTCCCGGATGTTGTTTTCTCTTACTTGGGTATGTAGGTTTTTTAATAACATTGTGGTAGGAGGACACTTATCAGTGGTATTACTCCCATTCCACTGTGTCAACAGTACATAAAGGATAACAGTAACATATGTTAATGTATGCCGATTGTAAAATTTAACAATACAGTTCACTACCAGGATATAATTATATACAGTACATAAATAATTAAAAAGCAGTAGGGGCCCCACTTATACGGCGGGTTAGGTTCCTGGCTGTCCTCCGGAATGCAGACATCGCGGAAGGCAGAACCGCCGTTTTTTCATTGATAAATGCATATAAATGCCTGACAACAAGTTTACACTAAATTAAATTTAGTATAGAACTAGGCATTAAAACACACTAAAGTAAAATTCAATCACAGTAATTTATTATTATCTTGTAAAGTATTTGTAATCTTAATGTAGGGAGAGAAGTTGAGCAGGTGACTTAATTGTTAGTTAAGTCAGGGGAAGGTAGCCCTGGCTCCCCGTCTCATTCTTAATATACGATATTTAAAACATCCCAGACGGAGGTAATATAAACATACGAGTACGCTCGCAGTATTTACCTTAAAATGATGTGTACGTCTTAATATAGGAAGTGAGAGAGATGTGTAGATTATTTGTAGGGAATTCAGTGTAGGTAGCCGTTGGTGGGCTACACTACCCTGCTACCCTACACTGTGGCCAGAGCCATATTATTAACAGTCGACATGCCTTGTTACACTGAATTTAATACATTTCTACAACTACCTTTAGATGGCCATCATAGATAACGCGAAGAGGAAGAAGTAATGAATATCATGCCAAAAATTTGTAATCAAAAGTGGAGGTGGAGGGACGTGTCTGGGACCAAAAACAATATTCAATTCACGTTTTCTCTGATGGCTGAGCAGAGAAAACATAATGTTGTCCCTCTACCCGGCTACCACACAGATCCACAGAAGGTATTATTATCAGAGACACATGAAATATGCAATAAATGCCAGACAACTAGTTTACACTAACTTAGTATTAAGGTTAGCAATTGGAAATAGCATTTAAATAAAACACAATTAAAAGGTATGATACACACAGAGTACACTTATTTACTTACCTTAAATAATTAATATTAATGTGTGAGAGGTGAGTGGCAGGGTGTTTATTGAATAAAATCATGAATGGCACACCTTAATCCCGAATCTTGGCACTTTTAAGCACGAGGCTTTATGAGTTCTCTTGTTTATGCACAGCTAACCTTAGACGCCATTGTCTATGAGAGCCAGACTAGTTAACAAAAAGGTGCAAACGATGAGATGGAACGAGATACAGGTTGGAAGACAATGTATTAACACAAAACTGAACTGGTAATGGACGATACTTGGTCAGGCGGAATATAAGATTGCGTATTAGATATATTGTTACTCTTTTAGTTTCACATTTCTTTGTCCGTTATTGTAGAAGAGTGTGTAACATCACATTTACTCAATATTTTTATTAATAAGTAATATTACCTTCGCACAATCAATTACTCTTACAGGTGTAAAAGTTGAACCAAGGTAGTTCGATTAAACAATAGCAACACACGTATTTTTAGAGTGCGAATGAGATAATAACAATAATAATAATAATAATTTTTTTTTTCAACAAGTCGGCCGTCTCGCACCGAGGCGGGGTGACCACCAAATAAAAAGAAAGGAAAAATCCCCAAAAAGAAAATATTTCATCATCATTCAACACTTTCAGCCCTGACTCAACACTTATCACTGTTTTTGCAGAGTTGTTTGACTCAAGAATACAACAGTTTAGAAAGCATATTCGTACAAAGATACAAAACCATATCCCTCCAAACCTTTGCCCTCCCGCGGTTTTTTTTTTTTTTTGTACCTTTCTTTCCCATAACTTCTGCTCTTCTTTACTAACACTTCTGTTTGGTAAACCTGCATAAGTACCTTTTTCTCTTGTATCAACCCTTTACTTCCATCTTCCTCCAATCTACTACGTCTGTCCTCCTGCTACCACCTCCTATAACCACAAACTTTGCCCCACATCTAATACTGCATTTTTAAAACTTGTCCAACCCGTCTTCAACCCCCAATATCATGCTTTGCACTAGCCCACCTTTCTGCCAATAGTCACTTATAGTCTCACCGATACTTCATCTCCTCCCTTAGTTTATACAATTTCACCTCCCTATTCACGTGTTGCCCACCTTCCTCTTCTTCCCATCTACCTCTTACTCTAACTGCTAGCTACAACTAAATAATGATCTGACATATCAGTTGCCCCTCTATAACATGTTAATTTGGAGCCTACCCCCATCAACCTTTTAGTCAACCAATGACATAATTAATAAGATACTAGCTTTCATTGTGTGCCTACATCATACATTGTATATTTAGTTATCCTTCTTTTTTCATAAAGATATGTATTAGTTTTTACCAAAATTATCTTTCTACCATAGCTCAATTAAAGGCTCCCTATTTACATTTACCCCCTGGCACCGCAAATTTACTACTACTCCTCCATAAAATTTTACCGAGCATTTAGGTGATGTTGAAATCCCCAGACCACCATTACTACTCACCACTTGATCAAGTATTCCCACGCATTCACTCAACATTTGCAAAGTCTCTCTCTCTCCTCTCACTTCTTCTTCTTCTCCAGGACAGACACGCTTATTATAACCCACTTTTCACATCCAATCTTTATTTACTTCCACAGTGGACTCCTTGAATTAAATACATTTATTAGTCCCTCTTTTTTCTGCCATTTGCTTATCCGTTCAAGCATTATTGCTTACTCCTTCTTTGATCTCAACTCTATTTGAAAACCACTGGACCTAATCCCATTTTTTCCTCTCCATTGAAATACTCTTCCAACCTTCAGCTATGTTTCACTTAAAGCCAGGACATTCCAGCTTTTCTCATTTCAGAACATCCTCAATCATCTCTTTCTTTCATCTGCCAACTTCTCGCACCAATTCGACTTCCCACTTTGACAATTTTCTTCTTCCTTATTCTTTTTTAGTTAATCTTTACTGGAAAAAGGGGTACTGCCCAGTTTGTTCCGGCAGCTTTTAGTCTGACTTTTACAACACGCATGGCTTTCGGAGGAAAGATTCTGTGTCAATTCCCGCATGGATATAAAAGGAAAAGTAATAAGCCAGTAAACTAACTAAGATAATAATCAAAGAAAACTCAGAGGAGGGGATATAAATAAGTTGCACATGTATGTGTTGTGTGACACTAAGTGTAAGTAAGAGAAGTAGTAGCAGACATACCTTTAGGGTCTTGCTTATTTATGAGGACAGACAAAAGACACCAGCAATCCTACATCATGCTAAAAACAATTACAGGACTTTCGTTTTACACTTACTTGGCAGGACGGGTAGTACCTACCTTGGGTGGTTGCTGGTTACCAACATACTACCTATTAATAATAATAAGATTAATAATAATAATATAAGTTCTAGGTGTGAGTAGGTTGGTAGCAGCATACCCGCCAGGGAGGGTACTACCGTCCTGCCGAACGTGAGTGTAAAACGGAAGCCTTGGTATATTGTTCTTACATGATGGTTAGGATTAGTGGTGTGCACATTTTTTCTGTTCTCTATAAAACATGCAAGGTTTCAGGTACGTTGGTACTTCTATTAACTTCTGGTCACACTACACATACATGTACAAGCATAATATGCGTATATTCACACCCTCTGGGTTTATCTTCTATTTTCTCGTTAGTAGTCTTGTTCGGTTTATTTCCTCTTGCTTCCATGGGGGAAGTGGAACAGATGTCTTCACTCCGCTAAGCTATGGAGTGTTGTAAAGAGGCAGACTAAAATTTTTTTTTGGCCGGGACGCAAGGGAGCTAGTAACCTCTTCTTCTGTATATATTTACTAAATGTAAAAGGAGAAGGAAACTTTCGTTTTTCCTTTTGAGGCCACCCCGCCTCTCGGTGCGATACGGCAGTGTGTTGAAAGAAAGAAAGAATAATAATATATTTTTATATTAGTATTATAATAAAAAACACTCAAATACCAAAGGGTCATGAATTGCCTATATATAAGCATACTAAAAGGAATATTTTTCTCAGTTATTCTCCCCCAGTTTGATAAGAAAATGTAATATTCGACACTACCTACGCATCTGCTTTGTAAACAAATTCATATTTACGATCTATTTTTATTCTGGTGTTTATATCTGTTTATATGGCTAGGTAGATGGGTTCTGTGCTATATATTATCGCGCTGAGGAATCCAATATCATAGATGGGATAATGAAAAATAAAAATTTAGCTGCTGTCAAGATGTGATTATTATTATTATGTAGTATTTGGCGCAGGTCATGAGGTAAGAGAGAGACCTTTAGCGATTTTAATGTTGTACTTGCAGAACACCAGCACAGTGTGTGTAAGATTTTGTAGGTATAGGGTACAAATAAGTATGATTATCAGGAGTATATAAAAATTTGCAGTGTAACTTTAAAAACGCTTGAAATTATGGAAGAGTTTCCTGACTTAAGATGTCGGGTAAAGGAAAATGTAAACAAGCCGGGTGGGCGGAGGGCGCCGTTATGTGAAAGACCTGCTTGCTGTATAGAAATTTTGGTCGATAATTTGTCATCGCCGTATTTGCGGAACGCTCTATAGGCTAAACCGCCGCGTTTGAAGGCGAATGCCGTAGGCCAAAACGCCATATAGCGGGGGCCTACTGTATAACTATAGAAGGTATATTATGGTTAAAAAAGAATGAAATAATGATGTCTATACATTTCATGTACAGTACTATGTAGGTAGTTTATATAGGAAAAGTTTGACATTATGCCCTACCCAGTATGTCGGCAATTTTCAAAGGGTCAACTTGCGTCCATTTTGGACTTGACGACCAGTTGGGAGGAACCATGCTTCGGTCGTACAGTTGGATGGTAGGTGTACTCTTACACTGGGTACAAGTTAGTACATGAATAATCTAAACAGTCAACACACCATTTTAGAGTGAATGAAGATATTATTATTATTATCATCATCATATATAAAGCACTAAAACACAGGGGTCGTGAATTGCTATTTATGAGAGTGAAGGATTATGAAAAGAATATTTTTCTACAGTTATCCCCAAGTGTTTGACTACAGAACAACGTATTCTTACGACACTACTCCTACACTCAGCCGCTTTGTAAAAACAGATATAAATATTTTACGTCAATTTTTATTCTGTGAGTGTATGTATCTTTGTTTTTATGCTATATGTAACCGGGTGTGATTCATATATAATTGTGAGGAAAATATCATAGAATGGATTAATGAAAAATGCCTTTATTAATGTACAAGAAGACATTTATTGTGCCCAAGGTGATTATTTTTACGTGTGTAGTAGTAATTAGCCATCATGAGTAGAGTTGACTTAGTGATTTTTAATGTATATATTTTGAGGTACTGGTAAACATAGGTATATTTTCAAGTAGTACAGTGGTACCCCCACACTGTACAATATTAAATCCATTCCTGAGGAGCTCATCTAGCCGAAATTATTGTAAGGCGATTTAATTTTCCCCTAAGAAATAATGAAAATCAAATTAATCCGGGCTAGATGCACCGAGAGTTATTAACCCTTTCAGGGGTCGTCCCGTAGACTACGGCTCTGGGGTCGGTGAAGTGTCCAAACATAGATCTACTGCCAAAATTCTAGCGCCATCAAATTTAGCGCGAAAAGCGCTCCTTGGCCTAAATATGAGAGATGGGTCTGCGCCGGTGGTGTGCGCCATAAACAAAAAATCTTAGGCGCCGGCATAGCGTTGTGGGGAACGCTCGCTCGCTAGTCACCTTGTTCACCATGTCTCATCGCAAGTCAGCTCTCACTCCGGAAAAATGGGGAATCTCCTATTCACTGGCTCTGATAGTTCTGGACACTGATGGAAGTAGGGAAATGGAAGACGTAATTCTACGGCTTGATAAGTAGTGACGAAATATAAAGACCAGGATTATCGATATTTGTGCAGAATACCCCGACGATCCTCGACCTTCTACCTCTGTGCGTGGCATAGTGATCACGGTCGGGTGTTCCTAAACGTGATGAGAAATCTAATAGTTTTCCTCGATGGCCTGGCCTCTGACTTCAGTAGTGACGATGATTCTGACAAGTGGCTGGATTGTTATTTTATTGGCTCGACGCAATCATTCGAAGTAGTGATAGTTGAGGAAAACATATACACCAGTGAAGGTCCGGTTATGTGCGCCCGCCGCATGCGCGTCGGGTAGTGTACCCTATGCTGCGGCCCAGGGGACGGCACAGTAATCCCGTAGAACGATCCTCGTGGCCCTACACCCGTTTTAGGTAGTGATAGTGAGGATGATGTGGGACACTTGGCATGGACTGGGCCACAAAACATCAGTGGATGGTGTTAGTGGGGGCTGGTGAGTGGGTAGGTCGGCACTCGCCTGTGCGTGAACTCGCTGTGCCACTCGGAGAAACCCACGGCGGTACTTCGTCAGTTAAAAGGACTACATAGCGAGCGTCCACCCACCAGACCCGCCACAACCTCCCGTTAACAACCACGACTATGATGTCCAGTATCCACCGCTGCAAAACTCGTATCTGGATTGTGCAGCAAAATCCCAATTTTGTTCCCAGGACCTCACACTATTGTTGAGTCGCAAAAGTGGAAATATTCTACCTAACTCGTCCCCTGGAACCACGGCCTAATGAACTGGTAAGTTATTTGTTTTATTCTTCTGACCAGCCATTGATGGAGAACTATTGTGCAGGGAAAGTTAATAAGCTTTTTCAGTACCACCATGGCAATATACGTTCTTTATCCCACAAGTCAAGACTACCACAGGTGGAAAGAGACGCTGTTGCAGAATTGATTTGCTTTTGAAACAATATTGCTTATGCCTCACATCTATAAAGCTAATATAAAAAGCATACTGGTCCACCGATCGCGCTAATTTGTTCACCCCCATCCTTCTGTGAAATATACCAGTGAAAACAGGTTTAGGCTACTGTTACGTTTGTGTGCAGCTTCTCTGACAAAAACCAGGCCTGACAGAAGTGACAGGTTATACAAGGATTAGTAACATGTTGGTGTATCTCAAACAAAAAGTTCAGGATTACTTTATTCCATTCAAGAATCTTGTAATTGACGTGTCTTTGATTTTGTTCAAAGGTAGACTGTCATTCAAGCAGTATATAACGAGAAGAGGAAACGCTTTGGTATAAAATTGATTTGTACTCTTGTGATTGGCGACAGTGGCCTGGTGTTGGTTTTTGTTTATATCTCGGGTAGTAATAAAACATTGAAAGATAACAAGATGTTATTGGGTATATCATGGGTGAGTAGTGAAGAAACATCGTTGATGGCACCTTTTCTTGGTAAGGGGCCATACATTTATATACCAGGTTAGAACTGTTCACAAGCCCATATTACTCAGTTGATTGCTTGCGAACAAGTGAACAAGACAGATGTTAGTGGGCACAGTGCGTTCTAATCGTAAACATATGCCCAGGCTCAACGCCAGGTCGATCGTGGTGATGATGTGCAGGTCGTTTACTGCCAATGACATCATGGCTTATACGGTGGTCATGAACAAACAGTGTCACATTGTTGACAAACAATTCACCGTAATGAATGCAATGACAGTGGACAAAGTGAATCGAGTGACATATGAGCGTAGTTCAAAACCCCAGTTGAACAGTGCATGATTATACACAAAAAACATGCAGCCTTGGTTGGACAAAGTGGACATGCCAGATTGGTTTTGTTGACTGTGTCGCTAAGAGTTTCAAGTGGTACATGAGAAAACTTTTCTTCCTCTCATGGACATTTCATTGCTTGAAGCATATAATATGTACCAAATAAAGAATGGTATCAGACCACCAGTTATGAGTGATTTTGTTTGTCTGTTGTCAGACAACTCATAATGATAGTACCAGGTAACAACACGCTGCAATCATCATGAGTCCTGATTCCATCACAATATACCCCAAGGCGTTGAGAGAATAGAGAAGGTGTTATTTCTTAATACTGCGTCCACTTCTACTCAAAAGAAATTTGCCAGAAGAGATGGCATTGTCTGTGCACAATAACAAATACGACGGCTAACAAAGGACGCAAGACCACTCGGTTTATGTGTGTGGGAATGTAAGGTGCCTCTGTGAACTGGTGCCTTTGTTTCAAGGTAGTTCCACAAGCGACCAAGCAGTTCTTAAAAACAATGTCCCAGTGTATTGTACAATTGTAATATATGATAGAACATTAGTATTATAACAATATTTGTGCATGTTTATTGTAATAAACAACAGTGGTAAACAATAATATGATCAATAAACTTTAGTGCGGTATTGTGTTCAATACAGTGAGTTTATATATATAAATTATATACAGTATTGGTCTCTCAGGCCCAAATGGTGTAGTAGGTAATAGAAGAAAAAATTGAAAGAGAAAAGAAAAACAACTAAAACAAACTAAATTATATAATACGCGTCTGTGGAATTCGTCGATTTGTTGCCGTCCACCACATCAGTTTTCTACAAAATTCTTGGCACTGTATCCGGTAAGTATGATCAGATTTCTAATTCTTTTTGTTTTGTATTACCTTCACAAAAATATGCTCTTTAATTTGTAAGAAAAAAAATTAATTTTTTTTTTTTTTCAAAATTTCTTGGACACTGGTGCATGACTTCAGATTTATTTTGGTGTCTTGGAACCTGAACAGGTGTAAAAAAAAAAAATTTACCACATGAAATATTAATTTTAATACACACAAAAACTGAAGCAAAGACATGTGACAATTACTATTCTAACTAGAGATTAGATACATGACACTTACCTTTCTTGAAGATCTGGTGATTGAACCCATGCATGGGATGGAGGAGGGGGCGAGTGTGTGGAGAGTTGTTATTGTTTAGAAGGGGAATCCCTTCCATTAGGACTTGAGGTATCAAGTCCTTTTCGGGGTTACTTCCCTTCTTTTTAATGCCAATAGGACCAGATTGAGAGTCACTGGGCCTCTGTCGCACAACAAATCTGTCCATAGAGCTCAGTACCTCCCGTTCCTTTAAGACTTTCCTTAAATGGGCCATAACATTGTCATTGTACAGGTTGCCAACACAGCTTGCAGTAGCTGTGTGAGGGTGATTTTCATCCACAAAGATTTGTAGTTCAACCCACTTTGCACACATTTCCTTAATCTTCGAAGTAGGCAACGTCGCCGATTTCTCTCTCCCCTCCTCTGAAGCAGTTTCCTCAAGTGTGGCCTCTTGCTATTGAAGATGATCTTGCAGCTCTTCACTGGTTAGTTCTTCATTGTCCTCCTCCACCAACTCTTCCACATCCTCCCCACTAACCTCCAACCCCATGGACTTTCCCAATGCCACAATAGATTCCACAACTGGCATAGGCTCTTCAGAGTTAGTGCCAAACCCTTCGAAATCCCTTTCTTCTACAGATTGTGGGCACACTTTCTTCCAAGCAGAGTTCAAGGTCCTCTTAGTCACTCCCTCCCAAGCCTTACCTATAAGGTTTACACAACTGAGGATGCTAAAGTGATCTTTCCAAAACTCTCTTAGAGTCAAGCGAGTGTCTGACGTCACTTCAAAGTACTTTTGAAACATAGCTTTTGTGTAGTTTTTTGAAGTTTGAAATGACTTGCTGGTACATGGGCTGGAGGAAAGGAGCAGTATTAGAAGGCAAAAACTTGACCTTAATGAAACTCATGTCCCTAGAAAGTTGCTCTGCCAAGTCTGAAGGATGACCAGGAGCATTGTCTAATACCAGGAGGCACTTAAGGTCCAATTTCTTTTCTATTAGGTAATTTTTCACAGTGGGGGCAAATGCATGGTGTAACCAGTCATAGAAAAAGTCCCTAGTGACCCATGCCTTACTGTTTGCCCTCCACATCACACACAAATTAGCCTTGACGACATTGTTTTGCCTGAATGCTCTGGGAGTTTCAGAGTGATACACCAATAAAGGCTTCACTTTGCAATCACCACTAGCATTAGCACACATCAGAAGAGTAAGCCTGTCTTTCATAGGCTTATGTCCTAGGAGTGCCTTTTCCTCCTGAGTAATGTAGGTCCTGCTTGGCATTTTCTTCCAAAACAGGCCTGCTTCATCACAATTAAACACATGTTCAGGTTGCAATTCTTCACTGTCTATGAAATCCTTGAATTCCTTCACATATTTTTCAGCTGCTTTTTGGTCCAAACTGGCAGCATTACCATGCCTTATCACACTATGTATGCCACTACGATTCTTAAATCTCTCAAACCAACCTTTGCTGGCCTTTTATTCACTCACACCACCACTAGTTGCAGGCATTTTTTTAATTAAATCCTCATCCAACTTCCTAGCCTTTTCACATATGATTGCTTGAGAGATGCTATCTCCTGCTATCTGTTTTTCATTTATCCACACCAATAACAGTCTCAACATCTTCTATCATTTGTGATCTCTGTTTCAAAAACAAACTTGCACCTTTTGCAAGAACAGCTTCCTTGATTGCCGTTTTGTTGGTCAAGATAGTAGCGATGGTTGATTGGGGTTTGGTATACAACCTGGCCAGCTCCGAGACATGCACTCCACTTTCGTACTTAGCTATTATCTCTTTCTTCATTTCCATAGTAATTTTCACCCTTTTTACCACAGGGTTGGCACCAGAAGCTTTCTTGGGGCCTATGGCGACTTATTTTGCACCTACAAGCACTAAAAACACTGTGATACTATGAATGTACCGAATGTATGCTTAGATGCGACTGCACTGGCTGGCTTGTAAACATTGGCACGCACGGGGCAGCTGAGACCACGCGGGACGCATCCCGGACGAATCACGCGAGGCGTGGCAAAATTTTTTCATTCCAATGCTTCGTATGGCAGATTTAACATACCACGATGCGTTTGTAAAGCGGGGGTCCACTGTACATATAAAATACACAGTAACTTTAAAACACTTGAAATTTTAGAAAGTTTCCTGACATAATAGATGTGGTCACCGAGAATGTAAACAAACCGGGTGGGGCGCACCGTTTTTGAAAGAACACTTGCCGTATAGCAAATTTTGGTCATAATTTGACATCGCCGTATTAGCGGAACGCCATAAAGCGGGGCCATACTGTATATATCTTGTTTTTATGTTATTAATATTCTTTATTATGTCATATTAGATGAACTGTGAGAGATAACTAAGCCGTAGAGATGATATTAGCGACATATTGAAGCATAATAAACTCATCTCCCTTCCATATACCAACAAGAGTCAACAAAGGTAAGTGTGATGTTAAATGTTCATTTATCCATTTTATTAGTGCTTTATATTTATTTGTCATTGTTTTCTGTATGCATATCTATATTTAATCTTTAACCCTTCGACTGTTTCGGCTGTATATATACATCTTACGAGCCAGTGATTCGGACATACATGTATATATACTCAATAATTCTAATGGCTTCAAATCAAGCAGGAGAAAGCTGGTAGGCCCACATGTGAGAGAATGGGTTTGTGTGGTCAGTGTGCAATATAAAAAATCCTGCAGCACACAGTGCATGAGAGAAAAAGAAAAAAAAAGACCGTGTTTTTGTATTAAAACGCCGACTTTGAGGTGTATTTTCCTACAGTATTTATGGTTGTATTCTCGTTTTCTTTGTCTCATTTGATAGAATGGAAAACATATAACAGAAATAGAGATGATTTTGATTAGTTTCACGATGAAAACGACATTGAAATTGAGCTCAGAATAGCGGAAATGTTCGATTTTTACCAACGTTCAAGAGTAAGCAAATCACACCACACATCCAATACACGTCAACTGGGGAGTCTAATATTCTTTCACTAGTGCACTGATATTATTTATACTATTTTTACAACAATGCAGTAGTCTGCGTAACAGTAAATCTTCTGTTTTTTGTGTGAATAAAAAATCAAAATAGAAAGCAAGAGTAATATAAGAGGGGCCTGGAGGCATGACTGATGAACAGAGAAAATGTTATTTTACTGACAAGAATGTCTGCAGTGTTCATTCTGGACCCTATTTTGAATTTGGCATCTTTTTTAATTTGCATGAAATTGGCCAAATTGCCAATTTCTGACCATTTTATTGGGTAGTTGAAATCAGTAAATGGGCAGTTTCTTGTACTCAACTGATAGAAAAAATGGAGTTCTAAAGAAAAAGCTATGAGTTTGGTTGACTGGAACAATGGAACTGGCCGAAAATAGGGCTCAAATTCGGCGAAATCGCCGATGAGCATATATTGCCAAGATGTTAACTTCACGGGAGCGTAATTCCGCAAGTTTTCGATCAAATTTCATACATTTGGTGTTATTACCATCAGGAAAAGAGTCTCTATCATTTCACAAGAATTTTTTTTTTTTTTTTTTTTTTTTTTTCAAAAAATTTTCGGCACCAGGAGACACTTCAGGATTTGGGGTTACGACAGTCAAAGGGTTAAAAAAAAATATTTTTTGTTAATACTTTTGGCTGTCTGAAACGGATTAATTGGATTTCCATTATTTCTTACGGGGAAAATTAATTCAGCTAACGGCAAAATCGGTTAAAGGCAAGCTCTCTAGAACAGATTAATGCCATTACCCGAGGGTCCACTGTATACTGTTTATTATGTCATATTAGATCAATTATGATAGGGATATAAGCCGTAGTGTTGCTATTAGCATAATAATAAAGCATATTCCCCTGCATCACAAGACTGAGCTCATGGCAACCAACAGTGACTTCAAAGCCACCTTATCTTTTATGGCCAATGTACTGTGTATGTGCTTTACACAGTGAGAACATTTCTTTTATTCACTTTAACCATGGCTAGGGCTAAAAGTAAGCAGGTTATAACAATACATGTTTTTTTTTTTTTTTTCAACAAGTTGGCCGTCTCCCACCGAGGCAGGGTGACCCAAAAAAAGAAAGAAAATCCCCAAAAAGAAAATGCTTTCATCATCATTCAACACTTTCACCACACTCACACATAATCACTGTTTTTGCAGAGGTGCTCAGAATACAACAGTTTAGAAGCATATTTCGTATAAAGATACACAACATATCCCTCCAACTGCCAATATCCCAAACCCCTCCTTTAAAGTGCAGGCATTGTACTTCCCATTTCCAGGACTCAAGTCTGACTATATGAAAATAACCGGTTTCCCTGAATCCCTCACTAAATATTACCCTGCTCACACTCCAACAGATCGTCAGGTCCCAAATACCATTCGTCTCCATTCACTCCTATCTAACACGCTCACGCACGCTTGCTGGAAGTCCAAGCCCCTTGCCCACAAAACCTCCTTTACCCCCTCTCTCCAACCCTTTCGAGGACGACCCCTACCTCGCCTTCCTTCCCTTAATTTATTGCTTTCCATGTCATTTACTTTGATCCATTCTCTCTAAATGACCAAACCACCTCAACAACCCCTCTTCTGCCCTCTGACTAAAATTTTTTATTAAACTCCAAAACCTTTTCCTAATTTCCACACTCCGAATTTTCTGCATAATATTTACACCAAACATTGCCCTTAGACAGGACATCTCCACTGCCTCCAACCATCTCCTCGCTGCTGCATTTACCACCCAAGCTTCACACCCATATAAGAGTGTTGGTACTACTATACTTTCATACATTCCCTTCTTTGCCTCCATAGATAACGTTTTTGACAATACATGTATATGGAGGAAAAGAAATTGGAATGACTTATGCAGCAAGTAGTACCACCCAACAGTACCAACAGGTTGGTGTGGCGACCCTGGAAATTTGAAATTATGCTAGTCGAAATTAGTGCTGAATAACTGATGGAACGGGATGCCTGATTGCCGGATTTGTGATGGCGAACCTGCATTCAGTCTTCACAGTCTGGAACACAAAATATTAACCTGAATCTTGTCCTTCAAATGATATAGTACAGTGGTCCCTCAATAATCGACCGGCCTGAAAGTCGTCCATTTCGGAAATAGTCCTGTTTTTTCGTCAAAATATTGGCTCGCAAATGGTCCAGTAACTCGCTAATAGTCCTAATAGTCCTTCGTCCCGGACGCGTACTCACGCTCTGAGCCGCCTCGGCCTTTCCTTCCCAGCCAGTGTGCCACTGTTTACCAGTGAGTGACGGTCCCCTCACATGCTCCTACGAAATATTTCATAATATTCCATTGATTTTAGTGCTTGCAAGTGCTAAATAAGCTACCATGGCTCCAAATAAAGCTTCTAGTGCCACCCTTTGGTAAAGAATGTGAGAAACAACATTTATGAAAAATTTTTGTAGAAAAATAAAAAGATGGTGGTGGTAGAGTGGAAGCAGTTGTGATAGTGGTTGATGAACATAAGAAAGGAGGATCACTGCAGCAGGCCTGTTGGCCCATGCTCGGCAGGGTCCTTTACAATTCATCCCACTAACGAAACATTTTCCCAACCCAGTCCTCAATGCTACCCAAGAAATAAGCTCTGAAAAACTCTATCCACTCATTTGCAAGTCCCAAATGAGTGGATAGACTTATCAGAGCTTATTTCTTGGGTAGCATTGGGACTGGGTTGGGAAAATGTTTCGTTAGGGGGATGAATTGTAAAGGACCTGCCGAGCATGGGCCAACAGGCCTGCTGCAGTGATCCTCCTTTCTTATGTTCATCAACCACTATCACAACTGCTTCCACTCTACCCCCACCATCTTTGTATTTTCTACAAACTTTTTCATAAATGTGTTTCTCACATTCTTTACCAAAGGGCTGGCACTAGAAGCTTTCTTTGGTGGGAGTGATGGTGGTAGAAGGTAGTAGTGATGGTGGGTAACATTGTAATAGTGGTAGAAAGTCATAGTGATGGTGGTAGTGGGTTCCTTCTTAGTGATTCAGTGATTCTACCAACTCCTCCAATGTTGTTTTGGGTTTTTATAGGGCTACAAAAACCACCGCCGACTCAGCTGCTGCTTCACCACCATTATGGACGGCTTTCACTCAGTGGCCCTTATATACCCAACAAACACACAACAAAAACACCTCTCGTGACATCCGTAATGACTTATTTTATTCATTCTAGAGTATATTCCATGTTTCTATGTTATTAATATTGTTTATTATGTCATATTAGTTGAATTGTGATAGATAAATAAGCCATAGAGTTGATATTAGTGTCATATTCTCCAACAATAAACTTGCCATCCCTCCCTCACACAAACAAATAGCCAATAAGAACATAACAATGGAAGAACACTGCAGGTTTACTGGCCCATACAAGGCAGGTCCTTATAAAAATGACCTCCACCCAAAGCTACCCAAGAATTTACTCCCGTACCCAATGACACAAATCAAACTCAGCTCCTCCAACTTGTATATTTGTCCAATCTCTTCTTAAAGCTTCTTAAAGCCTTGATCACCCTACTGGTAAGTGTGATGTTAAGTAAGAACTTAAGAAAGTAGGAACACTGGAACAGGCCTGCTGGCCCATACTAGGCCGGTCCTTCACAAATCCAACCCACTAACAGAACAAATGTTACCCAAGCAATAAGCTCAGGTGCAAGTCCGACTCAAATCCAACCCCTTTCACTTGGGTATTTATCCAGCCTAAATTTGAAACTACCCAAGCCATAGCTTTTAGAACATTGGAAAGGAGGAACACTGCAATAAGCCTGTTGGCCCATACTAGGCCGGTCCTCCACAAATCCAATCCACTAACAGAACAAATGCTACCCAAGCAATAAGCTCAGGTGTAAGTCCGACTCAAATCCAACCCCTCTCACTCGTGTATTTATCCAACCTAAATTTGAAACTACCCAATGTTTTAGCTTCGGTCATCCTACTAGGCAGACCATTCCACTCATCAAACTACCCCTATTTTCCAATGTTCATTTATATATTTTATTAGTGCCCTGAGTCCTTATGGAGGGGGATTCCCCTTCCAAATAACCTCTTTTTCCCTCTCTCCTCCTCCCTGTCTTCCATTCATCAACAACAGCCTTCAACAAAGGTAACTGTCATGTTGAATGTTCATTCTTTTGTGCATGTAAATCTATCTTTTAGGTAAAAAAAAAATTTTTTTGTTGATACTTCTAGGTGTCTGGAACGAATTAATTGGATTTACATTATTTCTTATGGGGAAAATTGATTCGAAAATCGTCCATTTCGATAATAGTCCCACTTCCAGGAACAGATTATGGACGATTATTGAGGGACCACTGTATTCAATAAAAAAAATCACATTTATACCCACCCTTATAGCCTTAATCATGCCAATGTGTGCTGCTCCTCTTGCTCCTCCACCACCAAGGACAAGCCCCACAGTAGTGCCTGTCAAAACTCGAGCAAGACGTGAAAAATCACTGTGAACATTAGGAGGAGTTGTGAAGACTTTTTCTGTGTAGTACTCAATCTGAAAAAAGTACATAATTAAAAACACAATCAATTACGAAATCTGTGTGAAATATGCTTCCAAAGATTTATAATCTGGAGAAGACATGAATGTCTTAATTGTCAGTATATCACACAATCCATCTGCATTCAGACGACCTTGTACTTTTCAGTCTAGGATGAGAACAATCATCTTGGTAAACTCACAATTTTTGCAGGAGGCCTCTTCTGAAACATACGCTTTCGTGCTCGGATGTGGTGATGAGACTGACACCATGATCGCATGTTGAGCCACTGTACAGTGCCTGATGGAGGTGGGCCATCCTCACGATGAAGTAGAATTAGCACCTTCTGTGTCCTTACTGCCATTTTCTCAACATGCTTTTCAATCTGTGAACCAGCCAAAACAAATAATTATTATCTAAAATTAGAGTACTGAAGTATGGAAGAATGATTCAGTAACAGGACCTTTTACAGGGAACTGAACATTCAAATGCAAGTATCTACAGTGTACTTTATCTGAGAAAGTACAACATGAAGTATATTACTGGAAAAAATAAAGAATACAAAATGACTATCTTTACACATTCAGTATGGACATAACTGTTCCAAACAAGGTATATAATGCCAACAAATATACAAGATACTTATGGTAACTTCACTATGGAAATATTTCACCCACCCAGAACTTTAATAATCCATTATAAATAGAAATTAGTTACCTAGTATTGTATAAGTGTCATTTTATACATGGATATGCTCATTTAATGGAACAAAATTAGCAAATAATCAAAAAATCCTTCAGGAATATTCTTCTTCTTTCAACAAATTGACTGTGTTCCACCAAAGCAGAGTGGCCCAAAAGAAAAAACAAAAGTTTCTCTTTTTAACTTTAGTAATGTATACAGGAGAAGGGGTTACTAATCCCTCACTCCTGGCATTTTAGTTAACTCTTACGACACATATGGCTTACAGAGAAAGAATTCTGCTCCACTTTCCCATGGAGATAAATGGAAAAAAACAAGAACGAGAACTAGCAAGAAAATAGAAGAAAACCCAGACGTGTGTTTACGTATATGCTTGTACATTCAAGTGTAATGTGACATAAGTGCAAGTAGAAGTAGCAAGACGTACTTGAAATCTTGCATGCTCATGAGACTGACAAAAGACACCAGCAATCCTACCATCATGTAACACAATTGCAGGCTTTGGTTTTACACTCACTTGGCAGGATGGAAGTACCTCCTTGGGCAGTTGCTTCAGGAGTATTATTATTATACAGTGAACCCTTGGGTAATGGCAGTAATCCATTCCAGAGAGCTTGCTTTTAACAGATTTTGCCATTAGCCAAATTAATTTTCCCCATAAGAAATAATGGAAATCCAATTAATCCGTTTCAGACAGCCAAAAGTATTAACAAAAAAATATTTGTTGGTGGGTGAGAGGAGAGAGTTAAATATAGATATAACATACAGGAAAATAATACAAATAAATATAAAGACACTAATAAAATGAAAATGAAATAATGCAGTGGAGAAGGAGACGATTTATTATGTAATCAATATGTAGTGCTGAATATCTTTCTAACGGACCTATTTATCTATCACAATTCATCTAATATGGAATAATAAACACTATTAATAACATGAAACAATAAATTCTACTGTCACTAACTCGAAAATAAATAAAATATGTCATAATGTATGTGAGGAGTAAGTGGTAGAAGTGTTGTTGTTGGGTTTATAAGGGCCACTGAGAGAATTATTATTATTATAATCAAAAAGAAGCGCTAAGCCACAAGGGCTATACAGCGCTGCAGGGTAGGGAAGGAAGCCAGGGTATTGGATGGCAGAAGGGAGGAGGGATGATCAGTAGGTTACAGAAAACAGCGGGGCAGGGGATAGTACGGGGGTAGAGGGTAGCAAGAGATTGAAGTAGAAAGGGCTGAAGGTATCAGAATTTGTGAAGTAAGTCAGTTGTTGTCAAAAAGTCAATGAGAGAGTCCGGATGAAAGGTGGTCCATCACGAGAAGGGAAGGTAAAGAGAGAGCAGCGGAGCGAAGACGACGATGGAGGTAAATTCTGCGAGCTCGTTGATAAAGTGGGCAGTCCAACAGAATGTGGCTGACTGATAATGGAGCTTGGCAATTCTCACAGAGAGGAGCAGGGCACCTCTCCATGAGATATCCATGAGTAAGACGAGGATGGCCAATGCGAAGACGGGAGAGAGTAGTCTCCCAAACTCGACACTGGTGATAAGAAGACGGCCAGTAACCTATACTTGGTTTAATAGATTGAATTTGTTGCCGAGCATAGTAGACCAACGGTGTTGCCAACGGTATGAAGGTGGGAAGATATTGCAGCAAAATAGTCCTGTAAATGGAATACCTCTATATGAAACTGGTAGGTCATGTACTGCTGACCGCGCAGCAGTGTCTGCCTGTTCATTGCCCTATACGTCAACATGACCAGGACCCAACAAAAAACAATATCTTTATGCTTGTAAAGATGCGGCGTAGCCAAAGTTGGATACGGAGGACTAAGGGTGAGGTGTAACAAATTTCTGTATAGCCTGTAAAGCACTAAGGGAGTCTGAGACAACCACAAATGTGACACAGGCATAGATGCAATAGGGATAAGTGTTTGCAAGATGGCATACAATTCAGCAGTAAAAATACTAGCCGAAGATAGTAAATGCCCTCGTACGATGCTGTCCGGAAACACTGCTGCAAAATCCTACGCCGTCAGAAGACTTAGAGCCATCTGTGTACACAGCAATGGCATGAGAAATAGAGTGAAAGTGGTCAAGAAAAAGAGAGCGGGAAGCAACCGTAGACAGTTGGGCTTTTGAGCAAGGGAGAGAGAAAAGAACAGGCTCGAACAGCTGAACTTCCAGGGGGTAGGAAAAGGAGATGCTACAAAACATAGAAAGTGTAATGAAAGAAGACAGAGCGAAAAGCGAAGAGAGAAAGGCCATGAGAAATCGTACATGTGTGGTGGAGGTGAGGCACCACAGAACCACACACTGTTCAAAACCTTAACCTTTCAGGTCAACAGGCCAAATTTAAAGTGTCCAGGTCCAAGAACTTTCAAAAAATTTTTTATTTTTTCTTATGAAATGAGATCTTTCTGAAGTAAAAAACAAAAAGTACGAAATTTGATGGAAAAATTGATGAAATTATGCTCCTGCGAATTTTGATGTTCAGTGATATTACGCATCGACGATTTTCCCAAACTTTGACTCCCATTTGACCAATTCCCTTTATCCAGCGACCAAAATTTTTACTATTTCACTAGTATTCTTCTATTCTTTTCGACTGAGCACAAGAATGCCAAACTCAACTTTTGCAACTACAAAATAAAGTGATCGGAAGTTGAATGGCCAAATTTAGTGCAAAGTTCAATATTCCAAGTTCAAATAGTGTCCAGATATTACAAGCACAGCATTTGCCAACTAAACTAACATTTGCACTGTTCATTAGTTATGTTTTAGCTTTACAAATGAATCCATTTTGACTTTTAATTCACATAATAAATTTTTATTCCAAACAAAAATGAAATATTTACTGTCATGCAAATTATAAGGTTGGAGAGGGGGTAAAGAGTTTTGTTGCGAGGCTGGAACTTCCAGAGCATGCATGAGGTGTTGAATAGGATGATGGAGACAAATGGTTTATAATACTTGACGTGCGTTGGAGTGTGAGCAAGTAACATTTATGAAGGATTCAGAGGAAACCGAGGCCGACTTGAGTCCTGGAGATGGGAAGTACAGTGCCTGCACTCTGAAGGAGGGGTGTTAATGTTGCAGTTTAAAAATGTAGTGTAAAGCACCTTTGGCAAGACAGTGATGGTTAATAGATGTGAAAGTTTTTCTTTTCGGCCACCCTCCTTGGTGGGAATCGGCCAGTGTGATAATAAAAAAAAAAATATTGTAATAATTGTATAAATAACATCAGCACATTTGTGAACGTATATTAGACCCACCACCTGGCGTGTATTAGACACGTGAGGTCATTTGTTTACTCTTGAACATCGGCAAAAATTTAACATTTCCGCTACTTTGAGCTCAGTTTCAAGCCATTTTCCGTACTAAAACTAATCAAAATCATCTCTATTTCTGTAATATATCTTCCATTCTATCAAATGAGACCAAGAAATCGCAAATACAACTAAAAAAACATACGAAAAAACACTGCAATGTTGCCGTTTTAATAAAAAATTACGGTGTGCTCGGTTTTGTTTATGCACTGTGTGCTGCAGGATTTGTTTTATGTGGTGCACACACATCATGTACATGTATTCTCTCGTATTCAGGACAAAATTTACCGCTCACAGCTTATCAGAGTGAGCCGAGCTCATGGCGTAGATCTACGGTTTGGACCCTCAACGTAAAGCCGTAGATCTATGGCACAGACCCTGAAAGGGTTAATGTATGTAATGTATGTAAAGTACCTAGGATAACCCAAAAAAGTCAGTGAGACTTATTTCCATTGGGGTCCTTTTATAATTACACTTATATTTAGTTTTATACTTACACTTTTATTTATACACATTCATCTGAGTTTTCTTCGATTTTATGTTAGTTCTTGTTCTAATTACTTTTCCTTTTATATCCATGAGGAAGTGGAATAAGAATCTTTCCTCCGTAAGCCATGCGTGTTGTAAAAGTCAACTAAAATGCAAATGTTGTGCAAATGATAAGAAAATGATTGTGGATGTTATGAATGAGAAGAAACTGGATATCCTGGCTTTAAGAGAAACAAAGCTGAAGGGGGTGGGAGAGTTTCAATGGAGAGGAATAAATGGGATTAGGTCAGGGGTTTCAAATAGAGTTAGAGCTAAAGAAGGAGTAGCAATAATGTTGAAGGATAAGCTATGGCAGGAAAAGAGGGACTATAAATGTATTAATTCAAGGATTATGTGGAGTAAAATAAAGGTTGGATGTGAGAAGTGGGTTATAGCAAGCAATTATGCACCTAGGGAAGAGAGAAGTATAGAGGAGAGAGAGAGATTTTGGGAAATGTTGAGTAATTGCGTGGGGAGTTTTGAACCAAGTGTGAGAGTACTTGTGGTTGGGGATTTTAAAGATAAAGTGCGAAAAAATGTTGTGGAGGGAGTAGGTAAATTTGGGGTGCCAGGGGTAAATGAAAATGGGGAGCCTTTAATTGAGCTATGTGTAGAAAGAGATTTGGTAATAAGTAATACATATTTTATGAAAATGAGGATAAATAAATATACAAGGTATGATGTAGCACGTAATGAAAGTTTGTTAGATTATGTATTGGTGGATAAAAGGTTGATGGGTAGGCTCCAGGATGTACACATTTATAGAGGGGCAACTGATATATCGGATCATTATCTAGTTGTAGCTACAGTTGTCAGCATAGTTGCTGAATCCCCTTACATGTGTTGTATAGATTAGCTGAGCATTATAGTATCCATGTGTTTATATAGAAGACCCCTTAGGCCAAGTGACTGTTTGTGTGACGTCACAGGATGCGCATGTGTACGTTCGAACTATGCCTCCCTCTCAGTCGGCGTTTGACAGGCTAGGACAAGGCAGAGGCTGAGCTCCATCTCCCATTACCACAGTCTGACAATATAGCGTTACCATCCAACAAGTGTGTCTATCTTCAACCCTCGATATCTTCTTTTAAGAACCCCTACGATAAATGGTGACAGCGGTGGGATAGCCGAACGAACCAATAAAAAAGTACTTGATGTCCTGAGAGCCACTATCAACCCCAATAGTGAAACTTGGGATGAAGTTATACCAGATGTCCAATGTGCCATAAATTCTGTTTATAATGCTTCCATAGGTGATACTCCACATTATGCATTGTATGGTGTAGACAAGCGGTTACCCTATGAGTTGTTATATTCCACTCCGAACCCCAATTACAACCCTGATGATTTCGTAGCAACTCGTACAAGCATGGCTCAAAGTGTTTTTAGAAGAATCCGTGAAACACTTCATAAATCAACAGCAGAATTTACTAGAGTAACTAATAGCCGTGCTAAGCCATCAAAAGCTTAAGTAGGTTCGAGAGTAATGCTGACAAATTTCAACAAAACATCCGCAGTGCCTAAGCTCGATCAAAAGTTTGTTGGCCCTTATCGAGTTGTAGAACATATCTCTGGTAATAAGTATAAGGTTAGAGAAATTAGTACTGGCAAGTACAAAGAATCGCATTTAGATCATATGAAATTAGTATGCGATGTTGATGATATTGCTACCCAGACTAATGTGACAGACGCTGAAAATCCTCTTGACTCTGTACCCTCTACCTCAGATGCTCAGTCAGATAATCAACCTGAATGTCGTTACTCCTTGCATACTCGACAAGTAATGAGAAACCCACAAGTATCTTTTGTAGATACTCGTTCAAATCTCTCTCAGTCAAGGCATGTGTTAGCCATTGCAGAGGAATTCAATCCTCCCAGAGATGATAACCATTCTGCATATGTAAACCTCACCCTCGCAGAATTGGATTTAAATGTACATAGTCTGTGTAACTAGATGTCCGAGATGAAGTAAATTGTCAACTGTTTGTTATTACTAATCAGTTTTCAGAAAAATTTTTTTTTTGTATTCATGTTCCCTCCGTATTCTGAGAATTTGACAGTAATGATCTGAGTGCGCACCAGATGCCTTTGCTGTTAATTTCACCTTGTATACATATATTTATTCCTCCTCAGAATCCGTAGAGTGCATGAATACAGATCGATCGATCAATTCCATCCATATTGTACAATGATTTGTTCTTATAGTTTGTAATGCATTACGTTAAAACTCATTACGTTAACACCCATTACGTAAAACTCATTTTGTAATATCCATTATGATACCATCCATTAGTTCTAAGTTATATATGAATTTGTTATAGTATAGAATCAGCCCAGAACCACCTGCCTGTCCAGCCTATAGGATAGTAGCGTATGTCGAGACGACATACGTAACATGACCGAGCTGTCAGCATAGTTGCTGAATCCCCTTACATGTGTTGTATAGATTAGCTGAGCATTATAGTATCATCCATGTGTTTATATAGAAGAACCCTTAGGCCGAGTGACTGTTTGTGTGACGTCACGGGATGTGCATGTGTACGTTCGTACCTCTGCCTCCCTCTCAGTCGGCGTTTGACATAGGCTAGGACAAGGCAGAGGCTGGGCTCCATCTCCCATTACCACAGTCTCACAATATAGCATTACCATCCAACAAGTGTGTATCTTCAACCCTCGATATCTCCTTTTAAGAACCACTACGATACAGTTAGAGTAAGAGGTAGATGGGATAAGAGGAAAATGGCAACAGCATAAGAACATAAGAAAGAAGGAATACTGCAACAGGCCTACTGACCCATGCGGAGCAGGTCTATGTCCCCCCCCCCCCCCGGATTAGACCAATGACCCACCCCACGGATTATCCCAATGACCCACCCAGTCTGATCATCCCCACTCAAGGATGGAGCACTGTACCAAACCCAGCAGCACAAGCTCGTCAGGTCCAACTCACACCCACCCACTCATGTATTTATCTAACCTATTTTTAAAACTACACAACGTTTTAGCTTCAATAACTGTACTCGGGAGCTTGTTCCACTCATCCACAACTCTATTACCAAACCAGTGCTTTCCTATATCCTTCCTGAATCTGAATTTTTCCAACTTGAAACCATTGATGCGAGTCCTGTCTTGGCTGGAAATTTTCAGCACGCTATTTACATCCCCTTTATTTATTCCTGTTTTCCATTTATACACCTCGATCATATCCCCCCTAATTCTACGCCTTTCGAGAGAGTGCAGATTCAGGGCCTTCAGTCTATCCTCATAGGGAAGATTTCTGATACATGGGATCATCTTTGTCGTCCTCCTTTGTACGTTTTCCAGAGAATTTATATCCATTCTGTAATACGGTGACCAGAACTGAGCAGCATAGTCTAAATGAGGCCTAACCAAGGATATATAGAGTTGAAGAACAACCTGAGGACTTCTATTATTTATACTTCCAGATATGAAGCCAAGAAATCTGTTAGCTTTATTGCGAACACTAATGCACTGTTGTCTTGGTTTTAGGTTACTGCTAACCAGAACTCCTAAATCCCTTTCGCAATCGGTAGTATTAAGATCTACATTATTTAGTTTATATGTGGCATGGTTATTTAACCCTTTGACTGTTTTCGACGTATAAATACGTCTTACGAGCCAATGTTTCTGACGTATATATACTCAATAATTCTAGCGGCTTCAAATCAAGTGGGAGAAAGCTGGTAGGCCCACATGTGAGAGAATGGGTCTGTGTGGTCAGTGTGCACCACATAAAAAAAATCCTGCAGCACACATTGCGTAATGAGAAAAAAAAAACTGATCGTTTTTTTGGAATAAAACGCCGACTTTGAGGTGTATTTTCGTATAGTATTTATCGTTGTATTCGCGTTTTCATGGTCTTAGGTGATAAAATGGAAAACATATTACAGAAATAGAGATGATTTTCATTACTTTTACGATGAAAACGACCTTGAAACTGAGCTCAAAGTAGCGGAAATGTTCGATTTTTACCAATGTTCAAGAGTAAATAAATCACACCACACGTCCAATACACGTCAACTGGGGAGTCTAATATTCTTTCACTAGTGCACTGATATTATTTATACCATTTTTACAATAATGCAGTCGTCTGCATAACAGTAAATTTTGTATTTTTTTGTATGAATAAAAAATCAAAATAGAAAGCAATAATATAAGAGGGGCCTAGAGATGTGACTAATGAACAGAGCATATGTTATTTTAGTGCCACGATGTCTACCTTGTTTATTCTGGACCCTATTTGAAATTGGCATCTTTTTTATTTTGCGTGAAATTGGCCAAATTGCCAATTTCTGACCACCATATTGGGTAGTCCAAATTAGTAAATGGAGGTTTCTTGTACTCAGCTGATAGATAAAATGGAGTTCTAAAGAAATAGCTATGAGTTTGGTCAACTGGAACAATTGAATTGGCTGAAAATAGGGCTCAAAGTCGGCGAAATCGCCGATTCGCATATGTCGCCGAGACCGCTAACTTCGCGGGAGCATAATTCCACGAGTTTTCGACCAAATTTCGAACTTTTGGTGTCATTACCATCGGGAAAAGATTCTCTATCATTTCATAAGAAAAAATAATTTATTTTTTTTTCAAAAATTGAGCGACATAGAATGACAGTTTCAGAGAGGGGCCTGAAACAGTCAAAGGGTTAACTGTCCAACATTTAGAACTTTGCATTTGTCAATATTAAACTGCATCTGCCACTTCTCCGGCCATTGCGTCAGTCTAATCAAATCATCCTGGAGTGCTCTAGTGTCCTCATTAGAATGAATTGGACGGCCTATTTTGGTGTCATCAGCAAATTTGCTCATCTATGTCATTTGTGTAAATTGTGAACAACAACGGGCCCAACACTGACCCCTAAGGAACACCGCTTGTGACGTGCCCCCATTCTGATTTCTCCCCATTTATGCAAACACTCTGCTGTCTATTTGTCAGCCATGCCTCTACCCAGGAAAAAATTTCTCCTCCTATTCCGTGTGCCCTAAGTTTCCTCAATAGCCTCTGGTGTGGAACTCTATCGAAAGCCTTACTGAAGTCCATATACACAATATCATATTCATTACTATGATCTACCTCCTCAAACACCTTAGTGAAAAAATTTAGTAAATTCGTAAGACAGGAACGCCCCTTTGTAAAACCGTGTTGAGAATATTAATCAATCTGTGCCTGTCAAGATGGCTACGAATTGCTTCGGTAATTATTGATTCCATAAATTTTCCCACTATGGAGGTAAGGCTTATTGGTCTATAGTTCGAAGCCAAGGACCTGTCACCTGCCTTGTAAATAGGTATTACATTTGCCATTTTCCACTTATCAGGCACTATGCCAGTTTGTAGTGATATGTTAAAAAGATTAGCCAAAGGTATGCTAAGTTCCTCTTTGCATTCCTTTAAAACCCTTGCAAACAGTTCATCAGGACCTGGGGATAGTTAGGTTTTAGTTTCTCTATTTGTCTGAGGACCATGTCACTAGTTACCGCAATCGTACATAGTTTATCATCATCCTGTTCTACGTAATCTATTATTTCAGGAATGTCACTAGTATTTTCCTGGGTGAAAACTGAGAGGAAGTAGGTATTTAGAATTTCACACATATCCTTACCACTGTCAGTGATCTGACCAGAGTTACTCTTAATCGGGCCAATCTTGTCCCTAATCTTACTTCTGTATACCTGAAAGAACCCTTTTGGGTTAGTCTTTGAATCCCTTGCGATCTTAGCCTCATAATCTCTTTTTGCTTTTCTTATTCCTTTTTTTTATTTCTCTCTTTAATTGAATATATTGATTTCTTAACTGCCCATCCCCTCTTTTGATATGCATATATATGCCTCTCTTTTGACCAATGAGATGTTTTAATCTATTGTTCATCCATTTGGGATCATTTTTGTTAGATCTAATTTTCCTCCTCGGAACAAAAGTTGTCTGGGCAGCTAGAACTATGCTCTGGAAAACGTCATATTGGCAACCAAGATCCCCTACCTGACCCATAGTCAGGACATCCCAATTTAGCCCACCCAAGTAATTTTTCAGTCCCATGAAGTCGGCCAAGCGAAAATCTGAGACAGAGATTTGATTGCAGTTATCTGGGTAATTCCATGATATATTGAAACTAAGTGATTTGTGATCACTTTCCCCAAGCTCATCATTAACCTCAAGATTATTAATTAGTGAATCTTTGTTAGCAAGAACCAAGTCAAGCAGATTGTTTCCTCTAGTTGGTTCTATCACAACCTGTTCTAAAAAGCAATCCTGAACCATATCAAGAAAGTCACTAGACTCAAGATTTCCTGTCATATTGTTCCAATCAATTTGTCTAAAGTTAAAATCTCCCAGTATCACAACATTTTCATATCTAGATGCCTTATGAATTTTGTCCCGTAACAGCTTATTGCACTCCCTACCAAGGTTTGGGGGCCTATAAATCACACCCAAAATTAATGTCACGACCCTCGAGAAATTGAAGCCAAACCGATTCTGTGTTCGATGTTTCTAATCTTATATCATGTCTAAGACAACAATTTAAATTTTCTCTGATACACATCGCCACACCACCACCCTTCCTGTTGACCCTATCAGTGTGGAATAGTTTATAACCCTGTATGTTGCATTCAGAAGGCATTTCTCTATCACCAGGTCTCTGTTATACCAATAATATCTTTATTACCTACACTTGCAAGTAATTTTAGCTCATCTATCTTATTTCTTAGACTCCTACTATTTGTATAGTAAACCTTAAGGGAGCTAGTCACTCGTTGCCCTCTACTATCTCTCTTTGTTTGTTGATCAATTGATTTGCCATTACTAGCAACTTTATTTTGAATATTGTCTTTTAAACATATCCCTGAGGTATCCTGGTAATAACTGCTGTTTTTAACCCTAATGCTGCAGTCTGAATGTTTCCCACAAACACCCACACCTCTATAATCTATCAGTTTAAATTCCTAGACAAGTCATCAATTACCCTCTCAATTGAATTGGCTAATGCAACCACTCCATCCCCAGAGAGATGAACCCCCATCCCTTGCATACATGTCACGTTTGCCAAAGAAAAGGTCCCAGTTATCAATGAATGGGATTGCAAGTTCCTTGCAGTACCTGTCTAGCCAGCAATTTATACCAACTGCCCTAGACATCCATTCATTGCCCACTCCCTTTCTAGGCAAGATGCTACATATGACTGGGATCCCTCCCTTAGACCTAACTACTTCTATGACTGACCTGTACTTATCCAGCAGCTCCTGTCTCCTGCCCTTCCCAATGTCATTACCCCCAGCACTAAGACAGATAATGGGCTTGTTCCCATTACCTGCCATAATATTATCCAACCTGCTTACTTTGTCGCCAACACCAGCTCCAGGAAGACACACACTCTGTCTGACCTTTCTGTCTCTGTTACAAAATGCACGGTCAATATATCTTACCCGAAAATCGCCTACTATTAAAATATTCTTACCCTGATTAGCAGGGGAATCAGTGGTACCTTCAACCTCACTAACCACTGAAGTACACTCGTCTTGGAGAACAGAGAATCGATTTCCTACCTTCACATCTTCTCCATTTACACTCCTCATCTTCCTTCTTCCTGAACTGTGAACCACTTGCCACTTAAAGCGGCTGCCACTATCACTGCTGGTGACCATTCCTACCTTACCAGCTAAATCCTTCTCACACTCACTCCCAAACTCATCTATGCGAAGCTTCAGCTTCATATTTTCCTCCTGAAGAAGTAGAATCTCCTTCTTCAACACATGAACCTGGGATTCTAAAGCATTACAACAAGCCATGGTATGGGTAACAGCCCACGTTAACTCCCAAGAGCTTAACGGTATGACCACACTTGACCACTGACCTCAGGGAGGTGAGAAAGTGTATAAACTAAGGGAGGAAGAAGTTCGGGTGAAATATAAGCAACTATTGGCAGAAAGGTGGGCTGGTGCAGGTATGAGTAGTGGGGGGTGGGGAGTTGAAGAGGGTTGGAATAGTTTTAAAAATGCAGTATTAGAATGTGGGGCAGAAATTTGTGGTTATAGGAGGGTGGGTGCAGGAGGAAAGAGGAGTGATTGGTGGAATGATGAAGTAAAGGATGTGATAAAAGAGAAAAAGGGTAGCTTATGAGAGGTATTTAACAAAGCAAAGTGTTATAAGAAGAGTAGAGTATATGGAGAGTAAAAGAAAGGTGAAGAGTGGTGAGTGAGAAAGCCTAGGGAACAAATGGATTTATCAGTTAAAAACGAGAAGGGGAGATGGAGGTTTTGGTAGATGGCGATGAATATTTTGAGGAAACTTTTAAATGTCGACGAAGAAAAGGGAGGCGTAATTTTCATGCACTGGCCCAGGGAGGTTATCATCTTTTAGTGAGTGAAGAAGAGCAGGATGTGGTGTGGGGGAGGTCATGAGGCATTACATAAATGAAAGGGGGTAAAGCAGCTGGAACTAGATTCATTGATAGAAAGTTAAAAGCAGGAGGGACATAGTGCTGGAGTGGTTGGTATTTTTATATAATAAATGTATGAAAGAGGGGAAGTACCTATGGATTGGCAGAAAGCGTGTATAGTCCCCTTTATATAAAGGTAAGGGGACAAAAGAGATTGTAAAAATATAGAGGAAATAAATTAACTGGTGTATACCAGAAAGTGTACATAGGGTTTAATTATAGAAAGAATTAGAGGCAAGACAGAATGTAGAATTGCGGATGAGCAAGGAGGTTTAAGTGGGTAGAGATGTGTAGATCAAGTGTTTACATTGAAAGCATATATGTGAAGCAGTATTTAGATAGAGTAGGGAAGTTTTTTATTGCATTTATGGATGTTACAAAAAACATGATTTCTAATAAGCATAGAGTTCTCCAGTGAATACAGAAAGGACTGCCTTTCTAGATCCAGCCCTGTTACTGGTGGGTTTTTAACAAGTAGTCATTATCCTGGTCCAATTTTCCCTAGAATTCCAATAAATTTCAATAGTGCTTCAGGAGACAACTGGTAGGCCACTAACTAAAGAAATTAAAATTTAATAAGTTTATTAACATTTAAGTTGTCCAGGCATATACTATCAAAATTATAGTAATCAATATACAGGAGGGCCCCCCGCTTTACGGCATTTCACTTTATGGATTCCCGCTAATACGGTCATTTTCAAATTATGACCAAGAAACTCGCTATAATCGGCTCCCCCCACCTGACTTTCTAATACAGTCACCGCACCCACCCGTTTTGGTTACATTCTTCGTGAGCTCAGTAAGCACTAATCTCTCGCCATTTTTGTCCTGGAAACTCCAAATTTCAAATGTGTTTAAGTTATTTCATATTTTTTATAAATACTCTGAAATTATACTTATGTATACCTTTTTGTTTAAAAACTTAAATAATTAAATAAACTTACATACTGTGCTGCATGCTAGGACACATCAAAATCAGTAAGGCGCTATGTCTCCAGCGTCATATTATAATGATAATAATAATTCATCGAGTCTCATTTAAAATAAATGTCGTATATTACGTTAAATACACATTTTCATTAATCCATCTATGATATTTTTTTCAAAATTATATAATAAACACGATACATAACATAAAAAGATGATAAATACACCCCACAATAGAATAAATAAACATAAATATGAGATGTGGTAGCAGACGACTTGCACAAGTGATGCCATATTAGAAATGATAATAATAATAATAATAATAATAATCACCGAGTCTCATTAAATGTTGTATAGTATTACGTTAATATACACATTTTCATTAATCCATCCATGATATTTTTTTCAAAATTATATAATAAACACGATACATAACATAAAAAGATGATAAATACACCCTACAATAGAATAAATAAACAAATATGAGATGTGGTAGCCAGATAGCTTGTACAAGTGATGCCAAGAATAACATTTTCTCTAATCTAACATAAGAGAAAATGTGTTACTGGGGGTAACTGTAGAAAATTATTCCTTTTGTATGTATGTAAGTTTATTCAGGTATACACAAATACAGTTACATAGATTATCATACATAGCAACATACGTGTAGAGAACCTAGGATAACCCAAAAAAGTCAGAGTGACTTATTTCCATTGCCTTCACTCAGAGCATCATTTCTTCTCAAAATGATGTTACATGAGAATGGGAGTGTCCTTCTTTATTTATTCTACCGTATCAATGTAGAGACAACCTGTACACAATGTAACTTGTACACAAACCAGACGTGTACACTTCGTTTACAAAACTTACCTTCGCCTGGTTTGTTTACATAACTCTGCGCCTGTCCTCTCTCATGCACTCATTCTTTCTCACTCTCATTTATTCGATTTATCTCATTTACTTACTCCTGACCCTACATTAAAACTACAAATATTTTAAGGTAAGTAATGAGTGAACTGTATATTCATTTTGTCGCTCTGGGATGCTTAAATGTAATAGAATATTATGTGTAGGTGGGTTGGCCTGGTATGGTAGCCTGGCTGACTACCATACATACCACACTTGATTTCTTACAATAAATACTACTTGTCTCACCCTAGATTAAGACTATAAATATTTTAAGGTAAGTAATGAGTGCACTATGCGTGTATTGTACTTTTTTATTGTTTTTTGATGCCTGGTTCTATTGCTAACTTATGTTAGTGTAAACTTGTTATCTAGTGTTTGTATGTATTTGTAAGTGGAAAAAAAGGGTGTTCCACTTTACGGCGGTTTCCGGTTTACGGCGGTAGCCTGGAACCTAACCAGCCGTATAAGTGGGGCCTTCCTGTAATCAAAATAATCACTTCTCTCTTCTCCATGGGGAAGTGGAACAGAATTCTTCCTCTGTAAGCCATGCGTGTCGCAAGAGGCGACTAAAATGCTGGGAGCAAGGGGCTAGGAACCCCTTCTCCTGTATATATTACTAAATGTAAAAGAAGAAACTACCGTTCTTCCTTTTGGGCCACCCTGCCTTGGTGGGATACAGCCGGAGTGTTGAAAGAAAGAAGAATCACTTCTCTCGTGTACAGTAGTATTGTGCTGAAGACACATATCGCATCTTAATGGCTTTTAAGTACCGTCTGGTACATTGTTAACAATTAATAACATAATACAAATTTTTTTACTATTAACACACTGGCCGATTCCCACCAAGGCAGGGTGGCCCGAAAAAAAAAACTTTCACCATCATTCACTCCATCACTGTCTTGCCAGAAGGGTACTTTACAGTACAGTTTTTAAACTGCAACTTTAACACCCCTCCTTCAGAGTGCAGGCACTGTACTTCCCATCTCCAGGACTCAAGTCCGGCCTGCCGGTTTCCCTGAATCCCTTCATAAATGTTATGTTGATCACACTCCAACAGCACGTCAAGTATTAAAAACCATTTGTCTCCATTCACTCCTATCAAACACGCTCACACATGCCTGCTGGAACCAAGCCCTCGCACACAAAACCCTTTA
>NC_069404.1:80355703-80399973 GCF_026875155.1 Cherax quadricarinatus
AATATGGGGAAGTATATTTATTGAAAAATCAAGTGTGGTATGTATGGTATCAGCCGGGCTCCCATCCCGGGCCACCCACCACACATAATTTTTCCATTACTTTTAACTCCCAAAGCGACAAAATGATATACAGTTCACTCATTTTCCTTAAAATATTTGTATTTTAATGTAGGTCGGGAAAAGTAAAGAGAAAAAACGAAAAAATTTGAGAGGAGAAAAAATGATGCATAGAGAGGACGGGCCAGGTTATGTAAAAACCAGGCGAAGGTAAGTTTTGAAAACAAGTGTACACTTTGGTTTGTGTACAAGTTAATTGTGTACAGGTTGTCTCTACATTGATACGGTTTAGAATAAATAAAGAAGGACACTCCCATTATCATGTAACAATCATTTTGAGAAGAAATGATGCTCTGAGTGAAAGGCAATCGGAAATAAGTCACTCTGATTTTTTGGTTATCCTAGGTTCTCTAACGTAATGTTGCTATGTATGTAATCTATGTAACTGTATATATATTTGTGTATACCTGAAATGTAAACTTACATACATACAAAAGGAATAATTTTTCTATCAGTTACCCCCAGTAACACATTTTCTCTTAGTTAGTAAGAGAAAATGTTATTCTTGGCATCTAATTTGTAAAGCTATCTGGCTACTCACATCTCATTTTGTATTCGTTATTTTTCTATTGTAGGGGTATTTTATCATCTTTTTATGTTATGTATCGTGTTTATTATATAATTTTGAAAAATTTATCATGGATGGATTAAGAAAATATGTGTATATTAACGTAAGACTATACAACATTTAATGAGACTCGGTGATTATTATTATTATTTTTATTATTATAATTTTCTAATATGGCAACTACTTGTGCAAGTCGTCTGCTACCACCATCTATATTAATGTTTATTTATTCTATTGTGGGGTGTATATATCATCTTTTTATGTTATGTCATCGTTGTTTATGATATAATTTTTGATAAAATATCATAGTGGATTAACAGAAAATGTGTATTTAATGTAATATACGACATTTAAATGAGACTCGATGGATTATTATATCATTACTTAATATGACTTCGATGGAGACATACAGACGCTCCTTACTGATTTTAATGTTGTACCTGCATGCCAGCACAGTATGTAAGTTTATTTAGTACAGGTATACATAAGTATAATTATCTGCAGTATTATAAAATAATGAAAAATAACTTTAAAAAACACCCCCTTTGAAATTTGGAGTTTCAGTCAAAATGGAGAGGAATTAGTGCTTACTGAGTCTCACGAAGAATGTAAAAACAAACAGGGTTGGGGGTGCGGTGATGTATTATGGAAAGTCAGGTGGGGGGTCCGTTATAGCGAGTTTTGCGTATTAATATGAAATGACGTATTAGCGGAACGCCATAAAGTGAATGCCGTAAGCGGGGCCCTACCTGTATATTGATTACTATATTTTGTTAGTATATGCCTGGACAACTTAAATGTTATAAACTTATTAAATTTTAATTTCTTTAGTTAGTAGCCTAACAGTTGTAATCCTGACGGCACTATTGAATATTTTTATGAATTCTATGGAAAAATTGGACCAGGATACTGAAAAATTGTTACAATACCCAGTAACCAGGCTGGATGCTAGAAAGGCAGTCCTTTCTAGTATCACTGGGAGTACTCTATGTTATTAGAAATCATGTTTTTGTAACATCCATAAATTGCAATAAAACTTCCCTACCTTTATTAAATACTGCTACATATATGCTTCATTGAAAAACACTTGATTCTACAACATCTCTACCACTCTAAAAACCTCCTTAGTCATCCGCAATTCTCCATTCTGTCTTTGCTCTTAATTCTTTCTATATAACCTACTGTTACACTTTTCCTGGTATACACAGTAAATTTTTCCTCTATATTTTTACAATCTCTTTTGTCCCCCTCCCTTTATATAAAGGGACTATACACGCTTTCTGCCAATCCTAGGTACCTTCCCCTCTTTCAAACATTTATTAAATAAATACCAACCACTCGCACTATGTCCCCTCTGCTTTTACATTTCTATCAGATCCCATCAGTTCAGCTGCTTTACCCCCTTTCATTTATGTAAAACTCATGCACCTCCCCCTCACTACATTCTGTCTTCTTCACTCCTAAAAAGATGATACACCTCCTGGCACAGTGCATGAATTACGCCTCCCTTTCTTCGTCGACATTAAAAGTCCTTCAACCTATTTTCCGCCATTACCCCAAAACCTCCATCTCCCTTCTCCGTTTTTAACTGATAAATCATTTGTTACCATTGGCTTTCTCACTCACCAATCTTCAACTTCTTTTACTCTCCATATACTTACTCTTCTTAAACACTTCTGCTTTGTAAATACTCTCATAAGCTACCTTTTTCTCTTTTATACTCTTTACTCTTCACTTCTCACCAATCACTCCTCTTTCCTCTGCACCCACCCTCCTATAACCACAAATTTCTGCCCCACACTTTCTAATACTGCCATTTTTAAAACTATTCAACCCTCTTCAACTCCCACCCCACTACTCATACCTGCACCAGCCCCCTTTCTGCAATAGTGGCCTTATATTTCACCCGAACTTTCTTCCTCCCTTAGTTTTATACACTTTCTCACTCCCTGAGTCAGTGGTCAAGTGTGGTCATACCGTTAAGTCTCTTGGGAGTTAACGTGGGGGGACCTGTTACCCATACCATGGTTGTTGGAATGCTTTAGAATCCAGGTTCATGTGTTGAAGTAAGGAGATTCTGCTTCTTCAGGAGGAAATTATGACAGCTGAAGCTTCGCATAGATGAGTTGGGAGTGAGTGTGAGATGGATTTAGCTGGTAGGTAGAATGGTCACCAGCAGTGATAGTGGCAGCCGCTTTAAGTGGCAAGTGGTTCACAGTTCAGGAAGAAGGAGATGAGGAGTGTAAATGGAGAAGATGTGAACGGTAGGAGGGAAATCGATTCTCTGTTCTCCAAACGAGTGTACTTCAGTGGTTAGTGAGGTTGACGGTACCCTGATTCCCTGCTAATCAGGGTAAGAATATTTTAATAGTAGCCGCGGATTTTCGGGTAAGATATATTGACCGTGCATTTTGTAACAGAGACAGAAGGTCGACAGAGTGTGTGTCTTCCTGGAGCTGGTGTTGGAACAAGTATGCAGTGGATAATATATTGGCGGTAATGGAACAAGCCCATTTTCTGTTATTAGTGCTGCGCGGGTAATACACTGGGAAGGGCAGGAGACGGAGCTGCTGGATAAGTACAGGTCAGTCAATAGAAGTAGTTAGGTCTTATGGAGGGATCCCAGTCATATGTAGCATCTTGCCTAGGAAAGGGAGGGGGCAAATGAATGGATGTTAGGGCGTTGGTATAAATTGCTGGTGAGAAAGGTACTGCAAGGGAACTTGCAATCCCATTCACTTGATAATGGGGACCATTTCTTTGGCAAAGTGACATGTATGCAAGGGATGGGGGTTTTATCTCTCTGGGGATGGAGTGGTTGCATTAGCCAAGTCAATTGAGAGCGGTAATTGATGACTTGTTAGGAATTTCAAATGATAGATTATAGAGGTGTGGGTGTTGTGGGAAAATTCAGACTGCAGCATTGGGTTAAAAACAGCAGTTATTACCGGATACCTCAGGGATATGTTTAAAAGACAATATTCAAAATAAAGATGCTAGTAATGGCAAATCAATGATCAACAAACAAAGAGAGATAGTAGAGGGCATCGATGTGACTAGCTCCCTTTAAGGTTTACTATACAATAGTAGGAGCTAAGAAATAAGAGTGATGAGCATAAAATTACTTGCAAGTGTAGGTAATAAACGAGTCATTGTTGGGTATAACAGAGAACCTGGTGATAGAGAAATGCCTCTCTGAATGAACATACAGGGTTATAAACTATTCCACACTGAAGTGGGTCAAACAGGAAGGGTGGTGTGTGGCGATGTGTATCAGAGAAATTTAATTGTTGGTCTTAGACATGATAAAGATTAGAAGACATCGAACACAAGAATCGGTTTGGCTTCAATTTTCGAGGTCGTGACATTAATTTTGGGTGGATTTATAGGCCCCAAACCTTGGTAGGGAGTGGCAATAAGCTGTTACGGGACAAAATACTAAAGGCATCTAGATTGAAAATGTTGTGATACTGGGAGTTTTTAACTTTAGACAAATTGATTGGAACAATATGACAGGAAATCTTGAGTCTAGTGACTTCTTCGATATGGTTCAGGATTGCTTTTTAGAAACAAGGTTGTGATAGAACAAACTAGAGGAAACAATCTGCTTGACTTGGTTCTTGCTAACAAAGATTCACTAATTAATAATCTTGAGGTTTAAAAAAAATGATGGCTTGGGGGAAAGTGATCACCAAATCACTTAGTTTCAATATTTCATGGAATTACCCAGATACCTGCAAATCAAAATCTCTGTCTTCAGATTTTCGCTTGGCCGACTTCATGGGACTGAAAAATTTACTTGGGTGGGCCTAAATTGGGATGTCCTGACTATGGGTCAGGTAGGGGATCTGGTTGCAAATGACGTTTTCCAGAGCATAGTTCTAGTGCCCAGACAAATTTTGTTCCGAGGAGGAAATTAGATCTAACAAATATGTCCAATGGCATGAACAATAGATTAAAACATTCTTGGTCAAAAGAGAGGCATATCTATGCATATCAACAAGGAGGGGATGGGCAGTTAAGAAAATCAATATATTCAATTAAAGAGAGAATAAAAAAAAGGAATAAGAAAAGCAAAAGAGATTATTGAGGCTAGATCGCATGGGATCTCCAAAGATAACCCAAAAGCGGTTCTTTCAGGTATACAGAAGTAGATCTAGGGAAAAGATTGGCCCGATTAGAGGAACTTGGTCAGATCACTGACAGTGGTAAGGATAAGTGCTGAAATTCTAAATACCTCTTCTCTCAGTTTTCACCCAGGAAAATACTAGTGACATTCTGACTAATAGATTACGTAGAACAGGATGATGATAAACTATGTACGATTGCGGTAACTAGTGACATGGTCCTCAGACAATAGAGAAACTAAAACCGTAACTATCCATGTCCTGATGAACTGTTTGCAAGGGTTTTTAAAGGAAATGCAAAGAGGAAATTAGAATACCTTTGCTAAATCTTTTAACCATATCACTACAAAACTGGCATAGTTCCTGATAGTGGAAAATGGGCAAAGTATACCTATTTACAAGCAGGTGACAGGGTCCATTGGCTTCGAACTATAGCACCAATAAAGCCTTACCTCCATAGTGGGAAAATTTATGAATCAAATAATACCGAAGCAATTCGTAAGCCATCTTGACAGGCACAGATTGATTAATATTCTCAACACGGTTTGACAAAGGGGCGTTCTGTCTTACGAAATTTACTAAATTTTTTCACTAATTTGTTTGAGGAGGTAGATCATTGTACTGAATATGATATTGTGTATATGGACTTCAGTAAGGCTTTCGATAGAGTTCCACACAGAGGCTATTGCCCCCCATCATTTCCCCCCCCCCCCCTTCAGAGGAAACTAGGAGGCACACGGAATAGGAGGAGAGAAGTTTTATTCCTGCGGATAGACGGCATGGCTGACATATAGACAGCAGAGTGTTTGCATAATTGGGGAGAAATCAGAATGGGGGGCCCCCGACCCCCCCCCATCCCCCCCAGCCCGGTGTTCCTTAGGGGTCAGAGTTGGCCGTTTGTTGTTCACAATTTACACAAATGACTAGATGAGCAAATTGCTGATGACACCAAAAATTAGGCCGTCCAATTCATTCTAATGAGGACACTAGAGCACTCCAGGATGATTTGATTAGACTGACGCAATGCGCGGAGAAGTGGCAGATGCAGTTTTAATATTGACATATTGCAAAGTTTCTATATGTTGGACAGTTAACCTTTGGATGTTTCAGACACTCTCTGAACAACATGTCATTCTATGTCGCTCAAATTTTTGAAAAAAAAAATTAAATTATTTTTTCTTATGAAATGATAGAGAATCCTTTTTACCCGATGGTAATGACACCAAAGTTCGAAATTTGGTCTAGTGAAAACTCGTGGAATTTGCTACGCGAAGTTAGCGGTCTCGGCACGACATATGCGAATCGGCGATTCGCGACTTTGAGCCCTATGTTCAGCCAATTCAATTGTTCCAGTGACCAAAACTCATAGCTATTTCTTTAGAACTCCATTTTATCTAACAGCTGAGTACAAGAATCCTCCCATTTACCTAATTTGGACTACCCAATTTGGTGGTCAGAAATTGGCAATTTGGCCAATTTCACGCCAAATAAAAAAACAGGATGCCAATTTCAATAGGGTCAGAATAAACAGTTAGACATGCGTCGCACTAAAAATAACATATGCTTGTTCATTAGTCACATCTTAGGCCCCCTCTGATATTAGTGCTTTCTATTTTGTTTTTTTATTCATACAAAAAAATACAAATTTACTGTTATGCAGACGACTGCATTATTGTAAATATGGTTAAATAATATCTGTGCACTAGTGAAAGAATATTAGGAACTCACCCAGTTGACGTGTAGTGGACGTATGGTGTGATTTATTACTCTTGAACATTGGTAAAAATCGAACATTTCGCTACTTTGAGCTCAGTTGCCAAGGTCGTTGTCATCGTAAAAGTAAGAAAAATCAATTCTATTTCTGTTTTTTTTTTAATATGTTTTCATTTATCACCTTAGCCATGATAAAACGCGAATACAACGATTAAATACTATACGAAAATACACTCAAAGTCGGCGTTTTTTTCCAAAAAACGATACAGTTTTTTTTTTCTCATTTACGCAATGTGTGCTGCAGGATTTTTTTTTTTTGTGGTGCACACTGACCACACAGACCCATTCTCTCAACATGGTGGGCTACCAGCTTTCTCACTTGATTTGAAGCGCTAGAATTATTGAGTATATATTACGTCTGAAACATTGGCTCGTAATACGTAATTATACGTCGAAACAGTCAAAGGCGTTAAATAACCTTGCACATATTAACTAAATAGGTAGATCTTAATATAACGATTGCGAAAGGGATTTAGGTAGTTCTGTGTTAGCAGTAACCTTAAACCAATGACAACAGTGCATTAGTGTTCGCAATAAGCTAACAGATTTCTTGGCTTTCATATCTGGAAGTATAAATAATAGAAGTCCTCAGGTCTGTTCTTCAACTCTATATATCCTGTTAGGGCATCTTTAGGACTATGCTGTCAGTTCTGGTCACGTATGACAGATATGGATATAAATTCTATGAAAAGTATTACAAAGGAAGGACGGACAAAGATGATAACATGTACAGAAATCTTTCCTATGAGGATAGACTGAAGGCCCTGAATTCTGCCTCTCTCGAAAGGGTAGAATTAGGGGGATATGATCGAGCGTGTATAAATGGAAAACAGGAATAAATAAAGGGATGTAAATAGCGTGCTCGAAAATTTCCAGCCAGACACGGACTCGCATCAATGGTTCAAGTTGGAAAAATTCAGATTTCAGGAAAGCGGATATAGGAAACGCCTGGATTTGGTTAATAGAGTTTGGGGATGAGTGGGACAAGCTCCGGTACAGTTATTGAATCTAAACCGTTGTGTAGTTTTAATAATAGGTTAGATAAATACATGAGTGGGTGGGTGTGAGTTGGACTGACGAGTTGTGCTGCTGGGTTGTACTAGTGACTCCATCCGTGAGTGGCATGATCAGACTGGGTGGTTCATTGGATAAATCGTGGGTGGGTCATTGGTCTAATCGAGGGGGGGGACGCGCGGTAGTCTTCGGAGTGGAAGGATGGAGGCTCCGGGGGAACGGGGACCAAACCACATAGACCTTCTCCGCCATGGGCAGTAGCCACTGTTGCCAGTATTCCTTCTTTCTTATGTTCTTTATGGCTGTTGCCATTTTCCTCTATCCCATATAACTCCTTACTCTAACTGTTATCGTGTGTTCTTAAAAGGATGATATCGAGGGTTGAGATACACCTTGTGGATGGTAATGCTATATTGTGAACTGTGGTAATGGGAGATGAGCCAGCCTCTGCACTTGTCCTAGCATATGTCAAACGCCGACTGAGTGGGAGGCAGAGGTACGAACGTTACAATGCACATCCCGTGAGTCACACAAACAGTCACTCGGCCTAAGGGGTTCGTCTATATAAACACACTGGATGATACTATAATGCTCAGCTAATTATTCAAACAGTGTAAGAGGGATTCAGCAACCTCATGCTGGGACAGTCGCCCCGGTCATGTTTCGTATTTCGTCTCTGACATACGCTACTATCCTATGGCGGAAGCAGGTGGTTCTGGGCTGATTCTATACTATAACAAATTAATATATAACTTAGAACTAATGGGATGGTTTCATTAATGGATATCTACAAAATGAGTTTTACGTAATGGGGTGTTACACACGTAATGTGTTTAACAGTAATGCATTACAAACTATAAGAACAAAATCATTGTACAATATTGGATGAATTGATCATTTCGATCTGGTATACATGCACTATAAGGATTCTGAGGAGGAATAAATGATATGTATACAAGGTGAAAATTAACAGCAAAGGCATCTGGTGCGCTCTCAGATCATTACTGTCAAATTCTCAGAATCGGAGGGGAAATGATTACAAAAAAAAAATTTTTTCTGAAAAACTGTTAGGAATAACACAAACAGTTGAAATTTACTTCATCTCGGACATCTGTTACACAGGGATTGCTACTTTTATCCAATTCTGCGAGGGTGAGGTTTACATATGCAGAATGGTTTTCTATTCTCCTGGGAGGATTGAATTCCTCTGCAATGGATAATCAACTGCCTTGAACTGAGAGAGATTGAACGAGTATCTACAAAGATACTTGTGGGTTTATCATTACTTGTCGAGTATGCAAGAGTAAGCGACATTTCAGGTTGATTATCTGACTGAGCATATGAGTTAGAGGGTACAGAGTCAAGAGGATTTTCAGCGTTCTGTCATTAGTCTGGGTAGCAAATATCATCAAACATCGGCTACTTAATTTCATTTGTCTAAATGCGTTTCTTGGTACTTGCAGTACTAATTTCTACTTACCTTATACTTATTACAGAGGGATTGTTCTACAACTCGATAAGGGCAACAAACTTTTGATCGAGCTTAGCACTGCGCGATGTTTGTTGAAAATTTGTCAGACATTACTCTCGAACCTACTTAAGCTTTTGATGGCTTAGCACGGCTATTAGTTTCTCTAGTAAAAAGAAATTTTCTGCTGTTGATTTATGAGGCGTTTACGGATTCTTCTAAAAAACTTTGTGCCATGCTAGTCGAGTTGCTACGGAAATCATCAGGGGTGTAATTCGGGGTTCGGAGTGGAATATTACAAACTCTAGGGTAAACGCTTGTCTACACCATACATGATAATGTGGAGTATCACCCTATGGAAGCATTATAAACAGAATTTATGGCACATTGGACATCTGGTATACTTCATCCAAGTGATCTATTATTGGGGTTGATATGTGGCTCTCAGGACATCAAGTACTTTTTTATTGGTTCGTTCGGCTATCCCACCGCTGTCCACATTTATCGTTAGGGGTTTTAAAAGAGCTATCGAGGTTGAAGATAGCCACACTTGTTGTGATGGGGTAACGTATTTGTCAGACTGTGGTAATGGGAGATGGAGCTCAGCCTATGCCTTGTCTAGCCTGTCAAACGCCGAACTGAGAGGGAGGCTATAAGTTCGAACGTACACATGGAATCTGTGACGTCACACAAACAGTCACTTGGCCTAAAAGGGGTCTTCTATATAAACACATGGATACTATAAGTCAGCTAATCTATACAACACATGTTGGGGATTTCAGCAACTATGCTGACAACTGTAGCTACAAACTAGTATGATCCGATATATCAGATGCCCTCTATAATGTGTACATCTGGTGAATTAACTACATCACACCTTTTATCCACCAATACTTAATCTTAATAAAAACTTTCATTACGTGCTACATCATACCTTGTATATTTATTTATCCTATTTTCATAAAATATGTTTTACTTTTACAAATCTCTTTCTACACATAGCTTCATTTAAAGGCTCCCCATTTTCATTTTACCACTGGCAACCCAAATTTACCTACTCCCTCCACAACATTTTTTCGCACTTTTATCTTTAAAAATCCCCCAACACAAGTACTCTCACACTTGGTTCAAATCCCACGCAATTACTAACATTTCCCTAAATTCTCTCTATATCCTCTATACTTTCTTCTTCCCTAGGTGCATAATTGCTTGCTATAACCCACTTCTCAATCAACCTTTAATTTTACTTCACATAATCTTGAATTAATACATTTATAGTCCTCTTTTCCTGCCATGCTTATCCTGCAACATTATTGCTACTCCTTCTTTAGCTCTAAACTCTATTTGAACCCTGCACCTAATCCCATTTATTCCTCTCCACTGAAAAACTCACCCCCCCTTTCGCTTTGTTTACTCTTAAAGCCAGGATTATCCAGCTTTTCTAATTCATAACATCCCAATCATCTCTGTTTATCATTTTGCACAACATTTGGCATTTTCAGATGACTTTTACAACACGCATGTTACGGCAGGAAAGATTCTTATTCCGACTTCCTCATGGATATAAAAGGAAAAAGTAGTTAGAACAAGAACTAACATAAAATCGAAGAAAACTCAGATGAGTGTGGTATAAATAAAATGTGTAGTTTAAACTAAATATAAGTGTAAAATTAAAGGACCAATGATAATAAGTCCCACTGATTTTTGGGTTATCCAGGTACTGTACATACATTTATATACATTAACCTTTCAGGTCTGTGCCATTAGATCTACGGCTTTTAGGTTGAGGGTCCAAACCGTATGATCTACGCCAGGAGCTCGGCTCAACTCTGTTAAGACTCGTGAGCGGTAAATTTGTCATGGAATACGAGAGAGACATGTACATGATGTGTGTGCACCACAGAAAACAAATCCTGCAGCACACAGTGCATAATGAGAGACAAAACACGAGCATAATTTTCGATTAAAACGGAACATTTGCAGTGTTTTTTCGTATGTTTTTAGTTGTATTTGCGATTTCTTGAGTCTCATTTGATTAGATGGAAGATATATTACAGAAATATAGATGATTTGATTAGTTTTAGTACTGAAAAATGGCTTGGAAAACTGTGCTCAAAAGTAGCGGAAATGCTTAAATTTTTGCCGAGTGTTCAAGGTATAACAAATGACCTCACGCACCTGTCATAATACATGCAGGTGGTGGGTATAATATACGTTCACAAAATGTGCTGATGTTATTTATACAACTTATTACAAATTGCATGACAGTAAATTCTTCTATTTTTTGTTTGAATAAAAATTTATTATGTGAAATTAAAAGTCCAAAATTGGAATTCATTTCGTAAAGCCTTAGAAACATAACTAATGAGCAGAGGAAATGTAGTTTAGTTGCAGAATGCCTAAATTGTTTTTCTGGCCCATATTTTGAACTTGGAATATTTTGAACTTTGCATAAATTGCCAAATTACCAATTTCCGATCACTTTATTTTGTAGTTGCAACAGTTGAGTTTGGCGATTTCTTGTGCTCAGTCGATAGAATAGAAGTAATACTAGTGAAATAGCTAAGAATTTGGTCGACTGGCATAAGGTAATTGGTCTAAAATGGGAGTCAAAGTTGGCAAAATGTCGATGCAGTAAATATCACTGAAACATCAAAATTCGCAGGAGCATAATTTCATCAATTTTCCATCAAATTTCGTACTTTTTGTTTTATTACCTTCAGAAAAAGATCATCATTTCATAAGAAAAAATAAAATAATTTTTTGAGAGTTCTTGGACAATGATCCCAAAGCCAATGGCCTGTGGGACCCTGAAAGGGTTAAGTGTGAAACAGTGGTGTGGGTTCTGGTGGTGCCTTCCACTTCACCACCCACTATGTACGCTTCTCTCAGTGGCCCTTCTCTCTTCGCCTTCATTCGCTCTTGTCTTCTCTTCAATTACCACATTTCTATGTTCATGTAGCATCTCACTTTTCCCTACCCCTCGGAAGTTCAGCTGTTTGGTCTGTTCTTTCTCTCTCACCTTGCTCAAAAGCCCAAATGTCTACGGTTGCTTTACCGCTCTCTTTTCTTGACCACTTTCACTCTCATTCCTCTTGCCATTGCTGTGTACACAGATGGCTCTAAGTCTTCTGACGGCGTAGGAATCGCAGCAGTGTTTCCGGTCAGGTGTCCGAGGGGCATTTACTATCTTCGGCTAGTATTTTTACTGCTGAATTGTATGCATCCTTGCAGCACTTATCAGAGATTGCATCTATGCCTGTGTCATCATTTGTGGTTGCTCTGATCCCTTAGTGCTTTTACGGCTATACAGAAATTTTGTACACCTCACCTTAGTCCTCCGTTTCCAACTTTGGCTACGCCCGGAATCTTTATCAAGCATAAAGATATGTTTTAGTTGGGTCCTTGGTCATGTTGACGTATAGGCATTGAACAGGAGACAATGCTGCGCGGTCAGCAGTACATGACCTTCAGTTTCATATAGAGGTTATTCCATTTACGGACTATCTTGCTGCAATTCTTCCCACCTTCATACCGGGGGTTGGCAGCACCATTTGTACTACTATGCTTCGGCAACAAACTTCAATCTATTTAAACCAAGAAATAGGGTTATGGCCGTCTTCTTTCACCAGTGTCGAGGTTGGGAGATACTCTCTCCCGTCTTCGCATTGGCCATCCTCGTCTTACTCTGGATATCTCGTGGTAGAGGTGCCCTGTCCTCTATGTGAGAATGCCAAGCTCCATTATCAGTCAGCCACAATCTGTGGACTGTGCCCACTTTATAACGAGCAGCAGATTTACCTCCGTCGTCGTCTTCGCTCCGGCTGCTCTCTTTACCTTCCCTTCTCGTGATGGACCTACCTTTCATTCCGGACTTTCATTGACTTTTTGAATAACAATGCTTACTTCACTATTCTGGATACCTTCAGCCCTTTCTACTTCATTCTCTTGCTACCCTTACCCCCGTACTATCCCCTGCCCCGCTGTTTCTGTAACTTTCTGATCATCCCTCCTCCCTTCTGCCATCCAAATACCCTGGCTTCCTTCCCTACCCTTTGCAGCGCTGTATAGCCCTGTGGCTTAGCGCTTTTCTTTTTGATTATATAATAATTAATTCTCTCAGTGGCCCTTATAAACCCAACAACAACATTCTACCACTTACTCATCACATACATTATGACATATTTTATTTAATTTTCGAGTTACAGTGGACCCCCGAAGTTAACGAACTTTTTTCATTCCAGTAGTATGTTCAGGTGCCAGTATGACGAATTTTTTTCCCATAAGGAATATTGTGAAGTAGATATAGGTCCATTTCAGACCCCCAAACATACATGTACAAACGCACTTACATATACACTTACACTAATTGTCGCATAGGAGGTGTTCGTTTTTTTAAGCGGGGGTCCACCTGTTATTATATATCATGTTTCTATGTTTTAATATTGTTTATTATGTCATTATATGAATTGTGATCAAAACCCCCCCCCCAAGGAAAAAATAGCCGTAGAGATGATATTAGCATCATATTGATGCATAATAAACTCGTCTCCCTCTCCCCTCCATTTTTCCATTTTATTAGTGCTTTATATTTATTTGTCATTATTTTCCTGTATGTATATCTATATTTAATCTTTAAAAAAAATATTTTTTTGTTAATACTTTTGGCTGTCTGAAACGGATTAATTGGATTTCCACTTATTTTCTTATGGGGGAAATTAATTTGGCTAATGGCAAAATCTGTTAAAAGCAAGCTCTCTGGAATGGATTACTGCCATTACCCAAGGGTCCACTGTATAATAATAATACTCCTGAAGCAACTGCCCAAGGAGGTACTTCCATCCTGCCAAGTGAGTGTAAAACCAAAGCCTGCAATTTGTGTTACTTGATGGTAGGATTGTGGTGTCTTTTGTCAGTCTCATGAGCATGCAAGATTTCAAGTACGTCTTGCTACTTCTTACGTGCACTTATGTCACATTACACTTGAAATGTACACGAATTACGTAAACCACGTCTGGGTTTTCTTCTATTTTCTTGCTAGTTCTCGTTCTTTTTTTTTCCTTTTATCTCATGGGAAAGTGGAGCAGAATTCTTTCTATTGTTAAGCAATATGTGTCGTATGAGTTAACTAAAATGCCCAGGAGTGAGGATTAGTAAACCCTTCTCCTGTATTATTACTAAAGTTAACAAAGAGAAACTTTTGTTTTTTCTTTTGGGCCACTCTGCTTTGGTGGAAACACAGTCATTTGTTGAAAAGAAGAAGAATATTCCTGAGGATTATTTTTTGATTATTTGCTAAATTTTGTTCAATTAATTTGAGCATATCCTGTATAAATGACAAACTTATACAAACTAGGTTAACTAATTTATATTTATAATGGATTATTAAAGTTTGGGTGGGTGAAATATTTTCCATAAGTGAAGTTACCTAAGTATCTTGTATATTTGTTGGCATTATATACCTTGTTTGGAACTGTTATGTCCATACTGAATGTGTAAGATAGTACATTTGTATTCTTTATTTTTTCCAGTAATAACTTCATGTTGCTACTTTCTCAGATAAAGTATCACTGTAGTTACTTGCATTTTTAATGTCAGTTCCCTGTAAAAGGTACTGTTACTGAATCTTCTTCCTACTTCAGTACTTTAATTTTAGATAAATAATTATTTGTTTTGGTGGTTCACAGATTGAAAAAGCATGTTGGGAAATGCTGTATGGACACAGAAGGTGCTTAATTCTACCTCATCGTGAGGATGGGCCCACATCCATCAGGGGCACTGTAAGTGGCTCACATGGATCATGGTGTCAGTCTCATCACACTTCCGAGCACGAAAGCGTATGTTTCAGAAGATGCATCCTGCAAAACTTGTGTGTGTACCAAGATGATAGTTATCATCCTAGACTGAAAAGTACAGGTAGTCTGAATGCAGATGGGATTGTGTGATATACTGACATTACAGACATTATGTCTTCTCCAGATTATAAATCTTGGAAGCCATATTTCACACACGATTTCGTAATTGATTTGCGTTTTTATCTATGTACTTTTTTCAGATTGGTAGTACTACACAGAATAAGTCTTCACAAACTCCTCCTAATGTTTTCACAGTGATTTTTCACGTCAGCTCGATGTTTTGACAGGCACTACTGTGGGGCTTGTCCTGGTGGTGGAGGAGCAGAGGAGCAGCACTCATGGCATGATTAAGGCTATAAGGTGTGGGTTATAAATGTGGGAATTTTTTTTTTTTTATTGGAATACAGTGTCTCAATAAATCGTCATAATCGTTCCTGGAGTGGGACTATTATCGCGAAATGGACGATTTTCTCGAATCTATTTTCCCCATAAGAATAATGTAATCCAATAATTCGTTTCAGACACCTAGAAGTATAACAAAAAAATTTTGTTATTACCTAAAGATAGATTTTATCATGCACAAAGAATGATCATTCAACATGACAGTTACTTTGTTGAGGGCTGTTGATTGTTGAATGGATAGCCAGGGAGGAGGAGAGAGGGAAGAGAGGTTATTGGGAAAGGGAATCCCCCTCCATAAGGACTCTAGGGCAATAATAAAATATATAAATGACATTGGTATAGGGGTAGTTGATGAGTGGAATGTCTACCTAGTAGGATGATCGAAGCTAAAAACATTGGGTGTTTCAAAATTAGTGTTGGATAAATACAAGAGTGAGGGGGTTGGATTTGAGTCGGACTTACACTCCTGAGCTTATTGTTGGGTAGCATTTGTTCTGATAGGTGGATAGGATGAGGCCAGGACCGGCCTAGTATGGGCCAAACGGCTTATTGACAGTGTGTCCTCCTTTCCACTGTTCTAAAACCTATGGTTGGGTAGTTTCAAATTTAGGCTGGTATTAAATACACAAGTGATAGGGGTTGGATTTGGTCGGTTCTTGCACCTGTGTTTATTGCTGGGTTAACATTTGTTCTGTTAGTGGGTTGGATTGTGAGGACCGCCTTGTATAGGGCGCAGGCCTGTTCAGTGTTCCTACTTTTTAAGTTCTTACTTACCTCACACTTATCAGTAGGTGATCAAGGCTTTAAGAAGCTTTAAGAAGAGATTGGCACAATTTACAAGTTGGAGGAGCTGAGTTTATTTGTGTCATTGGGTACGGGAGTAAATTCTTGGGTAGTTTGGGTTGGAGGTCATTTTGATAAGGACTGCCCTTGTATGGGCAAGTAGACCGGCAGTGTTCTTCATTGTTTGTTCTTATTGGCTTTTTGTTTGTGTGAGGAGGGATGGCAAGTTTGTTGTTGGAGATATGACATATAGTTTAATCTATGGTGAGACAGGTAGTATTTATTGTAAGAAATCAAGTGTGGTATTGTATGGGTCAGTCAGCCTGGCTACATACAGGCCACCCACCTACAACATAATATTCTATTATACATTTAAGCATCCCAGAGCGACAAAATGAAATATACAGTTCACTCATTATTTCCCTTAAAATAATTGTAGTTTTAATGGTAGGTTCAGGAGTATGTAAAGGAGATAATCGAATAATTTGAGAGTGAGAAGAATGAGTTGCATGAGAGAGGACAGGCGCAGAGTTATGTAAACAATCCAGGCGAAGGTAAGTTTTGTATCGAAGTGTATACACGTTGGTTTGTGTACAAGTTAATTGTGTACAGGTTGTCTCTACATTGATACGGTTTAGAATAAATAAAGAAGGACACTCCCATTATCATGTAACAATCATTTTGAGAAGAAATGATGCTCTGAGTGAAAGGCAATCGGAAATAAGTCACTCTGATTTTTTGGTTATCCTAGGTTCTCTAACGTAATGTTGCTATGTATGTAATCTATGTAACTGTATATATATTTGTGTATACCTGAAATGTAAACTTACATACATACAAAAGGAATAATTTTTCTATCAGTTACCCCCAGTAACACATTTTCTCTTAGTTAGTAAGAGAAAATGTTATTCTTGGCATCTAATTTGTAAAGCTATCTGGCTACTCACATCTCATTTTGTATTCGTTATTTTTCTATTGTAGGGGTATTTTATCATCTTTTTATGTTATGTATCGTGTTTATTATATAATTTTGAAAAATTTATCATGGATGGATTAAGAAAATATGTGTATATTAACGTAAGACTATACAACATTTAATGAGACTCGGTGATTATTATTATTATTTTTATTATTATAATTTTCTAATATGGCAACTACTTGTGCAAGTCGTCTGCTACCACCATCTATATTAATGTTTATTTATTCTATTGTGGGGTGTATATATCATCTTTTTATGTTATGTCATCGTTGTTTATGATATAATTTTTGATAAAATATCATAGTGGATTAACAGAAAATGTGTATTTAATGTAATATACGACATTTAAATGAGACTCGATGGATTATTATATCATTACTTAATATGACTTCGATGGAGACATACAGACGCTCCTTACTGATTTTAATGTTGTACCTGCATGCCAGCACAGTATGTAAGTTTATTTAGTACAGGTATACATAAGTATAATTATCTGCAGTATTATAAAATAATGAAAAATAACTTTAAAAAACACCCCCTTTGAAATTTGGAGTTTCAGTCAAAATGGAGAGGAATTAGTGCTTACTGAGTCTCACGAAGAATGTAAAAACAAACAGGGTTGGGGGTGCGGTGATGTATTATGGAAAGTCAGGTGGGGGGTCCGTTATAGCGAGTTTTGCGTATTAATATGAAATGACGTATTAGCGGAACGCCATAAAGTGAATGCCGTAAGCGGGGCCCTACCTGTATATTGATTACTATATTTTGTTAGTATATGCCTGGACAACTTAAATGTTATAAACTTATTAAATTTTAATTTCTTTAGTTAGTAGCCTAACAGTTGTAATCCTGACGGCACTATTGAATATTTTTATGAATTCTATGGAAAAATTGGACCAGGATACTGAAAAATTGTTACAATACCCAGTAACCAGGCTGGATGCTAGAAAGGCAGTCCTTTCTAGTATCACTGGGAGTACTCTATGTTATTAGAAATCATGTTTTTGTAACATCCATAAATTGCAATAAAACTTCCCTACCTTTATTAAATACTGCTACATATATGCTTCATTGAAAAACACTTGATTCTACAACATCTCTACCACTCTAAAAACCTCCTTAGTCATCCGCAATTCTCCATTCTGTCTTTGCTCTTAATTCTTTCTATATAACCTACTGTTACACTTTTCCTGGTATACACAGTAAATTTTTCCTCTATATTTTTACAATCTCTTTTGTCCCCCTCCCTTTATATAAAGGGACTATACACGCTTTCTGCCAATCCTAGGTACCTTCCCCTCTTTCAAACATTTATTAAATAAATACCAACCACTCGCACTATGTCCCCTCTGCTTTTACATTTCTATCAGATCCCATCAGTTCAGCTGCTTTACCCCCTTTCATTTATGTAAAACTCATGCACCTCCCCCTCACTACATTCTGTCTTCTTCACTCCTAAAAAGATGATACACCTCCTGGCACAGTGCATGAATTACGCCTCCCTTTCTTCGTCGACATTAAAAGTCCTTCAACCTATTTTCCGCCATTACCCCAAAACCTCCATCTCCCTTCTCCGTTTTTAACTGATAAATCATTTGTTACCATTGGCTTTCTCACTCACCAATCTTCAACTTCTTTTACTCTCCATATACTTACTCTTCTTAAACACTTCTGCTTTGTAAATACTCTCATAAGCTACCTTTTTCTCTTTTATACTCTTTACTCTTCACTTCTCACCAATCACTCCTCTTTCCTCTGCACCCACCCTCCTATAACCACAAATTTCTGCCCCACACTTTCTAATACTGCCATTTTTAAAACTATTCAACCCTCTTCAACTCCCACCCCACTACTCATACCTGCACCAGCCCCCTTTCTGCAATAGTGGCCTTATATTTCACCCGAACTTTCTTCCTCCCTTAGTTTTATACACTTTCTCACTCCCTGAGTCAGTGGTCAAGTGTGGTCATACCGTTAAGTCTCTTGGGAGTTAACGTGGGGGGACCTGTTACCCATACCATGGTTGTTGGAATGCTTTAGAATCCAGGTTCATGTGTTGAAGTAAGGAGATTCTGCTTCTTCAGGAGGAAATTATGACAGCTGAAGCTTCGCATAGATGAGTTGGGAGTGAGTGTGAGATGGATTTAGCTGGTAGGTAGAATGGTCACCAGCAGTGATAGTGGCAGCCGCTTTAAGTGGCAAGTGGTTCACAGTTCAGGAAGAAGGAGATGAGGAGTGTAAATGGAGAAGATGTGAACGGTAGGAGGGAAATCGATTCTCTGTTCTCCAAACGAGTGTACTTCAGTGGTTAGTGAGGTTGACGGTACCCTGATTCCCTGCTAATCAGGGTAAGAATATTTTAATAGTAGCCGCGGATTTTCGGGTAAGATATATTGACCGTGCATTTTGTAACAGAGACAGAAGGTCGACAGAGTGTGTGTCTTCCTGGAGCTGGTGTTGGAACAAGTATGCAGTGGATAATATATTGGCGGTAATGGAACAAGCCCATTTTCTGTTATTAGTGCTGCGCGGGTAATACACTGGGAAGGGCAGGAGACGGAGCTGCTGGATAAGTACAGGTCAGTCAATAGAAGTAGTTAGGTCTTATGGAGGGATCCCAGTCATATGTAGCATCTTGCCTAGGAAAGGGAGGGGGCAAATGAATGGATGTTAGGGCGTTGGTATAAATTGCTGGTGAGAAAGGTACTGCAAGGGAACTTGCAATCCCATTCACTTGATAATGGGGACCATTTCTTTGGCAAAGTGACATGTATGCAAGGGATGGGGGTTTTATCTCTCTGGGGATGGAGTGGTTGCATTAGCCAAGTCAATTGAGAGCGGTAATTGATGACTCCATCACAAATCCGGAAATTCAGGCATCCCTTCCATCAGTTATTCAGCACTAATTTCGACTAGCATAATTTCAAATTTCCAGGGTCGCCACACCAACCTGTTGGTACTGTTGGGTGGTACTACTTGCTGCATAAGTCATTCCAATTTCTTTTCCTCCATATACATGTATTGTCAAAAAACGTTATCTATGGAGGCAAAGAAGGGAATGTATGAAAGTATAGTAGTACCAACACTCTTATATGGGTGTGAAGCTTGGGTGGTAAATGCAGCAGCGAGGAGACGGTTGGAGGCAGTGGAGATGTCCTGTCTAAGGGCAATGTGTGGTGTAAATATTATGCAGAAAATTCGGAGTGTGGAAATTAGGAAAAGGTGTGGAGTTAATAAAAGTATTAGTCAGAGGGCAGAAGAGGGGTTGTTGAGGTGGTTTGGTCATTTAGAGAGAATGGATCAAAGTAGAATGACATGGAAAGCATATAAATCTATAGGGAAGGAAGGCGAGGTAGGGGTCGTCCTCGAAAGGGTTGGAGAGAGGGGGTAAAGGAGGTTTTGTGGGCAAGGGGCTTGGACTTCCAGCAAGCGTGCGTGAGCGTGTTAGATAGGAGTGAATGGAGACAAATGGTATTTGGGACCTGACGATCTGTTGGAGTGTGAGCAGGGTAATATTTAGTAAAGGGATTCAGGAAACCGGTTATTTTCATATAGTCGGACTTGAGTCCTGGAAATGGGAAGTACAATGCCTGCACTTTAAAGGAGTGGTTTGGGATATTGGCAGTTTGGAGGGATATGTTGTGTATCTTTATACGTATATGCTTCTAAACTGTTGTATTCTGAGCACCTCTGCAAAAACAGTGATTATGTGTGAGTGTGGTGAAAGTGTTGAATGATGATGAAAGCATTTTCTTTTTGGGGATTTTCTTTCTATTTTTGGGTCACCCTGCCTCGGTGGGAGACGGCCAACTTGTTGAAAAAAAAAAAAAAAAAATGTATTGTTATAACCTGCTTATTTTTAGCCCTAGCCATGGTTAAAGTGAATAAAAGAAATGTTCCTCACTGTGTAAAGCACATACACAGTACATTGGCCATAAAAGATAAGGTGGCTTTGAAGTCACTGTTGGTTGCCATGAGCTCAGTCTTGTGATGCAGGGGAATATGCTTTATTATTATGCTAATAGCAACACTACGGCTTATATGCCTATCATAATTGATCTAATATGACATAATAAACAGTATACAGTGGACCCTTGGGTAATGGCATTAATCTATTCTAGAGAGCTTGCCTTTAACCGATTTTGCCGTTAGCTGAATTAATTTTCCCCGTAAGAAATAATGGAAATCCAATTAATCCGTTTCAGACAGCCAAAAGTATTAACAAAAAATATTTTTTTTTAACCCTTTGACTGTCGTAACCCCAAATCCTGAAGTGTCTCCTGGTGCCGAAAATTTTTTGAAAAAAAAAAAAAAAAAAAAAATTCTTGTGAAATGATAGAGATTCTTTTCCTGATGGTAATAACACCAAATGTATGAAATTTGATCGAAAATTTGTGGAATTACGCTCCCGTGAAGTTAACATCTTGGCAATATATGCTCATCGGCGATTTCGCCGAATTTGAGCCCTATTTTCGGCCAGTTCCATTGTTCCAGTCAACCAAACTCATAGCTATTTCTTTAGAACTCCATTTTTTTCTATCAGTTGAGTACAAGAAACTGCCCATTTACTGATTTCAACTACCCAATAAAATGGTCAGAAATTGGCAATTTGGCCAATTTCATGCAAATTAAAAAAGATGCCAATTTCAAAATAGGGTCCACAATGAACACTGCAGACATTCTTGTCAGTAAAATAACATTTTCTCTGTTCATCAGTCATGCCTCCAGGCCCCTCTTATATTACTCTTGCTTTCTCTTTTGATTTTTTATTCACACAAAAAACAGAAGATTTACTGTTACGCAGACTACTGCATTGTTGTAAAAATAGTATAAATAATATCAGTGCACCAGTGAAAGAATATTAGACTCCCCAGTTGACGTGTATTGGATGTGTGGTGTGATTTGCTTACTCTTGAACGTTGGTAAAAATCGAACATTTCCGCTATTCTGAGCTCAATTTCAATGTCGTTTTCATCGTGAAACTAATCAAAATCATCTCTATTTCTGTTATATGTTTTCCATTCTATCAAATGAGACAAAGAAAACGAGAATACAACCATAAATACTGTAGAAAATACACCTCAAAGTCGGCGTTTTAATACAAAAACACGGTCTTTTTTTTTTTCTTTTTCTCTCATGCACTGTGTGCTGCAGGATTTTTTATATTGCACACTGACCACACAAACCCATTCTCTCACATGTGGGCCTACCAGCTTTCTCCTGCTTGATTTGAAGACATTAGAATTATTGAGTATATATACATGTATGTCTGAATCACTGGCTCGTAAGATGTATATATACAGCCGAAACAGTCGAAGGGTTAAAGATTAAATATAGATATGCATACAGAAAACAATGACAAATAAATATAAAGCACTAATAAAATGGATAAATGAACATTTAACATCACACTTACCTTTGTTGACTATTGTTGGTATATGGAAGGGAGATGAGTTTATTATGCTTCAATATGTCGCTAATATCATCTCTACGGCTTAGTTATCTCTCACAGTTCATCTAATATGACATAATAAACAATATTAATAACATAAAAACAAGATATATACAGTATGGCCCCGCTTTATGGCATTCCACTAATACGGCGATGTCAAATTATGACCAAAATTTGCTATACGGCAAGTGTTCTTTCAAAAACGGTGCGCCCCACCCGGTTTGTTTACATTCTCAGTGACCACATCTATTATGTCAGGAAACTTTCCAAAATTTCAAGTGTTTTAAAGGTACTGCGTATTTTATATGTACAGTGGACCCCCGCTTTACAAACGCATCGTGGTATGTTAAATCTGCCATACGAAGCATTGGAACGCAAAAATTTTGCCACGCCTCGCGTGATTCGTCCGGGATGCGTCCCGCGTGGTCTCAGCTGCCCCGTGCATGCCAATGTTTACAAGCCAGCCAGTGCAGTCGCATCTAAGCATACATTCGGTACATTCATAGTATCACAGTGTTTTTAGTGCTTGTAGGCGCAAAATAAGTCACCATAGGCCCCAAGAAAGCTTCTGGTGCCAACCCTGTGGTAAAAAGGGTGAAAATTACTATGGAAATGAAGAAAGAGATAATAGCTAAGTACGAAAGTGGAGTGCATGTCTCGGAGCTGGCCAGGTTGTATACCAAACCCCAATCAACCATCGCTACTATCTTGGCCAACAAAACGGCAATCAAGGAAGCTGTTCTTGCAAAAGGTGCAAGTTTGTTTTCGAAACAGAGATCACAAGTGATAGAAGATGTTGAGACTGTTATTGGTGTGGATAAATGAAAAACAGATAGCAGGAGATAGCATCTCTCAAGCAATCATATGTGAAAAGGCTAGGAAGTTGGATGAGGATTTAATTAAAAAAATGCCTGCAACTAGTGGTGGTGTGAGTGAATAAAAGGCCAGCAAAGGTTGGTTTGAGAGATTTAAGAATCGTAGTGGCATACATAGTGTGATAAGGCATGGTAAGGCTGCCAGTTTGGACCAAAAAGCAGCTGAAAAATATGTGAAGGAATTCAAGGATTTCATAGACAGTGAAGAATTGCAACCTGAACATGTGTTTAATTGTGATGAAACAGGCCTGGTTTGGAAGAAAATGCCAAGCAGGACGTACATTACTCAGGAGGAAAAGGCACTCCTAGGACATAAGCCTATGAAAGACAGGCTTACTCTTCTGATGTGTGCTAATGCTAGTGGTGATTGCAAAGTGAAGCCTTTATTGGTGTATCACTCTGAAACTCCCAGAGCATTCAGGCAAAACAATGTCGTCAAGGCTAATTTGTGTGTGATGTGGAGGGCAAACAGTAAGGCATGGGTCACTAGGGACTTTTTCTATGACTGGTTACACCATGCATTTGCCCCCACTGTGAAAAATTACCTAATAGAAAAGAAATTGGACCTTAAGTGCCTCCTGGTATTAGACAATGCTCCTGGTCATCCTTCAGACTTGGCAGAGCAACTTTCTAGGGACATGAGTTTCATTAAGGTCAAGTTTTTGCCTTCTAATACTGCTCCTTTCCTGCAGCCCATGTACCAGCAAGTCATTTCAAACTTCAAAAAACTACACGAAAGCTATGTTTCAAAAGTACTTTGAAGTGACGTCAGACACTCGCTTGACTCTAAGAGAGTTTTGGAAAGATCACTTTAGCATCCTCAGTTGTGTAAACCTTATAGGTAAGGCTTGGGAGGGAGTGACTAAGAGGACCTTGAACTCTGCTTGGAAGAAACTGTGGCCACAATGTGTAGAAGAAAGGGATTTCGAAGGGTTTGGCACTAACTCTCAAGAGCCTATGCCAGTTGTGGAATCTATTGTGGCATTGGGAAAGTCCATGGGGTTGGAGGTTAGTGGGGAGGATGTGGAAGAGTTGGTGGAGGAGGACAATGAAGAACTAACCACTGAAGAGCTGCAAGATCATCTTCAATAGCAAGAGGCCACACCTGAGGAAACTGCTTCAGAGGAGGGGAGAGAGAAATCGGGGACGTTGCCTACTTCAAAGATTAAGGAAATGTGTGCAAAGTGGGTTGAACTACAAATCTTTGTGGATGAAAATCACCCTCACACAGCTACTGCAAGCTGTGTTGGCAACCTGTACAATGACAATGTTATGGCCCATTTTAGGAAAGTCTTAAAGGAACGGGAGGTACTGAGCTCTATGGACAGATTTGTTGTGCGACAGAGGCCCAGTGACTCTCAAGCTGGTCCTAGTGGCATTAAAAGAAGGGAAGTAACTCCGGAAAAGGACTTGATACCTCAAGTCCTAATGGAAGGGGATTCCCCTTCTAAACAATAACAACTTCCACACACTCCCCTCCTCCCATCCCATCAATCATCACCAGATCTTCAATAAAGGTAAGTGTCATGTATTCTATTCTTAGTAGAATAGTAATTGTACATGTCTTCTTCAGTTTGTGTGTATTAAAATTAATATTTCATGTGGTAAAATTTTTTTTTTTAATACTTTGGGGCGTCTTGCACGGATTAATTTTGATTTCCATTATTTCTTATGGGGAAAATTAATTCGCCTTACAATAATTTCAGCTTATGATGAGCTCTCAGGAACGGATTAATATTGTAAGGTGGGGGTCCACTGTACTCTGATAATTATACTTACGTGTACCTGTACCTAAATATACTTACACACTGTGCTGGTGTGCAGGTACACATTAAAATCACTAAGTCTCTCTACTCATGATGCTAATACTACTACACACGTAATAATAATCACCCTTGGGCACATTAAATGTCTTATTTTACATTAATATAGGCATTTTCATTAATCCATCTATGATATTTTCCTCAAAATTATATATGAAACCCGTTACATAGCATATAAACATGATACATACACTCACAGAATAAAAATTGACGTAAATATGAGATCTGTTTACAAAGCGGCTGTGTAGGTAGTGTCGGAAGAATTACGTTTTCTGTAGTCAAACACTTGGGGATAACTGTAGAAAAATATTCTTTTCATATGCCTTCACTCTATATATAGCAATTCACGACCCCTGTGGTTTTAGTGCTTTATATTATGATGATGATAATAATAATAATATCTTCATTCACTCTAAAAATGGTGTGTTGCTGTTTGTTTATTCTGTACTAACTTGTACAACTTGTACACAGTGTAAGAGTACACCTACCATCCGACTTACGACCAAGCATGGTCCCGACCAACTGGTCGTAAGTCAAAATGGACGCAAGTTGAACCTTTGAAAATTGCCGACATACTGGGTAGGGCATAATGTCAAACTTTTCCTATATAAACCCACCTACATAGTACTGTAATGTAATGTAGAATCATTATTTCATTCTTTTTACCATAATTTACTTCTATTGTTATACAGTAAGGCCCCGCTTTATGGCGTTTTGCCTTATGGCATTTTGCCTTACGGCGTTTCGCCTTAGAGCGTTCCGCTAATATGGCGATGACAAATTATGACCAAAATTTGCTATACAGCAAGCGGTCTTTCAAATACGGCGCCCCCCCCACCCGGCTTGTTTACATTTTCCGTTACCACATCTATTATGTCAAGAAACTTTCCAAAATTTCAAGCGTTTTAAAGTTACTGCATATTTTATATGTACTCTGATAATTATACTTATGTGTACCTATACCTAAATATACTTACACACTGTGCTGGTGTGCAAGTACACATTAAAATCGCTAAGTCTCTCTCTACTCATGACGCCAATACTACATAATAATCACTCTTGGGCACACTAAATGTTTTATTTTCATTAATCCATCTATGATATTTTCCTCAAAATAATATATGAAACCCATTACCTAGCATATAAACATGATATATATACTCAGAATAAAAATTGATGTAAATATGAGATTTGTTTACAAAGCAGCTGCGTAGGTAGTGTCGGAAGAATTACATTTTCTCTTAGTCAAACTGGGGGATAACTGTAGAAAAATATTCTTTTAGTATGCCTTTATATATAGCAATTCATGACCCTTGTGGGTTTAGTGCTTTTTATTATAATACTAATAATAATAATATTATTATTATTATTCTTTCTTTCTTTCAACACACTGGCCGTATCCCACCGAGGTGGGGTGGCTCAAAAGGAAAAACGAAAGTTTCTCCTTTTACATTTAGTAATATATACAGAAGAAGAGGTTACTAGCCCCTTGCTCCCGGCATTTTAGTTGCCTCTTACAACACTCATAGCTTACGGAGGAAGAATTCTGTTCCACTTCCCCATGGAGGTAAGAGGAAATAAACAAGAACAAGAACTAGTAAGAAAAATAGAAGAAAACCCAGAGGGGTGTGTATATACGTATATGCTTGTACATGTATGTGTAGTGTGACCTAAGTGTAAGTAGAAGTAGCAAGACGTACCTGACACCTTGCATGTTTATGAGACAGAAAAATGGACACCAGTAATCCTACCATCATGTAAAACAATTACAGGCTTCCGTTTTACACTCACTTGGCAGGACGGTAGTACCTCCCTGGGCGGTTGCTGTCTACCAACCTACTACCTAGAATTATTATTATTATTATTATTATTATTATTAATAGGTAGTAGGTTGGTAGACAGCAACCACCCAGGGAGGTACTACCGTCCTGCCAAGTGAGTGTAAAACGAAAGCCTGTAGTTGTTTTTACATGATGGTAGGACTGCTGGTGTCTTTTGTCTGTCTCATAAATATGCAAGACTAAAGGTATGTCTTGCTACTTCTACTTACACTTAGGTCACACTACACATACATGTGCATGTTTATTTATACACACTCATCTGAGTTTTCTTTGATTTTATCTTATTAGTTCTTGGTCTTATTACTTTTCCTTTTATATCCATGGGGAAGTGGAATAAGAATCTTTCCTCCGTAAGCCATGCGTGTTGTAAAAGTCAACTAAAATGCCGGGAACAATGGGCTAGTAACCCCTTTTCCTGTAAAGATTACTAAAAAGAATAAGAAGAAGAAAATTGTCAAAGTGGGAAGTCTGAATGTGCGTGGATGTTGTGCAGATGATAAGAAAGAGATCAACCATACCCCCGGCCGGGATTGAACCCGCGGTCATAGAGTCTCAAAACTCCAGCCCGTCGCGCTAGCCACTAGACCAGCTAGCCACAATAAGATTCATCCAACTAGGTATATTTCTACACCATAGGAAAGTTAGCACAGGCACCTCTGTGACCACAAATGCAAGTTTTTACAGACGAATCTCCAGCTAGCGTGGCCGTGACGAACTCTAGCTCAAGTCCCTTCACTGCCGTCAACATGACTTAAGAAATCGTAATGACACGATTGCAATCGTGTCATTACGATTTCTTAAGTCATGTTGACGGCAGTGAAGGGACTTGAGCTAGAGTTCGTCACGGCCACGCTAGCTGGAGATTCGTCTGTAAAAACTTGCATTTGTGGTCACAGAGGTGCCTGTGCTAACTTTCCTATGGTGTAGAAATATACCTAGTTGGATGAATCTTATTGTGGCTAGCTGGTCTAGTGGCTAGCGCGACGGGCTGGAGTTTTGAGACTCTATGACCGCGGGTTCAATCCCGGCCGGGGGTATGGTTTATTTGCAATCGTGTCATTACGATTTCTTAAGTCATAAGAAAGAGATGATTGTGGATGTTATGAATGAGAAGAAGCTGGATGTCCTGGCTTTAAGTGAAACAAAGCTGAAGGGGGTGGGAGAGTTTCAATGGAGAGGAATAAATGGGATTAGGTCAGGGGTTTCAAATAGAGTTAGAGCTAAAGAAGGAGTAGCAATAATGTTGAAGGATAAGCTATGGCAGGAAAAGAGGGACTATAAATGTATTAATTCAAGGATTATGTGAAGTAAAATAAAGATTGGATGTGAAAAGTGGGTTTAATAAGCGTGTATGCACCTGGAGAAGAGAGAAGTGTAGAGGAGAGAGAGAGATTTTGGGAAATGTTGAGTGAATGCGTGGGGAGTTTTGAATCAAGTGTGAGAGTAATGGTGGTTGGGGATTTCAATGCTAAAGTGGGTAAAAATGTTATGGAGGGAGTAGTAGGTAAATTTGGGGTGCCAGGGGTAAATGTAAATAGGGAGCCTTTAATTGAGCTATGTGTAGAAAGAGATTTGGTAATAAGTAATACATATTTTATGAAAAAGAGGATAAATAAATATACAAGGTATGATGTAGCACGTAATGAAAGTAGTTTATTAGATTATGTATTGGTGGATAAAAGGTTGATGGGTAGGCTCCAGGATGTACATGTTTATAGAGGGGCAACTGATATGTCAGATCATTATTTAGTTGTAGCTACAGTTAGAGTAAGAGGTAGATGGGAAAAGAGGAAGGTGGCAACAAGAAGTAAGAGGGAGGTGAAAGTGTATAAACTAAGGGAGGAGGAAGTTTGGGTGAGATATAAGTGACTATTGGCAGAAAGGTGGGCTAGTGCAAAGATGAGTAGTGGGGGGGTTGAAGATGGTTGGAATAGTTTTAAAAATGCAGTATTAGAATGTGGGGCAGAAGTTTGTGGTTATAGGAGGGTGGGGCAGGAGGAAAGAGTGATTGGTGGAATGATGAAGTAAAGGGTGTGATAAAAGAGAAAAAGGTAGCTTATGAGAGGTTTTTACAAAGCAGAAGTGTTATAAGAAGAGCAGAGTATATGGAGAGTATATGGCAGTTTGGAGGGATATGTTGTGTATCTTTGTACGTATATGCTTCTAAACTGTTGTATTCTGAGCAACTCTGCAAAAACAGTGATAATGTGTGAGTGTGGTGAAAGTGTTGAATGATGATGAAAGTATTTTCTTTTTGGGGATTTTCTTTCTTTTTTGGGTCACCGTGCCTCGGTGGGAGACGGCCGACTTGTTGAAAAAAAAAAATGATTATTATTATTATTGTTATTATCTTCATTCACTCTAAAAATGGTGTGTTGCTATTTGTTTATTCTGAACTACCTTGTTCAACTTGTACACAACGTAAGAGTATTTGTATTGTGAGGTAATTATTATTATAATAAAAAAATATTGAGGTAAATGTTTTACAAACTCTTACAAACGGACGTGAATGAACTAAAAGTCGACATATATTAATACGCATTTATTTCGCCTGACCAATGATCGTCCATTACCTGTTCATTTTGTGTTAATACATTGTCTCAACTCTGTATCTCGTTCTCTCTCTTGTTTACTCTTTTGTTAACTAGTTGGCTCTCAGTTAGCTGTGATAATAAGAAAGTCGTAAGCCTCTTGCTTAAGTGCCAAGTTAGAGGATGATGGTGTGCCATTCTGATTTTATTCAATGAACACTCTGCCACTCACCTCTCACACATTAATATTAATTATTTAAGGTAAGTAATAAGTGTACTCTGTGTGTATCTTACCTTTTATTGTGTTTTTAATGCCTATTTCAATTGCTAACTTAACCCTTTGACTGTCGCAGTCGTATATGTACGTCATAGGAGATACCGTGTTTGACGTATCTATACGCATAAATTCTAGCGGCTTCAAATCAAGCAGGAGAAAGCTGGTAGGCCCACATGTGAGAGAATGGGTCTCCATGGTCAGTGTGCACCATATAAAAAAAATCGGGGAGCCAGTGGTGCATTGTGGGAATACCATTTCAGTCCTCCTTTTTCAGCATGTCTAGCGGTAAGAAATATGTGACTTCCCTGCAAATCTGGGACTCTTCTCTTCCCAAGTAATGCTCTAACACAAATGGAAGTGTCAATGAAGATCAATTTCATGATTTCGAGGAGTTTGAGACCAAAAGCAATAGAGGAGGTGGAGGAGGAGGAAGAGGAGGAGGAAGAAGAGGAGGAGGAAGAAGAGGAGGAGGAAGAAGAGGAGGAGGAAGAAGAGGAGGAGGAAGAAGAGGAGGAGGAAGAAGAGGAGGAGGAAGGAAGGAGGAAAGAGGAAGGAAGGAGGAAGAGAAGGAAGAGGGAGGAGAGGAAGGAGGGAGGAGGAAGGAGGAGGAGGAAGAAGGAGGGAGGAGGAAGAAGGAGGGAGGAGGGAGGAGGAAGGAGGGAGGGAGGAAGAAGGAGGGAGGAGGAGGAAGGAGGGAGGGAGGAGGAGGAAGGTGGAAGGAGGAGGAAGAAGAAGAAGAATAAGAATAAGAATAATAATAATACCTAATACCTAATAATAATAATATGTAATAATATGTTCCCTTGAGGCATGAAAACAGTTCACCCCATGACAGTGACAAGATAAGGGGAGATAACATCTGATAAGAGCTGACCTTTGATGAGCATAAATGAGGGTGGAGGGAGGTGGGCAAGCTGTCCATCTGTCAAGAGCCAGGAGGAGAGGAGGAGGAGAAGGAGGAGGAGAGAAGGAGAGGAGAAGAGGAGGAGAAGGAAAGGAGGAGAGAAGGGAAGGAGAGAAAGGAGGAGGAGGAGAAGGAGAAGGAGGAGGAGAAGAGGAGGAGGAGAGGAGGAAGGAGAAGGGAGGAGGAGAAGGAGGAGGAGGAGGAGGAGGAGGAGAGAGGAGGAGGAGGAGAAGGAGAGGAGGAGGGAGAGAGGAGGAGAGAGGAGGAGGAGGAGAGGAGAAGGAGGAGGAGGAGGAGAAGGAGGAGAAAGAGGAGAGGAGAGAAGGAGAGAAGGAGGGAGGAGGAGGAGGAGGAGGAGGAGAGGAGAGGAGGAGGAGAAGGAGGAGGAGGAGAGGGGAGAAGGGGAGGAGGAGGAGGAGGAGAAGGTGAGGAGAGATAGTTAAGGAGGGGAGGAGATGGAGATGGAGATGACGACGACGACGACGACGAACAAACATTTGTCTGTCTGTCTATTTGTCTGTCTGCCAAACTCCCTGTCTATCCGTCTAGCTCTGTCTCAGAGAGAGCCACAAGACTGTGTCATCATCACGTTTACTCACATCTTCAAGCAGAGTATAGCACTTTGTCAGGATTTTTTGGGTTATCCTAGGTAATTTACACTATGTATAGTTGTATTTATGTGTACCTGTGAGACAGAGATAGACAGAGAGAGAGAAAGAGAGACAGATTGAAAGAGATAGAATGAGGGAGAAAGATAATTAGATAGAATGGAGGGGAAGCAGCATCTGACCCCATTGTTTTGACAGGCGGTAGGGGGAGTGACTAATGAGACAATATGTCATTTTGACAGCTGCCGACTCCTGACTCAAAACAATTATAAGCCACACACTCGCACACAAGACAAGCTTGCTGAAGGGTGATAATAGGAGTGTTATGAAAGTATCTAGTGACTATATATGTGTATATATATTATAGAAACCAGAAGCAAGAAGGGAAGGCAGGAATGAAGGAAGGACTAGATGAAAGGAAGGAAAAAAGTAATGAAGGACAGATGAAGGAATGTAGGAAGAGAGGTGGAATGCCCTCCAGGTAGCCTCCAGGTAGGAAAGGATGAAGGAAATTAGGAAGGAAGGAATGATGACACACGACCATTACCTAGGATAACTACGTAACACAATTGCCTGCTAATACTTTGAAGAAAACTGCTCAGACGAGGTGTTTTGTCTTTGCACATAAAAAAAAATCAACAAAAATGCACACACACTGATTTTATGTGTGAGAGTGTAAAACACCATTGTGTATGACACCATGTTTTATGTTTGAGGAGTGTAAAACACCACTGTGTATGACACCATGTTTTATGTGTGAGGAGTGTAAAACACCACTGTGTATGACACCATGTTTTATGTGTGAGAGTGTAAAACACCACTGTGTATGACACCATGTTTTATGTGTGAGTGTAAAACACCACTGTGTATGACACCATGTTTCACAGAGTTCCACAAGCTGCAGAACTTCTAGGAGTATGTTCAGTGACTGTATATTGGTATTTATATTATAGAACAATAGTAATAAACAATTTTTTGTATTGTTTGTTTTTGTAAACAAGTTTTGTAAACAATATATTGATAATTATGTTTGTGTGCTTATTGTGTTGTATACAACGAGTGTATATATGTACATTGCACCTTACTTTGGTCTCACAGGCCACATAAGTTATGTGAAAAAATAAAATAGTGAAAAAAACAACAAACCTTCAAATACAAGTAAACTAAAGTTTACCGGGTGAGCGGCAGTCGCCGCTGTTGCCATACGCGGCTCATTTTCTGCAAACTTCATGCCTCTATATCTCGGTAAGTACTGATGGGAAAAATTTTTTTTTTGGGACTAAAACAATCAGAAAAATAATCTTAACATTTTCATAAGAAAAAATAATTTTTTTTTTTTTCGAATATTTTGCGACACCAGGAGACACTTCAGGATTGGGCCCTTCGACAGTCAAAGGGTTAATATAAGTTAGTGTAAACTTGTTGTCTGGCATTTATTGCATATTTTATGTGTGCTCTGATAATAATACTTGTGGAGCTGTGTGGTAGCCGGGTAGAGGGACAACATTATGTTTTCTCTGCTCAGCCATCAGAGAAAACGTGTATGAATCTGCATTTGGCCCAGACACTCCCTCACTCCACTTTTGTTTACAATTTTTGGCATGAATTATTCATTACTTCTTCCTTCGTTTATGATGGCATCTAAAGGTAGTTGTTAGAAATGATTAAATTCAGTGAACAAGGCATGTCGATGTTAATAATATGGCTCTGGGCCACAGTGTAGGTAGCTGGTAGGTGTAGCCCACCTACGGCTACCTACACTGACTTCCTACAAATAAATACTACTCATCTCTCTTCCTATATTAAGACTACACATATTTTAAGGTAAATAATGAGTGTACTGTATGTGTATTTTACCTCTGGGATGTTTTAAATATCGTATATTAAGTATGAGACGGGGAGCCAGGGCTACCTACACCTGGGCTACCTGCACCTGACTTCCTACTAATAAGTACTACTCACTTCTCTCCCTACATTAAGATTACAAATACTTTAAGATAAGTAATGAAATTACTGTGAATGTATTTTACTTTGTGTGTTTTTAATGCCTAGTTCTATTACTAAATATAATTTAGTGTAAACTTGTTGTCTGGCATTTATATGCATTTATCAATGAAAAAAACGGCGTTCTGCCTTCCGGCGATGTCTGCTTTCCGGCGACAGCCTGGAACCTAACCCGCCGTATAAGTGGGGCCCTACTGCATTTTAATTATTTATGTACTGTATATAATGTATACATGGTAGTGAACTGTATTGTAAATTTTACATCGCATACATTATCATATGTTACTGTTATCTTTATGTACTGTTGACACGGTGGAATGGGAGAATACCACTGATAGTGTCATCCTACCACAATGTAGTATAACCTATACCCTAAGTAAAGAGAAACAACTTGGGAACATGTGTAATACGTAGCTGGCTGGCTGGCCGGGTGGGTGGATGGTTGGCCGGGTGGGTGGTTGGCTGACTGAATGTGGCTCTCTCTCTCTCTCTCTCTCTCTCTCTCTCTCTCTCTCTCTCTCTCTCTCTCTCTCTCTCTCTCTCTCTCTCTCTCTCTCTCTCTCTCTGTATCTCTCTCTCTCTCTGTATCTCTCTCTCTGTATCTCTCTCTCTCTGTATCTCTCTCTCTCTGTATCTCTCTCTGTATCTCTCTCTCTCTGTATCTCTCTCTCTCTGTATATCTCTCTTTCTCTCTCTGTATCTCTCTCTCTGTATCTCTCTCTGTGTATCTCTCTGTGTATCTCTCTCTCTCTGTATCTCTCTCTCTCTCTCTCTCTCTCTCTCTCTCTCTCTGTATCTCTTTCTCTGTATCTCTCTCTCTCTCTCTGTATCTCTCTCTGTATCTCTCTCTGTATCTCTCTCTCTCTGTATCTCTCTCTCTCTGTATCTCTCTCTGTATCTCTCTCTGTATCTCTCTCTGTATCTCTCTCTGTATCTCTCTCTCTGTATCTCTCTCTGTATCTCTCTCTGTATCTCTCTCTCTCTCTCTCTCTTCTCTCTCTCTCTCTCTCACAGGTACACGTAAGTGAAGTTATTTATTATTAACACACTGGCAGAGTGACCCAAAAAAGAAAAACTTTCACCATCATTCACTCCATCACTGTCTTGCCAGAAGGGTGCTATACACTGCAGTTTTTAAACTGCAACATTAACACCCCTCCTTCAGAGTGCAGGCACTGTACTTCCCATCTCCAGGACTCAAGTCCGGCCTGCCGGTTTCCCTGAATCCCTTCATAAATGTTACTTTGTTCACACTCCAACAGCACGTCAAGTATTAAAAACCATTTGTCTCCATTCACTCCTATCAAACACACTCACGCATGCCCGCTGGAAGTCCAAGCCCCTTGCACACAAAACCTCCTTTACCCCCTCCCTCCAACCTTTCCTAGGCTGACCCCTACTCCGCCTTCCTTCCACTACAGACTGATACACTCTTGAAGTCATTCTGTTTCGCTCCATTCTCTCTACATGCCCGAACCACCTCAACAACCCTTCCTCAGCCCTCTGGACAACAGTTTTGGTAATCCCGTACCTCCTCCTAACTTCTAAAGTATGAATTCTTTGCATTATATTCACACCACACATTGCCCTCAGACATGACATCTCCATTGCCTCCAGCCTTCTCCTCGCTGCAACATTCATCACCCATGCTTCACACCCATATAAGAGCGTTGGTAAAACTACACTCTCATACATTCCCCTCTTTGCCTCCGAGGACAAAGTTCTTTGTCTCCGCAGACTCCTAAGTGCACCGCTCACCCTTTTCCCCTCATCAATTCTATGATTCACCTCATCTTTCATAGACCCATCCGCTGAAATGTCCACCCCCAAATATCTGAATACATTCACCTCCTCCATACTCTCTCCCTCCAATCTGATATCCAATCTTTCATCACCTAATCTTTTTTGTTATCCTCATAACCTTACTCTTTCCTGTATTCGCTTTTAATTTTCTTCTTTTGCATACCCTACCAAATTCATCCACCAACCTCTGCAACTTCTCTTCAGAATCTCCCAAGAGCACAGTGTCATCAGCAAAGAGCAACTGTGACAACTCCCACTTTGTGTGATTCTTTATCTTTTAACTCCACGCCTCTTGCCAAGACCCTCGCATTCAGAGCCGGATTACCGCATAGGCAAACTAGGCATTTGCCTAGGGCCCCGCGCATTTGGGGGCCCCGCGGTCCAAGGGGTTCAGGGGCTCATCCAAGACTGCGCACATGGTGCAAGTACAGAGGGGTCCCTGCCTAAAAAGTTAAGGTGTTTGGAGAGTAAAATTGATTTTTAAAAATTAATCAAAACAAAAATAAATAATGAAATAAAATAAAATAAAAATAAATAAACCTAACCATAGATGGCAACACTCAACACGCCTTTGTTTACATCAGAACAGCTGTGTTTTCCCGCTAATGGGTGAGTATGGGAGATTCCTCTACAATTTTCTGTAGTAATTACATGTTATCTAGTAATACTATGCTGTCTTGAGTTTATTCTCTTTAAAATGCATGATTTAACAAGATAGTTATAATGGCTGTTGGTAAATGGTTTTGGTTGTCTTGATGTACTTTCCCTATTAAATTTAATCTAAATAGCCAGAATGTATTTAATTAGACCTTAAACAGGCTCACACCGACTCCCCTCCCCCCCCACCCCCAAGCTGGAAGGGGTCGCTTCGCTTACCCGTAACTCAAAGGGGCCCCGCCAATCTGAATAGCCTAGGGCCCGGAGACTTCTTAAACCGCCCCTGCTCGCATTTACTTCTCTTACAACCTAATCTATAAATATATTAAACAACCATGGTGACATCACACATCCTTGTCTAAGGCCTATACATAATCCAACAAACTACTGTCATCATATCTTGTATACTTACTTTTTTTTTTTTTAAATATGTATTACCTATAGCTAAACCCCTTTCTATACAAAGTTCATAATCATTTACACCTGGCACCCCAGACTTACCTACCACACCCTCTCTAAAAGTTTCTCCTACTTTAGCATTCAGGTCCCCTACCACAATTACTCTCTCACTTGGTTCAAAGGCTCCTATACATTCACTTAACATCTCCCAAAATCTCTCTCTCCTCTGCATTCCTCTCTTCTCCAGGTGCATACACGCTTATTATGACCCACTTCTCGCATCCAACCTTTACTTTAATCCACATAATTCTTGAATTTACACATTCATATTCTCTTCTCTCCATCCATAACTGATCCTTCAATATTACTGCTACCCCTTCCTTTGCTCTAACTCTCTCAGATACTCCAGATTTAATCCCATTTATTTCCCCCCACCGAAACTCCCCTACCCCGTTCAGCTTTGTTTCGCTTAGGGCCAGGACATAAAACTTCTTTTCATTCATAACATCAGCAATCATCTGTTTCTTGTCATCCGCACTACATCCACTACATCCGAAACGTTGCCACAACAAACTTATTCCTCTAAAATTTTTACAATCTCTTTTGTCCCTCTTCCCTTTATATAAAGGGACTATACATGCTCTCTGCCAATCCCTAGGTACCTTCCCCTCTTTCATACATTTATTAAACAAAAGTACCAACCACTCCAACACTATATCCCCCCCTGCTTTTAACATTTCTGTCATGATCCCATCAGTTCCAGCTGCTTTACCCCCTTTCATTCTAAGTAATGCCTCACGTACCTCCCCCACACTTACATTCTGCTCTTCTTCACTCCTAAAAGATGGTATACCTCCCTGCCCAGTGCATGAAATTACCACCTCCCTTTCTTCCTCAACATTTAAAAGTTCCTCAAAATATTTCACCATTACCTAATACCTCCTCTCCCCATCTACTAACTCCCCTACTCTATTTTTAACTGACAGTAATACATATGTACTAATATTAATAATAATAATATTATTAAACTATAATATAATAATCATGTCAACTCATTACTTACCTTAAAATATCTGTAGTCTTAATGTAGAGTGAGAGGTGAGTAAACAAGATTAAATGAATAATCGAATGAGAGTGTAGAAGGTTGGCCAGTTATGTAAACAAACGTTGTTGTTGTTACCAGCCCGGACACGAATGGTTTCTGTTAACCCTTTCAGGGTCCGTCCCGTAGATCTACGGCTTTACGTTCAGGGTCCAAACCGTAGATCTACGCCATGAGCTCAGCTCACTCTGATAAACTGTGAGTGGTACATTTGGGCCTAGATATGAGAGAATACATCTATGTGGTATGTGTGCACCACATAAAACAGATCCGGCAGCACACTGTGTATAATGAGAGAAAAAAAATGAAATCATGATTTTTCGATTAAAACAGCAACTTTACAGTGTTTTTCGTTATGTTTTTTATAGTTGTATTTGCGATTTCTTGGTCTCATTTGATAGGATGGAAGACATATTACAGAAATAGAGATGATTTTGATTGGTTTTAGCACTGGAAATGGCTTGAAACTGAGCTCAAAGTAGCAGAAATGTTAAATTTTTGCCGATATTCAAGAGTAAACAAACGACCTCACACGTCTAATACACGTCAGCTGGTGGGTCTAATATACATTCACAATATGGTGATGATATTTATACAATTATTACAGTATTGCATAGAGTAAATCTTCTATTTTTTGGTTGTGAATAAAAATTCATTATGTGAATAAAAAATCAAAATTGAATTTATTTGTAAAGCCTCAAAACATAACTAATGAACAGAGGAAATGTTAGTTTAGTGCCAGGAATGCCTACATTGTTCATTCTGGTCCCTATTTTGAAATTGGAATATTTTGAACTTTGTGTTAAATTGGCCAAATTAACAATTTCCAATCACTTTATTTTGTAGTTGAAACAGTTGACTTGGCGATTTCTTGTGCTCAATCATAGAATAGAAGTAATACTAGTGAAATAGCTAAGAATTTGGTTGATTGGAATAATGTAATTGGCCTAAAATGGGAGTCAAAATCGGCAAAATCGCAGATTCGTAAATATCGCTGACACCTCAAAATTCGCGAGAGCATAATTTCGTCAATTTTCCACCAAATTTCGTACTTTTTGTTTTATTACCTTCACAAAAAGATTCTCTACGATTTCATAAGAAAAAATAACAATGTTTTTTTTTTTAAATTCTTGGACACTGGTGCGTGACTCCAGATTTGGGCCTTGGACCCTGAAAGGGTTAACTCTGTCAAGCCGACCAGAAAAACATCTCATATTTGTTAATTTATATGTTATTTAGCATGTTTATTATATAATTTTGAAAAAGAAATCATAGATGACTTAAGCAAAATGTCCATATCCATGTTTTATACACTTTTAATGCGCCTCACTGATTATTATTGTGTTATTATCATTATTAATATGGCATCTTCAAGACCAATTACACTTTTAATGAGTGGCTCTGAGACAGACAAGCAGACAGAAAGACAGACACAGGTAGACAAAGACACTCACAGGTAAATTTAAATGCTCTCCATGTCATTCTACTTTGATCCATTCTCTCTAAATGACCAAACCACCTCAACAACCCCTCTTCAGCCCTCTGACTAATACAGTGGTCCCTCGTTTTTCGTAATTAATCCGTTCCTGGAGGAGCTACTACAAACGAAATTTACGATTTGCGAATCAATTTTCCCCATAAGAAATAATGTAAATACAATTAATCCGTTCCTGACACCCAGAAGTATTAAAACAAAAATTTTTTTACATGAAATATACATGTAGTACATAAACAATACATTGGGAAATGATGAATGAAACATTAACAGCATAACACTTACCTTTATTAGAGATTCTTCTTAGTGTATGGGAGACTGGAGGAGGAGAGAGATTGGATTGTTTACAGTTTGGAAGGGGAATCCCCTTCCAGCAACACCTCAGGTACCAATTGCTTCTCTGGGGTTGCTTCTCTTCTCTGTTTCTTAATGCCACTAGGACCACCTTGAGAGTCACTCTAGTCCTGTCTCGCAAAGTAACTGTGGAGAGAGCTCCGCTTCTGGCGTCTCTTTAACACTTCCCTAAAATGGCCCAAGACTTTGTCACTGTACATATTTCTCACCTTCTTTACCACAGGCTTGGCACTAGGAGCTTTCTTTGGAGCCATGGTAGCTTATTTAGTACTTGCAAGCACTAAAATGAGTGGAATATTATGAAATATTTCGTAGGAGCACTTGAGGGGACATTCACTCACTGGTAAACAATGCCAGACTGGCTGGGTAGGGAGGCCGCCTTGGCTCACACCGTGCATACGTGTCCCGGATAAACTACTATTCGCGAGTCAACCTATGAAAAGCGAGTTCATGTTTATACGAAAATACCCCTATGATTGGCGAAATTTACGATTGCCGAGAACTACGAAAAGTGAGGGACCACTGTACTTTTATAAACTCCACACCTTCTCCTAATTTTCACACTCTGAATTTTCTGCATAATACGTATTTACACCACACATCGCCCTTAGACAGGACATCTCCACTGCCTCCAACCACCTCCTCACTGCTGCATTTACAACCCAAGCTTCACACCCATATAAGAGTGTTGGTACTACTATACTTTCATACATTCCCTTCTTTGCATCCATTGATAACGTTTTTTGACTCCACATATACCTCAACGCACCACTCACCTTTTTTCCTTCATCAATTCTATGATTAACCTCATTCTTCATAAATCCATCCGCCGACACGTCAACTTCCAAGTATCTGAAAACATGTACTTCTTCCATACACCTCCTCCCTAATTTGATATCCAATTTTTCTTTATTTAAATCATTTGATAACCTCATCACCTTACTCTTTTTCTATGTTCACTTTCAACTTTCTACCTTTACACACACTCCCAAACTCATCCACTAACCTTGCAATTTTTCTTTAGAATCTCCCATAAGCACAGTATCATCAGCAAAAAGTAAATGTGTCAATCCTCTTTTTGTATTTGATTCCCCATAATTTAATCCCACCCCTCTCCCGAACACCCTAGCATTTACTTCTTTTACAACCCCATCTATAAATATATTAAACAACCATGGTGACATTACACTTCCTTGTCTAAGACCTACTTTTACCGGGAAGTAGTCTCCCTCTCTTCTACACACCCTAACCTGAGCCTCACTATCCTCATAAAAACTCTTTACAGCATTTAGTAACGTAGCACCTATTCCATATACTTGCAACATCTGCCACATTGCTCCCCTATCCACTCTATCATATGCCTTTCTAAATCCATAAATGCAATAAAAACTTCCCTACCTTTATCTAAATACTGTTCACATATATGCTTCAATGTGAACACTTGATCTACACATCCCCTACCCACTCTGAAACCTCCTTGCTCATCTGCAATCCTACATTCTGTCATATTTTTATTTATTTATTTATTATTATTTATTATCACACTGGCCGATTCCCACCAAGGCAGAGTGGCCCAAAAAAGAAAAACTTTCACCATCATTCACTCCATCACTGTCTTGCCAGAAGGGTGCTTTACACTACAGTTTTTAAACTGCAACATTAACACCCCTCCTTCAGAGTGCAGGCACTGTACTTCCCATCTCCAGGACTCAAGTCCGGCCTGCCGGTTTCCCTGAACCCCTTCATAAATGTTACTTTGCTCACATTCCAACAGCACGTCAAGTATTAAAAACCATTTCTCTCCATTCACTCCTATCAAACACGCTTACACATGCCTGCTGGAAGTCCAAGCCCCTCGCACACAAAACGTCCTTTACCCCCTCCCTCCAACCTTTCATAGGCCGACCCCTACCCCGCCTTCCTTCCACTACAGACTGATACACTCTTGAAAGTCACTGTTTCGCTCCATTCTCTCTACATGTCCGAACCACCTCAACAACCCTTCCTCAGCCCTCTGGACAACAGTTTTGGTAATCCCGCACCTCCTCCTAACTTCCAAACTATAAATTCTCTGCATTATATTCACACCACACATTGCCCTCATACATGACATCTCACTGCCTCCAGCCTTCTCCTCGCTGCAACATTCTCACCCATGCTTCACACCCATATAAGAGCGTTGGTAAAACTATACTCTCATACATTCACCTCTTTGCCTCCAAGGACAAAGTTCTTTGTCTCCACAGACTCCTAAGTGCACCACTCACCCTTTTCCCCTCATCAATTCTATGATTCACCTCATCTTTCATAGACCCATCTGCTGACACGTCCACTCCCAAATATCTGAATACATTCACCTCCTCCATACTCTCTCCCTCCAATCTGATATCCAATCTTTCATCACCTAATCTTTTTATCCTTACAATCTTAATGTTTCCTGTATTCACTTTTAATTTGGTTCTTTTGCACACCCTACCAAATTCATCCACCAATCTCTGCAACTTCTCTTCAGAATCTCCCAAGAGCACAGTGTCATCAGCAAAGAGCAACTGCGACAACTCCCACTTTGTGTGATTCTTTATCTTTTAACTCCACGCCTCTTGCCAAGACCCTCGCATTTACTTCTCTTACAACCCCATCTATAAATATATTAAACAACCACGGTGACATCACACATCCTTGTCTAAGGCCTACTTTTTCTGGGAAATAATTTCCCTCTTTCCTACATACTCTAACTTGAGCCTCACTATCCTCGTAAAAACTCTTTACTGCTTTCAGTAACCTACCTCCTAACACCATACACTTGCAACATCTGCCACATTGCCCCCTATCCACCCTGTCATACGCCTTTTCCAAATCCATAAATGCCACAAAGACCTCTTTAGCCTTATCTAAATACTGTTCACTTATATGTTTCACTGTAAACACCTGGTCCACACACCCCTACCTTTCCTAAAGCCTCCTTGTTCATCTGTATCCTATTCTCCGTCTTACTCTTAATTCTTTCAATTATAACTCTACCATACACTTTACCAGGTATACTCAACAGACTTATCCCCCTATAATTTTTGCACTCTCTTTTATCCCCTTTGCCTTTATACAAAAGGAACTATGCATGCTCTCTGCCAATCCCTAGGTACCTTACCCTCTTCCATACATTTATTAAATAATTGCCCCAACCACTCCAAAACTGTATCCCCACCTGCCTTGAACATTTCTATCTTTATCCCATCAATCCCGGCTGCCTTACCCCCTTTCATTTTACCTACTGCCTCACGAACTTCCCCCACACTCACAACTGGCTCTTCCTCACTCCTACAAGATGTTATTCCTCCTTGCCTATACACGATAATCACAGCTTCCCTATCTTCATCAACATTTAACAATTCCTCAAAATATTCCCTCCATCTTCCCAATACCTCTAACTCTCCATTTAATAACTCTCCTCTCCTATTTTTAACTGACAAATCCATTTGTTCTCTAGGCTTTCTTAACTTGTTAATCTCACTCCAAAACTTTTTCTTATTTTCAACAAAATTTGTTGATAACATCTCACCCACTCTATCATTTGCTCTCTTTTTACATTACTTCACCACTCTCTTAACCTCTCTCTTTTTCTCCATATACTCTTCCGTCCTTGCATCACTTCTACTTTGTAAAAACTTCTCATATGGTAACTTTTTCTCCCTTACTACTCTCTTTACATCATCATTCCACCAATCGCTCCTCTTCCCTCCTGCACCCACTTTCCTGTAACCACAAACTTCTGCTGAACACTCTAACACTACATTTTTAAACCTACCCCATACCTCTTCGACCCCATTGCCTATGCTCTCATTAGCCCATCTATCCTCCAATAGCTGTTTATATCTTACCCTAACTGCCTCCTCTTTTAGTTTATAAACCTTCACCTCTCTCTTCCCTGATGCTTCTATTCTCCTTGTATCCATCTACCTTTTACTCTCAGTGTAGCTACAACTAGAAAGTGATCTGATATATCTGTGGTCCCTCTATAAACATGTACATCCTGAAGTCTACTCAACAGTCTTTTATCTACCAATACATAATCCAACAAACTACTGTCATTTCGCCCTACATCATATCTTGTATACTTATTTATCCTCTTTTTCTTAAAATATGTATTACCTATAACTAAACCCCTTTCTATACAAAGTTCAATCAAAGGGCTCCCATTATCATTTACACCTGGCACCCCAAACTTACCCACCACACCCTCTCTAAAAGTTTCTCCTACTTTAGCATTCAGGTCCCCTGCCACAATTACTCTCTCACTTGGTTCAAAGGCTCCTATACATTCACTTAACATCTCCCAAAATCTCTCTCTCTCTCCTCTGCATTCCTCTCTTCTCCAGGTGCATACACGCTTATTATGACCCACTTCTCGCATCCAACCTTTACTTTAATCCACATAATTCTTGAATTTACACATTCATATTCTCTTTTCTCCTTCCATAACTGATCATTTAACATTACTGCTACCCCTTCCTTTGCTCTAACTCTCTCAGATACTCCAGATTTAATCCCATTTATTTCCCCCCACTGAAAACTCTCTTACCCCCTTCAGCTTTGTTTCGCTTAGGGCCAAGACATCCAACTTCTTTTCATTCATAACATCAGCAATCATCTGTTTCTTGTCATCCGCACTACATCCACGCACATTTAACCCTTTGAGGGTTTTGGTCGTACTAGTACGTCTTAGGTGTAGGGGTTTTTGTCGTACTAGTACGCATAAATTCTAGCAGCCTCAAATCTCACAGGAAAAGGCTGATAAGCCTAGATGTGAGAGAATGGGTCTGTGTGGTGGGTGTGCGCAGTAGGAAAAAAATCTGGGACCCAGTGGTGCATTGTGGGAATGCCATCATAGTACACAATTTCCACGTGCCCTGTGGTAAGAAGTTCCTCACTCCTCGGCGAATTGGGATACTTTTGTTCCCCAGTGACAGTTCTAATACAGATGGAAGTGACAGTGAAGATGAGTTTCAAGGTTCTGGTGAGGTTTTCACCGAAACTAATGACCATAATATGGGTAATAGTGAGG
>NC_069404.1:80400473-80489319 GCF_026875155.1 Cherax quadricarinatus
TCATTTTTGCTGCTGCGTAGCACTGTCAGCGGGGTGTGTTGTACCACCGTCAGCTGCTCGCGTGATACCTCTGTGCTGCTGTACATCGTCTGCTGCTGCTGAGCACTGTCAGTTTCTGCTGCTGTTTTACCACCGTCAGCTGCTGCTGCTGCTGCTGTAGTACCGTCTGCTGCTGCTGTAGCATCGTCTGCTGCTGCTGTAGCACTGTCAGCTGCTGCTGCTGTTGTACCACCGTCAGCTGCTGCTGCTGCTGCTGTAGTACCGTCTGCTGCTGCTGTAGCATTGTCTGCTGCTGCTGTAGCACTGTCAGCTGCTGCTGCTGCTGCTGTAGCACCGTTGTAGGTGTGGCTTATTGAAAATACCAAAAAAAATTTAAACCCCCAAGGATTTGCCACCCAGGATAACCCAAAAAAGTCAGTGTCATCAAAGACTGTCTAACTTATTTCCATTGGGGTCCTTAATCTTGTCTCCCAGGATGCAACCCACACTAGTCGACTAACACCCAGGTGAACAGGGAAAAACGCCTGGAACTAGTGCTCATATTGGTGAATTTAAAGCCAGCAAAGGTTGGTTTGAGAGATTTAAGAATCGTAGTGGCATACACAGTGTGAAAAGGCCTGTTCTGGAAGAAAATGCCAAACAGACCTACAGTACTCGGGAGGAAAACCACTCCCAGGACACAGTGTCTCATCAATCATTGCTGCATCTTCAATAAAGGTAAGTGTCATTTATTCTTCATTTAGTAGACTAGTACATGCACAATATATATTGTGCATGTACTACTCTACTATTGTGCATGTACCCCTTCTCTTTGTGTGTGGGAAAATGTATATTTCATGTGGTAAAATTTTTTTTTTCTTACTTTTGGGTGTCTTGCACGGATTAATTTGATTTCCATGATTTCTTATGGGGAAAATTCATTCGCATACCGATCATTTCGCATAACAATGAGCCCTCTTGCACGGATTAAAGTCGCTATGCGGGGGTCCACTGAATATATATATAGATATATATATATATAGGTTGGTAGACAGCAACCACCCAGGGAAGTACTACCGTCCTGCCAGATGACTGTGAAACAAAAACCTGTAACTGTTTTGCATGATGGTAGGATTTCTGGTTTCTTTTTCTGTCTCATAAACACGCTAAGATAACAGGGATATCTTGCTACTCCTACTTACACTTTGGTCACACTTCACAGACACGCACATGCATATATATATATATACATACATCTAGGTTTTTCTCCTTTTTCTAAATAGCTCTTGTTCTTTTTTATTTCTTCTATTGTCCATGGGAAGTGGAAAAGAATCTTTCCTCCGTAAGCCATGCGTGTCGTATGAGGCGACTAAAATGCCGGAGCAATGGGCTAGTAACCCCTTCTCCTGTAGACACTTACTAAAAAAGAGAAGAAGAAAAACTTTATAAAACTGGGTTGTTTAAATGTGCGTGGATGTAGTGCGGATGACAAGAAACAGATGATTGCTGATGTTATAAATTAAAAGAAGTTGGATTTTCCTGGCCCTAAGCGAAACAAAGCTGAAGGGGGTAGGAGAGTTTCAGTGGGGGGAAATAAATGGGATTAAATTTTGGAGTATCTGAGAGAGTTAGAGAAAAGGGAAGGGTACAGTAATGTTAAATGATCAGTTATGGAAGGAGAAAAGAGAATATGAATGTGTAAATTCAAGAATTATGTGGATTAAAGTAAAGGTTGGATGCGGGGAAGTGGGAAATAATAAGCGTGTATGCACCTGGAGAAGAGGGGAATGCAGGGGAAGGAAAAGAGATTTTGGGAGATGTTAAGTGAATGTATAGGAGCCTTTGAACCAAGTGAGAGAGTAATTGTGGTAGGGGACTTGAATGCTAAAGTAGGAAAAACTTTTAGAGAGGGTGTGGTAGGTAATTTTGGGGGGTGCCAGGTGTAAATGATAATGGGAGCCCTTTGATTGAACTTTGTAAGAAAGGGGTTTATTTATAGGTAATACATATTTTAAGAAAAGAGGAAAAATAAGTATACACGATAGATGTGGGCGAAATGACAGTAGTTTGTTGGATTATGAAATTGGTAGATAAAAGACTTTTTGAGTAGACTTCAGGATGTACTGTTTATAGGGGGGCCACAGATAAATCAGATCACTTTCTAGTTGTAGCTACACTGAGAGTAAAGTAGATGGATACAAGGAGAATAGAAGCATCAGGGAAGAGAGAGGTAAAGGGTTTTATAAACTAAAAGAGGAGGCAGTTGGGGTAAGATATAAACGCTATTGGAGGATAGATGGGCTAATGAGAGCATAGGCAATGGGGTCGAAGAGGTATGGGGTAGGTTAAAAAATGTAGTGTTAGAGTGTTCAGCAAAGTTTGTGGTTACAGGAAAGGGGGTGCAGGAGGGAAGAGGAGCGATTGGTGGAATGATGATGTAAAGAGAGTAGTAAGGGAGAAAAAGTTAGCATATGAGAAGTTTTTACAAAGTAAAGTATGCAAGGAGGGAAGAGTATATGGAGAAAAAGAGAGAAGTTAAGAGAGTGGTGAAGCAATGTAAAAAGAGAGCAAATGAGAGAGTGGGTGAGATGTTATCAACAAATTTGTTGAAAATAAGAAAAAGTTTTGGAGTGAGATTAACAAGTTAAGAAAGCCTAGAGAACAAATGGATTTGTCAGTTAAAAATAGGAGAGGAGAGTTATTAAATGGAGAGTTAGAGGTTTTGGGGAAGATGGAAGAAATTTTTGAGGAATTTGGGTTAAATGTTGATGAAGATAGGGAAGCTGTGATTTCGTGTATAGGGCAAGGAGGAATAACATCTTGTAGGAGTGAGGAAGAGCCAGTTGTGAGTGTGGGGAAGTTCGTGAGGCAGTGGGAAAAATGAAAGGGGGTAAGGCACCCGGGGATTGATGGGATAAAGATAGAAATGTTAAAAGCAGGTGGGGATATAGTTTTGGAGTGGTTGGTGCAATTATTTAATAAATGTATGGAAGAGGGTAAGGTACCTAGGGATTGGCAGAGAGCATGCATAGTTTCCTTTGTATAAAGGCAAAGGGATAAAAGAGAGTGCAAAAATTATAGGGGGGTAAGTCTGTTGAGTGTACCTGGTAAGGTGTATGGTAGAGTTATAATTGAAAGAATAAGAGTAAGACGGAGAATAGGGTAGCAGATGAACAAGGAGGCTTTAGGAAAGGTAGGGTGTGTGGACCAGGTTTTACAGTGAAACATATAAGTGAACAGTATTTAGATAAGGCTAAAGAGGTCTTTGTGGCATTTATGGATTTGGAAAAGGGGTATGACAGGGTGGATAGGGGGCAATGTGGCAGATGTTGCAAGTGTAAAGTGTAGGAGGTAGGTTACTGAAAACAGTGAAGAGTTTTTTTCGAGGATAGTGGGGGCTCAAGTTTAGAGTATGTAGGGAAAAAGGGAAATTTTTTCCCAGTAAAAAATAGGCCTTAGACAAGGATGTGTGATGTCACCGTGGTTGTTTAATTATTTTTTAGATGGGTTGTAAGAGAAGTAAATGCGAGGGTCCCCTTTGGGAAAAAGCGTTGGAGTTAAAAGATAAAGATCACACACAAAGTGGGAGTTGTCACAGCTGCTCTTTGCTGATGACACTGTGCTCTTGGGAGATTCTGAAGAGAAGTTGCAGAGATTGGTGATGAATTTGGTAGGGTGTGAAAAGAAGAAAATTAAAGGTGAATACAGGAAAGAGTAAGGTTATGAGGATAACAAAAAGATTAGGTGATGAAAGATTGAATATCAGATTGGAGGGAGAGAGTAGGAGGAGGTGAACGTATTCAGATATTTGGGAGTGGACGTGTCAGCGGATGGGGCTATGAAAGATGAGGGGAATCATAGAATTGATGAGGAAAAAGAGTGAGTGGTGCACTTAGGGGTCTGTGGAGACAAAGAACTTTGTCCTTGGGGGCAAAGAGGGGAATGTATGGAGTATAGTTTTCCAACGCTCTTATATGGGTGTGAAGCGTGGGTGATGGATGTTGCAGCGAGGAGAAGGCTGGAGGCAGTGGAGATGCATGTCTGAGGGGAATGTGTGGTGTGAATAAATGCAGAGAATTCGTAGTTTGGAAGTTAGGAGGAGGTGCGGGATTACAAAACTGTTGTCCAGAGGGCTGAGGAAGGGTTGTTGAGGTGGGTTTGGACATGTAGAGAGAATGGAGCGAAACAGAATGACTTCAAGAGTGTATCAGTCCCGTAGTGGAAGGAAAAGGCGGGGTAGGGGTCGGCCTAGGAAGGGTTGGAGGAGGGGGTAAAGGAGGTTTTTTGTGCGAGGGGCTTGGACTTCCAGCAGGCATGCGTGAGCGTGTTTTTATAGGAGTGAATGGAGACAAATGGTTTTTAATACTTGACGTGCTGTTGGAGTGTGAGCAAAGTAACATTTTTGAAGGGATTCAGGGAAACCGGCAGGCCGGACTTGAGTCCTTTGGGGATGGGAAGTACAGTGCCCGCACTCTGAAGGAGGGGTGTTAATGTTGCAGTTGGAACTGTAGTGTGGAGCACCTTTTGGCAAGACAATGATGGAGTGAATGATGGTGAAAGTTTTTCTTTTCGGGCCAAACCCTGCCTTGGTGGGAATCGGCCGGGGTGAAAAATAAAAAATAATATATATAAAATATTTATATATATATATAATAATATATATATATATATATTATATATATATATTATATATATATATATATATATAAATGTATATATATATATATATGTAAGTATTTTATATATATATATATATACATAGAGAGAGAGAGAGAGAGAGATAGATACAGCCAAAGTCAATCAGTCAGCCACCCATCCGCCCTGCCGAACACACATTACACATGTTCCAGAATCGTTTCTTTGCTTAGGGCATAGGTTATAGGACATTCTGGTAGGATGACACTACCAGTGATATCAAAATTGAAAGGATGTGGCACAAATGTTGCACAAGGGTTATTATTGAGATTTTTTATATTTCTTCAACAATTTGTGGCCACATTCACCTTGGAGCCACAAAACTTGTGGTCATCATCGCTTTCCTTTTTAAAAGGGAGTGTTAATATGACATGACATCAGTGAACCCCTGGTGTTTGCCACATTGTTTGCTGTAGCTGGTGCTCAATTGAACTGGTGCTCCCACAAGGTACTGAGTGGTCCCAGATTAGTTTAATACTGTGCACACTGAGTGTTAAGACCCATTCTATACTGACTAGGCATCTCAGGCCAGTTGTGCCAACTTTGGAGACTGTAAAAATAAAATGTCGATCTGTGTTTGGAGTGCTAGCGGTAAGAACATAGATCAACATTTGGACAGTTAAGGGATTAAACATGCTGTAACAAAGGATTGCCACACAATGATCTCAGAATACAAAATACTTCTTAATGAAAGTGTTAGTCAAGGTGTATGAAGATTTAGCATGTTTAATTAAGCTAAGTATTTACTCTCAATTCCCTGGATTATTTTATCACATTTAGGAGGTGGGTTACCAGCATGGGAAGACATACTTCAGTGGAATGCTGAAGGGTGGCCGAACCGTGGAGAGCATCTATCAGTTGAGCAGTGGGCGTGGAGAACAGGCCAGTCTCGATGCTTGTCCTGCCAATTTCACTGATCTTGCACAAATTGTCTGCTCCGTCAGAAAACCAACTGCCAACAAAGTTTTGGAAGGTAATGATCTTTATTAACATATTTGATTTACATTGTCTTAATAAAAAGTTCTAGCTTCCAGTAGTTAAAGGTAAATTATAATTTCAAATTGTCATGTTTTAAAATTTTCACATTGGTTTAACCCTTTGACTGTTTCAGGACCCTTTCTGAAACTGTCATTCTATGTCGCTAAATTTTTGAAAAAAAAAAATTATTTTTCTTATGAAATGATAGAGAATCTTTTCCCGATGGTAATGACACCAAAAGTTCGAAATTTGGTCGAAAACTCATGGAATTACGTTCCCGCGAAGTTATCGGTCTCGGCGACATATGCGTATCGGCGATTTCGCCGACTTTGAGCCCTATTTTCAGCCAATTCCGTTGTTCCAGTTGACCAAACTCATAGCTATTTCTTTAGAACTCCGTTTTATATATCAGCTGAGTACAAGAAACCTCCCATTTACCAATTTGGACTACCCAATATTGTGGTCAGAAATTGGCAATTTGGCCAATTTCACGCAAACTAAAAAAGATGCCAGTTTCAAAATAGGGTCTAGAATAAACAAGGTAGACATTCTTGGCACTAAAATAACATATCCTCTGTTCATTAGTCACATCTCTAGGCCCCTCTTATATTATTATTGCTTTCTATTTTGATTTTTTATTCATACAAAAAAATACAAAATTTACTGTTATGCAGACTACTGCATTATTGTAAAAATGATATAAATAATATCAGTGCACTAGTGAAAGAATATTAGACTCCCCAGTTGACGTGTATCGGATGTGTGGTGTGATTTGTTTACTCCTGAACATTGGTAAAAATCGAACATTTCCGCTACTTTGAGCTCAGTTTCTAGGACGTTTTCATTGTCAAAGTAATGAAAATCATCTCTATTTCTGTAATATGTTTTCCATTTTATCACCTAAGGCCATGAAAATGCAAATACATCGATAAATACTATACGAAAATACACCTCAAAGTCGGTGTTTTAATCCAAAAAAATGATCAGAGTTTTTTTTTTCTCATTACGCACTGTGTGCTGCAGGATTTTTTTTATGTGGTGCACACTGACCATACAGACCTATTCTCTCATATGTGGGCCTACCAGCTTTTTTCCGCTTGATTTGAAGCCGCTAGAATTATTGAGTATGTATACGTCTGAAACACTGGCTCGTAAGACGTATATATACGACCAAAACAGTCAAAGGGTTAATAAATGTATGTAAAAAGTATGCTGCAACAGACATGAAAAAGTAGACTAGGCAATACGTTTGCAGTAGGAAGAGCACCACTGATGGTGGTCAAGGTTTCTTGATACAAAAAATTGGAGCTACTGCACCCTTCCTTGAATCAAACCATGTGGGTTTAGTATTTCCACATAAATATAATTAATTATTCAGGAATTATTACTACAGGTTGATCAACACTAATCTGGCATCATCGGGGCCTCTAGGGTGCTGGATGAGCGGTTTTGCCGGATTACTGAGTGATTAGGTTAGAATACATTTAACCCAATGGCAATATTTACGCATAGGTGATTTTACCCACTTTACGCCTTATTTTTGGCCCATTCCATTGTTCCAGTTGACCAGACTCATAGCTGCTTCACTAGTATTCCTTCTGTTCTGCCGATTGTGTACAAGAAACCGCCCATTTCCCTGTTTCAACTACCCAGTAAAATGGTTATAATTCAGTAATTTGGCTAATTTCACACAAATTTCAAGAGATGCCAGTTTCAAAATAGGGTCCAGAATAAACAATGCAGATATTCCTGGCACTAAAATAACATTTTCTCTGTTCATTAGTCACGTCTCCAGGCCACTCTTATATTGTGCTTGCTTTCCATTTGTAATTTTGATTCACACAAAAAATAGAAGGTTAACTGTTATGCAGACTACTGCATTATTGTAATAGTTGTGTATGTAATGTCAATCCATTCATTACCACATATTAGACTGGCCAATTTGACACGTATTGGACGGTGACATCATTTTTTTACTCTTGAACATCAGTAAAAATTTAACATTTCTGCTTCTTTGAGTTCAATTTCAAGGTACTTTCCATTCTGAAACCAATTAAAATCATCCCTATTTCTGTACTATATTTTCCATTCTATCAAATGGGACCAAAAAATGAGAATACAGCTGTAAAAATCATGTGAAAATATACTGCAAAGTTGCTGTTTTACACCAAAAACATGGCTGTTTTTTTTTTCTCATACACTGCATGCCGCAGCATTTTTTTTATAGTGCACATTTACCACACAGACCTGTTCTCTCAAATTTTCCTGTCACTGCTTATGTGGGTAAACCGAGCTCATGGCGTCATACTACAGGACCAACAGTGGCTTCACAGTCACCTTATATTTTACGAACAATGTACGGTGTTCATGCTTTTCACAACGAGAAGCATTTCCTGTATTCATTGGACCCATGGCTAGGGCTAAAAGTGAGCGGATTATAGCAATAATGGAGAAAAACAAATTAGAATGATTTATGCAGCTTTGCTGCTGGGTCTGGTGCCGTGCTCCTTCCTTGAGTGGAGGTGACCAGACTGGGTGGGTCATTGGGCTAATCTGGGGGGGGGGCATCATTGGACTAATCTGGGGGGGAGGACATGGACCTGCTCTGCATGGGTCAGTAGGCCTGTTGCAGTGTTCCTTCTTTCTTATGTTCTTATGTTCTTAAGTAGCGCCACCAGACAATAGTGGCAAGTTGGTGTGGTGAACCTGGAATTTGAAATTACACTAGCCAAATTTAGTGCCGGATTACTGATGGAACCAGATTACTGATGGCTGACCTGTATATCTAATTGTCACACTTATCAAGAGTCGGTGGCAGCAGTTTTGAATAAGTGGGTAAGAAGCTTTGATAAATGCAAGGTGTAATGCTACATATTTAGGAATGTAACTCATTTTATAAATGAATCTTTATGAGCTATCTTGTGGTTATAAAAATACACTTTCAGCAAAGAAACATTTTATTAACACAAGGTTTCACCCACTTGGGGCTTAATTGTGTACAAATCCTCTAGTGTACTTTCTAGCCTGCCCTTTAAATTCCAGATTCTTCAACCGAGTACGACGAAGATGATGTTCATGGAGGATACGCATCTGAACCAAACTAACAGGAATTCTTCCAAAAGGGGGGGGTGTAATTTCCATTTTGGGATATTTATTGAACTTTTAATTTTTTCAGTGGTTACTGATCTATTTCCTTTGAAAAAATTTCTGTAACGATTCAGTTAGTGAGTTGTAGTTTTCCCCATGATGTTTAAGAGCTACCTTCTGCACTTTCACATAAAATGTGTATGCATGCACACAAATGACACTTGTGCCCATCATTGAATTAATTTCCTTTATTCAAGTTTTTTTTATTTCGCATGTTACATTTTTTATAAGAAAAGGGTGACATATGGTGTGCATGAGAAGCCCTTTAATATGCAGAGTATTTAAAAACAGATTAAGCCCGTAAGTTTTAATTTAGGCAATAACAAATTGATAATATTTATGGTCTCTTAAGGGGTTGTAAAATAAATTTGGGAATTAAGGGAAGACAAGGGAATTGTAGTAGTAAACAGCTATTTAACATTTATAAAGTTTAAATTTTTTAACCCTTAAACGGTCCAAATGTACAGGGCCCCCCCGGTTAAAAAATTTTTTTTCATTCCAGTAGTATTTCGGGTGCCAGTACTGACCGAATTTTTTTCCCATAAGGAAATTGTAAGTAGATTAGCCCATTTCAGACCCCCAAACATACAGTACAAACGCATTTACATAAATACACATAATTGGGTTTCCCCATTTGGAGGGATTTTAAGCGGGGGTCCACTGTTAATTATACATTTTTTTAAACTTTTGAAAGAGAAAAAAATGTCACATCATTTTTTTTTTTTTTTACATTTGAAAATTGTAAAAAAAACTTTTATTTTCATTTTTTTTTTTTTGTTTTTTTTAAAAAATCTTTTTTTCAACAAACCGGCCATATCCCCCCAAGGCGGGGGGCCCCCACCATGGGGGGGGGGTGGCCCACCGGGCAGGGGGGCCCCTAGAAAAAAAAACAAATTTTTTTTTTAAAATTTAGTAATTTAAAAGAAAAGGGGGTTAAACCTCTTGCCCCCGGCTTTTATCGCCTTTTAAAAACACTATGGTTAGGGAGGAAAATTCTGTTCCATTCCCATGGAAAAAAGGGAAATAAACAAAAAGAACTAGAAAGAAAATAAAAAAAACCCCAGAGGGTTTTTGTAATATATGTTTGTACATGATGGAGTGTGCCCTAAGTGTAAGTAGAAGTAAAAGACGTCCGAAATCTTGCATTTTTTATAACAGAAAAAAAAAAACCCAGCACCCTACCATATTTAAAAATAATTACGGGTTTCCGTTTTACACTCGCTTGGCGATGGGTTACCTCCGGGGCGGTTCTGTTTAAAAAACCTATACCCAAAAAGGGGGTATACCTCCCGGGCCTGCTGTTTCCCAACCTACTACCACAGGATGGTAGCCCTCCCGGGGCGTTGCTGTCTTCCAACCTACTACCACAGAGGGTACCCCTGGGGGGTTTTGCTGTTTCCCAAACCACAACTGGGATTTTTAAAAAATATTTTAAAAAAACTAGATTATTTTTTGGAGCACTAGCATTTGACATTGATCTTTTTGGACCGTTTCCCTTTGGGGGGTTTTGGTCTTATACCCCTTTACCGAGGGTTTTGTCGTACTAGTCGCAAAAATTCTAGCGGCCTCAAATCCGCAGGAAAAGGTGATAACCTAGATGTGAGAGAAGGGTCTGTGGGTGGGGGTCGCAGTAGGAAAAAAATCGGGGGACCCAGTGGGGCTTTGGGGAAGCCATCTAGTAAAATTTTTTTCCCACCGTGCCCGGGGTAAAATTTCCCTCACTCCTCGGCGAATTGGTACACTTTTTTTCCCCCAGGACTTTTTCAATACAGATGGAATGACAGTGAAGATAGTTTAAAGGGTTTTCTGGTGGGGTTTTGACCGAAACAAAGACCATAAAAGGGTAATAGTGGGGAAAAACCCAACAACCCACGCCTTCCCCCTCGGGTGCGGGCCGTCGTTAAATTGTACCAAATCAAAGGGGAAACCCTTTTTTCCAAAATCCCAGACTCAGATTAGCATTGGTGAAAAATGATAGGATTATAAACACAAGCCTTAAACTTGTTCCAAGAATGGAGGGGAGGGGGGGCAGGGGAGGGGGAGGCAAGGGGGAGGAGGAGGAAAGGGGAGGGGGAGCAAGGGGAAAGGAGGCAAAGAGAGGGGAGCAGGGGAAAGGGAGGAGGCGGGGGAAAGGGGGGAGGAGGAAAGAAGAAGGGGAGGAGGGAAGGGGAAAAGAAGGGAGGAGAGGGGGAAGAAGGGGAGGGGGGAGAGGAGGAAGGGGAGGGGAGGAGGAGGAAGAAAAAATATGTAATGTAACAAAAATAAAATAATAATAATAATAATAAAAATCAAATAAAAAATACAAAAAATAAAATAATAAAATAATAAACAAATAATAATAATGGGAAAATAAAAATAATATTAATAATAAATTTCACCCTCAGTAACAAGAAAAGGGGAGATACATTGATAAGGCTGACTTTGAGAGGGTAAATGGGGTAGACTGATGCCAAAAGATGAATGAACATCGCCCTCCCTTTTTTTTGCGGGTTTTAAACCCAAACATTTTGTCTGTCAATTTTCCCTGTCTCCCCAAGCCCCCTGTCTATCCACTCCCGTCTCAAAGCCACAAGACTGCGCTTCACTTTTACTCCATCTTAAAGCAGAGTATAGCATTTTGTCTGGGTTTTTGGGTTTATCCTGGGAAAATTTATACTATGTTACTTGTATTAGTGTACCTGGGAAAACGAGATAGACAGACAGATAGAATGGGGAAAAGAAATTAGATAAAATGAGGGGGGAACACATCCGCCCCCATTTTTTGACAGGCCGGAGGGGAAAGAGTAATCCCCAATAGTCACTTTGAAGCCCCGACCCCTTTGTAATTTACACATGGACGAGGGGGAGGAAAGTAGGGGAAAGGGGAGGGAAGAGAGGGGGAAGGGGGGAAAAAAGGGGAAAGAAAGAGGAGGAGGAAGAGGAAGAAGAGGAGGAGAGGGGGAAGAAAAGGGGGGGAAAAAGGGGGAAGAGTGGGAGGAAGAGGAAGAGTAGAGGAAGAGGAAGGGAGGAAGAGGAAAGTATGGGGAAGAGTGGGGGGAAAGGGGAGGAAGAGTGGGGGGGAAAGGGGGAAGGGGAAGGAGGAGAGGGTGGAACACTAGTACACTGGACTGGTACACTAACATTTCTGTCTGTTTTTTGTCTGTCTGTCAACCCCTGTCATCTTTTATCCATCTTTCTCTGTCTCAAAACCCACAAGACTGTTCATCATTTTACTCAACTTCAAGCAAGTATACCTTGTCTGGTTTCTTGGGTTATCCAATAATTTATACTATGTATTTGATTTATGGTACCGTGAGACAGAGATAGCAGACGATAAAAAGGAGAGACAGATTGAAAGGATAAAGGGGGAAAAATAAAAAACCATTGGTATACCCATTTTTCAATTTCCACAACTGCAAACTATTTGGAATTTTTCATGACGAATTGGTATATATATTAAGAAAAATAATAATAAACAAGTTTTGTTGGTTTTTTTAAAAACAAGTTTTGTAAACAATATATTGAAATTTTTTTTGTTGCTTATTTGTTTTTATACAACGAGGTATAATGTCATTTCCCTTACTTTTTGGGCCTAGGCCACTAAGTTATGTAAAAAAAAAAAGTGAAAAAAACAACAAAACCCTTTAAATACAAGTAAACAAAAATTTACCCGGTGGGGCAGCAGTCGCCGCGTTGCCATACGCGTCTTTTCTGCCCAATTTTATGCATCCAATCTCCGTAATAAGGTAAAAAATTTTTTTTTTTTATCCAAATGGTTTAGAAAAAAAAACTATTTTTTATAAGAAAAAATAATTTTTTTTTTTTTTTAAAATTGCCGCCCCGGGAAAAGAGTTTCGGAGAGGGGCCTGTCTACCCTCAAAGGTTAAGGGTTTAAAGGTTTTCAGTTGGTTATAATTCAGGGAAGAGGATTTTTAGATAATTACATATTTTGAACATATTCAAATTATTTAACCCTTTGACTGCCCGGGGGGCCCTATATATACTCTTAAAAGAGGGACCCGGTTTTACGTATTTAAACCAAAATTCTCGGTTCAAATCAAGAGGAAAAAGTGTAGGCCCACATGTAGGAAGGGCCTGTGTGTCATGTGAAATAAAAAAAATCCCGATGCACGCAGTGCTAAGAGAAAAAAAAAATCCCACCATTTTTTTTAATAAAAAGCTGACTTTGTGGGCTATTTTCGTATTATTTAGGTTTATTCTCGTTTTCTTGGGTTTATTTATAGAAAGGAAAAAAATTAAGAAATAGGTATTTTGATTGATTTTACTATAAAAAGAACCGGAAATGGATAAAAATAGGAAAATTTTGATTTTTTCCCATGTTCAAAAGTAAACAATTTATGTCAGTCCCAATAATGTCCCCAAATGCCATTTAATAGCAGTCAGAATGGGGTTATGTTTTAACAATTATTACAAAATTGCATAGTCTGCTAATGTAAATCTTAATTTTTTTTTTTGAATAAAATTTTAAAATAGAAAGCAAAAGTAATACAAAGGGGGGGAGACATGACTGATAACAAAAAAAGTTTTTTTAGGGCCCAGGAATGCTCATTGTTCATTCTGGACCTTTTTTTGAAATTGGGATATTTTTTAATTTTCGTAAATTTTGGCCCCAAATTTCAAATTTTGACCATGTTATTGGGGAGTTGAAATCGGTAAAAAGGGCAGTTTTTTGTACTCAACGAAGAAAAAAGGAGTTTTAAAGAAAAAACTATATTTGGGGCGACTGGAAAATGGGAAATTGCCGAAAAAAGGGGTCAAAAGGGGGAAATCGCCGATTTGTAAACACCCGAGGTGGTACTTCGCAAGAGCAAACTCCACAGTTTTTTCCCCAAATTTGTTTTTTTTTTGCATTACGACGGAAAAAATTTTTTATCTTTCATAAGAAAATTTAAATTTTTTTTTTTTTTTTTAAAATTTTTTCGACACCAAAACCCTCAGATTGGGGGGTTGCGACAGTCAAAGGGGTTAAAGATTTTTAGGATTTAAGATAATGAAAAAAAAGCATTTTTTTTTCCATATTGCTTGTGGGATGAAATATGAAAATTTGGGTTTTTCATATTTAGTGTTGTTGGGCTATGTTACGGAAAATTTTTTTTTTTTTTTTTAAATATAGTTTTGAAGATGCGGCAGAGAGAGAGAGAGAAGAGAGGAGAAGAGGAAAGGGGAAAAGAGAAGAGAGAGAGAGAAGAAAAGAGAGAGAAAAGAGGGGAAAAGAGCGGAGGGGAAAAGGAAAGAATGAGAGAGAGGAAAAGAGAGGAAGAGAGAAGAAGGAGGAAAAAGAGGGGGAGAGGGGGAGGAGGAGGGGAAAAAGAGAGAGAGAGGGAGGGAGGGGAAAGAGGAAGAGAGGAGGGGGGAGGAGGAGAAGAAAAGAGAGAGGAGGGAGGGGAGGAGAAAGAAGGAGAGGGGGGGAGGAGGGGAAAAAGAAGAGAGAGGAGGGAGGGGAGGGAAGAGAGAGAGGAGGAGGGGAAAAAAGAGGAGGGAGGAGGAGAAAGAGGAGGGAGGGGGGAAAGAGAAAAGAAAAGAGGGAGGGGGAGGAGAAAGAGGAGGGAGGGGAGGGGAAAAAGGGGGGGAGGGGAAGAGAGGGGAGGAGGAGGAGAGGAGGAGGGGGAAAGGGGGGAGGAGGAAGGAAAAGGAAAAGAAAAAGGACAACATTGGGGGAAGGATCCCTGGCTGAGACCACTGTTTGGAAAGCTACTTCAATACCCTTTATCTCGTCCCAGAACACATGCAATCAACACTGTACACTGAAATTTACTTATCCCAAGAGAAAAACCCCAACGTCTAAACTACTCAAACCCACTAAAACATACAGCTTGGGGAAATAGATGGGAAGTAACTTTTCCCAGAAAATGCAAAATGGGTCTCTAAAGGCCCATAAGGTAAAGCGATGCAGTATAAACATGCATGGGAGGGTGTTGGTACCGGGGGAAGAAGTTGATATCCTTGGGGTGGAAAAAATTTTACTCCAAAAGACCATGAAGTACATGTTTTAAATCTTGCAAACAAGGCAGCCCCGGAAATTTTCAGCACTTTGCCGATCTCGCATCTGCTTGACATGGGGTTTGCAAGATTCTGTATGAGCAAAAAGTACGCCACACCTGAGCATCTTTCCCCTTTTTGTTTGCCTCCCCCCCCCATCTGCAATGCTTGAGAGAGTAGGAACAGGCAAAACGTCTCACTCTCGCCTGACCCCTCTTTGGGTAGATCTGATTTCAGCAGAGCCTTCAACCGGAGGGATGGGGTGGTCTTCTGTTTGTACAAGGCCAAACAGTGCCCCCCAATAAACTCCATAAACCTTCCTGAAGGGGACTATTATCGAAATGGTGATTACGAAACAATTTCCCAAAGAAATAAAAAAAATTCAATTAATCCTTCCTGCACCCAGAAGTATTAAAACAAAAAAATTTTTTTTCATGAAAATAGAAAGTAGTACATAAACAATTTATGGCACGATGAATTTAAAAATTTAAAAGAATAACCTTTCCTTATTTGGCGATTCTTTCGTTTTGTATGGAAGATGGAGAATGAGACTGGGTTGGTAATTTCTGTTTTGGAAGGGGAACCCCCCTTCCCTCAACACCTTGGGTACCAATTGCTTTTTTGGGTTACTTCTCTTCCTGTTTCTTTTAAACCCCTTTTAGGGTCCAAGGCCCAATCTGGAGTCACGCACCAGTGCCCCAAGAATTTCAAAAAAAAAATTTTTTATTTTTTTTTTTATGAACGTAGAGAAACTTTTTTTGAAGGTAAAAAAACAAAAAGTAGAAATTTTGGGGGAAAATTTGACGAAATTATGCTCCAGGAAATTTTTATGTGTCAGCGATATTTTCGAAACGGCGATTTTGCCGGCTTTTTATCCCCCCTTTTAGGCCAATTACTTATTTCCAAACAACCAAATTCTTGCTATTTTTAGTATTACTTTATTTATCGATTGAGCACAAGAAACGCCAAGTCAACTGTTTCAAACCCACAAAATAAAGGATCGGGGAATTGTTAATTTTGGGCCATTTAAAACCCAAAATTCAAAATTTTTCCAATTTTAAAATAGGCCCAGAATAAAAATGTAGGCATTCCTGGCACAAAAATAACATTTTTCCCTGTTCATTAGTTTGTTTTTTAGCTTTACAAATAATTCCATTTTTGATTTTTTTCACATAATGAATTTTTATTACCCAAAAAGTAGAAATTTACTGTTTTGCAATACTGTAATAAAATTTTATAAATATCATCCCCTATTTGTGAATGTATTTAGACCCCCAGCTGCGTGTATTAGAGGTAGGTCGTTTGTTTTCTCTTGAATACGGCAAAAATTTAACATTTCTGCTACTTTGTGCTCAGTTTCAAGCCATTTCCAATGCTAAAACCAATCAAAATCATCTCTATTTCTGTAATATGTCTTCCATTCTATCAAAGGAGACCATGAAATTGCAAATACAACTATAAAAAACATACGAAAAAACACTGCAAAGTTGCTGTTTTAATCGAAAAATCATGATTTCATTTTTTTTCTCATTATACACAGTGTGCTGCAGGATCTGTTTTATGTGGTGCACACATACCACATAGATGTATTCTCTCATATCTAGGCCCAAATGTACCACTCACAGTTTATCAGAGTGAGCTGAGCTCATGGCGTAGATCTATGGTTTGGACCCTGAACGTAAAGCCGTAGATCTACGGGACGGACCCTGAAAGGGTTAATGCCACTAGGACCACCTTGAGAGTCACTGGAGTCCTGTCTCGCAAAAAAACTGTCCAGAGAGCTCTGTTTCTGGCGTCTCTCTAAAACTTCCTAAAATGGGCCAAGACACTGTCACTGTACAAGTTGCCGATATGGCTTGCAACATCCTTCTCTGGGTGATGTTTCTCTGCAGCAAGATTCAGAGCTGCCATCTGTTGCTGTTCCTGCTGAAGCTCTTGCAGCTCCTCAGTGGTTAGCTCTTTGTTGTGGTCCTCCACCAACTCTTCCACATCCTCCAAACTCACATCCAACCCCATGGAAGCCCCCAGTGCCACAATGGATTTAACAACTGACATAGGCTCATCAGGGTCAGCCCCAAACCCTTCAAAATCCCTCTTGTGGACATATTCTGGCCACAATTTTCTCCAAGCAGAGTTCAAAGTCCTGGTAGTCACTCCCTCCCAAGCCTTACCTATAAGGCTTACACAATGGAGAATACTGAAATGTTCTTTCCAAAAATCTCGTAGGGTCAAGTGAGTGTCTGAGGTCACACTCAAGCACCTTTCAAACATTGCTTTGGTGTAGAGTTTTTTAAAGTTTGCAATGACCTGCTGGTCCATGGGTTGGAGAAGAGGAGTGGTATTCGGGGGCAAGAACTTCACTGTGATGAACCCAAACTCCTTCAGAAATAGGTCATCCAAGTTTGGAGGATGAGCAGGTGCATTGTCCATTACTAGGAGGCACTTGAGATCCAATTTCTTTTCCAGGAGGTAATTCTTCACACTAGGGCCAAACACTTTGTTGAACCACTCTACAAAAATTTTCCTCGTGACCCATGTCTTACTATTAGATTTCCAAAACACACACAATTTACTCTTCATAACATTGTTTTTCCTGAACACTCTGGGATTTTCAGAATGGTACACTAGTAACAGCTTCACTTTGAAATCCCCACTAGCATTAGCACAGAACATTAGCGTCAGCCTGTCTTTCATAGGCTTGTGTCCTGGCATTGCCTTTTCCTCTTGTGTAATGAAGGTCCTCTTTGGCATTTTCTTCCAAAAGAGGCCTGTTTCGTCACAATTGAACACTTGTTCAGGCTTCAGTCCTTCACTGTTTATGTACTCCTGGAATTCATGCACATATTTTTCAGCCGCCTTGTGGTCCGAACTGGCAGCCTCACCATGCCTTACCACACTGTGTATGCCAGTACGCTTCTTAAATCTCTCAAACACCAGCCTTTGCTAGCCTTAAATTCACTCACATCATCACTAGTTGCAGGCAATTTCTTTACCAAATCGTCATGCAACTGCCTAGCCTTTTCACAAATAAGTGACATCATAAGACTGTCTCCTACTAATTGTTTCTCATTTATCCACACCAATAATAACTTCTCAACATCTTCGAGTACTGCTGATCTCATTTTTGTCAGCATATTTACCCCCTTTGCAACAACAGCGTCCTTGATTTCCTTTTTCTTGGCTATGATGGAAGATATGGTTGTACAGGATTTGTTATACATCCTGGCCAGTTCGCCCACACGTACGCCACTATCATATTGTTCAATGATGTTTTTCTTAAATTCAATCGTATTTCTCACCACCTTTACCAAAGGCTTGGCACTAGGAGCTTTCTATGGAGCCATGGTAGCTTATTTAGCACTTAAATAACTTGCAAGCACTGAAATAAATGAAATATGAAATATTTCACTGGAGCACGTGAGGGGACCGTCGCTCGCTGGTAAACAATGGCACACTGGCTGGAAGGAAAGGCCGAGGCGGCTCGAGGCCGCTCAGACCGTGAGTACGCGTCCGGGACAAAGGACTATTAGCGAGTTACCGGACCATTTCCGAGCCAATATTTTGACGAAAAAACAGGACTATTTCCGAAATGGACGACTTTCAGGCCGGATGATTATTGAGGGACCACTGTATTGTCAAAGTACCACACTTGGATCCACTTCGAGGACAGCGTGAAACAAGCTTTTATGCCACAAGACGGGCAGAAAGCAGCAACTTCACTCTGGCTGTACCCTTCTCCAGAACATCACTCCATTTGAGATCATATATACCCAGGATGGCTCGAGTATGGAACACATTCGTACAGCATAATGATGTCAACGAGATAGTCAGTTGATCAAATGAAAATGCTTGCCCACAGATGGCTCCAGCTCATCCTGTTCCCTACTTGTATGTTTCATAACAATAAAAAAGCTTTCAAATTAGCTGATGTAGGTAACAGCTCTTAGCTTGTCAATAAAGTTAGAAATCCTTAACCTGTAAATAGCTTGTCAATAAAGCTAGGGATCCTTAAGCTAACCTTGTGAAACCCTGTGAAAAAAAAATGGGAAGGAGGGAGAGAGACAGAGACAGAGAGGGAGGGGGTTCTGGAGATTTCTGGCAGAGTTCCAGATCTTGGGTCCTTTTATGCACATTGAGTTTTTACAAAGATTAAGCTGGGCATGGGGTACGTCATATTGATTTTTGTGTCTTGTATTATGTCTGTGGGTTCTCTTGTAACTACAGTGGTACCTCGAATTTCGAACAGCTCCCAACTTGAAAAGTTACGTAAGGTTAGTTTTGTAAGTGCTTTTCTAAGTGTATTTTTGGGGGTCTGAAAACGGACTAATCTAATTTACACTATTCCTTTTGGGAACAAATTCATTCGGTAACGGCACTCGAGCAGCCTTCTGGAACGAATTATGGCTGAAATTCGAGGTACCACTGTATCAAGGAAGTGCTTCAGGTCAGGATTAATATTAGAATTTATTGTTCTGTAGATGTAGCATGCATGGTAATAAAAGTGAATGTTTTGTATAGTAAGTAGATTCAGGTCTTTGAAGAGTGGGTGGAAGGAATGTTGTCTGGCAGTGGACTGTATGATCATTCTTACTGTGGCTTTTTGTTGAGCTATTATTGGCTTGAGGTGATTTGCTGTAGTGGATCCCCAGGCACAAATAGTGTAGGTGACATAAGGGTAGATTATTGAGTAGTACAGTGGACTCTCGGCTAATGCCTGCATTGGATAATGCCAAAATCGGATAACGCCTCGCTTTGGCATGAAAAACTTGGCTCAGATAACATCTAAAAACTCGAGAGCTTTCGTCCCGAATGTGTCCGCACGGTGCCTGAGTGGGCCCAGCCACTCACCCCGTGTACCAGCCAGTGTGCCATTGTTTACAAGCCACTGAGGACGATTCCACGCATACATGCAATATATTTTGTATTATTCCATTGTTTTTAGTGCTTGTAACTGCTAAATAAGCCAACATGGGCCCAAAGAAAGCTTCTAGTGCCAACCCTGTAGATAATAAAAAAAAGTACGAGAGTGGAGTGTGTATCTCGGAGTTGGAGCAGTTATACAACAAACCCCATTCAACCATCACTACTATATTGTGCAACAAAAAGGCAATCAAGGAACCCGTTGTTGCCAAAAGATGCAAGTGTGCTTACAAAACAGAGATCGCAAATACTCGAAGATGTGGAGAACCTGTTGTTGGTGTGGATAAATGAGAAACAATTATCAGGAGATAGTATTTCTCAGCCAATAATATGTGAAAAGGCATGAGGATCTCGTTAAGAAAATGCCTCCAAATAGTGCTGCTATTGATGAATTTAAGGCCAGCAAAGGCTAGTTTGAGAGATTTAAGAATCGTACTGGCATACACAGTGTGATAAGGCAAGGTGAGGCTGCCATTTCTGACAAAAAAGCAGCTGAAAAATATGTGCAGGACTTTAAGGAGTACATAGACAGTGAAAAATTAAAACCCCAAAAAATGTTTAATTGTGATGAAACAGGCCTGTTTTGGAAGAAAATGCCTGACAGGACCTACATTATTCAGAAGGAAAAGGCACTCCCAGGACACAAGCCTATGAAAGACAGGCTAACTCTAATGTTGTGTAGTAATGCTAGTGGGGATTGCAAAGCGAAGCCTTTACTCGTGTATCTCTCGGAAACTCCTAGAGTGTTCAAGAAAAACAATATCAAGACTAAATTGTGTGTGATGTGGAGAGCAAACAGTAAGGCATGGGTCACTAGAGACATGTTTATTGATTGGTTCTATGACATGTTTGGCCCCACTGTGAAACAGTACCTCCTGGAAAATAAATTGGAACTCAAGTGCCTCCCTCCCGTGGCATTCAGTTAGTGGCTTTTCTTGCTTCCCACCCCCTCCATGTTTTAAATACAGGTACTCGCACCCATTTTGATCCTCGGACTCTCACACTCTCTTGCATCGATCTCTCAGTCTGCTCTTCCTCCGCCGCATTAGACTTCCCCTGGTCTGTTCTCCCGGATTTACATGACAGCGATCATTTCCCAATCATTCTTACTTCCCCTTCATATTCACCACCTCTTCTTATCCCACGCTGGCAATTTGATCAGGCAATTCGGAACCTTTACTCACAACTAACTGTTTTTAGTGAGGTTCCTTCTTTGTCCTCCATTGATGAGCTTTTACACCTCTTCTCGTCCTCCGTTTTAACCGCAGCTTCTCATTCTATACCCCAAACTTCGGGCAGGCATTCTCAGAAATGCGTGCCTTGGTGGTCTCCTGCTTGTGCTCGTGCAGTACGTTTGAAATGCGCTGCGTGGGGCAGGTACCGGTACAATAGAACCACGGAGAGACTTCTTGATTTTAAGCAGAAGCATGCGATCGCTCGCCATGTCATCCGTGACACTAAACGCACTTGCTGGCGAGATTGTCTCCACCATCACCTCTGCTTCCTCTATGAGTGCAGTCTGGAAAAAAGTACGAAAACTGAGTGGTAAATATTCTCCTGATCTGGCTCCTGTTCTGCGGGTTGCCGATGTTGATATAGCAAACCCACTAGATGTTGCCAATGAAATTGGCAATCATATGGTCCGTATTTCTCAGGGGCTCCATCTATGCCCCTCGTTTCTTTCCTCAAAGTCTGCCAGAGAGTTAGCACCCTTGGACTTTTCTTCTCTCAGAGAAGAACAGTATAATGTGCCTTTTACACTTCAAGAACTGCTGCCGATCATCGGCAGCTGGGCCCGACGACATTCAGTCAGCCCTTGCAGTCCTATTAAGTCTTTTCAATCTTATTTGGTCACAAGGAGTTCTTCCACAGCCGTGGAAATCTGCCATTGTTCTCCCTTTCCGCAAACCAGGCACTACGGGACATGAAGCCTCCCACTATCGTCCCATTGCTCTTACCAGTGCAGTTTGCAAAGTGATGGAACGCCGGTAAATAGACGTTTAGTGTGGTATTTAGAGACACACAACAGTCTCTCCACTCGTCAACATGGCTTTCGTAAGGGACGTTCTACCATAGACCCGTTACTACGCTTGGACACGTATGTTCGTAATGCCTTTGCAAATAACCATTCAGTTTTTGCCATATTTTTTGACCTTGAGAAGGCATGTGACACAACTTGGAGGTATAATATTTTGGCCCAAGCCCACTCCTTAGGCCTCCGAGGCAGTCTATCATCCTTCCTTAAGAACTTTTTAACTGACAGGCATTTCCGTGTTCGGGTTAATAATGTGCTCTCCCCGGACTTTATCCAAGCTGAAGGTGTCCCTCAGGGATGTGTCCTGAGCACAACACTTTTTCTTCTTGCTATAAATGATTTGGCCTCTAGTCTTCCATCAAATATTTGGTCATCACTCTATGTTGATGACTTCGCTATTGCCTGTGCAGGCGCTGACTATCACCTCATTACAGTTTCTGTCCAGCACGCAGTCGACCATGTTTCCAATTGGGCCACCACACATGAGTTTAAATTTTCCAGTACCAAAACTCACCAAATTACTTTCACTAACTCTCTGTCATCTCCGATCATCCTTTGTACCTCTATGGCTCCCGTATCCCTGAACGTGATACAGCCAGGTTTCTGGGCCTCCTCTTTGGCCGTAGGTTATCCTGGAAACCTCACATTACCTCTCTGAAGGCAACTTGTCACAGCCGGCTGAACCTTCTTAAAACCCTTGCTCATCTTTCATGGGGAGCTGATCGTCGAACTCTCCTTCGCCTACATTCCACTCTCATTTTATTGAAACTTGATTATGGTGACCAGATCTATTCAGCGGCCTCTCCTGCTACTCTCTCTAGCCTTAACCCCATTCATCACCAAGGATTACATTTATGCCTTGGTGCTTTTCGCTCTTTTCCTGTTGAGGGCCTCTATGCAGAAGCGAATGTTCCATCCTTATCCGATCGCCGTGATGCCCATTGCCTTTGCTACTATGTACGCTCTCATGATCTCCGCAAACCTTCCATTTATATTTATGGTCACTGATATTAGTAGACATTCTTTATTTGTTTGCCACCCCTGTTTACTCCGTCCCTTCTCTCTTCGCCTACATTTGCCCTTGTCTTCTCTTCAATTACCACCTTTATATGTTCATGTAGCATCTCACTTTTCCCTACCCCCCTGGGAAGTTCCAGCTGTTCGAGTCTGTTTTTTCTCTCTCCCTTGCTCGAAAGCCCAACTGTCTACGGTTGCTTCCTGCTCTCTTTTTCTTGACCACTTCCACTCTCATTCTCATGCCATTGCAGTGTACACAGATGGCTCTAAGTCTTCTGACGGCTTAGGATTCGCAGCAGTGTTTCCGGACAGCGTCGTACGAGGGCACTTATTATCTTTGGCTAGTATTTTTACTTCTGAATTGTATGCCATTCTTGCAGCACTTATCCGTATTGCATCTATGCCTGTGTCATCATTTGTGGTTGTCTCAGACTCCCTTAGTGCTTTACAGGCCATACAGAAATTTGATACACCTCACCCCTTAGTCCTCCGTATCCAACTTTGGCTACGTCACATCTTTACCAAGCATAAAGATATTGTTTTTTGTTGGGTCCCTGGTCATGTTGACATACAGGGCAATGAACAGGCAGACACTGCTGCGCAGTCAGCAGTACATGACCTACCAATTTCATATAGAGGTACTCCATTTACGGATTATTTTGCTGCAATAGCTACCCACCTTCACACCCGTTGGTAACAACATTGGTCTTCTATGCTCGGTAACAAACTTCAATCTATTAAACCGAGTATAGGTTACTGGCTGTCTTCTTGTCACCAGTGTCGACAAGATCAAAGGTCAAAGTTTATTCTCTATAAGGATTACAATGCTGAGTTTACAGAATTTGGTTATTATGTGGTTTACATGTAGTAAAATAATAATTACAGAGTGTACCACTAGAACACCTAGCATGGCTAGGCATTTCGGGCAGACTTAGATTAAACCTTAAGTTTAAAATATTACAAAATTATGAGGTAAGTTGGTATTATGGCTAAGTGACTAAATACTAGTTTGTGAGTTTAGTAATGTGAATGCTTTTGTTTTGGCACTATACATAGTTTCAGTATTGGAGTATCACAGGCCAACTTATGACTAGTTAAGATTCATTATTTTGAGATTGATATTTCTGTTTATGGTCAAATGGGTGAGTGAGTGTAAATGTGAACCACCAGGTGGTATTCGTATAATTAGTTGACAGGGTGTATCAGGGAGATAAGATGTTTTCTGATGGTAGTTTTGAAGGTGATGAATGTGTCTGCAGTTTTAGAATTTTCAGGTAGGGTGTTCCAGATTTTAGGGCCTTTGACATACATTGAATTTTTGTAAAGGTTTAGTCGGACACGGGGAATGTCATAGAGATGTTTGTGTCTGGTGTTGTGCCTGTGGGTTCTGTCACAACTATCAAGAAAGCATTTTAGGTCAAGGTTAATATTGGAATTTAAGGTCCTGTAGATGTAGATTACACAGTAGTAAGTGTGGATGTACTGAACAGGGAGTAAGTTTAGATCTATGAAGAGTGGGGGGATGTGTTGCCAGGGATGGGATTTAGTGATTATTCTTACTGCGGCTTTTTGTTGGGTTATTATTGGCTTTAGGTGTGTTGCTGAAGTTGAACCCCAAGCACAGATAGCAATAGGTGAGGTATGGATATATAAGTGAATGGTATAGTGTGAGAAGGGCAGTTTGCGGCATGTAGCATCGTATCTTGGAGAGGATCCCAACCGTTTTGGATACTTTTTTGGTTATGTGTTGGATATGGGTGCTGAAGTTCAGGTTGTTGTCGAGGTATAGGCCTAGGAATTTGCCCTCATTATGCCTGGCAATTAGAGTGTTGTCGATCTTAATGTTAATTTGCGCATCTCCTGCTCTGCTACCAAACATAATGTAGTAGGTGTTGTCAGCGTTAAGAGTAAGTTTATTGGCTGTCGTCCAAGTCGATATTTTGATCAGCTCCTCATTAACAAGGGTGTTGAGGGTGGCAAGATTAGGGTGAGAGATGACATAAGTCGTGTCGTCAGCAAAGAGAATGGGGTTCAGGTGTTGAGATACGTTTGGAAGATCATTGATGTATATGAGGAAGAGCAGGGGACCAAGGACACTTCCCTGCGGAACTCCAGTATCAAGTGGCATTGTTGTTGATGCTGTGTCTTTAACCCTTTGAGGGTTTTGGTCGTACTAGTATGTCTTACGTGTAGGGGTTTTTGACGTACTAGTACGCATAAATTCTAGCGGCCTCAAATCTCGCGCAAAAAGGCTAGTAGGCCTAGGTGTGAGAGAATGGGTCTGCGTTGTCGGTGTGCGCGGTAGAAAAAAAATCTGGGACCCAGTGGTGCATTGTGGGAATGCCCTCTTAGTAAACAATGTCCACCATGCCTCGTGGTAAGAAGGTCCTCACTCCTCGGCGAATTGGGACACTTTTGTTCCCCAGTGACAGTTCTAATAGTGATGGAAGTGCCAGTGAAGATGAGTTTCGTGGTTTTAGTGGTTTTTAGTTAAATGATGTAGAACTTAGCCATACAGATTGCGAAAAGGACTTGGGGGTTATGGTGAGCAGCAACCTTAAACCAAGACAGCAATGCCTAAGCGTACGTAATAAGGCAAATAGATTACTGGGATTTATATCAAGAAGTGTAAGCAACAGAAGTCCAGAGGTCATACTGCAGCTTTATACATCATTAGTAAGGCCTCACCTAGATTATGCAGCTCAGTTCTGGTCTCCGTATTACAAAATGGACATAAATTCGTTAGAAAACATTCAGTGTAGGATGACTAAATTAATACATAGCATTAGAAATCTTCCTTATGAAGAAAGATTGAAGACTCTTAAGTTACATTCACTTGTTAGACGAAGAATGAGGGGAGACCTGATCGAAGTGTATAAGTGGAAGATAGGTATTAATAAAGGGGATATTAATAAGGTCTTGAGGATGTCTCTCCAAAAGAGAACCCGCAGTAATGGATTTAAATTAGATAAGTTTAGATTTAGAAAGGACATAGGAAAGTATTGATTTGGAAATAGGGTGGAACAGTCTACCTAGTTGGGTTATTGAGGCTGGGACTTTGGGTAGTTTCAAATCTAGGTTGGATAAGTACATGAGTGGGAGGGGTTGGATTTGAGTGGGACTTTCACATCAGAGCTTATTTCTTGGGTGGCATTGAAAATTGGGTTGGGCAAATGTTTTGTTAGTGGGATGAATTGTAAAGGACCTGCCTAGTATGGGCCAGCAGGCCTCCTGCAGTGTTCCTCCTTTCTTATGTTCTCTTGACCGAAACTAATGATCATAATATCGGTAATAGTGAGGAAAACCCAGACGACCCTCAGCCTTCCACCTCTGGTGCTGGGCCCTCTTGTTCACGTTCAGTTGTTCCAGAACCCAAGAGGAAACTTCTATTTTCCCAAATCCCAGACTCAGATGAGAGCATGGGTGATGATAGTGATAGTGAATATGAACTACAAGCTCTTCAAACTAGTTCCAGTAGTGATAGTGAAGTGCAATATTCCCCAGTGAAGCGTCAGTATATACGACGATATATGCGCTCTGGTAGTGTGCCATATGTTATACCAAGGGGAAGGAGTGTATCTCGGAGTACATCCCGTGGCTGTACAACAGGAACAGACAGTGAAAATGACGAAGATACTGTTGCAATTGGGATGGAAAATGTGCGTGGTGGTAGTGGTGCCGGCGGTGAGGCACCAGCAGTGGGCCATGCTGCCACCCACGCTGCCACCCACGCCGCTGCCTCAGCTGATCTAGAACAAAGGCCACCATCCCCCACTCACCCACACACCACAGCCTCCACAACCACAACCTCCACAACCACAACCACCTGTCATTGTCCAGTACCCACCAGCAGACCGCACCTGGGATTGGCAGGAAGCTGTCAATTTTGTTCCAAATCCCCACCAGTTTGATGACAGCCAAAGTGGAATACGGCCATCTTGTGCACTTGGGAACAATGCCACTGAACTGGAATGTTTCGAGTTATTCTTTGACGAACCACTGATGAAAGTATTGTCATGGAAAGCAACACATACGACGAGTACACCCATGGCAAACACATTACTTTCACCAAAATCACGTCTACACCAGTGGAAGGAGGCAACTGTGGCTGAGATGTATCTTTTCTTTGCCACAATAATGCTTATGCCACATGTGTACAAGCACAAAGTGAAATCATACTGGTCAAAATACCCCCTGATTGCAACACCAGGTTTCAGTGATATAATGCCAGTGAATCGATTTGTGCTAATGTTACATATGCTTCACTTCTCAGATAAAACCAGGCCTGACAGAACTGACAGGTTATATAAGATTAGGAATGTGTTTGTGTATCTGAAACAGAAATTCAGTATGCATTTTTATCCCTTCAGGAAGCTTGTAATTGACGAGTCTTTGATTCTGTTCAAAGGAAGACTCTCTTTCAAGCAGTACATACCAAGCAAGAGGAAATGCTTTGGTATAAAGTTTGTTTGTGCTTTGTGATTGTTACAGTGGTCTGGTATTGGATATTATTGTGTACACTGGAAGTTATACATTGCAAAATACCAGGAAGTTATTGGGCATCTCAGGTGATGTGGTTCGAACAGTGATAGAACCATACCTTGGTAAGGGGCATATATTATATACAGATAACTGGTACACAAGCCCCTCACTCAGTGATTTTTTGCGAGTGAACATGACAGATGTGTGTGGCACAGTGCGTGCAAATCGGAAACATATGCCCAGGTTTGACGCTGGCACTCGTAGAGGTGAGGTGCAGGCGTTTGCTGCCAATGACATCATGGCATTTCGGTGGCATGACAAACGAGATGTCACACTGTTGTCATCAATTCACCCTAATGAAATGGCAGACAGTGGCAGGCAGCATAGAGAGAGAAATGAACCCATTCTAAAACCTGCAGCTGTGATTGATTATACCTTCAACATGCGTTCAGTGGACAAATGTGACATGTAGATTGGGTTTGCTGATTGTGTTCGCAAGAGTTATAAGTGGTACATCAAACTGTTTTTCCATCTTCCGGACATTTCCATGCTCAATGCTTATAATATGTATAAGATGAGCACCAGAAACAAACCACAGTATGGCGAATTCTGTTTGTCTGTCATCAGACAAATAGTATTCAAGTACCATGGAACAGCACCTGCAATTGACCGCCCACCAAATTTTCAACAAATACCTGCTCATCTGAAGCATGGTGATCACTTCCTGGTAAAACTGCCTGCTACTGCTTTGAAGAAAAAGGCTCGGAAGAGGTGTTACGTCTGTGCACATACAAAAAAATGCACACAAAAACGCAGAGACACTCGTTTTATGTGTGAGGAGTGTAAAACTCCACTGTGCATGACACCATGTTTCAAAGAGTTCCACAGGCTTCAGAACTTCTAGAAACATTTCCTGTGACTGTATATGTGTATATAAAATATAGAAAAATAGTAATAAACAACATTTCATATCGTTTGTTTGTGTAAATATTTTCTGTAAACAAAATAATGACAACAGTGTTTACGCCCTTATTGTGTAGTATTGAAAAAGAAATAACTTACAAAATACTGATCATGTTGGCCTCAGAGGCCATAAAAGTTACTCAGAAAAAGAAAAATTTAAAAATAATTGAAAATAGTACGTAAAAAAGTAAATAGAAAAATACCGGGTGACGGCAGTCGGCGATGTTACCATGAAAACATTGAGTATACATAGTGTATAGTGTATACTACAGTGGCTCCCTAGTATATTGATGATAAAGGCTAAATTGTCATTTGAAAACAGGTGAATTTGTAAATGAAGTGATAAGCCTATAGAGGCAGGTGCCAGAAGTCGCCAGAAACTTACCACAGGTCACCTGTTTTTAATAATCTTCCTGGCCTGCTAGTGTACTTGCATATAATCTAGTGATACCAGTGAATAGCAGAATACAGTGTTGTAGTAGCAACTAACCAGTATTATAATGGTACTTAGTGGAGTGGAGTGACTTTCATTAGTTTCTTTTTTCTTGAAATACCAGACGTATACTGTGAATTTCATATAACCTGTAGTTACCAGCGGTTGCAATATACACAACGAGAAGCAAATATTACTACAGAAAAAGCATCCTTCCTCCAAAATTTGCACCAGTCAACTATAGTGATAATATAGCATTTATTGTGGTGGAGACGGAAAAAAAATAGAAAAGCTAGATACAGCGATTGATAAACAAGGGTTGAGGTCGACCGTTCGTCACTGTAGGAGTTGCCAGCAGTCACCGGCTCTTCAACACGCAAGTTATACTTTTGTATCAATCAAATCACATATTACTCGGGTAGATAATTTCCAGTAGATCCTTCATGTGTTAGCTCAAATCACCGACCAGTATGTTTTAAATAAGCGACCCACTGATCAGATCAGATCGACTGGTCCGAACCCGGGACTGGTTTCAAACGGTTTCGTTGGACAATAAAGCAGACTGTAAACGGATGGGGTTGTAGGCGCCCTTATAAACACAAACATTAAATATATACCAGGAACGTGCACGGTAAGCTGTCCAATATACAAAAACAGTTAGAAACAGAAATACAAATAGCTAGAGCTTCATTTAAGGAGGTTATTAATAGAATATTCAAGAGGTTGCTAGTAGAATTGCAGTAAATCAACCATTCAAATCATTATGAAGCTGTGTGTAGTCTGTGGTCAGTCAAACAAACGGGCTTCCACATGCATAAATTGTCATTTTTGTGGAAATTGGTGTCACGCCCCTTGTGCAGATATCCAAGAACTAGCTACAAGCAGTATTAAAACAGGGAAGTGTTTTTGGGTATGCCCAAATGAGATAAATCTGTGGACTAAAATCACAAGGGTATTAAAAGAGGTCAACATCAAAGCTGCTTTCATAGAAAACCTGGAAGCTTTCTACAACAGATGGGAACATAAAAAGACTGGGCTGAATGGTACTACCCTTGATACTGGCCATGTAGTCAGAAACTGTAAGGCTGGAGATGATGTCCTGGTAGTCAGTAAATGTGGGGCTGATAGTGCTGTCCTGAGAGACAGTAATGGTGAAGCTGGAGGTGCTGTCCTGGGAGACAGTAATGGTGAAGCTGGAGGTGCTGTCCTGGGAGACAGTAATGGTGAAGCTGGAGATGCTGTCCTGGGAGACAGTAATGGTGAAGCTGGAGATGCTGGCCTGGGAGACAGTAATGGTGAAGCTGGAGATTTTGTCCAGGTAGTCGGGAATTATACGCAGGAAGGAATACATATAAATGACCTCATAGATGACAGGAGCCATAGTAGGGGAACAAGTGTAGTCAAAGATAAGATAAAACCAATATTGGAAACTAGAAATACCGCAGGAAATAACAAACAAGAGGACTCCACTAGCAATAGGGAGGATATATTACCAAAAACAATTGGTGGGAGCTCCATTGTTGGTGCTAGGGAGGATAGAAGTAAGACAGGGAAACATACACTAACAGGGAATACAGTCACAGAAACCCAAGGCAAACGGAAACCAAGCCTGTGCACATACTATGCACTCGGTATCTGCTGGCATGGGAAATATGGAAAAACAGATGGGACGTGCAACTATGACCACCCTAGAAAATGCCATGCCCATATGACAACAGGAAAATGCAAACTCCCTTCCTGTAAGCTTTTTCACCCTGAACTGTGTACCTCTTCAATACAGGAAAGACTGTGCTATAACTTAAATTGCCAGGCATACCATCTAAAGGGGACAAAAAGATACAAAACATCCAGGCCATGGGAAAACCTGGGTAGCCACAGCCACTCAAGAGGGAGAGGTTTTTTAGTGCCAGGAAGGAAAAAAAACTGGCAGGAAATGGCAGAAATCGTACACCAAATCCAGTCATTCCTGGAGTGGAACCACAGTCGATGGCCTCCACTCCAAACCAACAGATACAGATACTAATGCCAGAAAAAAAAATCCCCCCCCCCCAGTACCAACAATACCACCAGTCCGATAACATTCTTCTTTGCAAATATACAGGGTCTAAAGCCAGCAACAAACAACAAAATACCTTTCATCCGTGGACTGCTTGCAGAGGCAAAGGCAATGTTCGCGGCTTTCACTGAGACCCACATAAAGGATCACTTGGACAACGAAATATGGATCCCAGTTACAACCTATACAGATGCGACAGAGTGAACAGGCAAAAGGGGGGGGGGTGGCCTGTACATTGCAGAGTCACTTGTTTGCACAGAACTGCTAAATGCCTCAAATGATGTAGTGGAAGTTTTAGCAGTAAAGGTCGAGAACCAAAATTAGTCATTGTGGTAGTCTACAAGCCTCCGGATGCAACATCCCAGCAATTCCAGAACAGCTGTTAAAAATTGACCACTGTCTGGAAAATCTTCCAGCTCCTGCACCCAACATCTTGCTCCTGGGGGATTTCAACTTAAGGCACCTAAAATGGAGGAATATAGCAAATAATATTGTTGCAGTAATAACACTAGGAGCAGCTCTGATGAAAACTCACACTCACGCGAGCTTTTAAATCTCTGCACAAAACTCAATTTAAACCAGCAAATAATAGAGCCTACTAGACTGGAGAATACACTAGACCTCATCTTCACTAACAATGATGATCTGATAAGAAATGTCACCATATCAAAAACAATATACTCAGATCACAACATAATTGAGGTTCAGTCATGTATGCGCGGAGCCCCAGACCGACATAATGAGATTAGTCACGAGGGAGCATTCACCAAATTCAACTTCAATAACAAAAACATAAAGTGGGACTAAGTAAACCAAGTCCTAACCGATATAAGCTGGGAAGATATACTAAGCAACACAGACCCCAACTTATGCCTATAAACAGATTAACTCGTGCACTCGATTATGCACAAGGCTTTTTCCTCTAAGAAAAAGGAGATTAGATGTAAAACAGAAAGAGACAGGCGCAGCCCTTTACAGGCGACGGAAAAGAATAACAGAGCATGCTAAAAGAGGTCCATATATCTGAATGCGTATGGAGACAAACTGGACAAGAAATAGCAAGCATCGAACTTAATTCTAAAAGAATCCTTTAGGAGTCAGGAATCGCGGGGGGGGCGGAAGAACTAAAAGCCATAATGAAATCGAAAGAAACCCAAAGTATTTCTCTCCTAAGCCAAATCAAAATCGAGAACAACGTTCAGTATTGGGCCCCTACTTAAACAGGATGGGTCCTACACAGATGACAGCAAGGAAATGAGTATGAGCTTACTCAAATCCCAATATGACTCATTTTAGCAAGCCGCTAACCAGACTTGAGATTCGAAGATCAAAAGGAATTTTTTATAGAGAGCCACCAAAATTTGATTAACACAACCTATCCGATGTTATCCTGACGCCAAAAAGACATCGAACAGGCGATAAAATGACAGTCCCATGCACTCTGCCCCAGGCCAGACTCATGGAACTCTGTGTTCATCACGAACTGCAAGAATCCCCTATCACGACCATTTTTCCATCCTATGGAGAGGGAGCATGGACATGGGGTCGACCCACAGTAACTAAAACAATAACATAGCCCCACTCCACAAAGGGGCAGTAAAGCAACAGCAAAGATACATACCATAGCACTAACATCCCATATCATAAAAATCTTTGAAAGTTCCCTAAGAAGCAAGATCACCACCCATCTAAAACCCATCAGTTACACAACCCGGGCAACATGGTTTTAGAACAGGTCGCACCTGTCTTCCACTATTGATCACTACGACAAGGTCCTAAATGCACTATAATACAAAAAAATGCAGATGTATATATATACAGACTTTGCAAAAGCCTTCGACAATGTGACCATGGCGTAATAGCGCACAAAATGCGTGCTGCAAGGAATAACAGAAAAGTGGTATCGATGGATCTAAATTTCCTCACTAACAGAAACACAGAGAGTAGTCCGTCCAATCAGAGTAAAGTCGAGGCAGCTACGGAGAAAAGCCTCGTTTCCACAAGGCACATACTCCGCTCCCATCTTGTTTTCCTCATCCTCCATATCCGACATAGAACAAGGAATGTCAGCCCACACACCGTGTCTTCCTTTGCAGATTGGACAACCCGAATCCTGCATGACAGTGTCTTCCATAGCATACTACTGCAAAGCTCCAGCTGACATCAACCAAATCGTTTCCAGTGGGCTGCAGAAACAATATGAGTTCTCAACGATGAGAAATTTCAATTACTCAATTTATGTAAAACATGAGGAAATTAAATCTTCATCATAGTACAAAACAAATTCTGGCCACACAATAGAGCGAAACACACCAACGTCAAAACCTGGAGTGATCATGTCGGAGGATCCTCAACCTTCAGACCATAACATAGTATCAAACGTATCAGCTAGAAAAATGACAGGATGAAAATGAAACCTTCAAAACTAGGGAGGCCAAGCCCAGATGACACTCTTTCAGGTCTCTTGTCTATCTAGGCTGGAATATTTGCGCACACAAACAGCAACCTTTCCAGGCGTAGGTTGAAATTGTCGACCTAGAAAAATGTCAAGAACTTACACGCGCGCATAAGTAGATAAAACACCTCAATTATTGGAGCCCTTGAGGTTCCTTAAACCTGTATTCCCTGAAACGTCAGGAGGATCAGATACATGATTATATACACCTGGAAAATCCTAGAGGCGTACTTAGTACCGAACTTGCACGACGAAAATCACTCACTAAACAAACAAAAGACTTGGCAAACATGCACCATCCCCCCAATTGATAGCAGGGTATCACTACACGTTAATAGACCATAAAATAAGTGTCATGGAGCCCGAGACTGTTCAACAGCCTCCCAGCCCACATAAGGGGGATTACCAACAGACCCCTGGCAGTCTTCAAGCTGGCCCACTGGACAAGCACCTAAAGTCACTTCCTGATCAGCAGGCTGTGGCTTCGTTGGGTACGGTTGAGTTTGCGTGCAGCCAGCAGCAACACCTGGTTGATCATGTCGATCCACCAAGAGGCCTGGTCCAGACCGGGCCGCAGGGGCGTTGACCCCTCGGGAACTCTCTCCAGGTAAACTCCAGGTATGTTGTTCAATTTTGGCAAATTTCACGCCTCCATATCTCGGTAAGTATTGACGTTAAAATTTTTTTGTTTAGCCTATAATGTTTGAAAAAAAAACTATTTTTTCATAAAAAAAATCATTTTTTTTTTTTTGAAATTTGGCCGACCCTGAGAACGAGTTTCGGAGAGGGCCTGTCGACCCTCAAAGGGTTAATGGTGACATACTGAAACCTATTAGTAAGGTAAGATTTGAAATATGTAAGTGCATGGCCTCTTATACCATAATGGTCAAGTTTGTGGAGTAGGATGCTGTGGTCTACTGTGTCAAAAGCTTTTCTTAGGTCAATAAAAATTCCTAGTGGATATTCCTTATTTTCCAATGCTGTGTAAAGCAGATCTAGCATTTTTATGATTGCATTGTTAGTGCTTTTATTTTTCCTGAATCCAAATTGGCAGGGGTTGAGTATGTTTTGTGCCGTTATAAATGAATATAGTCTCCTGTGCACGAGATTCACAAAAGATTTTAGATAGCACTGGGTAAATTTGATATTGGCCTATTAATTATTGTTTAAATCTGTATATGTCAACACCTTTATGTATTTGGTGTAACCCTATGCCATCTTGAGTATTTTTCGGGAAGGTTCCTTAGTTTTTAGTGACTTGTTAAAAAGTAATGAGATAGTATGCGAGAGGACAAGTGCCGCTGTCTTGTACAATAAATGGTGGGACATGAGACAGATTCCCTGAGTTTATTTTAAGTAGACTTTATATCTCGGACTTCCGTGGCTCAGTTGGAGCAAGAAGAAGGAGTTGGGAAATCCCATCTAAGGTAGTCCCCGCAGGGTAAGGTACGTGGGATTTTTTTTGGGCGAGATAGAATCCTATTGTTGAGAAAAGTCGTTTATCTTGTTAGCTTTGTCAGTGGTTGCAGTGGTGTTCATTATGGTTAGTTAGGGCAATATTCTTGGTTATTTTAAGTTTGTGGGTTCCCTACGGAATTGAGAGAGGTTTCCAGGTCTTTTTATATCTCGTCTGCGTCAGTGAATCTACTGGAAAGGTTTTAGTATAGTTGTTTCGCTTTTCTTTAATACTTTGGTGAGGACTGATGAATAGTGTTAAAGAATATCTTTGTTGTATTAAGCCCTGTCTATATGCTTTTCATATTATGAGTTTCTTATCAATGGAATTCATATGGGCTGGTTAGCCATGGGCAACCAGCCATTTGTTGTGATCTGTTTCATTTTATAGGACAATGTTTGTTGTATAGTCTAAGTAATTTGTTAAGAAAAATGTCTGTCCAGTCATCAATACCATTGGCCTTGGAGAGTTCTGTAGGCCAGTCAACAGTCTCTAGGTCAGTTGTGAACTTCCTTATTGAGGCCTCATCATGGAGTCTAAATGAAACTTTGTTGTATTCAAGTGGTGGTTTACTAATGTTTGTCAAGAGGAAGGTAGGGTAGTGGTAGGCATCTTAAGGTTTTTTACAGTAAAATTAGCAAAAATGTATTCTCCATATTCATCACTAAAGCAAGTGGTGCTAACACAAGATAATTGGTTAGAGTAATAGATTGCAATACCACCCCTAACTTGGTATGGTCTGCAGTTGTGGATTGCTGTGTATCCTGGTAGAGGGTAGATATCTATTGTGTCCTGCTTAAGCCAGGTCTCCGTAAGAATAATGCAGGAGAAGGTGTCTTTATTGAATTCCAAGGAGTGGCAGGAGGTCATCAAGGTGCTTGCTACATGTGTTGGCCAAACTCCTCACTCCCTTTCTTGGTACTTTTTCTCCTGCCCACATCCGTCACTCCAAGACTTCATTTTACGGGTTTCGCCTCTCTACCAACCTGTAAGATGCTAGTCCTTGAACGTTGAATCCCTCTTCACCATGTCCCTCTTGATGATGTCCTTAGATTTCCAGTAGGGAGAAGGCCTTGAAAGGTTTCTACATCCTCCCTTATACCTATGAAGTCTTTCTTGATCTATCAGGCTCTGTGTGGAATCTAATTCCTTTTTCTTCCAAGGGAAATATTATTCTCAACCCTTCGTTCATTATGGGCTCCCTCTCTCTCCTGTCCTTGCTTAATCTTTATACATGAATACTACGAGACTGTTCTCTTCCTAACCATCATGTGCAACCTTCACTCTGCTCCATTATGTGGATGACATCTTGCTCTGTGCCTTCATGACTCCCAATCTCTTTCCAACCTTACTTGAAACTCTAAAAATTCTTGAGCCCCTTCTATTAAGTTTAAAGCTGAATGGAATCTAATTTCCTTTCTTTCCTTTTCCCTGATGTCTAAAAATCATGTCCACCGCTCAAGATACAGTTATAACTTTCCCTTTCCGTATTAACCAAAACAACCTGATGCACGTGGCATGTACATTCACAACTTTTCCCTAACATGCTTCCCCTGTCAAGAAAAGTGTTCTTAACTCCCTCTTACTCCCGGCCCTCCGCTCTGTGATCCACATTCCTTCGCAGCAGAAATTTTCCACTCTTCATAAATCGTTTTCCCCCCCCCCCGTCTTGGCCTACCCTCCATATCATAGACTCTGCTTCTCACGAGCTAAATGTAATATTCTAAACTCCGCAAACTCTCTACCCTGAACTCTTTGTCTCTGCCTTCCCTACATTTCCGGTCTTTCTAATCTCAACAATTCTCTCCGGATCTTAGACATCAAGGCTTATTACTTTCGCGCCAGACTAACACTCTTCACACTAATCTCGTTCATATTAACCTCGTCCTCCGCACAACATATGTTCCTGGTGACTACTCTAATTCTTGCTCTCCTGTCCTCTTCCAACTTGAGAAACTGGCTGATCTCTTTCTGACAGTACATAGGATTCACCAAAATAGTTTGTTAGGCGTTGCCGACACTAACAATGCTCTTATCTGTCACGTCAGAGATCAAAGCATCCTATAGGACTGGTCTTCTGCTAAAACTGTCTTTCCTACTTCCAACTTTAACAGTCGCCGTCTTGTTGAATCCTCTCTAATAACAAAACTTTCCTTGTATGAATCTTAGTCCTGGCTTCGTCTCCTGTAGATTTCTCCTCTCCCACTACATTGTAAAATGCTCCAAACTTCAGAAAACCCGTGACATACCTGATGTCCACCATTGAGTTTTCCTTTTTCTTCCTCTTCCTCCTGCTCCTCTTTCCTTTTTTTGTCTTTCTCCTGTCGCATGTTTCTGTTCCTTCTTTATTTATTTCACTTCCCCTTCCCCCCACCTCTTGTGCACTTGCTCTCCCTCTGTGGGCACCAGCTTCCCGTTGCAGTCTCCCCTTTCTTTAATTGACTGGCGGCTCCTCCGTTAGTTTCCCCACTACTACCCCACTAAACAAGCGCACCACTGACCCCCACCACTACCTCCACCACTACCACCACACTACCACTCACCACTACCACCAACACTACCTACCACCACTACCCACCACTACTACTACCACCACTACTACCACCACCTACTACCCACCACTACTACCACCACTATCTACCACCACTACTACTACTACCACCACTACTACCACCATACTACCCCACTACACACCACCACAACCCCCACCACTACCACAACCACATACCACCACCACTACTAACTACCACTACCCACCACTACCACCACCATCCACTCACCCCACTACCACCACCACCAACTTACCAGCCTCCACTACTACCACCACTACAACCACCACTACTACCCCCCCCACTGCTGCAAGGCCGACCGCCCTCCACTCCCCCACCACCATCCCCGGCCACATCTTCCACCACCCTCCATCCCCACCACCCCCACCACCCCCAACCGCTGGGGCCTCCTGCCACACCACCACCACAACCACAACCCACCACCGCCGCCTATATATATATATACGTAAATCTTTCATCACCTGAAACTTTTTTGTTATCCTCATAACCTACTCTTTCCTGGTAATTAAAAAAGTGAATTACAGGAAAGAGTAATGAAAAATGATAAAAGATAATTGTGATGAAAGATTGGATAACAGAGTGGAGGAAGAGTAAGGAGAGTTAATGTATTCAGGATAATTTGGAGTGGGACGGTCAGCGGATGGGACTAGAAAGATAGGTGAATCATATAATTTGATGATGGGAACAGGTTGAGCGGTGCACTTAGGAGTCTGTGGAGACAAAGAACTTTGTCCTGGATGCAAATAAAGAGGGTAATTTGAGAGTATAGTTTTACCAACACTCTTATGGTGTGAAGCATGGTGATGAATGTTAGCCAGCTAGGACAAAGGCAGGAGCAGTGGAGATGACATGTCTGAGGGCAATGTGTGGTGTGAATAAAATGCAGATAATTCCGTAGTGGAAGTTAGAGGAGGTAGCTTGGATAACCAAAACTGTTGTCCAAGGGCTGGAAGAAGGGTTGTTGAGGTGTGTCGGACCAAGTAGAGAGATGGAGCGAAACAGTGACTTCAAGAGTGTATCAGTCTTTAGTGGAAGGAAGGTGGGGTAGGGGTCTGCCTAGGAAAGGTTGGAGGGAGGGGGTAAATGGAGGTTTAGAGTGCGAGGGGCTTGGACTTCCAGCAGGCATGCGTGAGCCGTGTTTTGATAGTAGTGAATGGAGACAAATGGTTTTTAATAATTGACGTGCTGTGGAGTGTGAGCAAAGTAACATTTATGAAGGGGTTCAGAAACCGCAGAGGCCCGGACTTGAAGTCCTGGAGATGGAAGTACAGTGCCTGCACTCTGAAGAGGGGTTGTTAATGTTGGCAGTTTAAAAATCTGTAGTGTAAGCACCCTTCTTGCAAGACAGTGATGGAGTGCATGATGTGTGAATAAAGTTGTTCTTTTTTCGGCCACCCCTGCCTTGGTGTGGTAATCGTCCAGTGGTGATAAAAAAAAAAAAAAATATATTATATATATATAAATATACATTGGACTCCCCGCATAACGATCACCTTCCGAATGCGACCAATTTATGAAAAGTGTATTTAATATATGCGTTTGTTACAAGTATGTTTTGGGGGTCTGAAATGGGAATAATCAACTTACAATATTCCTTATTGGAACAAATTCGTCATTTCTGGCACCTGAACATACTTCTGGAGTGAAAAAATATCGATAACCGGGAGTCCACTGTATATATATATAGTATAATATATATATATATATAAATAATATAATATATATAAATATATATATTATATATATATATATATATATATATATATATATATATATATTAATAAACAGTCAGGGCCCCGCATTAAACGGCGTTTCTCTTTATGGTCATATTCGCATTATGCGTTTTCGCTTTATGGCGTTCCGCTAATACGGACAATATCAAATTAATACCAAAACTCGCTATACGGCTCCCCCACCTGGTCTTTCTAATACGTCACAGCGGCCCACCGATTTGTTTTACATCTCCTTAGCCATCTCCTTATTATGTCTGAGAAACTTTCCAAATTTCCAAGTGTTTTTTAAAGTTAATGTATATTTTAAATGTATAGAACTTGAAAATTAAACGTTGTGTACACACTGTACCTAAAATAAACTTACACACTGTGCTGGGCATGTAGTACACATTAAAATCAGTTTTCTAAGATCCTCTCTACACTAGATGCAATAATAATAATAATTAAAAATAATAATCACTTGGGCGCATTAATGTCGCATATTACGTTAATATAGACATTTCCCTAATCTATTATATTTTTTTCAAATATATAAGGAAACAAATAAATTAACACACAAACATGATACATCACCCACAGATAAAAATTTTTACAAATAATATGAGATGTTACCAAAAGGTTTTTTTTAAATGCCGGAAGAATTTCATTTTCTCTAGCCCTCACCTGTTACTAGGAAACTGTAAAAAATATTCTTTCGGATGCCCCCACTTTATCTTAATTCGTACTAACTTGTCACAGTGTAAGAGAAATTTTTTCGTGATTTAATTTTTTATAATAATAATAAAAAAATTATAAATAAAATTTCACAAACCTTTTTAAATGTACATGAAAGAAAATAAAATGGGCACGAAATTTAAAACCGTCATTCCCGACCCCAGTGATCTCCCCAACCCGTTCAGTTTGTTTTTTACGCTTCTAGCTCGGTGTAAATTTTTAAATGTTGATATTACTTAATAAACACATTTTCATTAATCCACCGGTATTTTTTCAAATTAATAATAAAACACATACAAAACAAAATACATAAAAACATAGTGTAGAGAACCAAAGGATAACCCAAAAATCAGAGTGTTTTCTTTTATTGCCTTCACTCAGAGCATCATTTTTTCTCAAAATGAGTTACATAGAATGGGAGTGTTTTTCTTTTTTTTATTCTACCCTATCAATTAAACAACCTGTAACAAAATTTAAATTTACCAAACCAGACGGACACTGTTTACAAAACTTACCTTCGCCTGGTTTTTTTTACATAACTCGAGCCTGTACTCCCCCATGCACTCGTTCCCCTTGGAATGGTAGCCTGGCTGACAAACCAAAAATTTACCACATTTAAATTTTTTACAATAAATCTACTCATCCCCCCCTTTAAAATTTTAAAAGGTAAGTAATAAAGGGGAAACTGTTAAAACCTTTTTATCGCTCGGGATGCAAAAAATATATAAAATGGTAGTTGTGGGGGGGGGGGTGGCGTGGTATGGTAGCCTGGCTGATCCCATACATACCACACTTGATTTCTTACAATAAATACTATTTGGTCCCCCCTTGTTTAAAGACTATAAATTTTTTTAAGGAAATTTAATGAGTCACTATGTGGGGATTGAAATTTTTTTATTTTTTTTTTGTGCTGGTTCAAATTTGCAAAATAATAAAATTTTAATTTGAAAATTTGTTTCTGTGTTTGTTTCCCTTTTTGTAAGGGGAAAAAAAAAAGGGTTTTCCCATTTTACGGCTTTCCGTTTTTACGGCGGTAGCCTGGAACCTAACCCCCCCTTATAAGGGGGGCCCTCCTGAAAATTTATATTTTTCTTTTCTTTCAACACCCCGGGCCCCGTATCCCACCGACGGGGGGGGGGCCCAAAAAAAAAAACCCAAAGTTTTTTCCTTTAAAATTTATAATTATACAGGAAAGGGGGTTACTACCCCCTTTCTACCGGCATTTTAGTGCCCTTACAACACGCTTTGGCTTAGGGAGGAAAAAATTCTTTTTCCAATTCCCCAGGGAAAAGGGGAAGAGGAAATAAACAAAACAAAAAATAGAAAGAAAATAGAAGAAAAACCCCAGAGGGGGGGTTATAATATGTTTGTACATGTATTTTTTAAGGGGGCCCTAATTTAAAGTAAAAAAGTAGAAAGACGTCCCTAAAAATCTTGCAAAATTTATGAGACAGACAAAAGAAACAGCAACCCTCCCTTCAGTAAAAAAAATTATCAGGGTTTTCGTTTCACACTCACTTGGCGGGGAGGAAGACCCCCCCTGGGGGGGGTTTTGCTGAAAACCAAACCCTTTACTACCTGGGAGATTATATAATATTAATGTAAAATATAATATATATTTTTAAAAATTTTATATATATATATAAAAGTTACTTTGGGTTTGGCCCCTTTTCCACTTTGAAGAAAGGTTTCACAACATGTTCTAGTGGGGGTAGTTTTACTTAATGGTTTATTTGTTGGGGGTAAACTTACATAGGGCTGATCATCCTGAGTGTCTTGAAAACCCTTTTTCCCAGCCCTTTCCCGGGTTTATGTAAAAACTACTATAAAAATAAAACTGTATTCTCAATAGATTTTTTAAAAGGAATATAAAATTTACACCCCAACATTTTCAAAACAACGATCTACACCGCATAGTTTTTTTCTCCCACAGGGTGTATCTCAACAATTTTAGTCCCCCTCTCCTTGCCCAAAACTCTGGGCTAACCGTGTTTTGGGAAAACACTTTAGCCCCCCAGGGATGGTGGTCACAACTTAAATTATAAAAACTCACCCCTGGAGCACACAAAAACCCCCCAAAAGATAGAAAAAGGGGCCCCAAGTCCTCCCAAAGGTTGAAGGCCAGCCACAAGAAAACCGAGTCAGTGCGGGGGGAGAGAGAAAAAAGGGGCTAAGCCCCCTCCCACCAAAAAAAAAGGGACGTTCCCAAAGCAAAATTTCCTCCAGTTACCCAATTCTACCACCCCTTAATTTTACATACAAAAGGAAAAAACAATTTTAATAAAACCCCTTATTTTTGGGCCAAAACCCAAAAATTTCCAGTTCCCAAAATTTCTACCACCCTTAAATTTTTATTTTTTTAAAAAGGGAAATAAAACTTGCCCCTTTCCCACCAAAACAAAAGACTGTTCCCAAAGCACAATTCCCCAAATTTCCCAAATTCTACCACCCCTTAATTTTACTTCTACAAAAGGAAATAAAACCTTTAAAAATTTTCTTTTTAAATTTTGTGTTTAGGGTTGTCTATAGTAAAACCCTATTTTTTTGAAAAATTTTTAGGCTTGCCCCCAGCTGCCCCCCCTAAGCCCAAAAAGGTTGACCCCGTCCTTCTGACTTTTTAAAAAGCCCTAAACCCCATCAATTAAATTTTTAATTGGGTTTTCCAGAGTAATTTTTTTCTTATTATACTTGTTGGGCCTAAGCCCCAAAACAAAACACCCCCCACCTCCCGAAGCCTCACAAAAGCAAGCTGTGTCCTGGGGATACGGCTATTTAAAAGTTTTTGTTTAAAAGCTAAAGGGCGGTAAACAAGATACTAAAATGCTACTTTTTCCCCAAAGCACCAAAAACACTTCATTTTAACTGTTTTTTTACAAGAAAATTGGGCCAGAATTTTTTGGGAAAAGCAATTTAACCATACCCAATACCCCAAGTGTGAAATTTTATTTACAATTTTAGTGATTTTAAAAACCCTAAACCATTAAAGGGGCCAAATTTTTTTCCCACACAATCCCCACTGTGAAAGCCCCCCCAAACACCCCTGTGCTCCCCGGGGTAACCCGCAAGCAACTGGTACCCCCGGGGTGGCATTTTCCCTGACCCAGGGGGACGGAGTAACCCAAACCCGGACCCGTCAGGTGTACCCACGGCAGGAAACTTCAAAAAACCCCTGCAAGGTGTCTCTCATTGGTGGCCAACCAAACATTTGAGCTTCCAGTCAACACTCCGATCCTTAACTTTGAAGGGCACTTAACCCCACTTCCGGGGTTCCCACTCCACACAGATCCTCCAAACTTATGAAGAGGAGGTTTGTAATAGAACAGGGAGGGGTCCGGGGGACCCAAAAAGGCAAACCGTGGGGCCGTTTTGTACATGGGACACACCAAGACACCACACCCAATACCTTCCTGAAACTTCATGTTACCAAAGGTTGTCAACCCACGGGCCCTCAATTTCACTTTCACTTACACCCGACCCCGTCAAAACCTTTTGGCTCCGCCCCTAAATTCCTTTACATTTCAGACGGCGGGAAAAAGAGATATCGGGCTCGCCGAGAGTTCACCACTGCAAAAACAAAAAGGGTAGAAACATGAAAAAACACTATGTAAAAATTTATCCCCAACCATGCATCTACATGAAAAAATCTAAGAGAGCTTCGAAAACCCACATTCTCTGGCCTTTTATATATTACTTTCAAAAAAAAAGGCTGTGGGAACAAACCCCTTTTTAAAAGAGTCTGATTTTGGGTAAATATCCCACAGGAACGGAGAAGAAAATCCGGAGAAAGTAAAAATTTGGGAAATTTAGCCCCCCCCAAAAAAGAAAATTTTTTTTCCCTTGGAAAAATTTTGTTTTTTTAAACTTAGAAGGTTTTTCCCATAGACAATAACAGTTTTTGAAACCCCGCAGTGAAAACAACAAAAAACCAAAGACTTCTCTTTGCACCCAGTTGGTTAACCTCAAGTTTCCCAAAAAACACCTTCCTCCACCCTCACACAAAAATTTTAAGCACACAATGAACACAATTTCCATTAACACATTTAAATGGGTACTGGAACAAAAGGCCAGGGGAAATTTCAAAATCTTCCATGTTTTAGCTTTTTAAAATGTTTGCATTTTTTTGTGCAAAAAGTATAAATTCTTTCTAACCCTTTTTAAACCCTTTTAGTTTTTAAACGTACTCTGGGGTAGTCAGGTTTATGCCCCAGGGTGCCACCCAAATTTTTGGGAAAACCATGAACCCAGGGGAATGCCCACTGACTCTAAAAAAAAGCACAACAAACGGGTGTTGGAAAAAATTTTTCACTTCCCCTCCTCCCCAAATTTTTCATACAGATTTTTCCCCCCAAACAAAAATTGTTGAATTGGCTCTTTTTCCTTTAAACCAATTTCCTCATGGATTTTTAAATTTTTTTTTCCAAATTACGACATCCCACTTTTTTTATACGAGTTCCAAGGTGGCTGAGCCAACTCCCAACATTTTTCTCATTAAACCCAACTTGCTTTTCCCCAAAAATTTTTTTACCCCAAAAGTTATTTTATAAATACGCTTTTGGTATTTCAAAAAGATTGTTTTGCAGCCCTTTTCATTCCATTAAAAACTTGGGTCTTTCTAAATTTTTTTGAAAAACCCTTAAAACCCCCTTTGAGGGTTTTACGGGTTTTTAAAATTATACCCCTTTCTTTTTCTGCTCGGGGGTTGTGGGTTTTTATCAACCCCCTTTGGGAACTTCCCCCCAACATGTTCGGGTCACGGGCAACTTGACATACAGTTTTTCACTTGAATTGGCTCCGAATCACCCATTTCCTTCCACCCTCCAGGTATCAGGGGCCAATTAGGGGCCCCACATCATCATCCTGGTCTGGTTGTGGGCCCGCCCACGGGTCCCAATCCCCCTCATACGACCCAAACCCAGTATCTGAAACTGGGGAAAAAAGAGCTCCAAAGGGGGGAGCATACCCCTCCCCAACCCAATAGCCAAAAAATTCCAGAGTGCTTCCCCACTCAGCAAAAAAAAAAAGGGACCCCTTTTCACCCCAGTTGTTATTTTGGGTTATACCATAGGCTTGAACATTGTTTTGAGGGCTTAAATGAAAATTTCCCCTTTTTCCATTTGGGAAAAGGGGAGGGTGATGGGCCCCTTTCCCCAAATTTGGCTCTTTTTTAAATTCCTTCAAAACATTTCTAAAAAAACTTTGAGGAAAGGGTTTTCCCCTTGGTCTTTTTCCCCCTTTTTGGGGAAAAAACCAACATGAAAAAAAAAATTTTAAACAAACCCCTTTTAAATACTTTGACTTTTTCTTATGCAGAGGGACTGCTTCCGGGTACCGGTTTAGTGGAGCAAAAAATTTGTGAGTAAATAATAAATTTCCCATTCGGGTCCGGGGGAGGGGCCCCAAACGACTTCCCAAACCAGCTTCGGGAAGGGTTCACCTGGTGCTAAATGGGCCTGAAGGGGAACAGGTTTAATACTTTGACTGGGTTTTCCCCCTATAATTTTAAAAGGGCCCAGGATGGGTTTAAATTACCCTCTCGGGAACAGCCCTCCCACAGCTGAGACCAAAGAAATGCCGGGAAAAACCTTGGACATACCACCTGGGGCCAAACCCCTTTTGTTCCCTTCCATCGTTTACTGCAAACAGAGGTAAATTTCTTTTTTAAAGTTTCCCTCCCTGAAAAAAAACCCCCACTTATTTAACTGTAAAATCTCTTCCCCCGCAACAGCGCTTTTTTTCCTCCCAACAAAAATTAATTGCCCCCTAGCAGGTCAGCCTCTCTCACCAATTTAACGATCCATTCTCCAATCATGCCAGTTTGGGCGGTTCATCCTTTTCTTCTTTTTTACGGGATTTTCAACATAAAAGAAAAAAGAGTTCCCAAAAACTTAAGCCCACACCATCCTCATGAGAAATATCATAAGACTGTTGGTAGCATGTCATGACCCTTTACTTCTCATGGGGGAAACCCAATCGGGAGAAGGTCGGCGGGGTTTTTTACCCCATTTCCTCCCAACTTTTGGTTTTGGGTTTCCCCCAAACGTTTTTCCCACTGTCTAACGGGACCCAAAACCTTTAATTCCCTAATAAAAAGGGTTCAAACCCCTTTAAAGGGGGGAATTTCATCTGAGATCCCCTACAGGGAGAAAACCAACTTGGTATGAAATTTCTACCCAAAAATTTGGTTTTACGGGTTTGCCCCTTATGGTTGAACCCGTAATACCCTTAAAACAATATTTTCCCCCGTTTTGGGTATCCTTAGACATGGTACCACTCCAGCATTTTTAGCAAAGGGGTATTTGCTACATCCATCTCCCCAAGGACAATATTTCAAAAATTTGCCTACATTTTTTTGCAAACCAACTTTTGGACCTACTAGAAAATAAACACACCCTGGGGTTTCTAGACCCAAAATTTTTTCCTCCTCCCTTCCCTTGAAAAACCCAAATGCAGGAAAACTGGAGTACTCTGCAGTTAGATCCTCGGGGGTGGGTTCCCCCCTTTCCTATCTCCCCCCTTGCCAAAAAAACCCTTTTGAGTGGGGCCAGTTTTGTTACAGTAGTAACAGGCAAAACCTTTTAAAGGTATTTTTCCAAATTTGGTTTTTGGACGGGTTATGTTTACTCGGGGAAACCTGAAAAAATTATCGATTGCCCTAGGTAAATTTTGGAAACCCCAGCCGATTTACCTTTTCCTTTTTTTTAAAAGGGGGCACCTCGCCTTATTTTTTCCCTAAAAAATTCTTGCCCCCATTTAAACCTTTATGACCAAAGACTTAATAAGGTTTGGGAATTTGGGGGGAAAATTTTTTAAAAGGGCCAGCATAAAACTGTTTTTACTTACCAATTCCCTGCGAGAAAAAAATCGGTCACCTAGATCCAGTGCTTCTGAAAAAAATTTTTGGGTTTTTTTGGTCCCCCCAAATACTCTAAATAAACAGGGATTGTATTGTAAATTTTCCTCATGAACCATCAGACCCTACTAATTTGTTTATGGGTTTTTATTAACTCCTTTAGAAAAAACCCCATTTTTTTAAAAAAGGAAACAGTTTTTCATTCCCAAACTCAGTTAAGGTCTCCCCATCCTAAATTTTTTTTGTTTCCCTGAATTTTTTCCCAAATTTCTCGGGTTATCTTTTTGGTATGCAAGCAATATTTCCCCTCTTTAATCTTTTCATAATCAGAAAAATCTTGCCCCTCCAGAGTCTCTACTCTCTGGAATCCTTTCCTACAAGTTTGTGCGAACTGGGGCCCCCCACTTTTTTTTGGGCCCAATCCTTGCCCCCCAAAGCATCTTCTCAAAAAAAAAAAAAATACCTTTTCTGGGTCATTTCCTCTGTAAACTTAGGGCAAAATTTGCAGCTTTAGTTATTTTTAAATTTATCCCAAGGCTCTTTGTTCTGAACCCCCCAAACCTTTGCGTTCTTTCCCTTCTTTCATTAATTCATTTCAGCCTCTAGAAACAGTTTAATTTCAGTCCCCTTCTCTCCATTTCCATACAACCGGGGTAGGGGGATTCCTCTTCTTCCCTATTAACAGGAAATTTTTAACGTTAAAATTATTCCCTTTTCTTCCCTAAAAGCCAAAAAAACTAAAAGACTATCTTCTGACATAGTTTTATCTTTAAACCCCCTTTGTTTCCCCTCTTACAGTATAAAGGGGGAAAAAAATTTTTTCCCCACAGGCACATAAAATAACAAAACTTAAAATGTAAACTATGCAATACATTTAAACCAAAACCCAAAAAACAGAAATGTGTTATTTAACCTTTCTCCCACCTTAGGAAAAAAAACAACCCGGGTAAACTAATAAAAGAAAACAACATTTCCCACTGACCCCCCTTGGAAAAAACCCCCCCCCCCCCTTTTTTTTTTAACCAGAAACAGGAAAAGTTATTCCCTTTTTCCAGCACATTTGTTCAAGAATTTTTTTGAGTTATTTTAGCAGTCAAATAACTCCCCCGGTCAACCCTCCCATGATACTTTGGTTGTCCCTTATCATTTGAAGAAGGTTCCACTCCCTTGTTCTATTTGGGGGGGTAGCTTTTACTTAATGGTCTTATTTGTTTAGGGGAAATTACTTAAAACAGGGCTTTTTTCATCCGAGTGTCCCCTGATACCCTTTCCCCAGCCCTCTTCACGGGGTTATGTAAATTTTACAAACTAAAAAAATATAACTGTTTTCCCTCAATAGATATGTACGAATATACAATTACACCCTCAATTTTCAAAAAACGATTTTAACCACTGCATAGCTGTTCTCCCCCATGGGTATCTCTACAACTTTAGTCCCCCTCTCCTTGAAAACTCTGGGCAAAACCATTTTTTTAAAACACCTTTAGTCCCCCGGGTTTTGGGTTTGGCCCCAAAATTTTTAAATTATAAAAACTCCCCCGGGAGCACACAAAACCCCCAAAAAGATAGAAAAAGGGCCCCAGAGATCCCCAGGTTAAAGGCCCACCCAAAAGAGAAAACCGAGTCAGTGCGAGGGAGAGAGAGAAAGGGGCTAAGCTCCTCCCACCAAAACAAAAGACTTTTTCCCAAAAGCACAATTCCCCCTTTTTAAACCAAAAATTTCAAACCACCCCTTAAATTTTTATTTCTTAAAAAAGGGAAAATTTAAACTTTATAACTATTATTTGCCAAGCAAAATTTCCCTCCGTTACCCTTTCTACCACACCTTAATTTTACTTTTACAAAAGGAAATAAAAACTTGCCCCTTTTTCCCCCCAAAAACAAAAGACTGTTGCCAAGAAAATTCCCATTTAACCACAATTCAAACCACCCCTTTAAATTTTTTATTTCTACAAAAGGAAATACAACTTTTTAAACTACTTTTTTAAAAATTGTGGGGGTTTATGTTTTTCTAATTATAACCAAAAATTTTGAGAAAAAATAGGCTTGACCCAGCTCCCTCAGTCAAAAGGTTGATCAGCCTTTGAATTTAAAAGCAAAGTCCCCATAAATCAATATAATTGGGTTTTTTCCAGAGTAACTGTTACTTAAAAAATACATTTTGGGCCAATTTAGCCCCTAACAATATATATATAATTATTATATTTTTAAATATTTTATTTTAAATTTTGTTTAAGGGCCCTTTGGGGTGGTGTAAATATTATGCAAAAAATTTGGGAAAGGTGGGGGAAATTGGGAAAAAGGTGGGGATTTAAAAATAAAAGGGTTATTATTTCAGAGGGCGGGAAAAAAGGGTTTGTTGGGGTGGTTTGGTCATTTAGAGAAAATGGTTTAAAAAAGGTAGAATGACTTTGGGAAAGCATAAAAATCAAAGGGGGAAAGGAAGGCGGGGGGGGGGTGTCGTCGAAAAGGGTTTGGAGAGGGGGGGTTTAAAGGAAGTTTTGTGGGAAAGGGGGCTTGGATTTCCCAAAAAAAAAGCGTGCGTGAGCGTGTTTAGATGGGAGGGGGAATGGAGATAAATGGTACTTGGGATCTAAATTTCTGTTGGATTGTGGCGGGTAATATTTAGTAAAGGGGATTCAGGGCCCCCGGTTTTTATTTTCTTTTAACGGCCTTGGTCCGGAAAGGGGAAGTACAGTGCTGCCCTTTTAAAGGAGGGGGTTTGGGATTTTGGGCATTTGGGGAGGGTTTTTGTTGTGTATCTTTATTTGTGTATGCTTTTTTAAATTGTTGTATTCGGGCCCTCTCCCAAAAACAGTGATAATTTTGCGGTGTGGGGAAAGTTTTGGAATATGAAAGTATTTTTTTTGGGGGAAAATTTTCTTTTTTTTTTTGGGGTTTTCACCCCCTGCCCGGGGGGAGCGGCCGACTTGTTGAAAAAAAAAAAATAAAATAAATAAATAAAAAAATTTTTTTTAATTTATATTTTAATATATTTATATATTAAATATTTTTTATAAAAATATATGTAAATATTAAAATAAATATATAATAAATATTATATTTTATATATAAAAGGTGAATACAGGAAAGAGAAAGGTTTTTAGGAAACAAAAAGTTTGGGGGAAAAGAAAGATTGAAAAATCAAATTGGAGGGAGAGAGAAAGGGGGAGGTGAACGTATTAAAGTTTTTTGGGGTGGCCCGTCCGGGAAGGGGGTCTAAGGGAAAAAATTAGGTGAACAAAGAATTGATGAGGGAAAAAGAGTAAATGGTGCCCCCCTTAGGTCGGGGAGACAAAGAACTTTGTCCTTGGGAAAGGCAAAGAGGGGAATGAAAGAGGGGTTATAGTTTTCCCAAAACGCATTATATGGGTGTAAGCTGGGTGTTGAATGTTCCCAGCGAGGAAAAGGGTTTGGGGCAGTGGAGATGCTTGTCGGAGGGCTGTGGGGTTTGTGTTTTAAAGGCAGGAATTCTGTTTTTGGGAATTTAGGAGGAGGTGGGGATTACCAAAACTTTTGTTCCAGAGGGTGGGGAAAAGGGGTTGTTGAGGGGGTTCGACATGTAGAAAAAGGGAGGGGAAACAGAATGCCCTTAAAGGTGTACCGTCTGATGGAAAAAAGGGGGGGTGGGGGTCGGCCTAGAAGGGTTGGAGGGGGGGGTTTAAAAAGGAGGTTTTGTGTGGGGGGGGGCTTGGATTTCCGGGGGGGAAATGCGTGAGCGTGTTTGATAGGAGTGAATGGGGGACAAAGGGTTTTTTAAAATACTTGACGTGCTGTTGGAGTTTTAAAGCAAAGAAACCATTTATGAAGGATTCGGGGAACCCCGGCGGGCCGGATTTTAGTCCTGGAGGGGGAAAGTACAGTCCTGCACTCTGAAGGGGGGGTTTTTAAATGTTCCCTTTTAAAAAAATTTGTAGGTAAAGCCCCCTTTCTGGCAAGACAGTGTTGGATGAAATGATGGTAAAAGTTTTTTTTTTTTTCCGGGCCACCCTCCCTTTTGGTGGGAATGGGCCCGGTTTGTGAAAAAAAAAAAAAAAAAATATAATATATATAAAAATATATATATTAATATTTTTATATAATGTGTTTCTATCTATCTATCTATCTATCTACCCTACCCAAACTCCGCCTGCCCCAATTTTGGGTTTTGTGTGACTTTGAAATGGTCCAAGTCGGAACGAAACATCATCATTTTAAGCTCCTCTCTTCTATGTGCGGGTTTATTTGTGTTGTTTTCCCCATCACGGTATTGTCCCTTTTTTTTGTTTTTTTGGGGGGAATACTCTCTCCGTCTTCACTTTGGGCCCATACTGTCTTATTTTTTTGGAATCCATGGAGAGGCGCCCCTGCTCCTCTCTGAGAGAATTGCCCATTCCTTTACAATTTAGGCCCCTTTTGTTAGACTGCCCACTTTATTTAACCCAGGGACGCAATTTTTCCTCCGTCGTCGTCTTCACTCCGCGCCTCTCTTTACCCTTTCCCCTTTCGCTGATGGGGGGCCCCCCTTTTAAACCAACTTCATTGACTTTTTTACAACAACTGACTGACCTTTACCAAAAACCTTGGGTAAACCCTTCCCGCCTTTCTACCCCAATCTCTTTGCTACTCTCAAACCCCCGCACTATCCCCCGCCCCCCTGTTTTTTGTAAAACCCACTGATTTAACCCTTCCCCCCTTTATGCGGGCCCCTTTTCCCTCGCTTTCCCTTCCCCCACCCCCGAGCGCTGTTAGGGCCCCTTTTGGGTTAGCCCGCGCTTTTTTTTGTTAAAAATAATAATAATAAAGGGCCCCCCGGTAATGGGACAAAAGCTCCCCGCTCATCCTCACGAAGCAAGGCAAATTGGGGGGAGTTTAGCTTCATCAAAATTTTTTTTTTTTCCCCCTAACCCACTCCCCTCCTCCAGCCCATGGGGCGAGCAGGTCATTTTAAATTTTTAAAAAAATTTACAAACCCAAAAACAGTGTTTTTAAAAGTGCTTTTAAAATGACCTCAGGCACCCTTAAAATTTCCCCAAGAGAGTTTGGGGAAAAATCACTTCGTACCCTCTTTGCAAAACCCCCCCCCCTTTTAGGTAAAAGGTTTGGGGGAGAATACTTGCAAAAGGGCTTTGAACCTTTCTTTTGGGGAAAATTGTGGGCTTCAAGGGGTACAAGGAGGGATTTTGAAGGGTTTTTTGGGGGTAACCCTAAGCAGCCAAAGGGCCCGTTGTGGAATCTATTGTGGCATTGGGGGAAACCCATTGGGTTGGAGGTTTGTGGGGAAGGATGTGGAAACCCCCGGGGAGGATGAGAAAAGGAAAAAAAGCAACCCTATAGGCTGCCCCAAAAGCTTCAGGTGAACAGGGAAAACCCCAAAGCTCAGGGATTTTCCTTCAGAGGAGGAGGAGGAAGAGGACAGGGAAAATTTGGGCCCTTTGCAAAAAAAAGGAAATGTTTTACAAAAGTTTTACAAAGTTGCAAGCAATTTTTTGGGGTAAAATTATCCTGGGACAGCCGTTTTCCCAAACCATAAATTTGGGAACTTGTACAATGACACCTTGTGGCCCATTTTAGGAAAACCTTAAAGGAACGGAGAAACAGAGCGTCTGGCGATATTTTTTCCTGACAGGGGTCCAAAAAAATGGGCTTCCAAAACGGTGCTAGTGGGGTTTTAAAAAAAAAAGGGAAGGTAAACCCCGGGAAAAAGGAAATTGTTACCTGAAAATTTTTTAAAGGAAGGGGGTTCCCCTTTCCAAAAAATTTGAAACCTGCATTTCCCCTGCCCGGGTTTCCATCTTTTCACTCCTCAACAAATCCACAAAAGGATAAGGGGTGATTTATTATTGTTTTATTGTGCATGAATCATTGTTTTTTGTGTAAGGGAAATGTATATTTCATGTAAAAAAAAAATTTTTTTTTTAATACTTTTTTTTGGGGTCTTGGGGAAAGGATTTTAAATGGATTTTTCCCTTATTTCTTATGGGGGGGGGGGGAAAAATTTAAATTTTGGGTTTAAAAGGGTAGCTCTCTGGAACGGAATTTAAAAGGGGTTAAATGAGGGTTTCCCCTGTAAAAAGAAGTGGTGTTTTGGGACATTTAAAAACATCTCTTGGGGAGGATGCTAAAAGCTTTTTGGGAAAACTTTTTTTGTTTGGATGGGGTGTTTTTAAAATTTTTTTAAAAATTTCTGTCCAAAAGGGGCAGACCCGAAATTTTTTTCCCTTTTTATGTTTTTGCAAATAAGAATATTTTAATCAAAGCATTTAGAGAACATTACTTTCTTTTGCTTCCCAAAAATAGTAGAAGATTTTTTCAAAGTTTAAATAAGAGTATATTGGTAGTCATCCAGGTTATATTTATAAAAGCTTTTTCCCTTTTAAAAAAGCGTTTAATATGCTAGATTTTTGTGGGGTTTAAAAATTTGTCAGCCCCAAAAAGAATAGGGCTAAGTTGCCCGCATGCATTTGGAAGATTTTTTGATGTTTTGCAAGGAAAACAGGGAGCCCAAAAAAGCTTCCCTGGGAAGGGGCCGTGTCCCGGAGGTCTTGTCTTTAAATGGAGGTGTATTTTCTGTCAGAAAAGGTTTAAAGGGTTTGATAAGTCAATCAAAGGGCCTTTTTATAAACCCTAATGTCAGGTTTGGATATGGGTCCTGTAGGGCACTGGGATCAAGAGCCCTTTAAATTTTGGGCGAAAAAAACCAGGAATAATTTAATTTTTTTCAAGAGCGTATAAAGTAAAAATCTGCAAATTTTTTTTTAAATTTTGTCCTTTGTGCTTTTTTTTTGCCCGAAAAACCAAATGGCCGGGGTTTGGGGAAAACTTTGTATGCTATAAAAAGGGATATTCATTTTTGTAAGGGGTTTTTCCAAAAAATTTTTAATACCAAAGGTAAGTTAGACTAGGGCCCATAATTTGTTTACCCTCTTTTGGGTCCCCACCTTTGTGTATTGGAGGAACCCTTGCTATCTTGAGTTTAAAGCGGGAAAAAAAAGTGGGTTTTTTTAGTGATTTTTTTTAAAAAAATGACGTAATTGGGGGGTGAGAGGATATGAGCAATTTGTTTAAAAAAAAATAGTGGGGGAACCCGAGCTAAATTTCCCGTTTTGTTTTTTGTTAAATTTAAAAATCAGGGGTTTATTTTGGGTGGCCTTGGGTTTGGTCAAGATAGTGTGATGTTTTGGAAGTTTCCCTACTGTTAAGTAATCACTTCCTCAGGTATTTTGCTAGTGAAAACTTGGAACTGTTAACTTACTTTTGCCTGGGTTTTTTTATATTTGTGCAATTTTTTATGATTGTTCCTCCAAATTAGTAAATTTTTTGGTAATACCCCTGAAAATGTACCCCGGTGTCTGAGGGCTTAGTGAGTCCGAAGACGCGCACTGGAACACTTTCTGACAAAGTTAAAAAAGAAACTAGACCATGCCCTGGCCAAAGACACTAGAGAGGAGGATGGGCAAAGAAGATGTTTAAGCAGATAATGAAAAGGGGTGAAGAATGAGAAAAAAACTTATGTCCAAACTAAAAAAAGCTCAATATTACTTACCTATACTAAATCTTTGTGAAAAAAATAAATTTTTTTTTTGATAAGTAATAGCAATCTTTGTTTTTTTTAAAAATTCTTGTAACAAAAACAATCTTTTTTAAGTCATTTTAGTGAAGGGGTAAGTAAGGAAAAATTTTCATCATGAGGGTTTATTAAAAAAACGAAGAGTTTATATTTCATTTTTTAATAAATGTGTTCCACTTTTAGATTAAAAAGATGTATATGAAAATTTTCAAAGGAAAAGGTGTAATATATTGTTTAAAATTTTAAATTTTTTTAATCCAAAGTTTATTAAGGTCACAAAATTGCTGAAAGTTTTATATGTGTAGTTGAAAAGTGCAAGAAAGATGATCCACATTTTGTGGTTTGAATGGCAGGTTTGGGCTAACATTGAAGACTTAACAGGGCCCAAAAACAAATTTTGGGTATTTATTTTTTTTTGTATGTAATGCATTTATCTTTTTTTTTAGTTGCCTTTTATTAATATTTTTCCCCCTGGGTAACATTTAAATTTTCCTTTATATATACAGTGTCGTACTTATATGCTTCATAAATTTTACCGTAATAATAAAATATACAATTGTTTAAAACCATTACAACAAAAAAGCTAGATCAAGCACTGTGGGCCATGTTAAAATGGTTTTAAACAGGGCAAATTAGCAGAGAAGTGGGGCATCACCCTGGTGTGGCATGGGTGTAGTCTTTAAAGGGGTTCTGCCCGAAAAAACCCCCAGATTTGGGGCCCAAAAATATAATTTTGTTTTTAAATTGAATTTTATTTAGGACATTGAAGTTTGGAAAATGATGCAAAAAGGGAAAAATTTTATGATTTTTCCGTCAAAAAATAAAAAAAAAAACACAATAAACCCTTTACCCGGAACGTACACAAATAAAACCCCCACATAAAAAAAAGAATTACGACGAAGTTTCCCGGGCCCCTTTGGGCCATTTAAAAAAGCACACCGTTACTTTGGAAAAGGTCCAAGTCGGACCAAAAAAAAGGTTTTCGTCGTAAGCCCTCTTTTTTATGGGCGGGGTTTTTTGTGTATTTTTCCTTGTTTATTTAATTCATTTTTAAAATAGCTTGCCCAAATTTTTAAAATATAAAATTTAGTCATAGTTTTTTGCACATTTTGGAATGCAGCATTTTTAAAAAAGGTCCCAAAATCACATCCCCGGGGTAGACTTTTTGTCTTTGTTTATTCCAGTGAAGAAGCCCCACCTGATATGGTGCAATGATGATTTGTCTATATCCTTGTTCATAGAGAAAAATTTTTCTGTCATACATTTTTACTCCTTGGGGAAGTGGGGGAAGGCCTTCCCTGTTTTGCCTTTTGTGCCATAAGAGGCAACTAAAAAAATGGGGGCAAGGGGACTGGTAAAGCCCCCTTCCCCATGTATTAAAATTACAAACTTAAAAAGATAAAAATTTTTTTTTTCCTTTTTGGGGCACCTGCCTTGGTGGGATAGAATGTTTGTTAAAAAAAGAAAAATTTTAATATAATAACTATGATTTAAAAAAGGGAAGGTTCCAAAGGATTAGCAGTGTGTGTGGTACTTTTCCCTGGGAAAAGGAAAAAGGGGACAAGAAAAATGTAAGGGAAATTTTAAAGGGGGATAAGCTGCTGAGTCAGGAGAAAGGGGCTAAAAAAAACCCCCTTTTTCCTGTATGAATTATAAATTTAAGTCACCCCTTCGTTGGTGGGGTAATTTGGGCCCCTTGTTTAAAAAAAAAAAATCTGCTGACTAAACCAGGCAAAATTTTTGGTATAATTTTTTTATTAAAAGGGGTTTGGAGAAAAAGAGGCTGAGAATGAGGGGGGAGGGTTTTTGGAAGGGGGGGGAATGTATAAACCCAAATTTTTAAAGCCGAAGCATAAAAAGTGAGCAAAACAGTTCTTTTGATAAGGGTTTTAAAAAGCTGTTTTTGGGATTTTTGGGGTTTTGAAAAAAAAACACATGATTGGGGGGATAAAAAGGGCCCCTTTATTTGATGTTTTGGGGGTTTGGGTGGTATGTTAAAAAAGCAATTAAGGGTTTTCATTCAAGTGAGGTTTAAATTAGGAGATGTATGGGGGGAGGGGGGGGGGGCCAAATTTTAAAATGGGGGGTAGGAAATTTGAAGGTATTGTTTTGTTGTTTTGGGTTTTTTATAGATAAGGGTTTTGAAAAAATGACTGGTTTTGGGTATTGGAAAGGATGTAGAAAAGAAAAAATTTTAGATTTTGAAAAAAGGGTTTTAAGCTATCCCGTTGGGTTTTTTAAAGAAGACAAAAAAGTTTTTTTTGGGGATTCTGGAAAAACAAGTTGCAAAGGTTTGGGTTGACCCAAAAATTGGGGGAGTAAAATTTTAAAAAGGGCAATTTAAAAATGAAAGTAAAAAAAGAATTTAGGTTTGAGGGATAACAAGCCCCAAAAAACAATGACAGATTTAATATCAATGGGAGGGATTAAAGGAGGAAGTGGGTTTATTTAGATATTTGGGAGTGGGGCACGTTTAAAGAATGAGTCTGAAAGAAAGAGGTAACTTAGAATACATTTTTGGAGGGGGGGGGGGGGAGTGGGTGTGTTAAAAACCTCGGGAAAAAAATTTTTTGAGGTGTGCAAAATTTTCGCCAGAGCCCCTCCATACGTAAAAATTTACCACCCCACTCCAAGTGCAGGCACTGTTTCTTTCCCCCCTTTAGAATTTGAGTCCCCGCTTAACTGGGGTTTAAACCCGAATACCTTCATAAATATTGCCTTTCCCACCCTCCAAAAGCATGTCAAGTCATAAAAAAAACCACTTGCCTCCCTCACTCCAATGTTTTAGGTCTTTATACAGGGCTACTAGGCATGTTATCTGCCCTTCACGGAATTTTAAGGACATTAGGGATTCATTTTTTTCTTAGTTCTCTTTTCCCCGAAACCAGGGCATTCACATTTTTTTTTTATTTTTTTTTTAGTTGTAGTTTCCACCTCCAACTTTTTTAAAGGATTACTATTTTGGGGTTTGTCCCCACAAAATCTTCTCATTATTTGAATTGTTGAATCCCCCACCCGTAGGGCCTTTGGGTGCATAAGCTTACTTTCACAAACTTAAAGCTTTTTTACCTTAAATTTTTTTCACTAGTGGCTTTTGTTTTATATTTAAACTTTTTGACACCCCTTTATCTAACCGGGGATTTTTTTTTTTGGATGCCATGGTAGACAGCAACCACCCCGGGGGTTCTACTGTTTCCCGCCAGGTGAGTGTGAAACAAAACCTGTAATTGTTTTACATGTTTGGGAGGTTGTGGGGGGTCTTTTTTCTGTTTTCATTAAAAATGCGGGGTAACAAGGGATATCTTGCCCACTTTTACTTACACTTGGTCACACTAAAAAAGGATTTCACATACATATAAATTTTCTACACACATCTAGGTTTTTTTCCTTTTTTTTTAATAGTTTTTTGTTCTTCTATTTTCCTTATTCTCCATTGGGAAGTGAAAAAAAATCTTTTTCTTTCCCCTTTTAAGGTTTGTGTGGCGTTTTTAGGTGAATAAAAGCCCGGGGGGGGAATGGGCTAGGAACTCTTAACCCCGTAAAAAAAATTAAAAAAAGAAGAAAAACTTATAAAACTGGATTCTTTAATGTGTATGGGGGGTGTAGTGAGGGTGTTTTAAAAAAAGAAGTTTTCCCACTGTTATGATGAGAAGAATTTGGGTTGGGCCTACTCAAGCCCAAAAAAAAGCTTTTAAAAAAAGGGGTTTGCCCCCTTCAAAGGGGGGGGTCCCTTTGGGTGGGTGAAGAGGCCTTGGTCTGAGGGGAAATTTGACCTTTGGTCTCCTTCCTCGACCGAACCCAATTTCCCCCCAATCCCCCCTTCCCTATCCCATCCCCCCTTTTTTCCCTTTTCCCCCCTCCTCCCCCCCGTCCCCCCCCTTAATTTCCCCTTTCCCCTTTTGGCCTCTGGGGTTCTTTCCCCCAGGGTTTTTGGGTTTCCCAGGGAGGGGGGGGGAACCCGGGGGCAAAACCCTTTTCCCTTGGGTTTTGGGGGTGGGGGTGTGTTTTTTTGTGGGAAACTGGATGCCGGGGGTTCCAGTTCCCCCCTCTGGTCTTTTTGGAGGGTTTTCTTTAGGGCGAGGGTGTTTTCTCTGGGGCCACCTTTCGGATTCCGGGGGGGGTGGCCAAAGGAGGTATGCCCTTTTGGCGAAAAATTTCCCGCAGCCCCCTCTTTTGTCCCAAACCCCCGGGAGTCGGGAGATGTGAGGTTGGAAACCTTCATTGCTGGGTTTTCTGGCCCTGAAAGGGAGGGTTTTTGGCACGGGTTTCCCCTGGGCCCCATCTGCACAAATTGCGGTGTTGAGGTCCTCTTGGGGGTGGAGGGGGATTTCCAGCCCCTTTTATTCCTCCCAGGAACTATTCCTCCCCCCCCTTTTCCCCCCTTTTTTTTTTTTTTTTGGTTTTTTTTTTTCTTTTCTTTCTTTTTTTTTTTTTAAAAACAAAAAAAAAAGTAACCTAAACCCTTTTGGGAAGGGCCCAAAAAAATTAAACCCACTAAACCCCCGGGGGGCCCCCTTCTTTTTACCCCACCCCATTCTGACCCTGCCTCATTTTTTGACCATCTATGGACACCCCCGAAAGCCCCCTTTCCCCTTTCTTTTTGCTTTTTCATCACCAGCTTCGGTTTCCGGGTCCCCGACTGACTCCTTGAATTTTTTCTGAAACCCCCCGCCCTCCTTTGAATTCCTTCCAGCCCCTTTCCCCTACGGTGCGGGAATTTTCGAATCGCCAGCCCATCCCACTCTGACCAACTTTTGGGCCCACTTCTAAACGCCCAAAGACCAAAACCGGATGGGGTTTTACTTGTTACCTTTCCCTTTTTAATCGGAAAAGACCGGGCCATGGGCCCTGCACTCCCCCCAAAGCTCAGTTTTTGGGGGCCCCAAAAATGGGGCAAATTTTTTACTTTTAAAAACCGACTTTTTCTAAGCATAATTTTTTGACCATAATTTTGGGAAAAACGCTCCAAGCCATGTTGGTAGGGATTTCCCTTTCATTCCCCTGAGCGGTACGTGCATCGTCCCCTGTCCCAAAAAATGCCCAAGCTTTGATCTTTTCTCCCTTTTTATATCGATTTCTACTCCCTTTTACTATTGGGGAAAAAAACCCTTTTTCTCAATTTTGTTGTGGGGAATTGGGCATTTGCCCCCCAACCCGGGGCCAAAGAATTTTCCCGACATTGGCCAATGACATTCCCGAACGCTGGAACTCCGGATCTTCCAAACCCCCCAAAATGGCACTTTTGTCCTTCCTGCCCGCGGGCCGGAGACGATACCCCTTTCAATGTGGCTCGATTAACTTTCGACAGAAATTTTTTTTGTGTATGAGTTTCTCAAAAATTTTGAATACCAAAGGTAAGTTAGATCTAGGCCTATAATTTGTTTACGTCTTTTGGGTCTCCACCTTTGTGTATTGGAGTAACCCTTGCTATCTTGAGTAATGTCGGGAAAAATGCTGGTTTCTAGTGATTTGTTAAAAAGTGACGTAATTGTGGGTGAGAGGATATGAGCCGTTTGTTTAAATAATAGTGGGGGAACCTGAGCTAAATTTCCTGTTTTGTTTTTTAGTTAATTAATAATCAGGGTTGATTTTGGTGGGCTTGGTTGGAGCAAGATAGTGTGATGTTAGGAAGTTTCCATACGTGTAAGTAATCACTTCCTCAGGTACTTTGCTAGTGAGACTTGATCTGTTATCAGTTACTTTTGCCTGTTTATAATATTTGTGCATTTTCAGTGATGTGTTCCTCCATATATAGTAATTTTATGCTAATACCCCTGAAAATGTACCCAGGTGTCTGAGGAGCTTAGTGAGGTCCGAAGACGTCGCACTGGATCACTTTCTGACAATGATATAATAGAGCTAGACCATGCCATGGCCTATGACACTAGAGAGGAGGATGACAATGAAGATGATGAAGCAGATAATGAAGAGGATGAAGAATGAGAAAAAATCTTATGTCCAAACTAATAAAGCTCAATATTACTTAGCCTATACATAAATCTTAGTGAAAAATAATAAATTATATTTTGATAAGTAATAGCAATCTTTGTTTTCTTTAAAAATTCTTGTAACAAAAACAATCTTTTTCAAGTCATTTTAGTGAAGGATGGTAAGTAAGGATATTATACATCATGAGGTGTTTATAAAAAAAGCAGAGTTTATATTTCAGTATTTAATAAATGTGTCCACTTTTAGATATAGAGAGATGTATATGAAAATATCTATAGGTATATGGTGTAATATATTGTTGATAATTTAATTATTTAATCTCATTGTTTATTATGGTCTACAAAAATTGCTGAAAGTTTTCATATGTGTAGTTGAAAAGTGCAAGAAAGACTGATCCACATTTTGTGTTGAATGGCAGGTTGGACTAACATTGATAGACTTAACAGGTTTCCAAAAACAATTCTGATATTTATTTTATTGTATGTTTAAAGCATTTATCTTTTTTTGAGTTGCCTTTTATTTTAAATATTATCTCCTGGGTAAGCATTTAATATACTTGATATATACAGTGTCTATACTGTATATGCTTCATAATTTCACAGTAATAATAAAATATACAATAGTAAAACCACTTACAACAAAAAAGCTAGATCTAGCACTGCTGGGCCATGTTACATGGTTTTATCAGACAAATTAGCAGAGAAGTGGAGCATCACCATGGTGTGGCATGATGTAGTCTTTAAGTGTTCTGCAGAAATCTCCACAGATTTGGGACTAATTATATATTATGTTGAAATTGAATTTCATTTAGGACATTGAAGTTTGGAACTGATGCAATAAGGTTCAATTCTATGATTTGCCTGTCTATAAATAACAAAAAAGGCACAATACCGTGACTGGAATGATACACAAATAACCCGCACATAAAAGAGAGAACCTTACGACGACGTTTCGGTCCGACTTGGACCATTTACAAAGTCACACAGTGTGACTTTGTAAATGGTCCAAGTCGGACCGAAACGTCGTCGTCGTAAGCTCCTCTCTTTTATGTGCGGGTTATTTGTGTATTTGCCTGTCTATATAATTATCAAATATAAACTAGCTTGCAATTTTCAAAATATATATTGTAGTGATAGTTATGCACATTATGGAATGCAGCATTTAATACAGGTCACTCACATCACGTGTAGACTCTTGTCTTCGTTCATTCCAGCCGAAGAAGCTACATGATATGGTGCAATGATGATGTGTCTAAATCCTTGTTCATAGAGATTTTACTGTCATACATTTATACTCCTTGGGGAAGTGGAGAAGGCCTTCCTCTGTAAGCCATGTGTGCCATAAGAGGCAACTAAAATGCTTGGAGCAAGAGACTGGTAACCCCTTCTCATGTATACATTACTAAACTTAAAAAGATAAACTTTTGTTTTTCTTTTTGGGTCATTCTGCTTTGGTGGGATATGACTGGTTTGTTAAAAGAAGAAAATATAATATATGTACTTATGATAAGAAGGGAAGGTACCAAAGGATTAGCAGTGTGTGTGTACATAGTTCCCTGGTACAAAGGAAAAAGGGGACAAGAAAGAATGTAAGAATTATAGGAGGATAAGCCTGCTGAGTCAGGAGCAAGGGGCTAAAAACCCATTCTCCTGTATGAATTACTAAATTTAAGTCACCCTACCTTGGTGGGATATGGCCAGTTTGTTAAAGAAAAAAAAATCTGCTGACTATACCAGGCAATGTTTATGGTATAATTGTTATTAAAAGGGTTAGGAGACAGAAAGTAGGCTTGAGAATGAGAGGGAGGATTTAGGAAGGGAAGGGGAATGTATAGACCAAGTGCTTATGCTGAAGCATAAAAGTGAGCAAGCAGTTCTTAGATAAGGGTAAACAGCTGTTTGTAGCATTTATGGGTTTAGAAAAAAGCACATGATAGGGTGGATAAGAGAGCCACATGACAGATGTTTGGAATAGATGGTATGTTACTAAAAGCAATTAAGTTCTCATACAGAGTGAGGAGTAAGTTAGGAGATGTAGGAGGGAGGGGGGGGGACTATTTCCCAGTGAAAGTAGGATGTAGACAGGTATGTGTGATGTTGTCATGGTTGTTTATAGATAAGGTTGTGAAATAAGTGACTGTTAGGGTATTGGAAAAGGATGTAGAATTGAAAAATTTCAGATTTGAAAAAAGTTGGGAGCTATCCCAGTTGCTTTTCAATGATGACACAGTTTTTTAAGGGGATTCTGAGGACAAGTTGCAAAGGTTGGTTGACAAATTTGGGGGAGTATTTAAAAAGACATTAAAAGTGAATGTAGAAAAGAATGAGGTGATGAGGGTAACAAGACATCTAAGCAATGACAGATTGAATATCAGATGGGAGGGAGTATGGAGGAAGTGGATTTATTTAGATATTTGGGAGTGGACACGTTAACGAATGAGTCTGAAAGATGAGGTGAACTGTAGAATACATGAAGGAGGGGGGGGGGGAAGTAGGTGGTGTTAAGGCATCTGTGGAAAAAAAGTTTATTGAGGTGTGCTAACATTACAGCTCAGATGCCCCTCCATACTGTAATATCACCACCCCTCCTCCAGAGTGCAGGCACTGTGCTTCCCACCTTCAGAATTTGAGTCCAGCTAACTGGTTTACCTGAATACCTTCATAAATATTGCCTTGCTCACACTCCAACAGCATGTCAAGTCATAAAAACCACTTGCCTCCTCTCACTCCTAATGTGCTTAGCTCTTTATACAGGGCTATTAGGCATGTTATCTGCCATTCACGAATCATAAGGACTTTGTGATTCATGTTTCTTAGTTCTCTCCTGAATCCAGTCATTCAGCATTTTTTTCATTTTTATTTAGTTGTAGTTACCACTCTCCAACTTTTTAATGGATTACTATTTGGGTTAGTACACACACACATCTTCTCATTATCTTGAATTGTTGAATCCCTCACCCTGTAGGCCTTGGCTGCATCAAGCTTACATGCACTAACTTAAAGCATATTTATTACCTCTATTTTCTTCACTAGTGGCATAGTTTTATATTTAAACTTCTTGACACCTTCATCTACACGTGATTTTCTTTTGGATGCCATGGTAGACAGCAACCACCCAGGGAGGTACTACTGTCCTGCCAGGTGAGTGTGAAACAGAAACCTGTAATTGTTTTACATGATGGTAGGATTGCTGGTGTCTTTTTTTTGTCTCATAAACATGCTGGATAACAGGTATATCTTGCGACTTTTACTTACACTTAGGTCACACTACACAGGCATGCACATACATATATATACATACACACATCTAGGTTTTTTCTTCTTTTTCTTAATAGTTCTTGTTCTTCTATATTTCCTTATTCTCCATTGGGAAGTGAAAAAGAATCTTTCTTCTTCCTCTATAAAGTTTGTGTGTTGTATGAGGTGACTAAAATGCCGGGAGCAATGGGCTAGGAACTCATACCCTGTAAAAAATATTAAAAAAGAGAAGAAAAACTTGATAAAACTGGGATTCTTGAATGTGTATGGATGTAGTGAGGGTGATAAGAAAGAGATGATTGCTACTGTTATGAATGAGAAGAAGTTGGATGTCCTAGCTCTAAGCAAAACAAAGCTGAAGGGGGTAGCCTCTTCAAGGGGGGGCTCCTTGGCATGGTGAAGAGGCTCTTGGTCTGAGGAATTAGACCTGTTGGTCTCCTTCCTCAGACCGAACCTAATTACCCCCCAATCCCCCATTCCCTATCCCATCCTCCCTTTTTCCTTTCCTCCTCCTCCCCCCGTCCCTCCCTTATTCCCTTCCTCTTTTGGCCTCTGGGATTCTTCCCACAGGCCTTCTGGTTCCTAGGTAGGGGGAAGGGTACCGGGGTCAATCCCATTCTGTTGAGGTTCTTGGCGGTGGTGGTGTAGTTTGCCGTGGAATCTGGATCGCCAGGGGATATCCAGTTCCCTCTCTGGTCTTCAGGAGGGTGCCTTTGGGTGTCTTTAGGGCGACGGGTGTATCTCTGGAGGCCACCTTTCGGATTCCGGGGGTGGTGGCCAAAGGAGGTATGCTTTGTGGCGAATATCCAGCAGCCCTCTCTTTTGTCCACCAAGGTAGCTCGGCAGATGTGAGGTTGGTATCCTTCATTGCTGGTTTACTGGCATGAAGGGTAGGGTATGGCACGGGTTCCATGCCACATCTGCACTACTTGCGGTGTTGAGGTCCTCTTGGGCGTGGAGGGTGATTTCCAGCCCTTTCATTCCTCCTAGGAACTATTCCTCCCCATTACCCTTTTTCTTTTTTTTTGTTTTTATTTTCTTTTCTTTCTTTTTTTTTTCTTAAAAACAAAAAGAAAAGTAACCTAACCATGGAAGCCCTAATCCATTAACCTACTACCCCCGGGCCCCTTACTGATACCGCACCCCATTCTGACCCTGCCTCATTTTTTGACCACTCTATGGACACTCCTGATGCCCCTGTACCTCTTACTTGTGCTGTTTCATTACCAGCTTCAGGTACCAGGGTCTCGACTGACTCCTCTGATTTGTCTGACCTCTGCCCTCCTTTGACTACCTTCCAGCCTCTCCCTCTACGGTGCGGCAATTTTCGAATCGCCAGCCCATCCCACGTCTGACCAACTCTGGTCCCACTTCTAAACGCCAACGACAATCTCCTGATGATGTTACTTCGTTACCTTCCCATTCTACTCGGAAAAGACCGACATGTCATGCACTCCCTCTCCACGCTCAGTTTCGGACCACACAATGGACTAAATTCTTTACTTTAAGACCGACTTCTTCTACTGCATATCTTTTCGACCATAGTATTGGCAAGGCGCTCCTATGCCATGTTGGTAGAGATATTTCATTTCATGCTCTCAAGAGCGGTACATGCATCGTCACTGTCCAGAATGCTGCCCAAGCTCATGATCTTTCTCTCCTTTCTCATATCGATACTACTACTATCACTATTGAAAAACATCTTTCTCTCAATTCTTGTAGTGGTACTGTCATTCTGCCCCATACCATAGTCCAACAGAATTTCCAGACATGTGGCAATGACATTCTTGAACAGCTGGAACTCCAGGATCTTCCAATCCTCAAAGTAGACACTTATGTCCTTCCTGCCCGCGGGCGGAGACGATACCCTTGCAATGTGGCTCGATTAACTTTCGACAGCCGTGAACTCCCGTCCTCTGTTTATGTTGCAGGACATTGTTTACAAGTTCGAAAGGTGATCCCTACACCGCAACAGTGTAGAAATTGCTGGCGTTTTGGTCACCTAGCGAAATATTGCAGATCTATAGCTGAATGCCCAGTCTGTGGTGACGATGACCATTCTAATACGTCTTGCAATCGACCTCCCTTTTGCCTTAATTGTCATGAAGCTCACCCTTTGTACTCTCGCCATTGCCAGGTCTACTTAAATGAGCGTGAAATCAGTTGCTTCAAAGAAGCAGAAGGTCTCCCTTATGCTATGGCAGTTTCTCATCTTTGCCTCCAAGGGAGACTACCCTGTGTTTCTTATTCTTGTGTTTCAAAATGTCCCCCCACTTCTGGAGTCCCATCTTCTGCAGCCTCCTCTGTTGTTACCCCTCCCATAGTCACTTCTGTATCTAATTCTTTTGCTGTCCTGGGCTCAGACGTCCCTACTTCAGCACCTCAGCTGTTCTGACATCTTCGAGGTCTCACTCACAAGCCCCAGTATCGACAAGATCTCATATGACACCTTCTACCAATCGGCCCTCTACTTCTCAGAAGTCCAAAAAATCCCCTTTGCTCATATCTTCCTTGCCCCCTCCTTCCCTTCTTCTGCCCCCACATTTTACCTTTCCAGTCTCTGTACCTGGTTCTTCCCCTCTCACTGGCTCTATTATAAGTGTGGAGGTTCACCTCCCTCCTTATTCTGTGCCTCCCTCCCCTGTCCCCTCCTGAGTCTCTCCCTCTTTTGCCGCCTCCCAGGTTTCTGCCTCTTCTGTCCCCTCCCACACTTCTTCTCCAGTTCCCAACACGCTTTGGCCCCCCCCCCTACTTTAGTACAGTCCATTACTGTCCTAATCTTTACTCACCCTCCTCCTTCTATCTCCAATACATATTGTCTCCCATACAACGTCTTTGAATTCAGAAACACTTGACGCAATTTCAGAATATATTGCATAGACTAAACCTTCAATGGACACTGATCCACAACCTGTTCCTTCTCTTCCCTCTCCTCCATCTCCACAACTCCATTCTTCACAATGCTCCGTTCCTTCGCTGCTTGAATGTCTTCTGATGCCACCGCACGTAGGACTTTTCTAACCCCTCTAGTCCGTAGGTGCCCTTCCCTACGGATTCCTGGTATTTTCCTCGTTACCAGTCATGGCATCTTTACAGTGGAATATCCGCGGCCTAGGGTAATCGGGGTGAGCTTCAGATGTTGCTTTCCAAGTTTTCCCCTGTTGGTGTTTGCTTACAAGAACCAAAATTACACTCAGCTGTTTTCCAACCTATCTCAAGCTATAATTTATTGTATTCTTCAGATCCTTTCTCAGATGGAGCCTTTAATGAAAGTGCCCTTCTACTATGCAATGATATTCTGTACTGTCAACTGTTTGTCCATACCTCGCTGCATTACACTGCAGCCTGTATCCACCTGAATGAGTGGTTTACAATATGTTCTTTGTATCTCTCTCCTTCTCGAGCATTTTCTATCCCAGATTTTGCCTTTCTTGTTTCATCCTTACCACCACCACTTCTGTTACTTGGCGATTTTAATGCCCACCATTTCCTCTGGGGGGGTCTCGTTGTGACTCACGTGGCATCCAGTTGGAGGCTTTTCTCACCTCTCACCCCCTCCATGTTTTAAATACGGGTACTCCCAGCCATTTTGATCCTCGTACTCTCTCTTGCATCGATCTATCGGTCTGCTCTTCCTCCACTGCACTAGACTTCACCTGGTCTGTTCTACCGGGCTTACATGACAGCGATCATTTTCCAATCATTCTTGCTTCTTCATATTCACCACCTTTCCATAGCCTTCGCTGGCAATTTGATCCGGCAAATTGGGACCTTTACTTGCAACTCACTGCTTTTAGTGAGGTTCCTTCTTCATCCTCCATTGATGAGCTCCTACACCTCTTCTCGACATCAGTTTTAACTGCAGCTTCTCATTCTATACCCTAAACGTCAGGCAGGCATTCTCAGAAGTGCATGCCTTGGTGGTCTCCTGCTTGTGCTCGTGCAGTACGTTTGAAATGCGCTGCATGGGGCAGGTACCGGTACAATAGAACCGATGAGAGACCTCTTGATTTTAAGCAGAAGTGTGCTGTCACTCGCCGTGTCATCCGTGACGCTAAATGCACTTGCTGGCAAGATTGTTTCCACCATCACCTCTGATTCCTCTATGAGTGCAGTCTGGAAAAAAGTGAGGAAATTGAGTGGTAAATACTCTCCTGACCCGGCTCCTGTTCTATGGGTCGCTGGTGTTGATATAACAAACCCTCTTGACGTTGCCATTGAAATTGGCTCTCATCTGGTCCGTATTTCCCAGGGGCTCCATCTATGCCCCTCGTTTCTTTCCTCAAAGTCTGCCAGAGAGTTAGTACCCTTGGACTTTTCTTCTCTCAGAGAAGAACAGTATAATGTGCCTTTTACACTTCGGGAACTGGAGGCAACACTCTCAGCTTGCCGATCATTGGCAGCTGGGCCTGATGACATTCATATTCAGATGTTACAACATTTACATCAGTGAGCCCTTGTTGTCCTCTTACACCTCTTCAATCTTATTTGGTCACAAGGAGTTCTTCCCCAGCTGTGGAAATCTGCCATTGTTCTCCCTTTCTGCAAGCCGGGTACTACGGGACATGATGCCTCCCACTATCATCCCATTGCTCTTACTAGTGCAGTTTGCAAAGTGATGGAACGTCTGGTAAATCGACGTTTAATGTGGTATTTAGAGACACATAGCAGTCTCTCCACTAGTCAATATGGCTTTTGTAAGGGCCGATCTACCATAGACCCCTTACTACGCTTGGATATGTATGTTTGTAATGCCTTTGCAAATAACCGCTCAGTTATTGCCATTTTTTTTGACCTTGAGAAGGCATATGACACAACTTGGAGGTATAATATTTTGGCCCAAGTCCACTCCTTAGGCCTCCATGGCAATCTACCATCCTTCCTTAAGAACTTTTTAACTGACAAACATTTCCGTGTTCGAGTCAATAATGTGCTCTCCCCAGACTTTGTCCAAGCTGAAGGTGTCCCTCAGGGATGTGTTCTGAGCACAACACTTTTTCTCCTTGCTATAAATGATTTGGCCTCTGTTCTTCCATCCAATAGTTGGTCATCACTCTATGTAGATGACTTCGCTATTGCTTGTGCAGGCGCTGACTGTCACCTCATTACAGTTTCTGTCCAGCATGCAGTCAACCGTGCTTCCAATTGGGCCACCACGCATGGGTTTAAATTTTCCAGTACCAAAACTCACCAAATTACTTTCACTAGACTCTCTGTCATCTCCGATCATCCTTTGTACCTCTATGGCTCCCGTATCCTTGAATGTGATACAGTCAGGTTTCTAGGCCTTCTCTTTGACCGTAGGTTATCCTGGAAACCCCACATTACCTCTCTGAAGGCAATTTGTCACAGCCAGCTGAACTTTCTTAAAACCCTTGCTCATCTTTCATGGGGAGCTGATCATTGAATTCTCCTTCGCTTACATTCAGGCCTCATTTTGTCGAAATTTGATTACGGTAACCAGATCTATTCAGCGGCCTCTCCTGCTACTCTCTCTAGCCTTAACCCCATCGATCACCAAGGATTAAGTTTATGCCTTGGTGCTTTTCGCTCTTCCCCTGTTGAGAGCCTCTATGCAGAAGCGAATGTTCCATCCTTGTCTGATCACCGTGATGCCCATTGCCTCTTGCTACTATGTATGCTCTCACGATCTCCGCAATCCTTCCATTTATAGAATGGTCACTGATATTAGTAGACATTCTTTATTTGGTCACCGCCCCTGTTTGCTCCGTCCCTTCTCTCTTCGCCTACATTTGCTCTTGTCTTCCCTTCAGTTACCACCTTTATATGTTCATGTAGCATCTCACTTTTCACTATCCCCCTGGGAAGTTCCAGCTGTTTGGGTCTGTTCTTTCTCACTCCCTTGCTCGAAAGCCTAACTGCCTACGGTGGCTTCCCGCTCTCTTTTTCTTGACCACTTCCACTCTCATTCTCATGCCATCGCAGTTTACACAGATGGCTCTAAGTCTTCTGACGGCATCGGATTTGCAGCTGTGTTTCAGGACAGCGTCGTGCAAGGAATAGTGCCAGGAATACCTACATTGTTTATTCTGGACCCTATTTTGAAATTGGAATATTTTGAACTTTGTGTTAAATTGGCCAAATTGCCAATTTCCGATCACTTTATTTTGTAGTTGAAACAGTTGACTTGGCAATTTCTTGTGCTCAATCGATAGAATAGAAGTAATACTAGTGAAATAGCTAAGAATTTGGTCGACTGGAATAATGCAATTGGCCTAAAATGGGAGTCCAAGTCGGCAAAATCGCCGATTCATAAATATCACTGACACATCAAAATTCGCGAGAGCATAATTTCGTCAATTTTCCATCAAATTTTGTACTTTTTGTTTTATTACCTTCAGAAAAAGATTCTCTACCATTTCATAAGAAAAATAACAATTTTTTTTTTTTTTTAAATTCTTGGACCCTAGTACGCACTTTGAAATTTGGCCTCTGGACCCTAAAAGGGTTAAAGAGGATGGAGCAAAATAGGTTGACTTGGAGGGTGTATAAATCTGTAGTGGAGGGGAAGGGCTCATCCTAGGAAAGGATGGGGGATGGGGTAAAAGAAGTTTTGTGTGCAAGGGTCCTGGACATGCAGCAGACATGTGTGAACATGTTAGATAAGAATGAATGGAGATGAATGGGTTTTGGGACCTGACGAGCTGTTGGAGTATGAGCAGGGTAATATTTTGTGAAAGGATTCAGGGAAAACTGGTTAGCCGGACTTGAGTCCTGGAGGTGGAAAGTACAATACCTGCGCTTTGAAGGAGGGGTTTGGGATATTGACTATTGGGAGTGTCATCTAAATTATCATATCTAGACACTGCTGCAAAGACAGCAATATTGTGTGAATGAGTGATAGTGAAAGTGTTTCTTTTTTGGGTCACCCTGCCTCAGTGGGAGATGGCTGTCATGTTAAAAAAAAAAAATCTGACATTCTTATTGAACATCTCTTCCAGAACATTTGTTTATATCTTAAAGCTTCTTTCCATGAGGTGGTATATACTTGACCCTTTCAAATCTAAGAACATTTCTTTTACTTGGATTTACTTTCAGCATCCTTCTTCATAAATCCTCAAAAATTCTTGTTCTTACACAGTTCTTCAAATTCACTTAACCTTTAAACTGTCCAAACATAGATCTACGTTCACATGCTTAATGCTCTGAACGTAGATCTACGTTTTTTTTTTTTTTACATGCTTTCAAATGGGAAAAATAAAGGTCGGAGCACTATGCACATGAACGTAGATCTACATTTGGACAGTTTAACTCTTAAACTGTCCAAACGTAGATCTGCGTTTTTTCAACATTTGAAAGTACAGTGGTCCCTCAATAATCGTCCGGCCTGAAAGTCGTCCATTTTGGAAATAGTCCTGTTATTTCGTCTAAACATTGGCTTGCAAATGGTCCGTTAACTCGCTAATCGTCCTTCGTCTGGGACGGGTACTCATGCTCTGAGCCGCCTGGGCCTGCCTTCCCAGCCAGTGTGCCATTGTTTACCAGTGAGCGACGGTCCCCTCACATGCTCCTACGAAATATTTCATAATATTCCATTGATTTTAGTGCTTGCAAGTACTAAATAAGCTACCATGGCTCCAAAGAAAGCTTCTAGTGCCAGCCCTTTGGCAAAGAATGTGAGAAACACATAATTTATGAAAAAGTTTGTAGAAAAATACAAAGGTAGTGGTGGTAGAGTGGAAGCAGTTGTGATAGTGGTTGATGGTGGTAGTGATGGTGGTAGAAGGTAGTAGTGATGGTGGTAACAGTTGTAATAGTGGTAGAAGGTCGTAGTGATGGTGGTAGAGGGTTCCTTCTCTAGTGACTCAGCGATTCTACCAACTTCTCCAATGTTGTTGGAGTTATATAGGGCTACAGAAAACACCGCCGCCTCAGCTGCTGCTTCACCACCATTATGGACGGCTTACACTCAGTGGCCCTTATATACCCAACAACAACACAACACAACACCTCTCGTGACATACGTAATGACTTATTTTATTCATTCTAGAGTATATTCCATGTTTCTATGTTATTAATATTGTTTATTATGTCATATTAGTTGAATTGCGATAGATAAATAAGCCATAGAGTTGATATTAGTGTCATATTCTCCAACAATAAACTTGCCATCCCTCCCTCACACAAACAAATCTCCAATAAGAACATGAGAAAGGAGGAACACTGCAGTAGGCCTGCTGGCCCATACTAGGCAGGTCCTTTACAATCCTTCCCACTAAGAACATAACAATGGAAGAACTCTGCAGGTCTATTGGCCCATACAAGGCAGGTCCTTATCAAAATGACCTCTACCCAAAGCTACCCAAGAATTTACTCCCGTACCCAATGACAAATCAAACTCCACTCCTCCAACTCATATATTTGTCCAGTCTCTTCTTAAAGCTACCCAAGGTCCTAGCCTCGATCACCCTACTGGTAAGTGTGATGTTAAATAAGAACTTAAGAAAGTAGGAACACTGCAACAGGCCTGCTGGCTCATACTAGGCTGGCCCTTCACAAATCCAACCCACTAACAGAACAAATGCTACCCAAGCAATAAGCTCAGGTGCAAGTCCAACTCAAATCCAACCCCTCTCACTCGTGTATTTATCCAACCTAAATTTGAAACTACCCAATGTTTTAGCTTCGATCACCCTACTAGGCAGACCGTTCCACTCATCAACTAACCCTATTACCAATGTTCATTTATACATTTTCTTTATTTGGCATTTTTTTCTGCATGTAAATCTATATTTATGCTAGGGAAGTGACCCCTGAAGTGACCTAGAGTCCTTATGGAGGGGGATTCCCCTTCCAAACAATAACCTCTCTTCCCTCTCTCCTCCTCCCTGTCTTCCATTCATCAACAACAGCCTTCAATAAAGGTAACTGTCATGTTGAATGTTCATTCTTTTGTGCATGTAAATCTATCTTTTAGGTAAAAAAAAAGTTGTTGTTGATACTTCTGGGTGTCTGGAACGAATTAATTAGATTTACATTATTTCTTATGGGGAAAATTGATTCGAAAATCGTCTATTTCGATAATAGTCCCACTTCCAGGAATGGATTAAGGACGATAATTGAGGGACCACTGTATGTAAAAAAATGTAGTTCTTCTTTTTGTTTTTTACATTTGAAAACATGTAAAAAAAACTTTGATCTATGTTTTTTTGTTATATTTGAAAACATGTAAAAAAACATGTAAAAAAATGTAGATCTACTTTTGGAGCACTATGCATGTGAACATAGATCTGTTTGGACAGTTTAAGGGTTAAGTCAGTAATGCCATTATGTAACAACATTACAGTATTTTACATTCTGTTATACCAAGAGTTCCTCTTTTCTCTTCATTAGCCTTCTGCTTTTTATTTTTCCTTTTCACTTTAATAAGGATCTTGTTATTGGTTCGTGCCTTTAATTCTGCTTTGCTCTTTTATGTTATCTTTGTGATTAGATTTGTATGTCATATGATGAATCTTTGAAGCACTAATGTATTAGCTGATGTGTTGTGAAAAATATATAATGTAAATTCTTTGGAAATTACTGAAGTTTATTTCAGATTATTTAAATTTGTGATAAATTAAAAAAATTGCAAGCAGTTGTTCATTAGGCAGTAGGTAAGCTGATGACATAATAAGCCAGCTTTTTTTATCAGTCTGTTATCAGAAAATTATTAGTACTATTTGTTGGTATAAATATAATTGATGTTTTTATTATAGTGCCTGGTTATTGTGAAAAAATTTTCTTTTCCCAAAACACCACTGTGTACCCGTGGTGACTGTGATTATGTACTTTTTTTTCAAACTACCTGTAATGTACCTTGTAGTAAACTCATTCATATTTCCCCTCCAACTGATATTTTTTTCTCATGTTATATTTGTTAAATAGGACACCTCCTTTATTAGAGATTTTTTAAAGAACATGAAAGAAGTGCTCACCCTGATATTAGAACACACTTCTCTGTCATGTTAGAAATCATACCTAACCCATAAGGTGGTCCTCTGTTAAAACTGTCTATACCTCTTCTAGTCTTCACAGATACTGTCTTGCAGAATTGACTTTCATACATAACATTTCTAACATGTCTCTCTCTCATTTTCATCTTTTGATCCTTGAGAACACTCATTGTTTAACTTGACCTTGGCTTTCTCAACATGGTTGCCTCTCCTAACCATTTCACCTGATCCAACTTCTGGCTTAACTTCCTTTTTTCTCTGTCATGTTTTGTTAATAGTCTGGGATTTACTTAAAAAAAAATTAAGATTTTTCTCAAATTTGTGGATTAATTATCAACAGATGTTCGTGTTTGTTCAGCTCTGTTAGTGTGGGAAGTGGCTTTTCACATCAGGAAAATTAGGCAAATTTAATATACAATTCATTGAAAATTTTTAATTGGTGATAACTTGACATATACTGGTACAGAAACAGTGTAGTGAGTGGCTATACATTTTTTTTAGCCATTAATTAATGTACATTATAGATAAACAGGGTAGTGGCTTATTTTGTTTGGACAATGGTTTATACTCTCCAGTCTTCTGGTTGTGAAACTGTTTACATACCTCATCTCTTCATTTTACCTCTAAAACAATGCAATTGAATTATAAGTTTATGAGTTACTTTTTTAGGCAGTGTGGTCTGCACAATATTTGTTAAATCCTGTAGATGATTCAAGAAAGAAAAGTCTGATAATGTTTGCCTGTTTGCCTTTTTATTTTGACTTTCTAATAATGTGCCATATTAGAGTTAATTTTGACATTTTAAATGATTGTACTGTATGATTTGGCAAGCATTCTCAAATTCCCACAGTATTCTTCAGTGACTTACTGAAATGTTTTTCTCTATTCAGCAGTATGATTGAGAATCAAACCCTTTATCTGGCAGTTCCAAGTTTAGACCACCTCTTCACTACAGTACAGAAGCTCTGTGGTAAAGTGATGAGGTAGTAAAGCAATGGACTGGTAAACTTCATCATTAGACCATTTGTTCGATGCTTGATCGCTAAATTTACTTGTAACATTCATTTATTACCAATTTTTGAGCACTTCTCATTATATTTTACCAGTTGTAAATGCAACTCATATCAAGACTTTCTCCTACTGTATAATGCTTGATAATTAAACCCTCAGTATTTACAGATACAGTTGATTTGTATCATTATGTGCTGGAGGCAAATAGTGCTTCAAATTGCATTACAGCAAAAGCAACATACAGAAATCTTCTTAAACTTATCTGTTAGGTAAAAGGACACAAGAGTAACTAATTAAACATTATGGCTGTTTTGCTCTCCAGGAGCTTTATCAAGCCAATATTGGAGAGTGATAAATATTGGAGAGTAATAAATATAGCTGTAATAAATATTATTTGCCTTCATCCTGTTACATAACATTGTATTATTGGTTATTATTTAACATATTTTTGGTAATTTACAAAATATTTGTACAGAAATTGATTTATTTGTTTACCCTTTCGTTGGCCATCACGTAGAATTACATCATTAAGGCCAGGGTTACTCACGTACTTCTGTGTCATGAGCTCACCTCAGTTAAGCTGTGAGCAGTAAATTTTAGTCTTGATATGAAAGAATGGGTCTGTGCACAGTATAAAAAAAGAAATCCGGCCCCACGCAGTGCATGATGGGGAAAACAAAAATTGTGACCGTGTGTATAGTTTAAAATAACAATTTTAAGTGTTTTCTTGAATGGATTTTATGGTTTTATTGGCAGTTTCTTCATATCATATGATAGACTGGAAGAAATTCTACTAAAAAATGATGATTTTGATTAGTTTCAAAAATGAAAGTAGCTTGAAATTGCTCAAAGTAGCAGAAATATTAATTTTTTGTCGATATTCCTGAGTATGAGTAAGGCCCTCCTTCCACCCTAGGTCTGTTTTCTGGGTTTATAATAGGTCTGATTCAATTATTGGGATGCTGTAAACCATGACCTGTATTCCTGGTTATATTTTATTATCCAAGAAATTGGAGTAAATCTTCTATTGTTGTGTGATTAAGAATTCAAATTGGAGAACAAGTGTAATATAGGAGGGGCCTGGGGATGGAATGAATGAACAGAGGAAATGTTTTAGTGCCAGGAATATTAACCCTTTGAGGGTCGGTTACGTAAATGTATGTCTTAACAGCCAGTGTCAGTCACGTACATATATGCCAAAATTCTAGCAACTTTAAATCTGTTGGAAGAAAGCTAGTAGGCCTGCATATGAAAGAATGGGTCTGCAGGGTCAGTGTGCACAGTATAAAAGAAATCCTGCAGCACACAGTGACACGGTGCATAATGAGAAAAAAAAAATTCCAACCGTGTTTTTGGTTTAAGACCGAATTTGCAGTGTATTTTCGTATGATATTTATGGTTGTATTCTCGTTTTCTTGGTCTCATTTGATAGAATGGAAGATATATTACAGAAATAGAGATGATTTTTATTGGTTTCACGATGAAAAGTACCATGAAATTGAGCTCAAAGTAGTGGAAATGTTCAAATGTTCAAGTTCCAATGTTCAAGAGTAAACAAATCATGCCACGCATCCAATACACATCATTGGTGAGTCTAATATCCTTTCACAAGTACACTGATATTATTTATACCATTTTTATAATAATGCAGTAGTCTGCGCAACAGTAAATCTTCTATTTTTTGTGAGAATAAAAATTCAAAATGGAAAGCAAGAGTAATGTAAGAGGGGCCTGGAAATGTGACTAATGAACAGAGAAAATGTTATTTTAGTGCCAGGAATGTCTGTCTTGTTTATTCTGGACCCTATTTTGATATTGGCATCTTTTGAAATTTGTGTGAAATTGGCTAAATTGCCGATTTTTGACGACTTTATTGGGTAGCTGAAATCTGTGAATGGTTGGTTTCTTGTACTCAATCGATAGAACAAATGGAGTTCTAACGAAATAGCCACAATTTTTGTCAATTGAAGCATAGGAATTGGCAGAAAATAGGGCTCAAAGTGGGTGAAATCGCCGATGCGTAAATATTGTCGAGACCACTTACTTCGCCAGAGCATAATTATGTAAGTTTTCCATCAAATTTCATACTTTTGATGTCATTACCATTGGAAAAAGATTATCGTTTCATCAGATTTTTTTTTTTTTAATTGAGTGGGAGTTCAGGATTGAGGGTCTCAACCCTCAAAGAGTTAATTATTATCAACATTGTTTATTTTGCACTGTTTTTAAATTGACATTTTTTTAATATTTTGTAAAATTGACCAAGTTATTAAATTATGTACACTTTATATGGTAGCTGAAATGGTTGAATGAGTGGTTTCTTGTGCTCATTCAGTAAAATGGAAGGCATACTAGTGAAATAGCTAAGATTTTGGTTGAATTGAGCAGTGAAATTGGCTTAAAATAGGACTCAGAGTGGACAAAATCTCCAATGTGTAAATTGTGTCATGACTGAAGACTGCTAACTTTGTGCCTGTGCAATTCTGCAAGTTTTCCATCAAATTTTGTACTTTTGGGGTGATTACCTTCAAAAGAAGATTATCTTTGCAGAAGATTTTTTTTTAAGTGGATACTGAGAGCAATGTTAATTTTGGGGGTGTGGACAGTGTAAGAGTTAATTACTTACCTTTGTAAAGCACTAAACCCTCGTGGATCATCTTGAGCTGGCAGTAGTGTCACTGGGTCTCTTGCATTTGAAATTATGTTAGTTACCATTGCTCTGGAAGCTTGTTTATTTGTAGGAGAGGTCAACAAAATAAGAGTAAAAATTTTTCTCATGCAGTAAACATGATATACAGTATTTATCTTTGAGACTGCAAATGCCTCCCCACTTCATGAAAGTGACCTGCAAGATTCTGTAATGATGATATGTTTGTGTGTTTTAATAAGATGATGTGTTCTGTTGTGGCATATGTAAAGTAAATTTTGTTAAGTAGCACAACTGATTACCTGGAGTATACCTGGAGAAGGTTTCGGGGTCTGTGACTAGGCCTCGTGGTGGATCAGGGCCTGATCAACCAGGCTGTTACTCTTGGCTGCATGCAACCCGATGTACGAACCACAGCCCGGCTGGTCAGGCACTGACTTTAGGCACCTGTCCAGTGCCGTCTTGAAGACAGCCAGGGGTCTATTGCTAATCCCCCTTATGTATGCTGGGAAGCAGTTGAGCAGTCTTGGGTCCCTGACACTTATTGTGTTGTCTCTTATCGTGCTAGCGGTACTCCTGCCTTTCATTGGGGGGATGTTTCATCATCTGCCGAGTCTTTTGCTTTTATAGGGAGTGATTTTCATGTGCAAGTTGGGTACTAATCCCTCTAGGATTTTCCTAGTGTTACTAATGACTTTATCTCATAATTTAAATTTAGCCAGGCACTGTGTCTTTTCTACTGTCATGGCAATAACAGTTTTATCAATAGTCAACACTGCTCAGCTCTTCCTTAGTAGTAGTTGGTTGTTCGTGATAAATAGAATTTTATCATTGTTTTTGACCGAAGCATTTTAAATATGCAGTATTGTACTGTAGAACTCAGGGTTACTGCTGCACTTCACTTAGCTGTTTACTGAATTATTTATATGATTTGCATTAATAGCTTTCCATGTTTATTTTATCAGTTCTTATATGAAAAGCTGGATATCAGTATTTTTTTCCCACTTTTTAAAAAACCCATTTCCTGAGAAAACTACATCAACTTGGCTTATCAGGGATGATGTTAAACGTTTGTTGGAGTAATTGATTTGGGCCAATTAGGTTATGGAATGTAAAGTATGTACCATGCAAACAGAAGCAGTAGCAAATGAAATGTTAACTTTTTTGCTTGGTACATCATGAAGAGAGGGGCAAGTACATGTATGTGTATTCAGCAGCTCTGCATTTCCTGTTGCCTAAAAACATATATTCAGAATGTTCTGACTTGCATGTTTTATCACACTTTGTTGCATTACCACTGATATAACCACCAGTTCAGGTGTCTTCCTTAGAACTATACTGTATCAGAGTTAATATACTCTACAGTAGCATAAGCGCTGCCTCTAGATAATGGGTATTATTGAATGCCGTTGCTCAAGTTTGCCCAAGTATTCTGTGTTTGAGCTAAAATTTGTTTAAGAATATATCTATATATAATTATTACATTAAAAATTTGTGAGATTTAAAGTGTGTGTTATGTAGAAAACTCCTAATAAAGTGCCTGACTTTTTTTGTAGCCTTTCTAATTATCCATAATATGTTTCCCATTGTTACTGGAAATTTAACTTTCTGACATTGACAAAACATCTGGTTAGAGAAAACAAGCCTTTTATCAATGACTGAATTACACTGTATATACATATAGTACAGACTTTCAAAGTACTGTGAATGAAAAGAAAATTTGCAGTGATAATAAAAAACACTTTTAATATAGCACCACTAAAATATTTCCTCAATCTTTTTCCTTTGCTATAGTGTATAATTGTAGAAAAATCAACTTCCTCTGTGCTTCACAGGTAAAAAAAAAGTCTGCTTTCAAGAGTGGTTTAGGGTTTAGCACTTTGTGAAACTATAACTAGGAATATAAATAGGAGGAATGACCATTAGGAATACAGTACTGTACATGAAACTTTGGGAACTACCCTTACTTTGGTGGCAGGATGAGAAATAAAATAGGTAAGGCTTGTGTGAGCATGTTGGATAGGAGTATGGAGATACACTCTGATACCTGAATTCAACCTAGCTTGTCGGCCTGCCCAGAGCCCACCAGTTCACGTCCGCACAAAGAACTACCGAGTTCAGCTTTGTCTCTTGCCTACTACACATTGCAACAAGGAATAACACAAGAAGGTTGTTACCTTGTTGTTTAGCTGTATACTAGAAGTCATAATGTCCCAACTTGTAGGACAAGTGAAACGGGTTTTCACGCAGTTTTCCTGCTATGGAGAAAGTAGTTACTCTCATTTAACCTCATTGCGTAGTTGATCAGGGTCTAGCAAGAAGAGGAAGGTGTGCCTCATGACACTATGGTACATACTTACATTCCTCACAAAACTGCAAGGAAGAAAGCATCTGCTAGCCCCTTCCAGGAAGGCCAAGTTCCTCAGATGGCTGAGAGTACCCCCTTTACTGAAGAATTGTCTCCACATAACCTCTTTAAGGGGGGAACTCCTTGTCATGGAAAGAAGCTATTGGTCTGAGGAATTGGCCCTTTTGGTCTTCTTCCTCAGACCGAACCTAATTACCCCCCAGTCCCCCTTTCCCTATCCCATCCTTCCTATTCCCCTTTTTCCCTTTCCCATCCTCCCTATTCCCCTTTTTCCCTCCCTCCCCCCCTCCCTTTTCCCCATCCCATTTGTAGCCTCTGGGGTCCTCCCCTCTGGCATTACAGTTTCTAGGTAGGGGGAAGTGTGCTGGGGTCATCCCACTCCGTTGAGTCCCTCAGGAGTAGTGTAGTTTGTCATGGAATCTGGATCATCTGGAGGTGTCCTCGTCCCTTCCCGGATTTCCAGGAGGTAGGGCAAGGTGTCCTGCAGATGGCGGGTGTATCTCCGGAGGCTGCCTGTCAGTTCTGGGAGTTAGGAGCTGAGGGAGGTATGCTCTGTGGCAGGTGTCTGACTGCCCTCTCTTTTGTCCACCAAAATGGCTCAGTGGATGTGAAGTTGCTATCCCGGAGTGCTGGTTTACTGGTGTAAATGGTAGGGTATGGCACGGGTTCCACACTGCATCTGCACTGCTAGCAGTTTTGAGGTCCTCTTGGCTGAAGGAAGGAGCTTATGGTCCTTCCATGCATTCTAGTAACTTTCCTTCTGCTGTCCTTTTTTTGTCTTTTTTCTTAAAATAAAAAGAAGTGCCACCATCATGGAGTCTTTGTTCTGTGATCCCCCTCCTCTTCCCAGGCTCCCTTTTGTTATTGCATCCTGTTCTGACCCGGCTTCATTATTGGACCATTCTCCAGGCTTTTCCCATACACCTGTACCTCTTCCTGGTGATGCTCTATCACTTGCTCCAGATGCTGAGGCTCCGCCTGTTTCTTCTACTGCCTCTGCCCCTTGCGTGTTTTTGTGCCCAGCTTCCCCACATATGGTGCAATGGTTTTCGGATCACCCACCTGCCTCAGGTCGGGCTGCCCGCGGTGCTACGCCTAAATGTTCCAGACCCTTTGCTGATGACGGTCTTTCGATTTCTGTTCATTCCACCCAGAAACAACCAACATGACACCAACTTTCTTTATGCACCATGTTTACAAGTACACAATGGACCAAATTCTTTTCCCTACAACCGACATCTCCAGTTGATTAGATTTCAGACCATAGTATGTATTGGTAAAGCTCTTTTACGACACGTTGACCAAAATATGTCCTTTCACACTCTTCGGAGCAGTGTGCACATCGTTACAGTTCAGAATGCAGAACAAGCTCATGATCTTTCCCATCTTACTTCTATTGATAACATTTCTATCACAGTTCACAAGCATGCTACTCTCAATTCTTGCAGGGATATGGTGGTCTTACCATGTACCATTGTACAGTGTGATTTTCTGTCTTGCGATGATGCTATTTTAGAGCAATTAGCTGTTCAGGACCTTCCAATTCTCAAACTGGATACATATTTCCTGCTTGCTTGCAGGTGGAGGCACTTTCCCAGTAGCATCGCCTGCTTAATCTTTGACTCCCATCAAGGGAGGTTCCTTGATGCTTACCTGGAGAAGGTTTTGGGGGTCAATACCCCAGTGGCCCGGTCTGAGACCAGGCCTCATGGTGGATCAGGGTCTAATCAACCAGGCTGTTACTGCTGGCCACAAGCATGCTGACGTATGAACCATAGCCCGGTTGGTCAGGTACTGACTTTAGGTGCCTGTCCAGTGCCTTCTTGAAGACAGCCAAGGGTCTATTGGTAATCCCCCTTATGTATGCTGGAAGGCAACTGAACAGTCTTGGGCCCCGGACACTTATTGTGTTGTCTCTCAGTGTACTCGTGGCACCCCTGCTTTTCATCGGGGAAATGTTGTGTCTCCTGCCGAGTCTTTTGCTTTCATATGGAATGATTTTCGTGTGCAAGTTTGGTACCAATCTCTCCAGGACTTTCCAAGTGTATATTATCATGCATCTCTCTCGCCTGCATTCGAGGGAATACAGATCAAGAACCTTCAATCGTTCCCAGTAGTTTAGGTGCCTTATCACACTTATGTGTGCCATGAAAGTTCTTTGTACACTCTCTAGGTCTGCAATGTTGCTAGCCTTGAATGGGGCCATTAGTGTACAGCAGTATTCCAGCCTAGAGAGCACAAGTGATTTGAAGAGAATCATGGGCTTGGCGTCCCTAGTTTTGAAGGTTCTCACTATCCATCCTATCATTTTCCTAGCGGATGAGGTAGATACATTGTTTTGGTCTTTGAAGGCGAGATTCTCTGATATTATCACTCCCAGGTCCTTCATATTACTTTTCCACTCTATTGTATGGTTAGAATTTGTGGTATACCCTGACATATTTTTAACTTCTTCAAGTTTTCCATATCTGAATAGTTGAAATTTCTCATTGTTGAACTTCATATTGTTTTGAGTGGCCCTTTCGAAGATTTGGTTGATGTCTGCTTGGAGTCTCACAGTGTCTTCGATGGAGGTCACTGCCATAGTGATCTGTGTCTCATCTGCAAAGGAAGACATGGAGCTATGGCTTACATCTCTGTCTATGTCAGAAATGAGGATGAGGAATAGAATGGCAGCATGTACTGTGCCTTGTGGAACAGAGCTTTTTACCGTGGCTGCCTGAGACTTTACTCTGTTTACTATTGCTCTTTGTGTTCTATTTGTCAGGAAGTTGTAGATCCATCTACCAACTTTTCCCGTTATTTCTTTATCCCGCATTTTGTGTGCTATTACACCATGGTCACACTTGTCGAAAGCTTTTGCAAAGTCTGTATATACTACATCTGTATTTTGTTTATCCTCTACAGCATCCAGGACCTTGTCATAGTGGTCCAGCAGCTGGGACAGACAGGAGCGACCTGCTCTAAACCAGTGTTGCCCTGGGCTGGTGAGAGGCTCTTGATATAGGTAATTGGATCAGTGCTCCAGTTCCCTGAATTGAGCCTGAAAACCTTCCATTCCCCCCCACATGTGCTATATAAATCTGAGGGTTTAGCGATTCCCCATATTTATAATAACCCTTGACTGCCATGAACTCCCATCCTCTGTTTATATTGCAGGAGATCGCCTAGGGCCGGATCTATAAGGGGTCAAAAGAGGCAACTGCCCTGGGCCCCCCCTGCCAGAAAGGCACCCAGACAATGGGCTTCCTTTATAACAAAATGTAATAATAAAAAATAGTTTAATAAAAGTAATTAACAAAGTGTGGGGGCATCAGAAAATAGAAAGAAAGGGTGCCCCCACCCCCTCTCCTTTTGAATAACAACTTAACTATTTCTGGTTAGCATCAGTTTAGAGGTGAATGACCAGACCATGAGGTCAGAGGTGACCAGGGTGTGCACGGGCATGTGTGCGTGTGTGGCTTTGGCTATGTCAACCCCAGAAGGGCTATTTTTGGTTAGTGTCAGTGTAGAGGTCAATGAGCAAGGGGACACGGGGTCGCCCCTTACTAAAAAAAACAGAATGCCCCACCCCACAAAGGGGGCAGTAAAGCAACAGCAAAGAACTACAGACCAATAGCACTAACATCCCATATCATAAAAATCTTTGAAAGGGTCCTAAGAAGCAAGATCACCACCCATCTAGAAAACCATCAGTTACACAACCCAGGGCAACATGGGTTTAGAACAGGTCGCTCCTGTCTGTCTCAACTACTGGATCACTACGACAAGGTCCTAAATGCACTAGAAGACAAAAGAATGCAGATGTAATATATACAGACTTTGCAAAAGCCTTCGACAAGTGTGACCATGGCGTAATAGCGCACAAAATGCGCGCTAAAGGAATAACAGGAAAAGTCGGTCGATGATCTATAATTTCCTCACTAACAGAACACAGAGAGTAGTCGTCAACAGAGTAAAGTCCGAGGCAGCTACGGTGAAAAGCTCTGTTCCACAAGGCACAGTACTAGCTCCCATCTTGTTCCTCATCCTCATATCCGACATAGACAAGGATGTCAGCCACAGCACCGTGTCTTCCTTTGCAGATGACACCCGAATCTGCATGACAGTGTCTTCCATTGCAGACACTGCAAGGTCCAGGCGGACATCAACCAAATCTTTCAGTGGGCTGCAGAAAACAATATGAAGTTCAACGATAAGAAATTTCAATTACTCAGATATGGTAAACATGAGGAAATTAAATCTTCATCAGAGTTACAAAACAAATTCTGGCCACAAAATAGAGCGAAACACCAACGTCAAAGACCTGGGAGTGATTATGTCGGAGGATCTCACCTTCAAGGACCATAACATTGTATCAATCGCATCTGCTAGAAAAATGACAGGATGGATAATGAGAACCTTCAAAACAAGGGAGGCCAAGCCCATGATGACACTCTTCAGGTCACTTGTTCTATCTAGGCTGGAATATTGCTGCACTCTAACAGCAACCTTTCAAGGCAGGTGAAATTGCCGACCTAGAAAATGTACAGAGAACTTTCACGGCGCGCATAACGGAGATAAAACACCTCAATTACTGGGAGCGCTTGAGGTTTCTAAACCTGTATTCCCTGGAACGCAGGAGGGAGAGATACATGATTATATACACCTGGAAAATCCTAGAGGGACTAGTACCGAACTTGCACACGAAAATCACTCACTACGAAAGCAAAAGACTTGGCAGACGATGCACCATCCCCCCAATGAAAAGCAGGGGTGTCACTAGCACGTTAAGAGACCATACAATAAGTGTCAGGGGCCCGAGACTGTTCAACTGCCTCCCAGCACACATAAGGGGGATTACCAACAGACCCCTGGCAGTCTTCAAGCTGGCACTGGACAAGCACCTAAAGTCAGTTCCTGATCAGCCGGGCTGTGGCTCGTATGTTGGTTTGCGTGCAGCCAGCAGCAACAGCCTGGTTGATCAGGCGCTGATCCACCAGGAGGCCTGGTCACAGACCGGGCCGCGGGGGCGTTGACCCCCGAAACTCTCTCCAGGTAAACTCCACGTATAATCTCAAATCTACTAATTCTTGTGTTCTATATATTAAAAATCACTTCCCAATCAACTTCTTGCACATAAAAAAAACAGAGGGGCTACAGTATCACGGTGTTAGGATTTATATTGGGAACTCAGCTCTCAACATATTTAACTTGTACGCTCCTGCTGATAAGTTTAATTACTTGGAGCTCCCAACTTGTACTCAGTCTGAACCTACTCTCATTATTGGTGATTATAATGCAAGTCACGAAAGCATTGGAAACTCTCAGTTTGGTAATCGTAATGGCAATCAACTGTTGTCACTCTTAAACAGTCATGATAATGTGCAAATTGTAGGTGACCTTGATCTGTGTCTTGGCTTCAACATTACTTCTGCCAGCTGTGAGTCTTCCATTGTAACAGATATAGCGTCTGATCATTTCCCAAGACTAACCTCTCTAGATATTGGTAATACTATCCTCCCTGGTGGGATATTTAAACGGAAACGTCTTAATGTTTTCCCTGATCAACATGATGACTTTGTTGCACATGTGACTGACTGGTATAATTCCTATGAGTGTACCTCTGTCGAGACTTTTAACAATGACCTTGTGAGCAGTATTCAGAACTTCTTAGAGCCGCCTCTGAAACCTCCTACTACTCTAAATCCAAATGACTTCCATAATAATCATAAGTCTTATAAAAACCATACCTATTACAATGATTCTAAACTTCGAACATTGAAACGTACTGCTCGCAGACTAGGCCTAGCCTATAGAAACCATCGTACCCCTGAAATGCTGAGCCTCTTCCAAACTGCCCTTGCTGCTGCCAGAGAGCGTATGACAGAGCTGCAGCAAACAGACTGGGAACAATTTGTCAATGGTCTCAATGCTCACACCCCACTTAGCCGGGCATGGAGGGACATAAATAGAATTAAGGGTAACAGAACTGGGCAGATCGCGCACCCTCATCCTTTGCATAGGGCGAATGAGTTAGTCAGTGCTTGGGCTGCTACATCTAGCTATGACAGTCTTCCCAGTACCACACAGGTGAAATTAATGGACAAATTGTAGTGATACTGCTCCTGTGGGGAGGAGCAGCAGGATAATACTGCACCACCTCTCGGGGCCCTTAACAACAACAACAGTTTGGTGTGTGTCATGGGCGCCAACACATGGTGTGTGATTCTCTTCTCTTCTATCCCTATATTAGTGATGCAGATTACATGGTGAGTTTAAATATGTGGCCTGTAGTTATAACTTTTCTCTTGACATATGCAAGACATCACCATCCCTTCAGAAGCCGTTATTAGATGTACTAGTCATTATATTTTGTTGTTGCAGAAGTACTATGAAGATTCTATGTTCAATAAAGCCTAGAGATAAGGCCTGTGTTTCTATCACAACAATTTATTGAACATAGATTCCTGGGCTACCTGGTGGTGATCCTGCGCTAGACTACATCACAACATGGAGCGTTTACTGAAACCTGAGAGGCTAGACTGTGACCCCAGCTTATCAACGGCTGCTCAGGAATGGAAGCACTGGTTTAAGACTTTCGAAAACTTCTTGGAGCCCTTCCTAAAGAAGATCTAGATAAACTAAGTCTGCTCATCAATTTTGTGTCACCTAAGATATATGAGGCTATTTCTGAGTGTAATACCTACGAAGATGCTATCAAAACCCTCAAGTCTCAGTATATTAAACCTACAAATGAAATCTTTGCACGCTATCGCCTTGCAACTCGCCGCCAGCAGATTGATGAATCCTTAGAGGAATACTTTCAAGCACTGAAAATTTTAGGTAAGGACTGTCACTTCCAAGCAGTGACAGCTGCTCAGTATTGTGAAGAGTCCATCAGGGATGCTTTTATCAGCGGCCTGCAATCACCAATAATAAGGCAGCGTTTATTGGAGAATAAAACTCTCGACTTAGCCGCTGCCTTTGACCAGGCAAGAGCTCTAGATTCAGCCCAGAAGAATTCTTAAGTATACAGTACCACTCAGCCTTCTCGAGTGGTAAGTGCTGCAATTCCTGACCAAGACTCTTGCAATGAAGTTACTGTGGAACCTGCCTCAGTGACAGCAGCAGCAGGTACGGTGTGTTTCTTCTGTGGTTTTTCAAGACATCCACGTCCAAAGTGTCCTGCTCGTGAAGCAATGTGCCGTAAATGCCACAAGAAAGGTCACTTTGCTAAAGTATGTCGTGCTAATGCATCAACAAGAGCTAGTGCCTCCACACATTCCAGTGATCATGCGACACTAGCAACAGTGACTTCTGCGGCTATTCCAAATTCACTGTCAAAGGCAGTTGTGAAAGTATTCATCAAAGGATGATAAATTAGACACATGTGCAACTCTTGGGTATCTTTATTAAGGAAACGTTTCGCCACACAGTGGCTTCATCAGTCCATACACAGGAGAAGCTTGAAGAATAGGAGGAGAATGAGGTAATCAGTCCCTCAACCTTGAGTCGATGTGGTCAGTCCATCAATCCTGAGTAGAATACGGCATATGCGCGGAGAAGGAGCTTATAAACCGTAGGTAGGAGAGGTGCAGCAGTCATAGGTGGTGTCACATTGCTCAACGTGGAAGTAGGTCGTGCCCAAGGGTTAGGCAAGCGAAGAATTCCCAAGTATTAAGATTCCAAGAAGTTGCAGTGTCTGACAGGATTGTAGATGAATGGTTCACAGAACCGACACGTTGATAAATTAGACACATGTGCAACTCTTGGGTATCTTTATTAAGGAAACGTTTCGCCACACAGTGGCTTCATCAGTCCATACACAGGAGAAGCTTGAAGAATAGGTGGAGAATGAGGTAATCAGTCCCTCAACCTTGAGTCGATGTGATCAGTCCATCAATCTTGAGTAGAATACGGCATATGAGCGGAGAAGGAGCTTATAACTTGGGAATTCTTCGCTTGCCTAACCCTTGGGCACGACCTACTTCCACATTGAGCAAATGTGACACCACCTATGGCTGCTGCACCTCTCCTACCTATGGTTTATAAGCTCCTTCTCCGCTCATATGCCGTATTCTACTCAAGATTGATGGACTGACCACATCGACTCAAGGTTGAGGGACTGATTACCTCATTCTCCTCCTATTCTTCAAGCTTCTCCTGTGTATGGAATGATGAAGCCACTGTGTGGCGAAACGTTTCCCCCCCACTCTTCATAGATCTAAACTTACTCCCAGTTCAGTACATCCACACTTACTACTGTGCAATCTACATCTACAGGGTCTTAAACTCTAATATCAACCTTGACCTAAAACGCTTTCTTGATAGTTGTGACAGAACCCACAGGCATAACACCAGACACAAACATCTCTACGACATTCCCCGTGTCCGACTAAACCTTTACAAAAATTCAATGTATGTCAAAGGCCCTAAAATCTGGAATACCCTACCTGAGAACTCTAGAACTGCAGACACATTCATCACCTTCAAAACTACCATTAGAAAACATCTATCTCCTGATACACCCCTCTACACTAACTACACGAATACCACCTGTTGGTTTACCCTTACACTCACATCACTCATTGACCATAAACAGAAATATTAATCTCAGTCCTTAAAATAATGAATCCTGTGATACTCCAATACTGAAACTATGTATTGCGCCAAAACAAAAGCATTCACATTGCTAAACTCACAAACTAGTATTTAGTCACTTAGCCATAATACCAACTTACCTCATAATTTGTAATATTTTACAATTAAGAATAAAATTAAGTATGCCCGAAATGCCTAGCCATTCTAAGCGTTCTAGTGGTACACTCTGTAATCACAATTTTACTACATGTAAACCAAACAATAACCAAATTTCTGTAAACTCAGCATTGTAATCCTTATAGAGAATAAACTTTGAATTTGAATTTGAATTGAATAAAGATACCCAAGAGTTGCACATGTGTCTAATTTATCAACGTGTCGGTTCTGTGAACCATTCATCTACAATTCATCAAAGGAACAGAAGTAGATGGTCTTATTGATAGTGGCAGCTCAGAGAGTTTCATCAACCTTGACTTAGTTAAACGCCACTCCTTGACTGTACATCACTCATCAGGTACCGTTTCCATGGCATCAACATCTCTCTCTATTCAGACCTTAGGGTTTTGTAAGGTAAATCTCAGAGTTAATGGAAAGGATTATCAAGATGTACATTTAGCTATTCTGCCACAACTGTGCTCTGATGTTATCCTTGGTCAGGACTTTCAGAAGCTGCATGGTAGTGTCACCTTAACATATGGAGGTGAACTGCCCACTCCTCTTGTTGTCTGTGGACTTAGCACTTTAAGGGTAGACCCACCAAAGCTGTTTGCAAATCTTACCGCGGATTGCCATCCTATATCAGCTAAGTCATGCCGCTATTCTTATAAGGATCGGATGTTCATTGAGAGAGAAACTCAGAGGCTGCTGAAGGAGGGTATTATAGAACCGAGTAATTCCCCTTGGCGTGCACAGGTTGTTGTTGTTAAAGATGATTATAGGAAACGGAGACTGGCTATCGATTACTCTGAGACAATCAACAAATTTACACTTCTTGATGCGTACCCTCTACCTCGAATTGATGATACAGTGAACAAAATTGCTAAGTACTATGTGTTTCCAAGCAA
>NC_069404.1:80489819-80536474 GCF_026875155.1 Cherax quadricarinatus
TGGGAGGTGGTAACAGTTACCTATTTGGGGTTTATTGAGGTAGGACTTTGGGTAGTTTCAAATTTAGGTTGGATAAGTACATGAGTGGGAGGGGTTGGATTTGAGAGGGACTTGCACATTGGAGCTTGTTTCTTGGGTGGCATTGAAAATTGGGTTGGTCAAATGTTTGTTAGTGGGATGAATTGTAAAGGACCTGCCTAGTATGGGCCAACAGGCCTGCTGCAGTGTTCCTCCTTTCTTATGTTCTTATGTTCTTATGTAACTTGGCCTTCACTGGCTGGCTTGGAGCACTGTTTAGCCTGGATCAGCTAAACTCGCCCTTATCCCATATGTAGATAATGGCGACTAGTTAAGGGATACCAGTGAATAGGAAAGTCGAGGAAGGGACATTCACCTCACTAGACACATGCAGTATGGATGTAAGTGGCATGCGGGTCTTATAGTGCCATTTTCAAGGTCACCCAGCAGGCCAGAGATTCCTCACTCATTTTAAGCCTACGTAGGTACTGATGGTAGCACAATGTCCTAAGTCAGTGTAATCCACTCGTGCAAATAGTTACAACAAATCTGCAGCACTTGCGGAACTCACATATTCGAGTACCAGCGGAGCAGCAAAATACACCTCTACACTGCACATTGATAGAGGCGAATGGCTGAGTTTAAAGGCGGAGAGTTGGGGATACAGGAGAACAGCAGGGGTAACTGAGCACGCACATTCGCCTTTCTTCACATAGTCAATATGGGCGAAAGTCTCAGGCAGGTGATGCAGTGCCTCGCTCAAGGTCACTGACTGAGGCAGACTTCTCAAGAGTTACCAAACACTGCAATACTCGTACAAATAGTTACTCACTCCAAACTTGCAGAACTTCTAGCACACGTGTCTTGGAATGAAAGACGAATTTTCAGTGTGTGGACACCTGGGTTACCAACTCGCGTAGGACTGCACACTCGTCGTTATTCCTCAGGTTGATAAAGGGATGAGTTGTGAGCATTTTCAGAGGCACGAGTAGCAGTGGACTAGCAAAATTCACCTCTACACTGTATGTTGATAGAGGTGAAAGGCTGAGGTCAAATGAAAGGCAGAGGGGAAGCAGAGGCCTGTGAGGGCCTTTTCAAAAGGAAAACTATTTCCAGTGTTTCACTAGGTATACCCCTAGTCACAACTCGCACATAAGAGTTCTCACAACACTGAAGCTGTCTTCCAACAGTAGGAGTTTTAGTGATGACTTATCAGTCGGGAGAAATGGGTAGGCCTGCGAATTAGTAGGTCCAGATCCCCCCCAGCACACGTCTACTCCCCTCAGCCACTCAGCCGAGACTGATATAGATCCATTTACCAACTTTTACTGTTATTCCTTTAGCACGCATTTTGGGCGCTATTACGCCATGGTCACACTTGTCGAAGGCTTTTGCAAAGTCTGTATATATTACATATGCATTCTTTTTGTCTTCTAGTGCATCTAAGACCTTGTCGTAGTGATCCAGTAGTTGAGACAGACAGGAGCGACCTGCTCTAAACCCATGTTGCCCTGGGTTGTATAACTGATGGGTATCTAGATGGGTGGCGATCTTGCTTCTTAGGATCCTTTCAAAAATTTTTATATGGGATGTTAGTGCTATCGGTCTGTAGTTCTTTGCTATTGCTTTACTGCCCCCTTTGTGGAGTGGGGCTATGTCTGTTGTTTTTAGTAACTGTGGGATGACCCCCGAGTCCATGCTCCCTCTCCATAGGATGGAAAAGGCTCGTGATAGGGGCTTCTTGCAGTTCTTTATGAACACAGAGTTCCATGAGTTTGACCCTGGAGCAGAGTGCATGGGCATGTCATTTGTCGCCTGTTCGAAGTCCTTTGGTGTTAGGATAACATCAGAGAGGCTTGTGTCATACAGGAGAAGGGATTACTAGCCCCTTGCTCCTGGCATTTTAGTCACCTCTTACAACACGCATGCATTATGGAGGAAGAATTCTGTTCCACTTCCCCATGGAGGTAAGATGAAATAAACAAGAACAAGAACTAGAAAGAAAATAGAAGAAAACGCAGATGGGTGTGTATATATATATATATGCTTGTACATGTATGTGTAGTGTGACCTAAGTGTAAGTAGAAGTAGCAAGACATACCTGAAATCTTGCATGTGTATGAGACAGAAAAAAAAAGACACCAGCAATCCTACCATTGTGTAAAACAATTACAGGCTTCCGTTTTACACTCACTTGGCAGGACGGTAGTACCTCCTTGGGCGGTTGCTGTCTACAACCTACTATCTAGGGCTCAACAGGCTTATTCCCCTATAATTTCTGCACTCTCTTTTATCCCCTTTGCCTTTATACAAAGGAACTATGCATGCTCTCTGTCAATCCCTAGGTACCTTACCCTCTTCCATACATTTATTAAATAATAGCACCAACCACTCCAAAACTATATCCCCACCTGTTTTTAACATTTCTATCTTTATCCCATCTATCCCAGCTGCCTTACTCCCTTTCATTCTACCCACTGCCTCACGAACTTCCCCCACACTCACAACTGGCTCTTCCTCACTCCTACATGATGCTATTCCTCCTTGCCCTATACACGAAATCACAGCTTCTCTATCTTCATCAACATTTAACAATTCCTCAAAATTTTCCCTCCATCTTCCCGATATCTCTAACTCCCCATTTAATAACTCTCCTCTCATATTTTTAACTGACAAATCCATTTGTTCCCTAGACTTCTTCAACTTATTAATCTCACTCCAAAACTTTTTCTTGTTTTCAAAAAAAAATTGTTGATAACATCTCACCCAGTCTCTCATTTTCTCTCTTTTTTCATTGCTTCACCACTTTCTTAACCTCTCTTTTTCTCTCCATATACTTTTCCTTCTTTGCATCACTTCTACTTTGTAAAAACCTCTCGTATGCTAACTTTTTCTCCTACTCTCTTTACATCATCATTCCACCACTCTTCTTCCCTCCTGCACCCACTTTCCTATATCCACAAACTTCTGTTGAACACTCTAACACTACATTCTTAACCTACCCCATACATTTTCGACCCCATTGCCTATACTCTCACTAGCCCATCTATCCTCCAATAGTTGTTTATATCTTACCCTAACTGCCTCCTCTTTTAGTTTACACACCTTCACCTTTCTCTTACTTGCTGCTTCTATTTGCCTTGTATCCCATCTACCTTTTACTCCCACTGTAGCTACAACTAGAAAGTGACCTGATATATCTGTGGCCTCTCTCTCTGTCTCTCTCTCTCTCTCTCTCTCTCTCTCTCTCTCTCTCTCTCTCACTCTCTCTCTCTCTCTCTCTCTATATATATATATTATATATATTTATATTATTATATATATATATATATATATATATATATATATTATGTACATGCATGTGTAAGATGTTAGGCAACTTTATTCCGAAACGTTTCGCCTACACTTAGGCTTCTTCAGTCGAATACAGGAAGTAGGTAGGAACAGTAAAGATGTGAAGACGATGTAATCAGTCCATCACCCTTGAAGTCGTAGAATTTGAGGTTGTCAGTCCCTCAGCCTCGAGAAGTTCAGTTCCATAGTCAGGAACTATCTGAAGATCAAGCGACAGTGCGGAGACTTAAATACTGTCGGAAGGAGAGGTGCAGAGTAGTAGTAGTAGTAGTGAGAAAGTAGCCACTGAGAGGTCATGTCCCTCTCAGATCCAACAATTCTCACTTGAAAAGGTTGTCCAAGGTGTTTTCTGTACCAAGATGCCATGTGTTGCAGTGTCTGACAAGATGAACATCAAAATGGTGTACAATACCGACAGGTTGGTAGGTAAGACACATAGGCAACAATTAGGCAACTTTATTCCGATATGTTTCGCCTACACAGTAGGCTTCTTCAGTCGAATACAGAAAGTAGGCAGGAACAATAGAGATGTGAAGACGATGTAATCAGTCCATCACCCTTGAAGCCGTAGAATTTGAGGTTGTCAGTCCCTCAGCCTCGAGAAGTTCGGTTCCACAGTCAGGAACTATCTTGGACAACCTTTTCAAGTGAGAATTGTTGGATCTGAGAGGGACATGACCTCTCAGTGGCTACTTTCTCACTACTACTACTACTCTGCACCTCTCCTTCCGACAGTATTTAAGTCTCCGTACTGTCACTTGATCTTCAGATAGTTCCTGACTATGGAAATGAACTTCTCGAGGCTGAGGGACTGACAACCTCAAATTCTACGACTTCAAGGGTGATGGACTGATTACATCGTCTTCATATCTCTGCTGTTCCTGCCTACTTTCTGTATTCGACTGAAGAAGCCTACTGTGTAGGCAAAACGTTTCGGAATAAAGTTGCCTAACTGTTGCCTATGTGTTTTACCTACCAACCTGTCGGTATTGTATACCATTTTGATGTTCATCATGTGTAAGATGTAATTGCAAAACGATGATATATCGCAAACCTATGTGAGCAACACACAGACTTATAACATGGACACCACTGCCTAGCACTAAAAGCAGTCGACAAACACACACAGACACGTATATAGCTCCAGGCCACCAATTGACTCATTGCTCATTGACCTCTACACTGACACTAACCAAAAATAGCCCTTCTGGGGTTGACATACCCAAAGCCCCCCCAGCACACAGCCCGTGCACCCCGGTACCTCTGACCTCATGGTCGGGTCATTCCCCTTAAACTGTCAAACCAGAAATAGTTAAGTTTTTATTAAAAAGGAAAGAGGGGGTGGGGCACCCTTTTCTTTCATTTTCTGATCCCCCCCACATTTTGTTAATTATTTTTTATTAAACATTTTTTTTATTACATTTTTTTATAAAGGAACCCCATTGTCTGGGTGCCTTTTGCAGGGGGGCCCAGGGCGTTGCCCCTTTGACCCCCTTAAGTTTCCGGCCCTAGCGATCCCCTCAAAAAAAACAGAGGATGGGAGTTTCATGGCATCGGGGGTTTTAAAAATTTGGGAATCGCAAAACCCTCAGATTTAATAGCACATGGGGGGGGAAAGGGAAAGGTTTTCAGGTAAAAATTTCAGGAACTGGAGCATGACCAATTACCTATTAAGGCCTCTCCCCAGCCCGGGGCAACCTGGTTTAGAGCAGGTGCCCCTGTCGCCCCCAGCTGCGGGCCCCTTTTATGACAAGGCCCGGGATCTGTAGGGGATAAACAAAAATCAATGTAGTAATAAGATTTTGAAAAAGTTTTTCGACAAGTGTGTGTTATGGGGCTAAAACCCCCAACATTTTATTTATAAGTAACAGTTACTATAATAATACCAAATTTATATTAAATTTGATGGGGACTTTGCTCTAAATGTCAGAAGGACTGATAAACCCTTTTATGATGAGAGGCAGCGGGGCAAAACCTATTTTCTAAATATAATGGGTTTTTTAACTAAAACAAAAACACACAATTTAAAAAATGTTTATAAATTGATTTCTTTTTGAAAAAGTAAATTTAAAGGTGGTAAATTGTGGTAACTGGAAAGTGTGCTTGGCAACAGTTTTTGTTTTGGTGGGGGGAGTTTACCCAGGCTCTCTCTCTCTCCCTCTCCTGCCTTCTCTCTGGGGCTGCCCCTTCAACCTGGCAGGATCTTGGGTCCTTCTCCTATTTTTTTGGGCTCATGTGTGCTCCAGGGTGAGTTTTTTAATTTAATTTTTTGGCCACCATCCCCAGGGTGACTAAAGGTGAAAAAACACGGTTACCCCCAGAGTTTGCGGGAAGAGGAAGGAAAGAGTTTTGCAAAAACCATGGGGACACAGGCAGGAGTGTGTAGATTTTTTTTTTAAAAAGGGGAGCTGTGATTGTAATTTGTACTTTATTGAAATCAGTTATATTTTTTTTAGTTGTTTCATAACCTGTGAAGAGGGCGGGAAAGGGTATCAGAGCACTCAAGAGACGCCGATGAAAATTTTTCCCCCAGCAAATAAGGCCTTTAAAAAAGTCCCCCCACACTAGAACATGTAGGAAAAACCTTCAATCAAAGTAAAAAGGGGAAAAACCCAAGTAACAGGGGGGCCTGCCCGGGGATATATTTGACTGCAAAAAATAACTCAAAACTTTCTTAATATATGTGCTGGTTGGGGTAATAACAGTTGCTTTTTTTGGGTTTAAAGATTAACCAGGTGGTCAGTGGAAGGTTGTTTTCATAAAAAGTTTACAGGTTTTTTTTTCTCCTAAGGGGGGAAAAGGGTTGAGTAACACATTTTTTTGTGGTTATGGTAAGTCTATGTGCAATTTTTAATTCAATTTGTGTTATTTATGTGCTGGGGGAAAACTTGTCCCCTGATACTGAAAGAGGGAAGCAAGTGTTAAAGATAAAAACTAGTAAAAAGAGGGTTCTTCAGTTTTTTTTTGGCTTGGGGGAAGAGGTAAAAATTCATCAGTAAACAGCCTGTTAATGTAAAGATAGGAATCACCTACTCCAGGTGTAGGGAAAGGAGAGTTTGGGACTGAAATTACTGACTAGAGGCGAAAAAAATTTAAATGAAAAGCAAAGGGAGAAAGAACGTCAAAGGTTAGGAAAGGTTCAAAAACTAGAGCCGACAACTTTAACATAACTAAAGCTGAAAATTTGTCCCTAATTTTTACAGAGAGTGCCCCAATGGGATTTTTCTTTTTTTGAAAAGACGTTTGGAGAAAGGGATGGCCCAAACAGAAGTGGGCTACCTAGTTCGCACAAAAACTTTAGGAAAAGGGTTTCCCAAAGAGTAGAGACTCGGGGGGGCAAGTTTTTCTGATTTGAAAAATTTAAAGAGGAAGTATTGCTTCCCACCAAATGATCCCTAGAAATTAGAAAAAGTTCAGGAATAAAAAATTTGGGCGGGCAGACTTAACTGAGTTTGGGAAGAGAAACGTTTTTTTTTAAGAAATGGTTTTGTTCAAAGGGAGTTAATAAAGCTATAACAAAAATAGATTTTTGGGGTTCATGGGGAATTTGTACAATACAACCCCTGTTGACCTCAAGAATATTTGGGGGAAAAAAACCCCAAAAATTTTTTTCAGAAGCACTGGATCTGGGTGACCTTTCTTGGCCGCAGGGAATTGGTAAAAAAACAGTCATGCTCCTAAAAATTTCCCCAATTCAAAACCTTATTCCAAGCCCCTAGGGTCAAAAAGGGTAAGGGGGACAAAATTTTGGGGGGAAAAAATGAAGGGCTGAGGGCCCTCTAAAAAAAAGGAAAAAGGGTAAGTCAGCTGGAGTTCAAAGTTTACTTAGAAAAAACAGGTTTTCAGTCCCGAGTAAACAACCAGTCCAAACCCCAAAATGTAAAAATCCCTTTTAAGATTTTTATCTTTTATTCTGAAACAAAATGGACACACACAAAAGTTTTGTGGTCAAGGGGGGCGAGATCGGAAAGGGGAGGAACCCCCCCAGGGGACTCTAACGCAGAGATCACCCCATTGCCTGCTTTAGGTTTTAAAGAAAGGTGAGGGGGAATTTGGATCAAACCCCCCGGGATGTTATATTTCAGTGGGCCCACAGTTGGTTTGCAAAAGAATGTAGGCAATTTGAGAACTATTGTCCTTGAGAGAGGGATGTAGCCCTACTCTTTGCTACTGCTGGATGCTACCGTGTTAAGGATCCCAAATTGGGGGTAGATATTTGTTGAAGGGTATTGGGGGGTTCAACCCATAAGGACACCGGTACACAAATTATGGTAAATCAATACCAAGTTGCTATCTCCCTGTGGTATCTCAGAGAAAATTTTCCTTTCGAAGGGTCGACCTTTTTTTGGGAAAAATTTGGGGCTTGTTAGACATTGAAAAACCCACTATTTGGGGGGCAACCGGGCCCAAAGTTTGGGAGAAAAAGGTGGGAGACCCTCCCCAGCCCTTTTTCCCTGTTGGTGCCATCACAGAAGTATGTCTCTGACCAGGAACCAAGGGTAATCCTTATATTTTCTGAGGAGGTGAGGCTTGGGTTTTGGAAACTCTATTTCTGAGTTTGAACTGCAAAAAACTAAAAAAAAGGGGATACCACAACCCAGTTGGCCAAATCGTGCAGAACAAGAATAGGTGAGGAGTTTGGGCCTACTATGAGAGTTAATTGTGCACAGGGGGTGAGACACACTTAAGTCGATCAAGCCTCGGCCGTGACTGGGGAACTTTATGTTTAAAAAAATCTTCTTTTTCAGGAAGGTTACCCCAGAAGAAGGCACCTTCGGTTCAGTCCCGTAAAGGAGGCCAAGTTTTTGTCACCGGGGCGGGGTGCCTGGCCTTATAAAAAACCTGTTCTTGTTAGTCAGACACCCCTTTTAAGTGGCACCTAGTATTGCTAAAAAACAGTATCCGGGGTTTTCCAGGCATTTCTTCTGGCTCAGTGGGGAGACGTCAAGAGTAATTGAACCTATCATGTCTTCATTTATGGGGGAAAACCTAGTCGAATATTTAAACCGTTCCCTTCATTCTTTTTCAGCACCGGGTGAACCCTTCGCAAGCGGGTAGAAGTACTTGGCCTTTCCCCCAAGGACCAAACGGGGAAAGTTTATTTGCTCACAAATATTTGCCCCCACTACCAGGACCGGGAAGCAGCCTCTGCATAAGATAACAGTCATGTAGCTTAAGGGCTTTGGTGAAGTTCTTTTTCATGTTGGTTTTCCACAAGCAGTGCAAAAAGACCAGGGCCTAACTTTACTCAAATTTTTAGAAAAGTTTGAAGGAATTAAAAATAGAGCCCAACTTTTCAATGGCCCTTTACCCCCCCCATCTCAAGGGGAAAAAAGAAATTTCATCAAGCCCCAAAAACAATGATGCAAACCCCATGTATAGACAATACAACAATGGGAAAAGAAGGTCCCTTTTTTTGTATTTGCGATGGGGAAGCACTCTGGAATTTCGGGGTATTGGCTTGGGGGATGGTGATGCTCCCCCCCCGGTTTTTCCCCCATTTCAAAACTGTTTTGGCTCGTATAGTGGATGTACCATAACGTGCCCATCAAAAAGACCGGAGATGAGTGGGACCCTAATGTGAACCAAATACCCGGAGGCTGGGGGGGAAGTGCGATACGGGGCCAATTCATGTGAAAATCTGTATGGCAAGTTGCTGTAGCTGAACATGTTGTGGGGGAAGTTTCCCAGGGGTTAGATATAAAACCCCCAAACCCCCGAGCAGAAAAAAAATAGAAAATGTACACAGTAACCGTTTAAAAAGGTTTTGAAAATTTTTTGTCAAAAATTCAGAGGACCAAAAGTTTTTAAAGGAATGAAAGGGTGCAAAACAAAATCTGTATGAAACCCCAAAATGTATTTAAGAAAAAACATGTGTGTAAAAGATTTGGGAAAAACAGTTGGTTTTTAAAGAGAAAAAAAGTTGGGGGTTGCTCACCCCCTGGAACTTTATAAAAGTTTGGATGTCAGTAATGGGGGGAAAAATTTAAAATCCTGAGAAATTGTTTAAAGGGAAATGAGCCAATTCAAAAATTTTTTTTGTGGGAAAAACTGTATGAAAAAATTGGAGGGAGGGAAAAAGTGAAATTCTTCCAACCCAGTTTGTAGTGCTTAGTAAGTCAGTGGGCATTCCCATCTTCATGGTTCCCAAATTAGAGGGGACCCTGGGCATTTAAAAACGACTACCCAAAGTAAAATTTAACAACTAAGGTTTTTCAGGGTTTGAAAGATTTTATATTATGCATAAAAAGAGCAAAAAATTTTAAATAAGCTAAAAATGGAAGATTATTTCCATGGTCTGTTTCCAACCATTTTTAATGTTTGGGAATGAAAAATTTTTTCATTGTGGCTTAAAAATTTTTGTGAGATGGAACTGATTATCGTGTAAACTTAATGTACCAACCTGGGGGCAAAGAGTGTCTTTGGGTTGTTGTTGCATGCGAGGGTTGCAGAACTTTTTCTATCAATGACAAAACCCCTTTTAAATTTTTAAAAGTCAACATTTTCCACAGAAAGAATTTTATTTTGGGGCTGGGTATTTCCCGTATTTTTACTGTCTCAGGGTCTCTTTATCCCGTTCCTGGTTTTGTGACTAAAACAGACTCTTAGAATGGGGTTTTTTTCCCAACCTTTTTTTTTTGAAAGTTTAAAAAATAAAAGGCTCAAAAAAATGTGGTTGCTGATGCCTCTCTAATGTTTTATGTAATGCAGGTGCTACTTTTGTACATAGTGTTTGTCTTGTGTGACCTGTTGTTTTTCATGGTGAACTCTCAGCGAGCCTGGTCTCTCACCAGCCATTGACTGTGAAGGAGTCAGTCAGGCCAAAAGTTTTGACGAGGGCATGTATTAAAGTGGTTGGGCAGTGGTTACAACCTTTGGGAACAGAGCTTCAGGGAAAGGATGTGAGTTGTGTCTTGGTGTCCTATATACAAAACGGCCCGACGGTTTGCCTTTTGGTCCCCCTGGACCCCTCCTATTTTATGTCAGCCCTCTTCATAAGTTTTGGGGGATCTGTGGGAGTGGGGCCTCGGGAAAATGGGCTTGAGTGCCCGACCATTTTTAAGGATCGTATGTTGACTGGAAGTCTCACTGTTTGGGTTTGCCCCAAATTAGAGCACCTTGACATGTTTTGTGAAATTTCCGCCCTTTTGCACCTGACTTCTGGGTTTGGCTCTACTCTCGTCTCCTATCAGAAATGCCACCCTGGAGTACCCGTTGTTGTGGATTTCCCTAGAGAGGGATAGGCCTTTTTGGGGGGCTTTACGTGGGGATTGTTGCAAAATTTGCATTTTAATTGTATTGTTTAAAACCACTAAAAATTTTTAAAAAAGGAAAGTGTTAGGTGCTAGGAAAATGTAGCTTTTAGTAGTCTTTTTTACCGCCTTTAGATTAAGAATTTTACTTTTTACTACCGAAACCTGAGGGACCCCGGTAGCTTTTTGTGAGATTCGTCTGGGGGTGGGGGGGTTAGGGGCTAAGACCCAAAATTATTTATAATAAAAGTTACTAAAAATAAACCTAATTATATTTAATTGAGGGGATTTGCTTAAAAGTCGAAAGGGGGACAACCTTATGATGAGAGGCAGCTGGGGCAAACCTTTTTTCTCATATAAAAAGGGTTTACTATAGACACATAAACACACAATTTAAATAAGTATTTATAAAGTTGTTTTCTTTTTTTAAAAGTAAAGTTTAAGGGGGTAGAAATTTTGGTAAAGGGAATGTGCTTGGCCAGTTTTTGTTTTGGTGGGGGAGCTTAGCCAGGTCTTCTCTCCCCTCACTGACTCCTCTCTCTGTGGCGACCTTCAACCGGCAGATCCTGGGGCCTTCTCCCATCTTTTGGGGGATCATGTTTTGCTCCAGGGGGGAGTTTTTATAAATTTGTTTTGGCCCCCATAAAACCCCGGGTACTAAAGTTGTCAAAAAAAAATGTTAGCCCAGAGTTTGTCAGGGAAAAGTGAAGGACAAAAGTTGTTGAACCCCCACCATGTGGAGCACAGGCAGGATGTGTAGATTTTTTTTGAAAATGGGGGGCTGGATTGTTATTTTAATATTTTTGGAATACAGTTATTTTTTATTGTAGTAGTTTACATAACCTGTGAAGAGGGCTGGTGAAAAGGGATCAAGACACTCAAGATGATCCCCGATGTAAGATTACCCTAACAAAAAGGCCCTTAATAAAAGCTACCCCCACACTAGAAAATGTGTGAAACCTTTCAATCAAAGTAAAAAGGACAAACCAAAGAACATGACCAAGGTGTAATACCACAAAAACGGGGTAAAGAAATAACGGGAAAAGTTGGGAATGGGTCTCAACTTTTTCCCGACAAAAAAACACCCAAAAAGCAATAGTAAACAGAGTAAGTCTCAGGCACCACGGTAAAAAGCTCTGTTCCCAAGGCACGACATGCTGCCATTCTATTCCCATCCTCATTTCTGACTAGACAAGATGTAAGCCATAGTCCATGTCTTCCTTTTTCAATGAGACACGATCACCTGGCATACCTCCACGAAGACACTGTGAGACTCCAAGCAAATCAACCAAACTTGAAAGGCCATCAAAAAAAAAAGTTCAACAATGAAAATTTTAAATATTTAGATATGGAAAAAATTGAAAATTAAAAATATGTCAGGGGGATACCCCAAAAATTTTAACCATACAATAGAGTGGAAAGTAATATGAAGGGCCTGGGGGTGATAATATCAAGAATCTCGCCTTCAAAGACCAAAACAAGTTTCTCCTCATCCCAGGAAAAGATAGGGTGGATACGAGAACCCTTTAAAAAATAAAAGGGCGCCAAAGGGCCCCTGATTCCTTCAAATCACTTGTGCTTCAGGCTGGAAAACGCTGTACACTAATGGCCCCCTTCAAGGGTGAAAATTCGACCCAAAAGTGTACAAGAACTTTCATGGCAACATAAGTGTGATAAGGCACCTAAATACTGGAACGATTGAAGGTTCTTTATCTGTATTCCCTCAATGCAGGCGAGAGAGATTCATGATAATAACCAGGAAAGTCCGGGAGAGATTGGTACCAAACTTGCACACGAAAATCATTCCATAGAAAGCAAAAGACTCGGCGGGAGACACAACTTTTCCCCGATAAAAAGGGGGGTGCCACGAGTCACTGAGAGACAACACAATAATTTCCCGGGGCCCCAAGACTGTTCAGTTGCCTTCCGTACATAAGGGGGATTACCAATAGCCCCTTGGCTGTTTTCAAAAAGGGCACTGGACAGGCCCAAAAGTCGTACCCCCAAACCCGGGGCTAGGGTTCATACGTCAGCATGCTTGTGGCCACTAACACGGGTTGATTAGCCCTGATCCCCTGAGGCCGGGGTCTCAACCGGCCCACGGGGGATTGACCCCAAAACCTTCCCAGGTAAGCACAAGGCCCTCCCTTGAGGGGAGTAAAAAGATTAAGCAGGCGACTAGGGGAAAGTCCCTCCACCTGCAAGCAACAGGAAATATTCAGTTTGAGAATTTGGGAAAGGGCCCGAACAGCTAATTTCTCTAAAATAGCATCATCGCAAGACAGAAAATCACACTGTACAATGGTACATGGTAAGACCACCATATCCCTGCAAGAATTTGAGAGTAGCATGCTTGTGAACTGTGATAGAAATGTTATCAATAGAAGTAAGATGGGAAAGATCATGAGCTTTTTTCTGCATTCTGAACTGTAACGATGTGCACACTGCTCCGAAGAGTGTGAAAGGACATATTTTGGTCAACGTGTCGTAAAAGAGCTTTACCAATACATACTATGGTCTGAAATCTAATCAACTGGAGATGTCGGTTGTAGGGAAAAGAATTTGGTCCATTGTGTACTTGTAAACATGGTGCATAAAGAAAGTTGGTGTCATGTTGGTTTTTTCTGGGTGGAATGAACAGAAATCGAAAGACCGTCATCAGCAAAGGGTCTGGAACATTTAGGCGTAGCACCGCGGGACAGCCCGACCTGAGGCAGGTGGGTGATCCGAAAACCATTGCACCATATGTGGGGAAGCTGGGCACAAAAACACGCAAGGGGCAGAGGCAGTAGAAGAAACAGGCGGAGCCTCAGCATCTGGAGCAAGTGATGGAGCATCACCAGGAAGAGGTACAGGTGTATGGGAAAAGCCTGGAGAATGGTCCAATAATGAAGCCGGGTCAGAACAGGATGCAATAACAAAAGGGAGCCTGGGAAGAGGAGGGGGGATCACAGAACAAAGACTCCATGATGGTGGCACTTCTTTTTATTTTAAGAAAAAAGACAAAAAAAGGACAGCAGAAGGACAGTTACTAGAACGCATGGAAGGACCATAAGCTCCTTCCTTCAGCCAAGAGGACCTCAAAACTGCTAGCAGTGCAGATGCAGTGTGGAACCCGTGCCATACCCTACCATTTACAACCAGTAAACCAGCACTCCGGGATAGCAACTTCACATCCACTGAGCCATTTTGGTGGACAAAAGAGAGGGCAGTCAGACACCTGCCACAGAGCATACCTCCCTCAGCTCCCAACTCCCAGAACTGACAGGCAGCCTCCGGAGATACACCCGCCATCTGCAGGACACCTTGCCCTACCTCCTGGAAATCCGGGAAGGGAGGAGGACACCTCCAGATGATCCAGATTCCATGACAAACTACACTACTCCTGAGGGACTCAACGGAGTGGGATGACCCCAGCACACTTCCCCCTACCTAGAAACTGTAATTGCCAGAGGGGAGGACCCCAGAGGCTACAAATGGGATGGGGAAAAGGGGGGGGGAGGGAGGGAAAAAGGGGAATAGGGAGGATGGGAAAGGGAAAAAAGGGGAATAGAAAGGAAAGGGATAGGGAAAGGGGGACTGGGGGGTAATTAGGTTCGGTCTGAGGAAGAAGACCAAAAGGGCCAATTCTCAGACCAATAGCTTCTTTCCATGACAAGGAGTTCCCCCCTTAAAGAGGTTATGTGGAGACAATTCTTCAGTAAAGGGGGTACTCTCAGCCATCTGAGGAACTTGGCCTTCCTGGAAGGGGCTAGCAGATGCTTCCTTCCTTGCAGTTTTGTGAGGAATGTAAGTATGTACCATAGTGTCATGAGGCACACCTTCTCTTCTTGCTAGACCCTGATCAACTACGCAATGAGGTTAAATGAGAGTAATTACTTTCTCCATAGCAGAAAACTGCGTGAAAACCCGTTTCACTTGTCCTACAAGTTGGGACATTATGACTTCTAGTATACAGCTAAACAACAAGGTAACAACCTTCTTGTGTTATTCCTTGTTGCAATGTGTAGTAGGCAAGAGACAAAGCTGAACTCGGTAGTTCTTTGTGCGGACGTGAACTGGTGGGCTCTGGGCAGGCCGACAAGCTAGGTTGAATTCAGGTATCAGAGTGTATCTCCATACTCCTATCCAACATGCTCACACAAGCCTTACCTATTTTATTTCTCATCCTGCCACCAAAGTAAGGGTAGTTCCCAAAGTTTCATGTACAGTACTGTATTCCTAATGGTCATCCTCCTATTTTATATTCCTAGTTATAGTTTCACAAAGTGCTAAACCCTAAACCACTCTTGAAAGCAGACTTTTTTTTTACCTGTGAAGCACAGAGGAAGTTGATTTTTCTACAATTATACACTATAGCAAAGGAAAAAGATTGAGGAAATATTTTAGTGGTGCTATATTAAAAGTGTTTTTTATTATCACTGCAAATTTTCTTTTCATTCACAGTACTTTGAAAGTCTGTACTATATGTATATACAGTGTAATTCAGTCATTGATAAAAGGCTTGTTTTCTCTAACCAGATGTTTTGTCAATGTCAGAAAGTTAAATTTCCAGTAACAATGGGAAACATATTATGGATAATTAGAAAGGCTACAAAAAAAGTCAGGCACTTTATTAGGAGTTTTCTACATAACACACACTTTAAATCTCACAAATTTTTAATGTAATAATTTTATATAGATATATTCTTAAACAAATTTTAGCTCAAACACAGAATACTTGGGCAAACTTGAGCAACGGCATTCAATAATACCCATTATCTAGAGGCAGCGCTTGCTACTGTAGAGTATATTAACTCTGATACAGTATAGTTCTAAGGAAGACACCTGAACTGGTGGTTATATCAGTGGTAATGCAACAAAGTGTGATAAAACATGCAAGTCAGAACATTCTGAATATATGTTTTTAGGCAACAGGAAATGCAGAGCTGCTGAATACACATACATGTACTTGCCCCTCTCTTCATGATGTTATCAAGCAAAAAAGTTAACATTTCATTTGCTACTGCTTCTGTTTGCATGTACATACTTTACATTCCATAACCTAATTGGCCCAAATCAATTACTCCAACAAACATTTAACATCATCCCTGATAAGCCAAGTTGATGTAGTTTTTCTCAGGAAATGGGTTTTTTAAAAAAGTGGGAAAAAAATACTGATATCCAGCTTTTCATATAAGAACTGATAAAATAAACATGGAAAGCTATTAATGCAAATCATATAAATAATTCAGTAAACAGCTAAGTGAAGTGCAGCAGTAACCCTGAGTTCTACAGTACAATACTGCATATTTAAAATGCTTCGGTCAAAAACAATGATAAAATTCAATTTATCACGAACAACCAACTACTACTAAGGAAGAGCTGAGCAGTGTTGACTATTGATAAAACTGTTATTGCCATGACAGTAGAAAAGACACAGTGCCTGGCTAAATTTAAATTATGAGATAAAGTCATTAGTAACACTAGGAAAATCCTAGAGGGATTAGTACCCAACTTGCACATGAAAATCACTCCCTATAAAAGCAAAAGACTCGGCAAAATGATGAAACATCCCCCCAATGAAAGGCAGGAGTACCGCTAGCACGATAAGAGACAACACAATAAGTGTCAGGGACCCAAGACTGCTCAACTGCTTCCCAGCATACATAGGGGGATTAGCAATAGACCCCTGGCTGTCTTCAAGACGGCACTGGACAGGTGCCTAAAGTCAGTGCCTGACCAGCCGGGCTGTGGTTCGTACATCGGGTTGCATGCAGCCAAGAGTAACAGCCTGGTGTTCAGGCCCTGATCCACCACGAGGCCTAGTCACAGACCCCGAAACCTTCTCCAGTATATTCCAGGTAATCAGTTGTGCTACTTAACAAAAATTTACTTTACATATGCCACAACAGAACACATCATCTTATTAAAACACACAAACATATCATCATTACAGAATCTTGCAGGTCACTTTAATGAAGTGGGGAGGCATTTGCAGTCTCAAAGATAAATACTGTATATCATGTTTACTGCATGAGAAAAATTTTACTCTTATTTTGTAGACCTCTCCTACAAATAAACAAGCTTCCAGCGCAATGGTAACTAACATAATTTCAAATGCAAGAGACCCAGTGACACTACTGCCAGCTCAAGATGATCCACGAGGGTTTAGTGCTTTACAAGGTAAGTAATTAAACTCTTACACTGTCCACACCCCAAATTTAACATTGCTCTCAGTATCCACTTAAAAAAAAATCTTCTGCAAAGATAATCTTCTTTTAAAGGTAATCACCCAAAAGTACAAAATTTGATGGAAAACTTGCAGAATTGCACAGGCACAAAGTTAGCAGTCTTCAGTCATGACACAATTTACACATTGGAGATTTTGTCCACTCTGAGTCCTATTTTAAGCCAATTTCACTGCTCAATTCAACCAAATCTTAGCTATTTCACTAGTATGCCTTCCATTTTACTGAATGAGCACAAGAAACCACTCATTCAACCATTTCAGCTACCATATAAAGTGTACATAATTTAATAACTTGGTCAAATTTTACAAAATATTAAAAAAATGTCAATTTAAAAAACAGTGCAAAATAAACAATGTTGATAATAATTAACTCTTTGAGGGTTGAGACCTCAATCCTGAACTCCCACTCAATAAAAAAAAAAAAATCTGATGAAACGATAATCTTTTTCCAATGGTAATGACATCAAAAGTTATGAAATTTGATGGAAAACTTACATAATTATGCTCTGGCGAAGTAAGTGGTCTCGACAATATTTACGCATCGGCGATTTCACCCACTTTGAGCCCTATTTTCTGCCAATTCCTATGCTTCAATTGACAAAAAATTGTGGCTATTTCGTTAGAACTCCATTTGTTCTATCGATTGAGTACAAGAAACCAACCATTCACAGATTTCAGCTACCACAATAAAGTCGTCAAAAATCGGCAATTTAGCCATTTCACACAAATTTCAAAAGATGCCAATATCAAAATAGGGTCCAGAATAAACAAGACAGACATTCCTGGCACTAAAATAACATTTTCTCTGTTCATTAGTCACATTTCCAGGCCCCTCTTACATTACTCTTGCTTTCCATTTTGAATTTTTATTCTCAACAAAAAATAGAAAGATTTACTGTTGCCAGACTACTGCATTATTATAAAAATGGTATAAATAATATCAGTGTACTTGTGAAAGGATATTAGACTCACCAATGATGTGTATTGGATGCGTGGCATGATTTGTTTACTCTTGAACATTGGAACTTGAACATTTGAACATTTCCACTACTTTGAGCTCAATTTCATGGTACTTTTCATCGTGAAACCAATAAAAATCATCTCTATTTCTGTAATATATCTTCCATCTATCAAATGAGACCAAGAAAACGAGAATACAACCATAAATATCATACGAAAATACACTGCAAATTCGGTCTTAAACCAAAAACACGGTTGGAATTTTTTTTTTTCTCATTATGCACCGTGTCACTGTGTGCTGCAGGATTTCTTTTATACTGTGCACACTGACCCTGCAGACCCATTCTTTCATATGCAGGCCTACTAGCTTTCTTCCAACAGATTTAAAGGTGCTAGAATTTTGGCATATATGTACGTGACTGACACTGGCTGTTAAGACATACATTTACGTAACCGACCCTCAAAGGGTTAATATTCCTGGCACTAAAACATTTCCTCTGTCATTCATTCCATCCCCAGGCCCCTCCTATATTACACTTGTTCTCCAATTTGAATTCTTAATCACACAACAATAGAAGATTTACTCCAATTTCTTGGATAATAAAATATAACCAGAAATACAGGTCATGGTTTACAGCATCCCAATAATTGAATCAGACCTATTATAAACCCAGAAAACAGACCTAGGGTGGAAGGAGGGCCTTACTCATACTCAGGAATATCGACAAAAAATTAATATTTCTGCTACTTTGAGCAATTTCAAGCTACTTTCATTTTTGAAACTAATCAAAATCATCATTTTTTAGTAGAATTTCTTCCAGTCTATCATATGATATGAAGAAACTGCCAATATAAAACCATAAAATCCATTCAAGAAAACATTAAAATTGTTATTTTAAAACTATACACACGGTCACAATTTTTGTTTTCCCCATCATGCACTGCGTGGGGCCGGATTTCTTTTTTTATACTGTGCACAGACCCATTCTTTCATATCAAGACTAAAATTTACTGCTCACAGCTTAACTGAGGTGAGCTCATGACACAGAAGTACGTGAGTAACCCTGACCTTAATGATGTAATTCTACGTGATGGCCAACGAAAGGGTAAACAATAAATCAATTTCTGTACAAATATTTTGTAAATTACCAAAAATATGTTAAATAATAACCAATAATACAATGTTATGTAACAGGATGAAGGCAAATAATATTTATTACAGCTATATTTATTACTCTCCAATATTTATCACTCTCCAATATTGGCTTGATAAAGCTCCTGGAGAGCAAAAACAGCCATAATGTTTAATTAGTTACTCTTGTGTCCTTTTACCTAACAGATAAGTTTAAGAAGATTTCTGTATGTTGCTTTTGCTGTAATGCAATTTGAAGCACTATTTGCCTCCAGCACATAATGATACAAATCAACTGTATCAAGCATTATACAGCATTATCAAGCATTATACAGTAGGAGAAAGTCTTGATATGAGTTGCATTTACAACTGGTAAAATATAACGAGAAGTGCTCAAAAATTGGTAATAAATGAATGTTACAAGTAAATTTAGCGATCAAGCATCGAACAAATGGTCTAATGATGAAGTTTACCAGTCCATTGCTTTACTACCTCATCACTTTACCACAGAGCTTCTGTACTGTAGTGAAGAGGTGGTCTAAACTTGGAACTGCCAGATAAAGGGTTTGATTCTCAATCATACTGCTGAATAGAGAAAAACATTTCAGTAAGTCACTGAAGAATACTGTGGGAATTTGAGAATGCTTGCCAAATCATACAGTACAATCATTTAAATGTCAAAATTAACTCTAATATGGCACATTATTAAAAGTCAAAATAAAAAGGCAAACAGGCAAACATTATCAGACTTTTCTTTCTTGAATCATCTACAGGATTAACAAATATTGTGCAGACCACACTGCCTAAAAAAGTAACTCATAAACTTATAATTCAATTGCATTGTTTTAGAGGTAAAATGAAGAGATGAGGTATGTAAACAGTTTCACAACCAGAAGACTGGAGAGTATAAAACCATTGTCCAAACAAAATAAGCCACTACCCTGTTTATCTATAATGTACATTAATTAATGGCTAAAAAAAATGCATAGCCATCACTACACTGTTTCTGTACCAGTATATGTCAAGTTATCACCAATTAAAAATTTTCAATGAATTGTATATTAAATTTGCCTAATTTTCCTGATGTGAAAAGCCACTTCCCACACTAACAGAGCTGAACAAACACGAACATCTGTTGATAATTAATCCACAAATTTGAGAAAAATCTTTATTTTTTTTAAGTAAATCCAGACTATTAACAAAACATGACAGAGAAAAAAGGAAGTTAAGCCAGAAGTTGGATAGTGAAATGGTTAGGAGAGGCAACCATGTTGAGAAAGCCAAGGTCAAGTTAAACAATGAGTGTTCTCAAGGATCAAAAGATGAAAATGAGAGAGAGACATGTTAGAAATGTTATGTATGAAAGTCAATTCTGCAAGACAGTATCTGTGAAGACTAGAAGAGTATAGACAGTTTTAACAGAGGACCACCTTATGGGTTAGGTATGATTTCTAACATGACAGAGAAGTGTGTTCTAATATCAGGGTGAGCACTTCTTTCATGTTCTTTAAAAAATCTCTAATAAAGGAGGTGTCCTATTTAACAAATATAACATGAGAAAAAAAATATCAGTTGGAGGGGAAATATGAATGAGTTTACTACAAGGTACATTACAGGTAGTTTGAAAAAAAAGTACATAATCACAGTCACCACGGGTACACAATGGCGTTTTGGGAAAGAAAATTTTTTCACAATAACCAGGCACTATAATAAAACATCAATTAATATTTATACCAACAAATAGTACTAATAATTTTCTGATAACAGATGATAAAAAAGCTGGCTTATTATGTCATCAGCTTACTACTGCCTAATGAACAACTGCTTGCAATTTTTTTAATTTATCACAAATTTAAATAATCTGAAATAAACTTCAGTAATTTCCAAAATTTACATTATGTATTTTCACAACACATCAGCTAATACATTAGTGCTTCAAGATTCATAATATGACATACAAATTAATCACAAAGATAACATAAAGAGCAAAGCAGAATTAATGGCACGAACCAATAACAGATCCTTATTAAAGTGAAAAGGAAAATAAAAAGCAGAAGGCTAATGAAGAGAAAAGAGGAACTCTGGTATAACAGAATGTAAAATACTGTAATGTTGTTACATAATGGCATTACTGATTAACCTTAAAACTGTCCAAACAGATCTATGTTCACATGCATAGTGTCCAAAAGTAGATCTACTTTTTTTACATGTTTTTTTCCATGTTTTCAAATATAACAAAAAAACATAGATCAATTTTTTTTTACATGTTTTCAAATGTAAAAAACAAAAAGAAGAACACAATTTTTTTACATACAGTGGTCCCTCATTATCGTCCTTAATCCATTCCTGGAAGTGGGATCTATTATCGAAATAGACGATTTTCGAATCAATTTTCCCCATAAGAAATAATGTAAATCTATTAATTCGTTCCAACACCAGAAGTATCAACAACAACTTTTTTTTTACCTAAAAGATAGATTTACATGCACAAAAGAATGAACATTCACATGACAGTTACTTTATTGAGGCTGTTGTTGATGAATGGAAGACAGGGAGGGGAGAGAGGGAAGAGGGGTTAATGTTTGGAAGGGGAATCCCCTCCATAAGGACTCTAGGTCACTTCAGGGGTCACTTCCCTAGCATAAATATAGATTTACATGCAGAAAAAAATGCCAAATAAAGAAAATGTATAAATGAACATTGCTAATAGGGTTAGTTGATGAGTGGACGGTCCTGCCTAGTAGGGTGATCGAAGCTAAAACATTGGGTAGTTTCAAATTTAGGTTGGATAAATACACGAGTGAGAGGGGTTGGATTTGAGTCGGACTTGCACCTGAGCTTATTGCTTGGGTAGCATTTGTTCTGTTAGTGGGTTGGATTGTGAAGGGCCAGCTAGTATGAGCCAGCAGGCCTGTTGCAGTGTTCCTACTTCTTAAGTTCTTATTTAACATCACACTTACCAGTAGGGTGATCGAGGCTAGGACCTTGGGTAGCTTAAGAAGAGACTGGACAAAATTGAGTTGGAGGAGTGGAGTTGATTTGTCATTGGGTACTGGAGTAAATTCTTGGGTAGCTTTGGGTAGAGGTCATTTTGATAAGGACCTGCCTTGTATGGGCCAATAGACCTGCAGAGTTCTTCCATTGTTATGTTCTTAGTGGGAAGGATTGTAAAGGACCTGCCTAGTATGGGCCAGCAGGCCTACTGCAGTGTTCCTCCTTTCTCATGTTCTTATTGGAGATTTGTTTGTGTGAGGAGGGATGGCAAGTTTATTGTTGGAGAATTATGACACTAATATCAACTCTATGGGCTTATTTATCTATGCAATTCAACTAATATGACATAATAAACAATATTAAAACATAGAAACATGGAATATACTCTAGAATGAATAAAATAAGTCATTAGTATGTCACGAGAGGTGTTGTGTTGTGTTGTTGTTGGGTATATAAGGGCCATGAGTGTAAGCCGTCCATAATGGTGGTGAGAACAGCAGCTGAGGCGGCGGTGTTTTCTGTAGCCTATATACTCCAAAACATTGAGAAGTTGGTAGAATCGCTGAGTCACTAGAGAAGGAACCTCTACAACCATCACTACGACCTTCTACCACTATTACAACTGTTACCACCATCACTACTACCTTCTACACATCACTACCACCATCATCCACTATCACAACTGTCTTCCACTCTACCACCACCCCTTTGTATTTTTCTACAAACTTTTTCATAAATTATGTGTTTCTCACATTCTTTGCCAAAGGGTGGCACTAGAAGCTTTCTTGGAGCCATGGTAGCTTATTTAGTACTTGCAAGCACTAAAATCAATGGAATATTATGAAATATTTCGTAGGAGCATGTGAGGGGACCGTCGCTCACTGGAAACAATGGCACACTGGCTGGGAAGGCAGGCCCAGGCGGCTCAGAGCATGAGTACCGTCCCAGACGAAGGACGATTTGTGAGTTAACGGACCATTTGCAAGCCAATGTTTAGACGAAATAACAGGACTATTTCCAAAATGGACGACTTTCAGGCGGACGATTATTGAGGGACCACTGTACTTTCAAATGTTGAAACGCAGATCTACGTTTGGACAGTTTAAGAGTTAAACTGTCCAAATGTAGATCTACGTTCATGTGCATAGTGCTCGACCTTTATTTTCCATTTGAAAGCATGTAAAAAACAAAAAACGTAGTCTACGTCAGAGCATTAAGCATGTGAACGTAGATCTATGTTTGTACAGTTTAAAGGTTTAAGTGAATTTGAAGAACTGTGTAAGAACAAGAATTTTTGAGGATTAATGAGAAGGATGCTAAAGTAACTTCCAAGTAAAAGAAATGTTCTTAGATTTGAAAGGGTCAAGTATATACCACCTCATGGAAAGAAGCTGAAAGATATAAACAAATGTCCTGGAAGAGATGTTCAATAAGAATGTCAGATTTTTTTTTTTTTAACATGACAGCCATCTCCCACTGAGGCAGGGTGACCCAAAAAAAGAAACACTTTCACTATCACTCATTCACACAATATTGCTGTCTTTGCAGCAGTGTCTAGATATGATAATTTAGATGACACTCCCAATAGTCAATATCCCAAACCCCTCCTTCAAAGCGCAGGTATTGTACTTTCCACCTCCAGGACTCAAGTCCGGCTAACCAGTTTTCCCTGAATCCTTTCACAAAATATTACCCTGCTCATACTCCAACAGCTCGTCAGGTCCAAAACCCATTCATCTCCATTCATTCTTATCTAACATGTTCACACATGTCTGCTGCATGTCCAGGACCCTTGCACACAAAACTTCTTTTACCCCATCCCCCATCCTTTCCTAGGATGAGCCCTTCCCTCACATACAGATTTATACACCCTCCAAGTCAACCTATTTTGCTCCATCCTCTTTAACCCTTTTAGGGTCCAGAGGCCAAATTTCAAAGTGCGTACTAGGGTCCAAGAATTTAAAAAAAAAAAAATTTGTTATTTTTCTTATGAAATGGTAGAGAATCTTTTTCTGAAGGTAATAAAACAAAAAGTACAAAATTTGATGGAAAATTGACGAAATTATGCTCTCGCGAATTTTGATGTGTCAGTGATATTTATGAATCGGCGATTTTGCCGACTTGGACTCCCATTTTAGGCCAATTGCATTATTCCAGTCGACCAAATTCTAGCTATTTCACTAGTATTACTTCTATTCTATCGATTGAGCACAAGAAATTGCCAAGTCAACTGTTTCAACTACAAAATAAAGTGATCGGAATTGGCAATTTGGCCAATTTAACACAAAGTTCAAAATATTCCAATTTCAAAATAGGTCCAGAATAAACAATGTAGGTATTCCTGGCACTATTCCTTGCACAACGCTGTCCTGAAACACAGCTGCAAATCCGATGCCGTCAGAAGACTTAGAGCCATCTGTGTAAACTGCGATGGCATGAGAATGAGAGTGGAAGTGGTCAAGAAAAGAGAGCGGGAAGCCACCATAGGCAGTTAGGCTTTCGAGCAAGGGAGTGAGAAAGAACAGACCCAAACAGCTGGAACTTCCCAGGGGGTAGTGAAAAGTGAGATGCTACATGAACATATAAAGTGGTAACTGAAGGGAAGACAAGAGCAAATGTAGGCGAAGAGAGAAGGGACGGAGCAAACAGGGGCGGTGACCAAATAAAGAATGTCTACTAATATCAGTGACCATTCTATAAATGGAAGGATTGCGGAGATCGTGAGAGCATACATAGTAGCAAGAGGCAATGGGCATCACGGTGACAGACAAGGATGGAACATTCGCTTCTGCATAGAGGCTCTCAACGGGGGAAGAGCGAAAAGCACCAAGGAATAAACTTAATCCTTGGTGATCGAGGGGGTTAAGGCTAGAGAGAGTAGCAGGAGAGGCCGCTGAATAGATCGGGTTTACCGTAATCAAATTTCGACAAAATGAGGCCTGAATGTAAGCGAAGGAGAATTCAATGATCAGCTCCCCATGAAAGATGAGAAAGGGGTTTTAAGAAAGTTCAGCGGGCTGTGAAAAATTGCCTTCAGAGAGGTAATGTGGGGTTTCCAGGATAACCTACGGTCAAAGAGAAGGCCTAGAAACCTGACTGTATACATTCAAGGATACGGGAGCCATAGAGGTACAAAGGATAAATCGGAGATGACAGAGAGCTAGTGAAAGTAATTTGGTGAGTTTTGTACTGGAAAATTAAACCCATGGGTGGTGGCCCAATTGGAACAGGGTTGACTGCATGCTGGACAGAAACTGTAATGAGGTGACAGTCAGCGCCTGCACAAGCAATAGCGAAGTCATCTACAAGAGTGATGACCAACTATTGGATGGAAGAACAGAGGCCAAATCATTTATAGAAAGGGGAAAAAAAAGTGTTGTGCTCAGAACACATCCCTGAGGGACACCTTCAGCTTGGACAAAGTCGGGGGAGAGCACATTATTGACCGAACACGGAAATGTTGTCAGTTAAAAGTTCTTAAGGAAGGATGGAGATTGCCATGGAGGCCTAAGGATGGACTTGGGCCAAAAATATTATACCTCCAAGTTGTGTCATATGCCTTCTCAAGGTCAAAAAAATGGCAATAACGGAGCGGTTATTTGCAAAGGCATAACAAACCAAAACATATCCAAGCGTATAAGGGGTCTAGGGTAGACCCGGCCCTTACAAAACCATATTGACTAGTGGAGAGACTGCTATGTGTCTCTAAATACCACATAAACTCGATTTACCAGACGTTCCATCACTTTGCAAACTGCACTAGTAAGAGCAAGGGGATGATAAGGGGGAGGCATCATGTCCCGTAGTACCCCGGCTTGCAGAAAGGGAGAACAATGGCAGATTTCCACAGCTGGGGAAGAACTCCTTGTGACCAAATAAATTGAAGAGGTGTAAGAGGACAACAAGGGCTCACTGATGTAAATGTTGTAACATCTGAATATGAATGTCATCAGGCCCAGCTGCCAATGATCGGCAAGCTGAGAGTGTTGCCTCCAGTTCCCGAAGGTAAAAGGCACATTATACTGTTCTTCTTGAGAGAAAGAAAAGTCCAAGGTACAAAACTCTTTTCAACTTTGAGGAAAGAAACGGGGGGCATAAAATGGAGCCCCTGGGAAATACGGACCAGATGAGAGCCAATTCAATGGCAACGTCAAGGGGTTTTTGTTATATCAACACCAGCGACCCATAGAACAGGAGCCGGGTCAGGAGAGTATTTACCACTCAATTTCCTCACTTTTTTTTTCCCGACTGCACTCATAGAGGAATCAGAGTGATGGTGGAAACAATCTTGCCAGCAAGTGCATTTAGCGTCACGGATGACACGGCGAGTGGGCAGCACACTTCTGCTTAAAATCAAGAGGTCCCCTCATCGGGTTCTATTGTACCGGTACCTGCCCCATGCAGCGCATTTCAAACGTACTGCACGAGCACAAGCAGGAGACCACCAAGGCATGCACTTCTGAGAATGCCTGCCTAGTTTGGGTATAGAATGAGAAGCTGCAGTTAAAACTGATGTCGAGAAGAGGTGTAGGAGCTCATCAATGGGGGATTTAAGAAGAACCTCACTAAAAGCAGTTTAGTTGCAAGTAAAGGTCCCCAATTTGCCGGATCAAATTGCCAGCGAAGGGGTATGGAAAGGTGGTGAATATGAAGAAGCAAGAATGATTGGAAAATTGATCGCTTGTCTTGTAAGCCCGGTTAAGTAGAAAAGACCAGGTGAAGTATAGTGCAGTGAGGAAGAGCAGAATGATAGATCGATGCAAAAAGAGAGAGTACGAGGATACATAATGGCTGGGAGTACCCGTATAAAACATGGAGGGGTGATAGAGGTGAGAAAAGCCCTCAAACTGGATCGCACGTCGAGTCACAACGAGACCCCCCCAGAGGAAATGGTGGGCATTAAAAATCGCCATGTACGAATGTGGTGGGTGAGTAACGGATGATGAAACAAGGAAAGGCAAAATCGGGATAGAAAATGCTCGTGTGAAGAGAGAAATACAAAGAACATATTGTAATCCACTCATTCAAGTGGATACAGGATGCAGTGTAATGAAGCGAGTTAATGGACAAACAGTTGACAGTACAAATTTCATTGATTGTAAGAGGGCACTTTCATTTAAAGGCTCATCTGAGAAAAGGATCTGATGAATACAATACTTTATAGCTTTGAGATAGGTTGGAAAACAGAGAGTGTAATTTTGGTTCTTGTAAGCAAACACCAACAGGGTAAAAAACTTGGAAAGCAACATATGAAGTCACCCCGATTACCCTAGCCGCGGACTATTCACTGTAAAGATGCCATGGACTGGTACGAGGAAAATACAGGAATCCGTAGGGAAGGGCACCTACGGACTAGAGGGGTTAGAAAAAGTCCACGTGCGGGTGGCATCAGGAAAGACATTCAAGTCAGCGAAAGGAACGGAGCATTGTGATGAATGGAGTGGGAGATGGAGGAGAGGGAGTGAAGGAACTGGTTGTGGATCACAGTGTCCAATTGAAGGTTTCAGTCTATGCAATATATTCTGAAATTGCGTCAAGTGTTTCTGAATTCAAAAAGACGTTGTATGGGAGGACATATGTATTGGAGATAGAAGAGAGGAGAGGGAGTAGATAAGATTGGGACAGGTATGGACTGCTACTAAAGTAGGGGGGGGGGGCCAATGCATGTTGGGTACTGGAGAAGAAGTGTGGGAGGGGCAGAAGAGGCAGTAAACTGGGACGGCGGCAAAAGAGGGAGAGACTCAGGAGGGGTGCAGGGGAGGGAGGCACAGATAAGGAGGAGGTGAACCTCCACACTTGTAATAGAGCCAGTGTGAGAGGGGAAGAACAGGTACAGAGACTGGAAAGTGTAAAAGTGGGGGCAGAAGAAGGAGAAAGGAGGGGGAAAGGAAGATATGAGCAATAGGGGATTTTTTGGAACTTTGAGAAGTAGAGGGCCCGATTGGTAGAAGGGGTAATATGGTTCTTGTCGTATACTGGGGCTTGTGAGTGAGAACCTCGAAGATGTCAGGAACAGCCTGAGGTGCTGATGTAGGGACGTCTGAGCCCAGGACAGCAAAAAGAAATTAGTTACAGAAGTGACTATGGGAGGCGGGGTAACAACAGTGGAGGCCTGCAGAAGATGGGACTCATGAAGTGGGGGGACATTTTGAAACACCAAGAATAAGAAACACAGGGGGTTGGTTAGTCTCCCTTGGAGGCAAAGATGAGAAAACTGCCATTAGGCATTAAGGGGAGACCTTCTGCTTCTTTGAAGCAACTGATTTCACGCTCATTTAAGTAGACACTGGCAATGGCGAGAGTACAAAGGGTGAAGCTTCAAGCAATTGAGGCAAAAGGGAGGTCGATTGCAAGACGTATTAGAATTGGTCATCGTCACACTGATGGGAATTCAGCATATTGATCTGCAATATTTTCGGCTTTGTGACCAAAACGCCAAGCAATTTCTAACCTGTTGCGGTGTAGGATCACCTTTGAACTTGTAAACGATGTCCGCAATTAAAACAGAGACGGGAGTTCACGGCTGTCGAAAGTTAATAGAGCCCATTGCAAGGGTTTCGTCTCAGACGCACGGGCAGGATGGACTAAGTGTCTACTTTGAGGATTGGAGATCCTGGAAGTTCCAGCTGTTCAAGATTGTTCAGTGCCACATGTCTGGAAATTCTGTTGGACTATGGTATGGGGCAGACACAGAATTGACACAGTTATCCAATACTAGAATTGAGGAGAAAAGATGTTTTTCAATAGTGATTGGAGTAGAGTGTATCGATGAGAAAGGAGAGAAAGATCATGAGCTTGGGCAGCATTCTGGACAAGTGACGATGCAACGTTACCGACCTCTTGGGAGCATGGAAATGAAAATATCTCTACCAACATGGCATTGGAGCGCTTTGCCAATTCTATGGTCGAAAGATATGCATTAGAAGAAGTCGGTCTTAAAGTAAAGAATTTAGTCCATTGTGTGAGTCCGAAACTGAGAGTGGAGAGGGAGTGCATGGACATGTCGGTCCTTTTTCCGTGTAGAATGGGAGGGTAACGAAGTAACATATTCAGGTGATTGTCGTTGGCGTTTAGTAGTGGGGACAGATTTGGTCAGACGTGGGAGGCGCTGGCGATTCGAAATGCCGCACAGTAGAGGGAGAGGCTGGATGGTAGTAAAAGGAGGGCGAGAGGTCAGACTAATCAGAGGGAGTCAGTCGAGACCCTCGGTACCGGAAGCTGGTGATGAAAATACAGCACAAGTAAGAGGTACAGGGGCATCAGGAGTAGTCATAGATGTGGTCAAAAAAATGAGGCTAGGGTCAGAATGGGTGTGCGGTATCAGTAAAGGGGCCGGGGGTAGTAGGTTAATGGATTAGGGCTTCCATGTTCAGGTTTACTTTTCTTTTGTTTTTAGAAAAAAAATAAGAAAGAAAAGAAATATAAAAAAACAAAAAAAAAAAGAAAAAAGGTGTAATGGGGAGGAATAGTTCCTAGGAGGAATGAAAGGGCTGGAAATAACCCTCCACGCCCCAAGAGGACCTCAACACCGCAAAGTTATGTGCTGATGTTGGCATGGAACCCGTGCCATACCCTACCCTTCATGCCAGTAAACAGCAATGAAGGATACCAACCTCACATCTGACGAGCTTCCTTGGTGGACAAAAGAGTGGGCTTGCTGGTTATTCGCCACAAAGCATTACCTCCTTGGCACCACCCCGGAATCCGATAAGGTGGCCTCCATGAGATACACCGTCTACCTAAAGACACCCTCCTGAGACAGAGAGGAATGGTATCCCCTGGCCGATCCAGATTCAACGGCAAACTACACCACCACCGCCAAAGAACCTCAACGGAATAATGGGATGATGACCCCGGTACCCTTACTCCTACCTAGGAACCAGAAGGCCTGTGGGAAGAATCCAGAGCCAAATGGGAGGATGGAATAAGGGAGGGAGGGGGGAGGAGGAGGAGGAAAAAAAGCGAGGATGGGATTGGGAATGGGGGATGGGGGGGTAATTAGGTTCGGTCTGGAGGTAGGAGACCAACAGGTATATTTTCCTCAAGACAAGTGCCTCTTCACCATGCCAAGGTGCCCCTCCCCTTGAAGAGGCTACCCCTTCTGCTTTGTTTTGCTTAGAGCTAGGACAATCCAATTCTTCTCATTCATAACAGTTGCAATCATCCTCTTTCTTATCACCCTCACTACATCCTACACATTCAAGAATTCCCAGTTTTATTCAAGTTTTTCATTCTCTTTTTTAATAGATTTTTTACAGGGTATGAGTTCCTAGCCCATTGCTCCCGGATTTTAGTCTCACCTCATACGACACACAAACCTTATAGAGGAAGAAGAGATAGAATTCTTTTTCACTTCCCCATGGAGAATAAGGGAAATATAGAAGAACTAAGAATTTTAAGAAAAAAAGAAGAAAAAAAAACCTAGATGTGTGATAGGTATATATATGTTGTGCATGCCTGTGTGAGTGTGACATATGTGTTGTTAAGTAGCATGTTTTAACTGTTATCCAGCAGTTTATGAGGACAGAAAAAAGACACAGCAATCTACCACATCCTTGTAAAACAATTACAGGGTTTATGTGTCATACTCACCTGGCAGGTACAGTAGTAACCTCCCTGGGTGGTTTGCTGTTTATACCATGCATCCCAAAAGAAAATCCACGGGTGTAGATGAAGGTGTCAAGAAGTTTTAAATAGTAAAAACTATGCTCACTAGTGAAGAAAAATAGAGGTAATAAATATGCTTTAAGTTAGTGGTGCATGTAAGTTGATGCAGCAAGGCCTACAGGCGTGAGGGTTTCATAACATTCAAGTTAATGAGAAAGATGTGTGTGGTACTAACCCAAATAGTAATCCATTAAAAAGGTTGGATGAGTCGGTAACTTCAACTAAATAAAAATGAAAAAAATGGCAGGAATGACTGGATTCAGGAGAGAACTAAGAAAAACATGAATCACATTAATGTCCTTTTGATTCGTGATGAATGGCAGATAACATGACCTAGTAGCCCTGTATAAAGAGCTAAGCACATCTAGGATAGTGAGGAAGAGGCATTGGTTTTTATGACTTGACATGCTGTTGGAGTCGGAGCAAGGCAATTTTTTTGGAAGGTATTCAGGTAAACCAGTTTGCTGGACTCAAATTCTGAGGTGAGGAAGCTAACAGTGCCTGCACTCGGGAGGAGGGGTGGTGTTATTTCAGCTATGGAGGGGGCATACTGTGCTGTAATGTTAGCCACACCTCAAATAAACTTTTTTTCCTACATGATGCCTAAACACCACCTACTCCCCCCCCCCTCCTTCATGTATTCTACAGTTCACCTCCATCTTTCAGACTATTCGTTAACGTGTTCCCTCCCAAATCTCCTAAAATAAATCCACTTCCTCCATTTCCCTCCCATCTGATATTCAATCTGTCATTGCTTCGATGTCTTGTTACCCTCATCAACCTCATTCTTTTACTACATTCACTTTAATGTCTTTTTAACTACTCTTTTCCCCAAATTTGTCAACCAACTTTGCAAACTTGTCTTCAGAATCCCTTACAAACTGTGGTATTCATTAAAAAGCAACTGGGGATAGCTTCCAACTTTTTTCAAATCTGAAATTTTTTCAATTCTACATCATTTTCCAATACCCTAACAGTCACATTTCACACCTTTATCTTAAAACAACCATGACAACATTCACACATACCTGGTTCTAAATCCTACTTTCACTGGGAAATAGTCCCCCCCCTCCCTCCTACATCTCACTAACTTAATCCTCACGCTGTATGTGAACTTCTTAAATTTGCTTTGTAATACCATCTATTCCAAACATCTATATGTGCTCTCTTATAACCCTTATTCATGGGCTTTTTTCTAACACATAAGTGTACAAACAGCTGTTTACCCTTTATTAAGAATGCTTGCCTCACTTTTATGCTTCAGCCATAAGCACTTGGTCTATACATTCACCTTCCCTTCCTAAAATCCTCCTCTAATTTCTCAAGCCTACTTTCTGTCTCCTAACCCTTTTAATTAACAATTTTATACCATAAAACATTGCACGGGTATTAGTCAGCAGGATTATGTTTTCTTTAAACAGATGGCCATATACACATCGTCAGGGTGACTTAAATTAGTAATTCATACTGGAGATGGGGTTTTTTAGCCCTTGCTCCTGCCTCAGCAGGCTTTTCATCCTATAATTCTTACATTCTTTATTGTACCTTTTTCCTTTGTACAGGGAAACTATGTACACCACACACTGCTAATCCTTTGGTTCTTCCCTTCTTATCATAAAGTACATATATTAATATTTACTTCTTTAACTATCCAGTCATATCCCACCTAAGCAGAGTGACCCAAAAGATTATACAAAAGTTTATCTTTTTAAGTTTGTAATGTTACAATGGGAGGGGTTACCAGTCTCTTGCATCCCAGCATTTTAGTTGCTCTATGGCACACATGGCTTTCAGGAGGGAAGGCCTTCCCACTTCACCAAGGAGATATAAATGTATGACAGTAAAATCTCTATGAACACGGCTATAGACACATCATCATTGCCCCTATATGTAGCTTCTTCAGCTGGAATGAACATAAGACAAGAAGTCTACACGTGATGTGGAGTGACCTATGTATTAAATGCTGCATTCCATAATGTGCATAACTTTGACACAATAATATATTTTGTAAATGCAAGATAGTTTAAATTTGATATATATTGACAGCAAATACTAACAATTAACCCGACATAAAAGAGAGGAGCTTACGACGACAACGTTTCGGTCCGACTAGGACCATTTACAAAGTCACACTGTGTGACTTTGTAAATGGTCCAAGTCGGACCGATCGGTCAGTGTAAGCTTCTCTCTTTTATGTGCGGGTTATTGTGTATCGTTACAGTCACGGTATTGTGCCTTTTTTGTTATTATAGGGACAGGCAAATTCATCGAATTGAACCTTATTGAATCAGTTCCAAATTCCAATGTCCTAAATGAAATTCACTTTCAACATACTATATAATTGTCCCAAATCTGTGGAGTATTTCTGCAGAAAACACTTAAGACTACATCAGGCCTACATGGTGATGCTCCAATTTCTCTGTCTAATTTGTTGATAAAACCATGTAACATGGACCCAGAGCAGTGCTAGATCTAGCTTTTTGTTGTAAGTGTTTTAGATTGTATATTTTATTATTACTGTGAAATTATGAAGCTTATACAGTACAGAAATGTATATATCAAGTACATTAAATGCTTACCCAGGAGATAACATATTTATAATAAAGGCAATCAAAAAAAGATAAATGCATTACATACAATAAAATAAATAAGATTTGTTTTTGGCAACCTGTTAAGTCATCATGATTAGTCCAACCTGCCATTCAACCACAAAATGTGATCAGTCTTTCTTGCACTTTTCAACTACACCATATGAAAAACTTCAGCAAATTTTTGTTAGACCATAATAAACAATGAGATTAAATAATTAAATTATCAACAAGATATTACACCATATACTATAAGATATTTCATATACATCTCGTTATATCTAAAAGTGGACACATTTATTAATACTGAAATATAAACTCTGCTTTTTTTATAAACCTTCATGATGTATTATATCTTACTTACCAATCCTTCACTATAATGACTTGAAAAAGATTGTTTTTGTTTACAAGAATTTTTAAAGAAAACAAAGATTGCTATTACTTATCAAAATTTAATTTATTATTTTTCACTAAGATTTATGTATAGGCTAAGTAATATTGGCTTTATTAGTTTGGACATAAGATTTTTTATCATTCTTCATCCTCTTCATTATCGCTTCATCATATTCATGGTCATCCTCCCTCTTAGTGTCATAGGGCCATGCATGGTCTAGCTCTATTATTATCATTGTCAGAAAGTGATCCAGTGCGACCCGTCTTCGGACCTCACTAAGCTCCTCAGACACTGGGTACATTTTCAGGGTATAGCATTAAATTACTATATATGGAGGAACTCATCATCTGAAAATGCACAAATATCATAAACAGGCAAAAGTTAAATGTTAACAAGATCAAGTCTCACTAGCATAATACCTGAGGAAGTGGATTACTTACAGTATGGAAACTTCCTAACATACACTATCTTGACTCCACAAAAGGCTTACCGCCAAAATCAACCCAGATTATTAATTAACTAAAAAAATACAAACTGGCAATTTAGCTCAGGTTCCCCCACATTATTTAAACAAATAGGCTCATATCCTTCACCCACAATTACGTCACTTTTTAACAATCACTAGAATGAAACAGCATTTTTTCCCGACATTACTCAAGGGATAGCAAGGTTACTCCAATACAAAAGGTGGAGAACCCAAAAGACGTAAAAACAAATTAAGGGCCTAGATTAACATACCTTGTTATTCAAAATTTTTGAGAAACTCATACACAGTGAATATACGTCTTTAATAGAATTACAAAGTATTCCCAACCCCTGCCCAGTTTGCTTCAGGCATAACAAAAGCACAAAGACACAATTATAAAAAATGCTAGATTATATTTATACAGCTCTGAAAATAATGAATATTCACTAGGATTTCTTTACTGACCTAGGTTTAGCTATGATTTACGTGGACTAGTGTACTAATATATTCACAAACTGAAGCATTATGGTATCAAAGGTCATGCATTGACATATTACAAAAGCCTTACCTTACTGACGCAATACACCTCCAGTAAAAGACAAAGACCTTCCAGGACACTGGCACTCCACAGGGAAGCATCTTTGGCTCTATGCTTTTCCTTGCACACATAAACAATTTCCAAATGCCATCGCAGCGACTTAGGACCTATTCTCTTTGGCTGACACATTTTTGTCTTCCCCAATAACAATCTAGCATCATTCAACAGCATTGTTAATGAAAAGCTCTTTATAAATATCAAACCTGGATGACTTACCAATATACTCATACTAAACTTGACAAAAATCCTTCTACAATTATGTTTGGAAGCAGAGCAAAGTAATGTCATCAAATGCTATGATTAACTATTTCTTACTGCTAAACATAATAAGGGAATTTTCTGGGGTCGCACCTTGACAGCAACTTGATTCCAACACCACTTCCAACACAATAAAAAGTGTCCAAATGCATTTAGCATCTCTCCAAGAGATGTTTATTATGTTACAACAAACAGCACTTCAATTTTACAAGTGGCCCTCAGTTAACGCATTTAATCCGTGCCTGAGAGATAGCCTTTAACAAATTAATTTTCCCATATGATATAATGGATATCCAGTAATCATTCCAGACACCCAAAAGTATTAAACAAAATAATTTTTTTTACATGAAATATACATTTCCCTACACAGAAAACAATGATTCATGCACAATAAAACAATAATAAATCACACTTACTCCTATTGTGGACTTGTTGATAGGAGTGATAATAGATGGTAGGCTAGGGCCCAGAGGTTGCAGGTGTTGTTCTATTGTTGGAAGGGAATCCCCTTCCATCAAAGGATTCAGGTAAACAAGTCCTTTTAACGGGGTTACTCCCTTTGTTTTTTACTCCACTAGCACCAGCTTGAGAGTCACTGGACCCCTGTCACGCAAAATATCTGTCCAGAGCGCTCTGTTTCTCACGTTCCTTTAAGGTTTCCCTAAAATGGGCCACAAGAGTGTCTTTGTACAGTTTTGCCAATATGGCTTGCAACAGCTGTGCCAGGATTATATTATCCATAATGCTTGAACTTTGTATACATTGTACACCATTTCCTTTATCTTTGACGAAGGAACTTCCTCCGTCTCTTCCTTACCCCTCCTCCTCTGAAGGAAATCCCTGAGCTTTGGTGTGTTCCTGTTGCACCTGAAGCTCTTGCAGCTCTATTAGTGTTAGTATTCATTCGTCATCCTCCACCAATGCTTCACATCCTTGCACTAACCTCCACAACCTACCAATGGGCTTCCCCAATGCCACTATAGATTCCACAACGGCATAGGCTGCTTTGGGTTAGCCCAAACCCTTCAATATCCTCTCTTGTACACTTGTAGTCACAATTTTCTCCAAGCAGGTTCAAAAGTTCCTGCAAGTCATTCTTCCCAAGCCTTAACATAAGGTTTATGCCAAATGAGGGATACTGAAGTGATCTTTACAGACTCTCTTAGGGTCATTAAGTCGTCTGGAGGTCACTTCACAAAGCCATTTTGAAACACTGCTTGGTGTACAGTTTTTTGAAATTTGAAAATGACCTGCTCGTCCATGGGCTGGAGGAAGGAGACGGAGTGGTGTTAGGAGGAAAAAAAAACTTTGGATGAAGCTCATAACTACCCCCGCAATTTGCTCTTGCAAGTCGTTTGAGGATGAGCAGGAGGGCATTGTCCATTACCAGGAGGCACTTTATTATTATTATTATAATCAAAAAGAAGCGCTGCTAAGCCAACAAGGGCTTATTCAGCGCTGCAGGGTAGGGAAGGTCTAGCGAGGGTATTGGCAGCAGAAGGGGGAAGGGATGACAGTAGGATTACAGAAAAACAGCGGTGGCAGGGGATAGTGCGGGGGGTAGAGAAGTAGCAAGAGATTGAGGTAGAAAGGCTGAAGGTTATCAGAGTTTGTGAAGTGTTCAGTCAGTGGTTGCAAAAAGCCAATGAGAGTCTGGATGAAACGGGGGTCCATCAGCGAGTAGGGAAAGGTAAGAGAGAGAGACATCGGAGTGAAGACGCGTCGGAGGTAAATTCTGCGTGCTCGTTGATATAAAGTGGGCAGTCTAACAAAAATTGTGGCTGACTGATAAGGGACCTGACAATTCTCTCAAGAGAGGGCAGGGCGCTTCTCCATGAGATATCATGAGTAAGACGAGTATGGCCAAGGTGAAGACTGGAGAGAGTAGTTCCAAATAACAAAAAAGGCCAATACCGTGACTGGGAAGAAGATACACAATAACCTGCACATAGAAGAGATGGAGCTTACGGATGATGTGTTTCGTTCGACTTGGACCATTTACAAAGTCACACTACACTGAATTGGAGCATGTGGAGATAGATAGATAGATAGATAGATAGGATAGATAGATAACATATATATATATGTATATATATATATATATATATATTTATATTTATATTTTTTTGTTTTTTATTTATCACGGCCGGCCGATTCCCACAAGGCAGAGGTGGCCCGAAAATGAAAAACTTTCCATATTACTCCATCTCTTTCTTGCCAGAAGGGTGCTTTACACTACCCCCCCAGTTTTTTTTTTTTTTTTTTTTAAAATTTACTGCAAACATTAACACCTCCTTCAGAGTGCAGGCACTGTACTTCCCATCTCCAGGACTCAAGTCCGGCCTGACGTGTTTTCCCTGAATTCCTTCATAAATTGTTACTTTGCTCACACTCCACAGCACGTCAAGTATTAAAAAACCATTTGTTCCATTCTCTCCTATCAAACACGCTCACGCATGCCTGATGGAAAGTCCAAGCCCCTCGCACACAAAACCTCCTTTACCCCTCCCTCAAATACCCCTTCCTAGCCCGACCCCTACCCCGCATTCATTCCACTACAGAATGATGATACACTCTTGAAGTAATTCTGTTTCGCTCCCCATTCTTCTCTACAATGTGCCGAAACCTCCTCAACAACCCTTTCCTCAGCCTCTGGACAACAGTTTTGGTAATACCGCACATAATCCTAACTTCCAAACTACGAATTCTTGCATTTTATTTCACCCACACATTGCCACTCAGACTTTGACATCTCACTGCCTACAGCCTTGTCCTCGCCTGCAAATTCATCACCCAGGCTTCACACCCATATAGAAAAAAAGCGTTGGTAAAACTAGACTTCATACTTTCCCCTCTTGGCATCCAGGACATTAAGTTCTTTGTTTCCACAGACTCCTAAGTGCACCATTCACTCTTTTTCCCCTCTCAATTCTTGATTTCACCTATCTTTCATTGACCATCCGCCTGACTGAGTCCTCTCCCAAATATCTGAATACGTTCTCTCCTCCATACTACTCTCCCTCCAATTATGATATTTCAATTTTCATCACCTAATCTTTTTGTTATCCTCATAACCTTACTTCTTTCCGGTATTCACCTTTATATAATATATATATATATATATATATATATATAGATATATTATACTTTTATATATATATAATAATATTATTATATATTTTTATATTTATTTAATATATTATATATATATATTTATTTATTTATTTATTTTGATTTTTTTTTTTCAACAAAGTCGGCCGTCTCCCACCGATGGCAGAGGGTGACCCAAAAAAAGAAAGAAAATCCCAAAAGAAAATACTTTCTTCATTCAACACTTTCACCACACTCGCCCACTTATCACTGTTTTCTGCAGTGGTGCTACAGGAATACAACAGTTTAGAAGCTTACAACATATAAAGATACACAACATATCCCTCCAAACTGCCATTATCCAAACCCCTCTTTATAAGGGCAGGCACGTAATTCCCATTTCCAGGACTCTGTCCGTCTGTATGAAAATAACCGGTTTCCCTGGAATCCCTTCACTATTATTACCCTGCTCACACTCAACAGATTGTCAAGATCCATAGTACCATTACACTCTCCATTCACTCCTATTCTTAACACAGCTCACGCACGCTGCTGAAGATAGTCCAAGCCCACCTGGACACAAAATGCCTTTACCCCCTCTCTCCAACACTTGCGACGACGACACCCTACCCCGCCTTTCCTTCCCTATAGATTTATATGATTTCCATGTCATTCTACTTTGATTCCATTCTCTCTAAATGACCAAAACCACTCAACAACCCTTCTTCTGCCCTCTGACCTAATACTTTATTATCTTTCCACACATTTTCCTAATTTCCACACTCAGATTTTCTGAATAATATTACACCAACATCTGACATTAAACATACATTCATATCTATATTTATATATATATATTATATATATATATATTGTTTGCGGGCTATAGGAACCCATCATGTATTTATAAGTAACAGTTATCTGGATACCTAATTATATTGAATTTGATGGGGACTTTGCTCTAAAATGTCTGAAGGACTCCCTGATCAACCTTTCTGATGAGAGGCAGCTGGTTCAAGCTATTTTTCTCAAATATATTGGTTATACTATAGACACTAAACACACAATTGATTAAGTAGTTTATTAAAGTTGTATTACCTTTTGGAGAAGTAAAATTAAGTAGTGGTAGAAATTGTGGTAACGGGAGAATTGTGATTGGCAACAGTCTTTTGTTTTTGGTGGGAGGAGGCAAGTTTTATTTCCTTGTGTATAAAGTAAAAATTAAGGTGTGGTTGAATTGTGGTACTGGGAATTGTGCTTGGATATTAAGTAGTTTATAATGTTGTATTTACTTTTGTGAATAAATTTAAGGTGTGGTGTAGAATTGTCCAGTAACTGGAGAATTGTGATTGGCAACTGTCCTTTTGGTTTGGTGGGGAGGAGACTTAGCCTACTTTCTCTCTCTCCCTAGCACTGACTCGTCTCTCGTGGGCTGGCCTTCAACCTGGCTGGTTCTCTGGGTCCTTCTTAGATCTTTTGGGGGGCTTTTATGTGTGCTTCAGGGGGTGAGTTTTTATAAATTTAAGTTGTGACACACCCCATACCCAGGGTGACTAATAGGGTGGTAATAAACCCTGGTTAGCCACCGGAGTTATGTCAAGGGAGAGAGGACTTAAGTTGTGTGTGATCACCATGTGGGTGTACTGATATGCGTGTGTAGATCGTTGATGTTTTGAAAATGTGTGCTGTTATTGGTTATTCTGTACATATCTATTGAGAATACAGTTATATTTATATGTTGTAGTTTACATAACTGTGAAGAGGGCTGGTGTGAATAGGGTATCAGAGGACACTCAGGATGTCAGCCAGTGATGTAAAGTATTACCCCTAGACAAATTAAGACCATTAAGTAAAAGCGACCCACCTAGAAATGTAGTGTGAACCCCTTACTGTCAAAGTGACGTCAGGTTACCAAAACCATTCTTCTCCATTACATTCTATCTAACATGTTCCACACATGTCTGATGCCATGGTCCAGGACCTTGCACAACAAATACTTCTTTTACCCCATCCCCCATCCTTTCCTAGGATGAGCACTTCCCCTCACTACTGATTTTATTCCTCCCTCCAATTCAACCTTTTTGCTCCATCCTCTTTAACCTATTAGGGTCAGGGCCAAATTTCAAGTGCGTACTAGGGTTCCTTAAGAATTTAAAAAAAAAAAAAAATTGTTATTTTTCTTATGAAATGGTTGAGAATCTTTTTTGAAGGTAATAAACAAAAAGTACAAAAGTATTGATGGAAAATTGACGAAATTATGCTCTCGCGAAATTTTGATGTGTCAGTGATGATATAAATACTTATGAAATCGGCGATTTTGCCGACTTGGACTCCCCTTTTAGGCCAATTGATTATTCCTGTCGACCAAATTCTAGCTATTTCACTAGTAGTACTTCTTTTCTATCGATTGAGCCAAGAAATTGCCCAAGTCAACTGTTTCCAACTACAAAATAATGTGATCGGGGAAATTGGCATTTGGCCCAATTTAACACAAAGTTCACAAATATTCCAATTTCAAAATAGGTCCAGAATAAAACATTGTAGGTTTATCTGCAACTATTCCTTGCACAACGGCTGTCCTGAAAAACAGCTGCAAATCCGATGCCGGTCAGAAGATTCGAGCTATCTCTATTCCTGATCTCAATCTGTGGAACTGCGATGGCAATGAGAATAGCGAGTGGAAGTGAGTCAAGAAAGAGAGCGGGAGCAACATAGGCAGTTAGGGCATTTCGTGAAAGGCAGTGAGGAAAAGAACAGACCTCCAAACAGCTGGAACTTCCCAGGGGCACCTCGGTTATGGTTGTGAAAAGTGAGATGCATTCAATGAACATATAAAGGTGGTAATGAAGGGTAGATCCAAGAGCAAATGTAGGCGAAGAGAGAAAGGGACGGAGCAAACAGGGGCCGTGACAAATAAAGTATGTCTACTAATATCAGTGACACATTCTATAAATGATAGGATTGCGGGAGATCGTGAGAGCTTTACATAGTAGCAAGAGGCAATGGGCATCACGGTGGATTCATGATCAGACAAGGCATGGAGCATTCGATTCGGCCTAGAGGCTCTCAACTGGGGGAAGGGATCAAGAGCGAAAGGAAAAAAAAAAAGCACCAAGGAATAAAACTTAATCCTTGGTGATCGATGGGGTTAGGCTAGAGAGAGTAGCAGGAGAGGCAGATGAATAGATGGTTACCGTAATCAAATTTCGACAAAATTGAGGCCTGAAATGTAGCCGAAGGAGAATTAATTGATCAGCCCCCATGAAAGATAGCAAGGGTTTTAGAAAGTTCAGCTTGGCTGTGACAAGTTGCCTTCAGTGAGGTTAATGTGGGGTTTCCTGGATAACCTACGGTCAAAGAAAGGAAGGCTAGAAACATGACTTGTTTCACATTCACGGAATCGGACATAGAGGTACAAAGGATGATCGGAGATGACAGGTGAGTATAGTGAAAGTATTTGGTGAGTTTTGACGTACTGGAAAATTTTAAACCCATGTGTGGTGGCCCCCCCCTCCCCCCATTCCCCCCCCCCCCGAAACACGGTTGATGCATGCTGGGAAAGAATCTGTATGAGGTGACAGTCAGCGCCTGCACAAGGCAATAGCGAAGTCATCTACACGGTGATGGACAACTATGGATGGAAGAAAAGAGGCCAAAATCATTTTTAGCAAGGAGAAAAACAGTGTGTGTCAGAACACATCCCTGAGGGACACCTTCAGCTTGGACATAAGTCTGGGGGAGAGCTCATTATTGACTCGAAACACGGAAATGTCGTCTGTAAAAAGTTTTAAGGCAAGGATGGTAGATTGCCAGGAGGCCTAGGAGTGGACTTGGGGCCAAAATATTATACTCCTAAGTTGTGTCATATGCATTCTCAAGGTCAAAAAATTTGGCCAATAACCTTAGCGTTATTTGCAAAGGCTTACCAAACATTCTTATCCATAGCGTTAGTAAGGGGGTATATGGTAGATCGGCCTTTCAAAAGCCTTTTTGCTAGTGGAGAGACTTCCTTTGTGTCTCTAAAATCACACATTTAAAAGTCGATTATCAGACGTTCCATCACTTTGCAATCTGCAACTGTAAGAGCATGGGGATGTTAGTGGGAGGCATCATGTCCCGTAGTACCCGCAAGCAGGAAAGGAGAACAATGGCAGATTTCCACAGTGAGGGAAGATCTCTTGTGACCAAAATAGACTTGCAGAGGTGTAAGAGGACAACAAGGGCTCACTGATGTAAAATGTTGTAACATCTGAATATGAATGTCGCAGGCCCAGCTGCCAATGATCGGCAAGCTGAAGAGTGTTTGCCTCCAGTTGAAGTGTAAAAGGCACATTATAATGTTCTTATCTCTAGAGAAGAAAAAGTCCAAGGGTACTACTCTCTGGCAGATTTGGGAAAGAACGAGTGGCATAGATGGAGGCCCCCTGGGAAATACGGACCAGATGAGAGCCAATTTCAATGGCAACGTCAAGAGGGTTTGTTATATCAACACCAGCGACCCATAGAACAGGACGCCGGGTAGTGAGGTTATTTACTCACTCAATTTCCTCTCTTTTTTTCCAGACTGCACTCATAGAGGAATCAGAGGTGTTGGTGGAAACAATCTTGCAGCAAAGTGCTTTTAGCGTCACGGATGGACACGGCGAGTGACAGCACATTGCTTAAAATCAAAGAGGTCTTCATCGGTTTATTGTTTCCGGTACCTGCCCCATGCAGTAAATTTTCCAAAAATTTAAATTTTCAGCCCTCGAGTAAAAGTACCAGTCCTCACCAAATGGTTAAAAATCCCTTTAAGATTTTTATCTGTTATTTACTGTAACAAAACTGGACACACACAAAAGTTTTGCTGGTCAAGGCGGCGAGATCAGGAAAGGGAGGAACCACCCCAGAGGACTCTAACTGCAGAGATACATCCAGTTGCCTGCATTAGGTCTTCAAGGCAAGGTGAGGAGGAACCTTTGGATCTAGACCCCAGGATGTGTATATTTCTAGTAGGTCCACAGTTGGTTTGCAAAAGGATGTAGGCAGAGTTGAGAACATATTGTCCTTGAGAGATGGATGTAGCACCTACTCTTTGCTACGTGCTGGAGTGCTACCAGTGTCTAAGGATACCTATACTGGGGTAGATATATTGTTGAAGGGTATTACAGGTTCACCATAAGAACACCTGTACACAAATTATGGGTAGAATCTGCATACCAAGTTGGCTATCTCCCTGTAGGTATTCAGATGAAATTCCCTTCGAAGGGGTCAACCTCTTGTTAGGGAAACAATGTTATGGGCCTGTTAGACAGTGAGAACAACTAGTTTGGGGGAAATCAAATCCCAAATGTTGGGAAGGAAATGGCTAGGAAAACCCTGCCAGACCTTCTCCCTGATGGTTCCACCATGAAAGTATGGCTCATGATCATGCTACCAACATCTTCATGATATTTCTCATGAGGATGGTGAGGGCTTAAGTTTGGTAACTCTGCTTTCTGATGTTGAACTGCAGTCAACTGAAGAAAAGGATGTTCCAGCCAGAGCTGAGCATGATTGGAGAATGGATCAGTTAAAAGTGTGAGAGAGGCTGCACCTGCTAGGGTGTAATTAATTTCTGTGCAGGAAAATGTCGCTGCTGCTGAGGAAGAGATTTTACAGTTAAATAAGTGTTTTTCATTTCAGGGAGGAAACTCTTACAAAGAATTCACCTCTGTTTGCAGTATCGATGGAAGCAGAACAAGGGTTTTGTCCCCAGGTGGTGATGTCCAAGGTTTCCAGGCATTTCTTCTGGTCTCAGCTGTGGGAGACTGTCAGAGAGCATATTGAGACCTATCATGTCTTTCAATTATAGGGAAACCTAGTCGAAGTATTAAACCTGTTCCCCTTCAGTCTATTTCAGCACAGGTGAACCTTCAGCAAGCTGGTAGTAGATGTACTTGGTCCATTCCCAAGGACCAAACTGGGAAATGATTATTTACTCACAAATAAATTTTCTCCACTACCAGGTACCCGGAAGCAGTCCCCTGCATAGATAACTGCTCATGTAGTCTTAAGGGGTTTTGATGAAGTTCTTTTTTCATGTTGGTTTTCCTCAAGCAGTGCAAAAAGACCAAGGGCCTAACTTTACCTCAAAGTCTTTTAGAAATGTTTTGAAGGGATTAAAAGTAGAGCCTCAGTGTTCAACTGTGTATCACTCTCCAACTCAAGGGGAAATAGAGAAATTACATCAAACCCTCAAGACAATGATGCAAGCCTATGGTATAGACAATACTAACAACTGGGATGAGAGGATCCCTTTCTTTGTATTTGCTGAGTGGGGAAGCACTCTGGAATCTCTGAGCTATTGGCTTGGGGAGGATGGTGATGCTCCCCCCTCGGAGCTTTTTTCAGTTTCAGATACTGTTTGGCTCGTATGAGGTGGATGGTACCAGTGAACGTGCCCATCAACCAGACCAGGATGATGATGTGGGACCATAATGTAGACCATGATACTCTGGAGGCTGGAGAGGAAGTGCTGATACTGGGCCAGTTCATGTGAAAATCTGTATGCAAGTTGCTGTGAGCTGAACATGTTGTAGGGGAAGTTCCCAGGGGTTAGATATAAAACCCACACCCCAAGCAAGAAAAGAATGAGTATAATGTACACAGTAACCGGTCAAAGGGTTTTGAAGTTATGTCAAAAATTCAGAGAGACCAATGTTTTAATGGAATGTAAAGGGCTGCAAAACAATAATCTGTATGAAATACCAAAAGTGTATTTAAGAATATAACATGTGTGTAAAAGATTTTGGGAAATGCATGCTTGGTTTTAATGAGAAAAATGTTGGAGAGTTGGCTCAGCCACCTTGGAACTTTATAAAAAGTTTGGGATGTCAGTAATGGGGTAAAGTTGAAACTCCATTAGAAATTGTTAAGGAAGCTGAGCCAATTCAACAATTTTTGTGTGGGAAAAATCTGTATGAAAAATTGGAGATGGAGGAAGAAGTGAAATTCTTCCAACACCAGTTTGTAGTGCCTAGTGAAGTCAGTGGCATTCCCATGCTTCATGGTTCCCAAATTAGATGGCACCCTGGGCATAAAGCACTGACTACCACAAAGTACGTTTAACAAACTAAGGTTTACAGGATTATAAAGATTGATACTTATGCACTAAGAGATGCAAACATTTTAAATAAACTAAAACATGGGGCAGGAAGATGTTATTTCCATGGCCTATGTTCCAATACCATTTTAATGTGTGTAATGCAAATTGTGTTCATTGTGTGCTTAAAATTTGTGTGTGAGATGGAACGTGATGGTATTTGTGTGAACTTGATGTATCCAACCTGGGTGCAAAGAGATGTCTTTGGTGTTTGTAGTTGCACTGCGAGAGGTTGCAGAACTGTTACTATCTATGAACAACCTTCTAAGTTTAAATGTCAACATTTTATCACAGGAAAGAAAATTTTCATTTTGGGGCTGGCTATTCAGCATTTGTATATGTCTCAGGATCTCTTCATCCTGTTCCTGTGTATGGTGACTAAAATCAGACTCTTAAAATGGGCTTTGTTCCTACAGCCTTTTAATTTGAAGTCAAATATATAAAAGGCTCAGAGAATGTGGTTGCTAATGCTCTCTCTAGATGTTTCATGTAGATGCATAGTGTGTACTTTGTACATAGTGTTTGTCATGTGCTGACCTTGTTGTTTTTGCAGTGGTGAACTCTCGGCGAGCCTGAGTACTCTCTACCAGCCATCTGACTGAAGGAGTCGAGTCGGAGCCAAAAGTGTGACGAGGGTCAGTGTATATGTAAATGTGAGTTGAGGCAGTGGTTGACAACCTTCGGTAACATGAGACATTCAGGAAGGTGTGATGTTGTGTCTTGGTGTGCTCTATATACAAAACGGCCCGACGATTTGCCTTTGTGGTCACTTGGACCCCTCCATGTTCTATGTCAGCCTCCTCTTCATAAGTTTGGAGGATCTGTGTGGAGTGGGACCTTGGAAGATGGGCTTGAGTGCCTGACCATATTAAGGATCATGAGTGTTGACTGGAAGTCTCACTGTTTGGTTCGGCCACCAAGTGAGAGACACCTTGACATGTTTTGTGAAGTATCCTGCCTGGTGTACACCTGACTGCTCTGGGTTTGGCTCTACTCTCGTCTCCTGATCAGGAAGATGCCACCCTGGAGTACCAGTTGCTTGCTGGATTACTGTAGCAGAGGCACAGGCCTGTTGGTACGGGCTTTCACAGTGGGCATTGTGTGCTAATTTTGCATTGTAATGTGTACTGTTTAAAAGTCACTAAAATTGTAAATAGTTACACCCTTGAGTATAGGGTATGGTTAAAATGCTTTTCTAAAAAATTCTGCAATCTGTTGTAATAACAGTAAAGTGAAAAGTAGTTATGGTGCTAGGAAATATGTAGCATTTCTAGTAGTCTTGCTTACCGCCTTCAGACTTAAGCAATATACTTTTACTAGCCGTATCCTGAGGGACACGGCTATGCTTTTGTGAGACTTCGTCTGGAGGTCGGGGGTGTTATGGGGCTATAGGACCCAACATGTATTTATAAGTAACAGTTACTCTGGAATACCTAATTATATTGAATTGATGGGGACTTTGCCTAAAGTCATAAGGGCGATCACTCTTATGACGGAGAGGCACCTGGGTCAAACCTTTTTTCTCAAT
>NC_069404.1:80536974-80554032 GCF_026875155.1 Cherax quadricarinatus
TCTGTATTCCCGAATGCGGGGCAGGAAATGCATGATAAATATACACTTGGAAAGTCCTGGAGAGATTGGTACCAAACTTGCACAGAAAATCATTCATATGAAAGCAAAAGACTCGGCAGGAGACACAACATTTCCCGATGAAAAGCAGGGGTCCCACGGTACACGGAGAGACAACACAAAAAGTGTCCGGGGCCCAAGACTGTTCAGTTGCCTTCCAGCATTACATAAGGGGGATTACCAATAGACCCTTGGCTGTCTTCAAGAAGGCACTGGACAGGACCTAAAGTCAGTAACCTGCCAACCGGGCTATGGTTCATACGTCAGCATGCTTGTGGCCAGCAGTAACACCCTGGTTGATTAGACCCTATCCCCATGAGGCTGGTCTCAGACCGGGCCACTGGGGTATTGACCCCAAAACCTTCTCCAGGTAAGCATCAAGGAACCTCCCTTGATGGGAGTCAAGATTAAGCAGGCGATGCTACTGGGAAAGTCCCTTTCACCTGCAAGCAAGCAGGAAATATGTATCCAGTTTGAGAATTGGAAGGTCCTGAACAGCTAATTGCTCTAAAATAGCATCATCGCAAGACAGAAAATCACACTGTACAATGGTACATGGTAAGACCACCATACCCCTGCAGAATTGAGAGTAGCATGCTTGTGAACTGTGATAGAAATGTTATCAATAGAAGTAAGATGGGAAAGATCATGAGCTTGTTCTGCATTCTGAACTGTAACGATGTGCACACTGCTCCGAAGAGTGTGAAAGGACATTTTTTGGTCAACGTGTCGTAAAAGAGCTTTACCAATACATACTATGGTCTGAAATTAATCAACTGGAGATGTCGGTTGTAGGGAAAAGAATTTGGTCCATTGTGTACTTGTAAACATGGTGCATAAAGAAAGTTGGTGTCATGTTGGTTTTTTTGGGTGTGGAATGAACGAAATCGAAAAGACCGTCCTCAGCAAAGGGTCTGGAACATTTAGGCGTACCCACCGGGGGCACCCCGACCTGAGGCAGGTGGGTGATCCGAAAACCATTGCCACCATTTTGTGGGGAAGCTGGGCACAAAAACACGCAAGGGGCAGAGGGGAGTAAAAGAAACAGGCGGAGCCTCAGCATCTGGAGCAAGTGATGGGGCATCACCAGGAAGAGGTTCAGGTGTATGGGAAAAGCCTGAGAATGGTCCAATAATGAAGCCGGGTCAGAACAGGATGCAATAACAAAAGGGAGCCCGGGAAGAGGAGGGGGATCACAGAAAAAAAGACTCCATGATGGTGCACTTCTTTTTATTTTAAGAAAAAAGACAAAAAAAGGACAGCAGAAGGAAAGTTACTAGAAGCATGGAAGGGGCCATAAGCTCCCTTTCCCTTTAGCCCAAAAGGACCTCAAAAACTGCTAGCAGTGCAGATGCAGTGTGGAACCCGTGCCATACCTACCATTTACACCAGTAACCAGCACTCCGGGATAGCAACTTCACATCCACTGAGCCATTTTTTGGGGGACAAAAGAGAGGGCAGTCAGACAACCCGCCACAGAGCATACCTCCCTCAGCTCCAACTCCCAGAACTGACAGGCAGCCTCCGGAGATACACCCGCCATCTGCAGGACACCTTGCCCTACCTCCTGGAAATCCGGGGGGAAGGGAGGAGGACACCTCCAGATGATCCATTCCATGACAAACTACACTACTCCTGAGGGACTCAACGGAGTGGGATGACCCCAGCACACTTCCCCCTACCTAGAAACTGTAATGCCAGAGGGGAGGACCCCAGAGGCTACAAATGGGAGGGGGGAAAAGGGAGGGGGGGAGGGAGGGAAAAAGGGGAATAGGGAGGATGGGAAAGGGAAAAAAAAAAAAGGGAATGGGAAGGAGGGATAGGGAAAGGGGGACTGGGGGGTAATTAGGTTCGGTTGGGGAAGAAGACCAAAAGGGCCAATTCTCAGACCAATAGCTTCTTTCCATGACAAGGAGTTCCCCCCTTAAAGAGGTTATGTGGAGACAATTCTTCAGTAAAGGGGGTACTCTCAGCCATCTGAGGAACTTGGCCTTCCTGGAAGGGGCTAGCAGATGCTTTCCTTCCCTTGCGTTTTGTGAGGAATGTAAGTATTTTACCATAGTGTCATGAGGCACACCTTCCTCTTCTTGCTAGACCCTGATCAACTACGCAATGAGGTTTAAATTTAGAGTAATTTCTTTCTCCATAGCAGGAAAACTGCGTGAAAACCCGTTTCACTTGTCCTACAAGTTGGGGGCATTATGATTCTAGTATACAGAAAAACAAGGTAACAACCTTCTTGTGTTATTCCTTGTTTTCAATTGTAGTAGGCAAGAGACAAAGCTGAACTCGGTAGTTCTTTGTGGGGGACGTGAACTGGTGGGCTCTGGGCAGGCCGACAAACTAGGTTGAATTCAGGTATCAGAGTGTATCTCCATACTCCTATCCAACATGCTCACACAAGCCTTACCTATTTTATTTCTCATCCTGCCACCAAAGTAAGGGGAGTTCCCAAAGTTTTTATGTACAGTACTGTATTTCCTAATGGTCATTCCTCCATTTATATTCCTAGTTATAGTTTCACAAAGTGCTAAACCCTAAACCACTCTTGAAAGCAGACTTTTTTTTTTACCTGTGAAACACAGAGGAAGTTGATTTTTCTACAATTATACACTATAGCAAAGGAAAAAGATTGAGGAAATATTTTAGTGGTGCTATATTAAAAGGTTTTTTTTATCACTGCAAATTTTCTTTTCATTCACGTACTTTGAAAGTCTGTACTATATGTATATACAGTGTAATTCAGTCTTGATAAAAGGCTTGTTTTCTCTAACCAGATGTTTTGTCAATGTCAGAAAGTTAAATTTCCAGTAACAAGGGGAAACATATTATGGATAATTAGAAAGCTACAAAAAAAGTCAGGCACTTTATTAGGAGTTTTCTACATAACCCCAAACTTTAAATCCCCACAAATTTTAATGTAATAATTTATTGATATATTCTTAAACAAATTTTAGCTCAAACACAGAATACTTGGGCAAACTTGAGCAACGGCATTCAATAATACCCATTATCTAGAGGCAGCGCTTATGCTACTGTAGAGTATATTAACTCTGATACAGTATAGTTCTAAGGAAGACACCTGAACTGGTGGTTATATCAGTGGTAATGCAACAAAGTGTGATAAAACATGCAAGTCAGAACATTCTGAATATATGTTTTTAGGCAACAGGAAATGCAGAGCTGCTGAATACACATACATGTACTTGCCCTCTCTTCATGATGTACCAAGCAAAAAAGTTAACATTTTCATTTGCTACTGCTTCTGTTTGCATGGTACATACTTTACATTCCATAACCTAATTGGCCCAAAATCAATTACTCCAACAAACGTTTAACATCATCCCTGATAAGCCAAGTTGATGTAGTTTTCTCAGAAATGGGTTTTTTAAAAAAGTGGGAAAAAAATACTGATATCCAGCTTTTCATATAAGAACTGATAAATAAACATGGAAAGCTATTAATGCAAATCATATAAATAATTCAGTAAACAGCTAAGTGAAGTGCAGCAGTAACCCTGAGTTCTACAGTACAATACTGCATATTTTAAAATGCTTCGGTCAAAACAATGATAAATTCTATTATCACGAACAACCAACTACTACTAAGGAAGAGCTGAGCAGTGTTGACTATTGATAAAATGTTATTGCCATGACAGTAGAAAAGACACAGTGCCTGGCTAAATTTAATTATGAGATAAAGTCATTAGTAACACTAGGAAAATCCTAGAGGGATTAGTACCCAACTTGCACATGAAAATCACTCCTATAAAAGCAAAAGACTCGGCAGATGATGAAACATCCCCCCAATTGAAAGGCAGGAGTACCGCTAGCACGATAAGATGACAACACAATAAGTGTCAGGGACCCAAGACTGCTCAACTGCTTCCCGCATACATAAGGGGGATTAGCAATAGCCCCTGGCTGTCTTCAAGACGGCACTGGACAGGTGCCTAAAGTCAGTGCCTGACCAGCCGGGCTGTGGTTCGTACATCGGGTTGCATGCAGCCAAGAGTAACAGCCTGGTTGATCAGGCCCTGATCCACCACGAGGCCTAGTCACAGACCCCGAAACCTTCTCCAGGTATATTCCAGGTAATCAGTTGTGCTACTTAACAAAATTTACTTTACATATGCCACAACAGAACACATCATCTTATTAAAACACACAAACATATCATCATTACAGAATCTTGCAGGTCACTTTCATGAAGTGGGGAGGCATTTGCAGTCTCAAAGATAAATACTGTATATCATGTTTACTGCATGAGAAAAATTTTTACTCTTATTTTGTTGACCTCTCCTACAAATAAAACAAGCTTCCAGGCAATGGTAACTAACATAATTTCAAATGCAAGAGACCCAGTGACACTACTGCCAGCTCAAGATGATCCACGAGGGTTTAGTGCCTTTACAAAGGTAAGTAATTAACTCTTACACTGTCCACACCCCAAAATTAACATTGCTCTCAGTATCCACTTAAAAAAAAAATCTTCTGCAAAGATAATCTTCTTTGAAGGTAATCACCCAAAAGTACAAAATTTGATGGAAAAACTTGCAGAATTGCACAGGCACAAAGTTAGCAGTCTTCAGTCATGACACAATTTACACATTGGAGATTTTGTCCACTCTGAGTCTATTTTAAGCCAATTTCACTGCTCAATTCAACCAAATCTTAGCTATTTCACTAGTATGCCTTCCATTTTACTGAATGAGCACAAGAACCACTCATTCAACCATTTCAGCTACCATATAAAGTGTACATAATTTAATAACTTGGTCAATTTTACAAAATATAAAAAAAATGTCAATTTAAAAACAGTGCAAAATAAACAATGTTGATAATAATTAACTTTCTTTGAGGGTTGAGCCCCTCAATCCTGAACTCCCACTCAATTTAAAAAAAAAAAAAATTGATAAAACGATAATCTTTTTCCAATGGTAATGACATCAAAAGTATGAAATTTGATGGAAAACTTACATAATTATGCTCTGGCGAAGTAAGTGGTCTCGACAATATTTACGCATCGGCGATTTCACCCACTTTGAGCCCTATTTTCTGCCAATTCCTATGCTTCAATTGACAAAAATTGTGGCTATTTCGTTAGAACTCCATTTGTTCTATCGATTGAGTACAAGAAACCAACCATTCACAGATTTCAGCTACCCAATAAAGTCGTCAAAAATCGGCAATTTAGCCCAAATTTTACACAAATTTCAAAAGATGCCAATATCAAAATAGGGTCCAGAATAAACAAGACAGACATTCCTGGCACTAAAATAACATTTTCTGTTCATTAGTCACATTTCCAGGCCCCTCTTACATTACTCTTGCTTTCCATTTTGAATTTTTATTCTACAAAAAATAGAAGATTTACTGTTGCCAGATACGCATTATTATAAAAATGGTATAAATAATATCAGTGTACTTGTGAAAGGATATTAGACTCACCAATGATGTGTATTGGATGCGTGGCATGTTTGTTTACTCTTGAACATTGGAACTTGAACATTTGAACATTTCCCTACTTTGAGCTCAATTTCATGGTATTTTCATCGTGAAACCAATAAAAATCATCTCTATTTCTGTAATATATCTTCCATTCTATCAAATGAGCCCAAGGGAAAACGAGAATACAACCATAAATATCATACGAAAATACACTGCAAATTTCGGTCTTAAACCAAAAAACCGGTTTTGGAATTTTTTTTTTCTCATTATGCACCGTGTCACGTTTTGCTGCAGGATTCTTTTATACTGTGCACCTGACCCTGCAGACCCATTTCTTCATATGCAGGCCTACAAAGCTTTCTTCCAACAGATTTAAAGGTTGCTGAATTTTGGCATATTTTGTACTGACTGACACTGGCTGTTAAGACATACATTTACGTAACCGACCCTCAAAGGGTAATATTCCTGGCACTAAAACATTTCCTCTGTTCATTCATTCCATCCCCAGGCCCCTCCTATATTACACTTGTTCTCCAATTTGAATTCTTAATCACACAACAATAGAAGATTTACTCCAATTTTTTGGATAAAAAAAATAAAACGGGAAATACAGGTCATGGTTTACAGATCCCAATAATTGAATCAGCCCTATTATAAAACCCAGAAAACAGACCTGGGGGTGGAAGGAGGGCCTTACTCATACTCAGGAATATCGACAAAAATTAATATTTCTGCTCTTTGAGCAATTTCAAGCTCTTTCATTTTTGAAACTAATCAAAATCATCATTTTTAGTAGAATTTCTTCAGTCTATCATATGATATGAAGAAAACTGCCCATAAAAACCCTTTAAAAACCATTCAAGGAAAAACACTTAAAATTGTTTTTTAAACTATACACACGGTCACAATTTTTGTTTTCCCCATCATGCACTGCGTGGGGCCGGATTTCTTTTTTTTATACTGTGCACAGACCCATTCTTTCATATCAAGACTAAAATTTACTGCTCACAAACTTAACTGAGGTGAGCCATGACACAGAAGTACGTGAGTAACCCTGGCCTTAATGATGTAATTCTACGTGATGGCCAACGAAAGGGTAAACAATAAATCAATTTCTGTACAAATATTTTGTAAATTACCAAAAATATGTTAAATATAACCAATAATACAATGTTATGTAACAGGATGAAGGCAAATAATATTTATTACAGCTATATTTATTACTCTCCAATATTTATCACTCTCCAATATTGGCTTGATAAAGCTCCTGGAGAGCAAAACAGCATAATGTTTAATTAGTTACTCTTGTGTCCTTTTACCTAACAGATAAGTTTAAGAAGATTTCTGTATGTTGCTTTTGCTGTAATGCAATTTGAAGCACTATTTGCCTCCAGCACATAATGATACAATCAACTGTATCGTAATATGAGGTTATAATTATCAAGCATTATACAGTAGGAGAAAGTCTTGATATGAGTTGCATTTACAACTGGTAAAATATAATGAGAAGTGCTCAAAATGGAATAAATGAATGTTACAAGTAAATTTAGCGATCAAGCATCGAACAAATGGTCTAATGATGAAGTTTACCAGTCCATTGCTTTACTCCTCATCACTTTACCACAGAGCTTCTGTACTGTAGTGAAGAGGTGGTCTAAACTTGGAACTGCCAGATAAAGGGTTTGATTCTCAATCATACTGCTGAATAGAGAAAAACATTTCAGTAAGTCACTGAAGAATACTGTTGGGAATTTGAGAATGCTTGCCAAATCATACAGTACAATCATTTAAAATGTCAAAATTAACTCTAATATGGCACATTATTAGAAAGTCAAAATAAAAAGGCAAACAGGCAAACATTATCAGACTTTTCTTTCTTGAATCATCTACAGGATTTAACAAATATTGTGCAGACCACACTGCCTAAAAAAGTAACTCATAAACTTATAATTCAATTGCATTGTTTTAGAGGTAAAATGAAGAGATGAGGTATGTAAACAGTTTCACAACCAGAAGACTGGAGAGTATAAACCATTGTCCAAACAAAATAAGCCACTACCCTGTTTATCTATAATGTACATTAATTAATGGCTAAAAAAAATGTATAGCCACTCACTACACTGTTTCTGTACCAGTATATGTCAAGTTATCACCAATTAAAAATTTTCAATGAATTGTTAATTAAATTTGCCTAATTTTCCTGATGTGAAAAGCCACTTCCCACACTAACAGAGCTGAACAAACACGAACATCTGTTGATAATTAATCCACAAATTTGAGAAAAATCTTAATTTTTTTTTAAGTAAATCCCAGACTATTAACAAAACATGACAGAGAAAAAGGAAGTTAAGCCAGAAGTTGGATCAGGTGAAATGGTTAGGAGAGGCAACCATGTTGAGAAAGCCAAGGTCAGTTAAACTATGAGTGTTCTCAAGGATCAAAAGATGAAAATGAGAGAGAGACATGTTAGAAATGTTATGTATGAAAGTCAATTCTGCAAGACAGTATCTGTGAAGACTAGAAGAGGTATAGACAGTTTTAACAGAGGACCACCTTATGGTTAGGTATGATTTCTAACATGACAGAGAAGTGTGTTCTAATATCAGGGTGAGCACTTCTTTCATGTTCTTTAAAAAATCTCTAATAAAGGAGGTGTCCTATTTAACAAATATAACATGAGAAAAAAATATCAGTTGGAGGGGAAATATGAATGAGTTTACTACAAGGTAATTACAGGTAGTTTGAAAAAAAAGTACATAATCACAGTCACCACGGGTACACAGTGGTGTTTTGGGAAAAGAAAATTTTTTCACAATAACCAGGCACTTTAATAAAAACATCAATTATATTTATACCAACAAATAGTACTAATAATTTTCTGATAACAGACTGATAAAAAAAGCTGGCTTATTATGTCATCAGCTTACCTACTGCCTAATGAACAACTGCTTGCAATTTTTTTAATTTATCACAAATTTAAATAATCTGAAATAAACTTCAGTAATTTCCAAAGAATTTACATTATATATTTTTCACAACACATCAGCTAATACATTAGTGCTTCAAAGATTCATCATATGACATACAAATCTAATCACAAAGATAACATAAAAGAGCAAAGCAGAATTAAGGCACGAACCAATAACAGATCCTTATTAAAGTGAAAAGGAAAATAAAAAAGCAGAAGGCTATGAAGAGAAAAGAGGAATCTTGGTATAACAGAATGTAAAAATACTGTAATGTTGTTACATAATGGCATTACTGACTTAACCCTTAAACTGTCCAAACAGATCTATGTTCACATGCATAGTGCTCCAAAAGTAGATCTACATTTTTTTACATGTTTTTTTACATGTTTTCAAATATAACAAAAAAACATAGATCAAAGTTTTTTTTACATGTTTTCAAATGTAAAAAACAAAAAGAAGAACTACATTTTTTTACATACAGTGGTCCCTCAATTATCGTCCTTAATCCATTCCTGGAAGTGGGACTATTATCGAAATAGACGATTTTCGAATCAATTTTCCCCATAAGAAATAATGTAAATCCAATTAATTCGTTCCAGACACCCAGAAGTATCAACAACAATTTTCTTTTTACCTAAAAGATAGATTTACATGCACAAAAGAATGAACATTCAACATGACAGTTACCTTTATTGAAGGCTGTTGTTGATGAATGGAAGACAGGGAGGAGGAGAGAGGGAAGAGAGGTTATTGTTTGGAAGGGGAATCCCCCTCAATAAGGACTCTAGGTCACTTCAGGGGTCACTTCCCTAGCATAAATTTGATTTACATGCAGAAAAAATGCCAAATAAAGAAAATGTATAAATGAACATTGGTAATAGGGTTAGTTGATGAGTGGAACGGTCTGCCTAGTAGGGTGATCGAAGCTAAAACATTGGGTAGTTTCAAATTTAGGTTGGATAAATACACGAGTGAGAGGGGTTGGATTGAGTTGGACTTGCACCTGAGCTTATTGCTTGGGTATGCATTGTTCTGTTAGTGGGTTGGATTTGTGAAGGGCCAGACCTAGTATGAGCCAGCAGGCCTGTTGCAGTGTTCCTACTTTCTTAAGTTCTTATTTAACATCACACTTACCAGTAGGGTGATCGAGGCTAGGACCTTGGGTAGCTTTAAGAAGAGACTGGACAAATATATGAGTTGGAGGAGTGGAGTTTGATTTGTCATTGGGTACGGGAGTAAATTCTTGGGTAGCTTTGGGTAGAGGTCATTTTGATAAGGACCTGCCTTGTATGGGCCAATAGACCTGCAGAGTTCTTCCATTGTTATGTTCTTAGTGGGAAGGATTGTAAAGGACCTGCCTAGTATGGGCCAGCAGGCCTACTGCAGTGTTCCTCCTTTCTCATGTTCTTATTGGAGATTTGTTTGTGTGAGGGAGGGATGGCAAGTTTATTGTTGGAGAATATGACACTAATATCAACTCTATGGCTTATTTATCTATCGCAATTCAACTAATATGGACATAATAAACAATATTAAATAACATAGAACATGGAATATACTCTAGAATGAATAAAATAAGTCATTACGTATGTCACGAGAGGTGTTGTGTTGTGTTGTTGTTGGGTATATAAGGGCCACTGAGTGTAAGCCGTCCATAATGGTGGTGAAAGCAGCAGCTGAGGCGGCGGTGTTTTCTGTAGCCCTATATAACTCCAACAACATTGGAGAAGTTGGTAGAATCGCTGAGTCACTAGAGAAGGAACCCTCTACCACCATCACTACGACCTTCTACCACTATTACAACTGTTACCACCATCACTCTACCTTCTACCACCATCACTACCACCATCAACCACTATCACAACTGCTTCCACTCTACCACCACACCTTTGTATTTTTCTACAAACTTTTTCATAAATTATGTGTTTCTCACATTCTTTGCCAAAGGGCTTGGCACTAGAAGCTTTCTTTGGAGCCATGGTAGCTTATTTAGTACTTGCAAGCACTAAAATCAATGGAATATTATGAAATATTCGTTAGGAGCATGTGAGGGGACGTCGCTCACTGGTAAACAATGGCACACTGGCTGGGAAGGCAGGCCCAGGCGGCTCAGAGCATGAGTACCCGTCCCAGACGAGGACGATTAGGAGTTAACGGACCATTTGCAAGCCAATGTTTTAGACGAAAATAACAGGACTATTTCCAAAATGGACGACTTTCAGGCCGGACGATTATTGAGGGACCACTGTACTTTCAAATGTTGAAAAAACGCAGATCTACGTTTGGACAGTTTAAGAGTTAAACTGTCCAAATGTAGATTACGTTCATGTGCATAGTGCTCCGACCTTTATTTTTCCCATTTGAAAGCATGTAAAAAAAAAAAAAACGTTAGATCTACGTTCAGAGCATTAAGCATGTGAACTTTGATCTATGTTTGGACAGTTTAAAGGTTAAGTGAATTTGAAGAACTGTGTAAGAACAAGAATTTTTGAGGATTTATGAAGAAGGATGCTGAAAGTAAATCCAAGTAAAAGAAATGTTCTTAGATTTGAAAGGGTCAAGTATATACCACCTCATGGAAAGAAGCTTTAAGATATAAACAAATGTTCTGGAAGAGATGTTCAATAAGAATGTCAGATTTTTTTTTTTTAACATGACAGCCATCTCCCACTGAGGCAGGGTGACCCAAAAAAAAAAAGAAACACTTTCACTATCACTCATTCACACAATATTGCTGTCTTTGCAGCAGTGTCTAGATATGATAATTTAGATGACACTCCCAATAGTCAATATCCCAAACCCCTCCTTCAAAGCGCAGGTATTGTACTTTCCACCTCCAGGACTCAAGTCCGGCTAACCAGTTTTCCTGAATCCTTTCACAAAATATTACCCTGCTCATACTCAACAGCTCGTCAGGTCCAAAACCCATTCATCTCCATTTCATTCTTATCTAACATGTTCACACAATGTCTGCTGCATGTCCAGGACCCTTGCACACAAAACTTCTTTTACCCCATCCCCCATCCTTTCCTAGGATGAGCCCTTCCCTCCACTACAGATTATTACACCCTCCAAGTCAACCTATTTTGCTCCATCCTCTTTAACCCTTTTAGGGTCCAGAGGCCAAATTTCAAAGTGCGTACTAGGGTCAGAATTTAAAAAAAAAAAAAATTGTTATTTTTTCTTATGAAATGGTAGAGAATCTTTTTCTGAAGGTAATAAAACAAAAAGTACAAAATTTGATGGAAAATTGACGAAATTATGCTCTCGCGAATTTTGATGTGTCAGTGATATTTATGAATCGGCGATTTTGCCGACTTGGACTCCCATTTTAGGCACAATTGCATTATTCCAGTCGACCAAATTCTTAGCTATTTCACTAGTATTACTTCTATTCTATCGATTGAGCACAAGAAATTGCCAAGTCAACTGTTTCAACTACAAAATAAAGTGATCGGAAATTGGCAATTTGGCCAATTTAACACAAAGTTCAAAATATTCCAATTTCAAATAGGGTCCAGAATAAACAATGTAGGTATTCCTGGCACTATTCCTTGCACGACGCTGTCCTGAAACACAGCTGCAAATCCGATGCCGTCAGAAGACTTAGAGCCATCTGTGTAAACTGCGATGGCATGAGAATGAGAGTGGAAGTGGTCAGAAAAAGAGAGCGGGAAGCCACCGTAGGCAGTTAGGCTTTCGAGCAAGGGAGTGAGAAAGAACAGACCCAAACAGCTGGAACTTCCCAGGGGGTAGTGAAAAGTGAGATGCTACATGAACATATAAAGGTGGTAACTGAAGGGAAGACAAGAGCAAATGTAGGCGAAGAGAGAAGGGACGGAGCAAACAGGGGCGGTGACCAAATAAAGAATGTCTACTAATATCAGTGACCATTCTATAAATGGAAGGATTGCGGAGATCGTGAGAGCATACATAGTAGCAAGAGGCAATGGGCATCACGGTGATCAGACAAGGATGGAACATTCGCTTCTGCATAGAGGCTCTCAACAGGGGAAGAGCGAAAAGCACCAAGGCAATAAACTTAATCCTTGGTGATCGATGGGGTTAAGGCTAGAGAGAGTAGCAGGAGAGGCCGCTGAATAGATCTGGTTACCGTAATCAAATTTCGACAAAATGAGGCCTGAATGTAAGCGAAGGAGAATTCAATGATCAGCTCCCCATGAAAGATGAGCAAGGGTTTTAAGAAAGTTCAGCTGGCTGTGACAATTGCCTTCAGAGAGGTAATGTGGGGTTTCCAGGATAACCTACGGTCAAAGAGAAGGCCTAGAAACCTGACTGTATCACATTCAAGGATACGGGAGCCATAGAGGTACAAAGGATGATCGGAGATGACAGAGAGTCTAGTGAAAGTAATTTGGTGAGTTTTGGTACTGGAAAATTTAAACCCATGTGTGGTGGCCCAATTGGAAACACGGTTGACTGCATGCTGGACAGAAACTGTAATGAGGTGACAGTCAGCGCCTGCACAAGCAATAGCGAAGTCATCTACAAGAGTGATGACCAACTATTGGATGGAAGAACAGAGGCCAATCATTTATAGCAAGGAGAAAAAGTGTTGTGCTCAGAAACACATCCTGAGGGACACCTTCAGCTTGGACAAGTCTGGGAGAGCACATTATTGACTCGAACACGGAAATGTTTGTCAGTTAAAAAGTTCTTAAGGAAGGATGGTAGATTGCCATGGAGGCCTAAGGAGTGGACTTGGGCCAAAATATTATACCTCCAAGTTGTGTCATATGCCTTCTCAAGGTCAAAAAAAATGGCAATAACTGAGCGGTTATTTGCAAAGGCATTACAAACATACATATCCAAGCGTATAGTAAGGGGTCTATGGTAGATCGGCCCTTACAAAGCCATATTGACTAGTGGAGAGACTGCTATGTGTCTCTAAATACCACATTAAACTCGATTTACCAGACGTTCCATCACTTTGCAAACTGCACTAGTAAGAGCAATGGGATGATTAGTGGGAGGCATCATGTCCCGTAGTACCCGGCTTGCAGAAAGGGAGAACAATGGCAGATTTTCCACAGTGGGGAAGAACTCCTTGTGACCAAATAAGATTGAAGAGGTGTAAGAGGACAACAAGGGCTCACTGATGTAAATGTTGTAACATCTGAATATGAATGTCATCAGGCCAGCTGCCAATGATCGGCAAGCTGAGAGTGTTGCCTCCAGTTCCCGAAGTGTAAAAGGCACATTATACTGTTCTTCCTGAGAGAAGAAAAGTCCAAGGGAAACTAAACTCTCTGGCAGACTTTGAGGAAAGAAACGAGGGGCATAAAATGGAGCCCCTGGGAAATACGGACCAGATGAGAGCCAATTTCAATGGCAACGTCAAGAGGGTTTGTTATATCAACACCAGCGACCCATAGAACAGGAAAGCCGGGTCAGGAGAGTATTTACCACTCAATTTCCCTCACTTTTTTCCAGACTGCACTCATAGAGGAATCAGGGGTGATGGTGGAAACAATCTTCCAGCAAGTGCATTTAGCGTCAGGGATGACACGGCGAGTGACAGCACACTTCTGCTTAAAATCAAAAAGGTCTCTCATCGGTTCTATTGTACCGGTTACCTGCCCCATGCAGCGCATTTCAAACGTACTTTCACGAGCACAAGCAGGAGGGCCACCAAGGCATGCACTTCTGAGAATGCCTGCCTGAGTTTGGGTATAGAATGAGAAGCTGCAGTTAAAAATGATGTCGGGGAAGAGGTGTAGGGGCTCATCAATGGAGGATTTAAGAAGGAACCTCACTAAAAGCAGTGAAGTTGCAAGTAAAGGTCCAATTTGCCGGATCAAATTGCCAGCGAAGGGGTATGGAAAGGTGGTGAATATGAAGAAGCAAGAATGATTGGAAAATGATCGCTGTCATGTAAGCCCGGGAGAACAGACCAGGTGAAGTCTAGTGCAGTGGAGAAGAGCAGACGATAGATCGATGCAAGAGAGAGTACGGGACAAAATGGGTGGGGTACCCGTATTTAAACATGGAGGGGGTGAGAGGTGAGAAAAGCCTCCAACTGGATGCCACGTGAGTCACAACGAGACCCCCCCAGAGGAAATGGTGGGCTTAAAATCGCCAAGTAACAGAAGTGGTGGTGGTAAGGATGAAACAAGAAAGGCAAAATCTGGGATGGGAAAATGCTCGAGAAGGAGAAAAGATACAAAAAACATATGTAAACCACTCATTAAAGGTGGATAAGGCTGCAGTGTAATGCAGCGAGGTATGGACAAACAGTTGACAGTACAGAATATCATTGCATAGTAGAAGGGCATTTTCATTAAAGGCTCCATCTGAGAAAGGATCTGAAGAATACAATAAATTATAGCTTGAGATAGGTTGGAAAACAGCTGAGTGTAATTTTGGTTCTTGTAAGCAAACACCAAGAGGGGAAAACTTGGAAAGCAACATCTGAAGCTCACCCCGATTACCCTAGGCCGCGGATTTTCCCACTGTAAAGATCCCAAAGACTGGTAACGGGGGAAAATACCAGGAATCCGTAGGGAAGGGCCCCTACGGACTAGAGGGGTTGGGAAAGTCACGTGCGGTGGCATCAGAAGACATTCAAGCAGCGAAGGAAACGGAGCATTGTGAAGAAAGGAGTTGTGGAGATGGAGGAGAGGGAAGAGAAGGAACAGGTTGTGGATCAGTGTCCATTGAAGGTTTAGTCTATGCAATATATTCTGAAATTGCGTCAAGTGTTTCTGAATTCAAAGACGTTGTATGGGAGACAATATGTATTGGAGATAGAAGGGGGGAGGGTGAGTAAAGATTGGGGCAGTAATGGACTGTTTCTAAAGTAGGGGGGGGGGGGCCAAAGCTGTTGGGAACTGGAGAAGAAAGTGTGGGGGGACAGAAGAGGCAGAAAAACCTGGGAGGCGGCAAAAGAGGGAGAGACTCAGGAGGGGACGGGGAGGGAGGCACAGAATAAGGAGGGAGGTGAACCTCCACACTTTAATAGAGCCAGTGAGAGGGGAAGAACCGGGGTACAGAGACGGGAAAAGGGTTTAAAATGGGGGGCAGAAGAAGGGAAGGAGGGGGCAAGGAAGTTATGAGCAAAGGGGATTTTTTGGACTTCTGAGAAGTAGAGGGCCGATTGGAGAAGGTGTCATATGATCTTGTCGATACTGGGGCTTTTTGAGTGAGACCTCGAAGATGTCAGAACAGCCTGAGGTGCTAAAGTAGGGACGTCTGAGCCAGGACAGCAAAAGAATTAAAACAGAAGTGACTATGGGAGGGGTAACAACAGAGGAGGCTGCAGAAGATGGACTCCAGAAGTGGGGGACATTTTTAAAAACACAAGAATAAGAAACACAGGGTAGTCTCCCTTGGAGGCAAAGATGAAAAACTGCCTTTAGCATAAGGGAGACCTTTGCTTCTTGAAGCAACTGATTTCACGCTCATTTAAGTAGCCCTGGCAATGGCGAGAGTACAAAGGGTGAGCTTCATGACAATTAAGGCAAAAGGGAGGTCGATTGCAAGACGTATTAGAATGGCCCATCGTCCCACAGACTGGGCATTCAGCTATGGGATCTGCAATATTTCGCTAGGTGACCAAACGCCAGCAATTTCTACACTGTTGCGGTGTAGGGATCACCTTTCGAACTTGTAACATGTCTGCAACATAAACAGAGGACGGGAGTTCACGGCTGTCGAAAGTTAATCGGGGCCACATTGCAAGGGTATCGTCTCCGCCCGCGGGGAGGAAGGACATAAGTGTCTACTTTGAGGATTGGAAGATCCTGGAGTTCCAGCTGTTCAAGAAGTCATTGCCACATGTCTGGAAATTCTGTTGGACTATGGTATGGGGCCCGAATGACAGTACCACTACAAGAATTGAGAGAAAGATGTTTTTCAATAGTGATAGGAGTAGTAACGATATGAGAAAGGGAGAAAGATCATGAGCTTGGGCAGCATTCTGGACAGTGACGATGCAGTACCGCTCTTGAGAGCATGAAATGAAATATCTCTACCAACATGGCATAGGAGGCTTTTCCAATACTATGGTCGAAAAGATATGCAGTAGAAGAAGTCGGTCTTAAAGTAAAGAAATTTTGTCCATTGTGTGGTCCGAAACTGAGCGTGGAGAGGGGAGTGCATGACATGTCGGTCTTTTCCGAGTAGAATGGGAAGGTAACGAAATAACATCATCAGGAGATTGTCGTTGGCGTTTAGAAATGGGACCAGAGTTGGTCAGACGTGGGGATGGGCTGGCGATTCGAAAATTGCCGCCCCCGTAGAGGGGAGAGGCTGGAAGGTAGTCAAAGGAGGGCGAGGTCAGACAAATCAGAGGAGTCAGTCGGAACCCCGGTACCTGAAAACTTTGGGGATGAAACAGCACAAGTAAGAGGTACCCGGGGGATCAGGAGTGTCCATAGAGTGGTCAAAAAATGAGGCAGGGTCAGAATGGGGTGCGGTACAGTAAGGGGCCCCGGGGGGAGTAGGTTAAGGATTAGGGCTTCCCTGGTTAGGTTACTTTTCTTTTTGTTTTTAAGAAAAAAAAAAGAAAAAAAGAAAATAAAAACAAAAAAAAGAAAAAGGGTAATGGGAGGAATTTTCCT
>NC_069404.1:80554532-80640901 GCF_026875155.1 Cherax quadricarinatus
ACCCTTCTTCACCTCCTCCTTGGTTATATGTACCTCATCCGCACTTGCGGGTGTGCCCCCCTTTTCGTTTTCCGGAGCCCTACGGGTTTTCCACTGTAAATCCTTTTTAAATCTTGTGTTAGCTCCTGACAACCTCGGGTCGTTCCCTTTGTGTTTCCCCCACACCCTTCCTCATCGATTCCCGGTCCTTGACTGTTGTTTCCTCCTGATTGGCTGTACAACAGTTTTCGGGCAGTCTTTACTTTTGATGCTATGTCTTTTTCATATTGTCTCTGACCTCCCTTCTTTTTTGTGCTATTCTTTCTGGCTCTTCGGCTATTTCTTTTTTTTCCTGATTCTCTGTCTTCTGTACCTTTTCCATTCTCTAGTACACCTATTTTGTGTTGTGTGGGGGTTGTGTGTGTGTGGTGTGTGTGTGTGGTTGTTGTGAGTGCATGTCATGATGTGTGTGGTGGCGTGGGTTGTGTATGTTGTGTGTGTGTGTGGTGGTGGTTGTGTGTGTGTGTGGTGTGTGTGTGTGGTGTGGTGTGCGTGGTTTGTGGGGGTGTGTTTTGGTGTTGGTGTGTGTTGTGTGTGTGTGTGGGTGTGTACTCCCCTTTTTACTCACCATTTGTGGTTGGGGGGTCGAGCCCTAGCTCCGGCCCCCCCTTTTTGTGTGTGTGTGTGTGGTGTTGTTTGTGTGGTGTGTGTGTGTGTGGGTTCCAAAAATAAAAACATTTGCACCAAAAACTCTACATTTGTGCCCGGGGTGGGAAGTGGAATTGTCATTACACTTAATTTTTTTCTGTTGTAGCCATGTAAAAAAACGTAAGTAACCTTTTACAGAATTCATTACCTTTGTAACTTGGAGCTCTTTCCTTGTACCTATTCAGCATCAAAATCGGGGGGCCCAGTCCCTGGACCCTTACGACCTCTGTAATCTGTAAATACCTTTTGTAACTTGTATGATTGTGACCAACCTCCCGGGATTTCATTACCTTTGAAATTTTGGGGTTTATTCCTCTGAACTTGCTCAGCTACAAAACTTGGGCCACCCCCGGACCAATTATGTACCCTGTAATCTTTTGACTCCCGCCCACAAGTGGATGGGGTGCAAAATAAACTTTTAAAAACTAAAACTGATCTATTTTTTCCTCACAAAAGAACACAAATAGTATAGTCAACAGAGTGAAGTCGGGGTGGCTACGGTGAAAAGCTCTTTTCCCAAAAGGGACAGTAATTTCTCCCATCTTGTTCTATCCTATATCCGACATAGACAAGGATGTCGCCACAGCCCCTGTCTTCCTTTGCAGATGACCCCGAATTTGCATGACAGTGTCTTCCATTGCGACACTGCAAGCTCCAGGGGAAAACAACCAAATTTTTCAGGGGGCCCCTGCAGAAAAAATATGAAGTTCAACGATGAAAATTTTCAATTACTCCAAATTGGTAAACATGAGAAATTAAAATTTCATAGAGTCAAAAAAATTTCCCTTCCAAAAAAAAAGGCGAAAAACCAACATCAAAGACCTGGAGTGTATTTGGGAGGATCCCCCCCTTCAAGGGACCAAAACTTTGATCAATTGCTTTGCTAGAAAAATGAAGGGATGGAAAATGAAAACCCTTCAAAACTGGGGATCCCAAAAAACCCTGATGACACTTTTCAGGTCTCTTGTTCATCTGGGCTGGAATATTGTCCCAACTAACACACCTTTAAAGGCGGGGAAATTGTGACCTGAAAATGTACGAGAACCTTCAGGGCACCATAACGGAGATAAAACCCCTCAAAACTGGGAGCCCCTTGAAGTTCGTAAACCCTGTTTTCCCGGAATGCAGGCGGGAGAGATACATGATTTTTACACCTGGAAAATCCTGGGACAGTATCGAACTTTTTAAAAAAACCTCACAACGAAAGAAAAAAGACTCGGCAGACGTGAAACATCCCCCAATGAAAAGGGGTGTCACTAGCAGTTAAAGCAATAAAATAAGTGTCAGGGGCCCGAGTCTGTTAAACGCCTCCCGCAAAAACAAGGAGGATTACCAATGACCCCTGGCTGCTTTAAGCGGGCACGGGACAAGCACCAAAAAGTCGGTCCTGACCCCCCGGGCTGTCGCCGACTTTGGGTTTTGCGTGCAGCCCATAACACCCTGGTTGACAGGCTCGATACCCCAGGAGGCCTGGTCCCGCCCGGGCCGGGGGGCGTTGCCCCCCCGGAACTCCCTGGTAAACTCTAGGTATTACTTCTAATGTAAAAAGGGAAACTTTCGTTTTTCCTTTTGGGCCACCCTGCCTCGGTGGGATCCGGGCCCGGGGTTGAAAGAAAGAAGTCTGTTGATATGCTTGGTAAATGTATGGGAGAGTTTTATTTAAAGAATTAAGAGTAGGACGGAGAGTAGGGAACAGATGAACAAGGAGGCTTAAGAAAGGGAGGGGAAAATTGTGACCAAGTTTTTACAGTGAAAATATAGTCAGTATTTTTTATAAGAGTAAAGAGGTTTTTTTTGGGGATTTATGGATTTTTAAAAGGCGTATACGGGTGGATAGGGGGGGAATGTGGGAAGTTGCAAGTGTATGGGGTAGGAGGTGGTTTCTGAAAGCAGTGAAGAGTTTGCGAGGAAATGAGGGCCCGGTTGAGTAGTAGGGGAGAGGGAGATATTTCCCGTAAAATAGGCCTTTGACAAGGATTGGATGCCCATGGGTTTTTCAATATATTTATAAGGGTTGTAAGAAAGAGAAAACGAGGGTCTTTGGCAAGAGGTGTGGGGTTAAAAAATAAAGAATCAAACACAAAATGGGGGGTTGTCACAGTTCTCTTTGCTGATGCACTGTGCTTTTTGGGGGTTTTTGAAGAATTGCCGAGGGGGGGAGAATTTGGTAGGGTAGTAAAAGAAGAAAATTAAAGTGAATAAAGGGAAAAAATTTGGTTATAGGATAAAAAAAATTAGGGTGACGAAAAATTTGGGTACAACTGGGGGGAGAGAGTATTAGGAGGGAATGTATTCTATATTATGAGGAGTGTCAGCAGATGGGGGTATAAGTCATGGTGGAAAATAAGGGGGGAAGTATAGATATAGTTGTCCCAAAACCCTTGTTGGGTGTGAAGCATGGGGGATGAATGTTTGCAAAAGAAGAAGGCTGGAGGCATGGAGAGTCATGCTGAGGAATGTGGGTGGGAATATAATGCAGAGAATTGTAGTTTGGAAAAAAAGGGAAGGTGGGGATTTCGAAAACTATTTTCCAAGGGCTGAGGAGGGTTGTTGAGGTGGTTTTGGGCATGTAAAAGAATGGAACAAAACAGAATGACTTCAGGAGTGTATAAATCTGTATGAGGGAAAATGGGGGGAGGGGTTGGTCTAGGAAGGGTTGGAGGGAGGGATAAAGGAGGTTTTTTGGGGCGAGGGGGTTTGGCTTCCCCCAAGCATGTGTGAGCATATTGATAGGGTTTATGGAGACAAAAGGTTTTTAAAAACTTTGGGGTTGTTGGAGTGTGGGGAAAAATAACATTTATGAAGGGGTTCAGGGGAAAATGGCAGGCCCCGGGCTTTAGTCCTGGAATGGGGGAAATACAGTGTTACAGTGTTTTAATTTGCAGTTTTTAAATTTTGTAAAGCATCCCTTGGGAAACAGTGATGGGGTGAATGTGAAAGTTTTTCTTTTTTGGGCCACCGCCTTGGGGGGAAAAGTCCATGTTTAATAAAAAATAATATATATATATATTGGGTGTTTTGTGTTTTGTGTGTGTGTGTGTGTGTTGTGTGTTGTGTGGTTTTGTGTGTTTTGTGTACTATTAAATTTAGTTGCAGGGGGCGAGACTCACTCCCGGCCCCGCCTCTTCACTGAACCTACTGGGCCCTCTTCTCCCGCTCCAGGGCTATACATACCTCATTTTAAAGCATTTTGGGTCCTTTGCCTCCACTACATCGCTCGCCAGATGTTCCACTTCCCCACCAAAAAACTGAAGAAACTGCTTCTAACATCCCTGTAAACAACTTCCAAGAGTGCCCCCTTTTTTTCTGTGCCCCTCTCTGGAAAAATTTTGTCTCGTCATCTATCTATTCCACCAGATTTGTATTCGCTATCATGTCTCCCCTATCCCCCTGTGGTTTTGGGGGTGGTGTGTGTGTTTGTGTGTGTGTGCTGTACTCCCCTTTTTGACCACCATTTGTTTTTTCAGGGGTCGAGCTTAGCTCCGGCCCCGCCCCTTAACCCCGGTTGACGGGGCCCCTCTCCCCCCCCCGCCCATGGCTTTATAAAACCCGTTTTAAACGGTATGGTTCCTGCCTCCACACGTCATTTTTCTAGGATTCCCCCCTTACAATTTAATGACTGAAGAAAAAATTCCTAAAATCTTTACTATTTGTTCTTCAATTCCTTTGGGGCCCTCTTTTTCTGTGTCCCCTCCCGGGAACATCCTGTTTTTTTCCCTTGTCTTTTTCCACGCAGTATTTTTATGCGTTATCATTCCCCCTGACCCCCTGTCCCCCAGTGTCGTCAGGCCGTTTTCCCTTAATCTTTCTTTAGGACATTCCCCTTACTCTGGAACAAACCCTTTGTCGCAAACCTTTGTACTTTCTCTATTTCTTGACGTTTTATCAAGTGGGGGGTTCCAAAAGGTCTATACTGAGTAAGGCCGCATACCGGTGTACATGTCCCTTTAAGATTCCCTTTCAAAATATCGGAATGCTGTCTCAGGTTGCCAGGCGCCCCCTAGCTGCAGCATTACGGGGGATGTTGCTTCCGGAGACATGCTCGGTGTTTTTACTTCCCCCCAAATCTTTTCCTTGAGTGAGGTTTTCGTCTTTGGCCCCCTGCCTATATCGGTTGTGGTCTTCGTGCCCTTCCCATCTTCATGATTTTGCATTTGGCAGGATTAAATTCGAAAAGGGGCCATTTGCGGGACCGGGTGTCCAGTCTGTCCAGGTCTCTTTGAATTTCCCCCTTTGGTCCTCATCAGTTTTAATTTTCCCCCTCTTTAAACCCTTCACATCATCGAAAAACCAGGGACCTTCGGGAGTCAAAAACCCTTCCATCATTTTTTTTCACATATACCAAAAATACGGGGGTTTCCAAAGGACCGCCCCCAGGGGCCCCCCGCCCCGTCACGGGTCCCCCCCTGTAAACATCTTTTCGTTCCCATGACCGTTTTTTGCCCCTCCCGTCAGGTTTTCCCTGCCCAAAAGGCATGCCCCTTCCTGTTAAATGGGGCCCTGATCTCTAGTTTCTCACTAACTTTTGTGAGGAACTGTGAAAAAGGCCCTTCTTGCAGTCCAAGAAATGCAACCAACCCCCCCCCACCCCTCGTGTCTTACTTCTTTTATTTTTTCATAAAACCCCCAGAAGGTTTGTGACACAGGTTTTGGGCCTTTTTCCATGAATCCGTGCGGTAGGCATTTAAAACTCGGGTTTCCTTTCCGGGTTTTTTCCAAACCACTCCCCCTCCTGAAAATCTTCCCATTTTTTTGCATACTTTTCACTCAATGCCCAGGTCTATATTTTTAGTGCCTCTTTTTTTGTCCCCTTTTTTTAAAAAATTTTGGGAACTACTTTTTCCCCGTCTTCCTACCCCCATTTGTTGCCGGGGTTTCCAGGGCGTGTTGAAAAAAATGTGGTAAGTGGCACGCACAACATATCTCCCTTCCCTCTCAAGGCCCCCAGGGGGAATGTTGCCGGGCCCCCATTGCCTTTGAGGTATCAAAGGGTCCCTTAGCAGTTTCTTCACCTCCCCTCAATGAAATGTATGTCCCCAAAAACACTTGTGGTTATTCCTTGCGGGTTTCCCCAAATCTTCGGGCCCCCCCAAGCCCCTTCCCTGACCTCTGTAAATATTTCCCCTTAAATCCGTGTTGAGCCCTCACATACCTTTTTATCTTTTCTTGTGAGTTCACCCACCTTTTTTCCCCTCACCTTAAAAACCGGGTCCTTGACTTTTTTGTTTTCCCTCCTAATGTGGCAAAAACGGGCATTTCGGGTAAAGATTTGACTTTCGATGCTATTCGTTTTCATACTGTCCGGGGGGGCCCCCCTCCTTATCGGGGCAAAACCTCTTTTTCGGGGCTTTTTCTACTAATCTCCTTTTTTTCCTGGTCCATGCCCCTGTCCCTTTTCCATTCCTGTTGCCTTAGTTTTTCCCCTCCCAAGCCTTCGGGAAAAAAAAAGGACTCTTTTGGGTTTTCCCCTATTATTTCTTTTTCCCCTTTGGGGAACAAAACTTTCCTCGGGCCCCCTTTGGGCCACTTTTTTTTGCCAAAATTTTCCCATAATCTCGTTTACTGATTTTCCTACCTTTTTTCCTTTTTTGCCCCCACAAAACCCCCTGCGGGAAGTTTCCATACCTGTGTATTTCCCCCCTTTTTTAGTTTGGCCTGCCCCCTTTTCATTTTCCGTTACCTTCCCACTTGAAAACTCTACTATAAAAATCAAAACTCAGCCCCACAAAGACCCGTTAAGCCCCAAAGGGGGCCTTTCCTGGGAAAGTGTTTGTCCTAAATTGTCTAAACTTCGGGGTGAACACAAGATCCATCTTGCTGGCCATCCTCCCCTCCTCTCTGGTTGTGTCCCTGACATGTTGATGCATGGGGTTGTGTGTGTGTTATGGTGGGTGTGTGTGTTTTGCCCCTCCCCTATTTGGAAAATCAGGGGTCGGCCCAAAAGCCCTTGTGCGTGTGGGGTTTTTTGTGTGTGTTTCCCGGGGTGTGTTTGTTTTGGGGCGTGTATGTTTATAAAAAATGGGGTGTGTGTGTTTTGTGTGTGTTTGTGTGTGTGTGTGTTGGGTTTTGTTTGTGTGTGTGTGTGTGTGTGGAAATTAGTGTGTGGGGGGTTGTGTATGGGGTTTTGGTGAAATGTGTGTGGGTGGTGGGGTGGGGTTTTTATGTGTGTGTGTGGGTTGTGTTGGTGGTGTGTGGGGTGTGTGTGTGGTGGGGTGTACTCACCTATTTTGTCCCCCTTTAATTTGGGGTTTGCAGGGGTCGAGTCCTAGCTCCTGGCCCCGCCCCCCTTCCCCCGGTTCTACTGGGGCCCTCTCTCCCCCCGTTTCCCCGACTTTATAAAACCTCGTTTTAAAAAACTGTGAAAGGGTTTCCCTTTTCCCCCCCACTCTCATTTTCTGGGCAAATTTCCACTCCCTTTAAACCAACTTGACAAAAGAAAATTCCTACAATCTCTTATTTAAATTTGTGTCTTCAACTTCCAATTGTGGCCCCCTTGTTTCGGGTCCCCTCCCGGGAACATCCTGTCCTTGCCCCACCTTGTCTATTCCACGCAGTATTTTATATGTCGTTACATGTCCCCCCCGACCCCCCGGGCCTCCATTTCGCGGGCCGTTTTCCCCTTTAAATTTTTCCCTTTCTTTAGGCCCTTCCCTTGGCTCGGGAAAAACAAACCCTTTTTTGAAAACCCTTTTGTACTTTCTCTTTTTTCCCTTGACGGCTTTACAAGTGGGGGTTCCAAACAGGTGCTGCATACCCTAGGGGCCTGACATACAGGGTGAAACAGTGTCTTGAATGTTTCCCTTACTAAGGTATGGGAATGCTGTTCTAAGGTTTCCGGGCGCCCAAATGCTGCAGCATTATTGATTGATGTTTTCCTTCCGGAGAAAATGCTCGGTGTAACTAAACCCCAAGATCTTTTCCCCCTTGAGTGGGGTTTTGCAGTTTTTGGCCACCAACCCTATATTTCTGTCTGTGGCCCTTCTGTCCCTTTTCCCCCTATCTTCATACTTTGCTTTTGGCGGGAAATTAAAATTTCCCGAAACCATTTGCGGGACCGGGTGTCCAGTCTTCCGGTCTCTTTGAAGTCCTGCCTGGTCCCCCCCGATTTTTCTCCTCATTAATTTCACATCATCTGCAAACAGGGACATTTTCTGAGTCAAAAACCCTTTTCCGTCATGCCCTTTTCCACATATCCCAAAAAATAGCACTGGCCCTAGGACCGCCCCCTTTTGGGCCCCCCCGCGCGTCACGGGTTTCCCCCAACTGTGATAATCATTACGAAACCATGACTCGTTTTATCCTCCCTGTCATATTCCCCTTGACCCCTTGCAGTGCCCTTCCTTTTTATATGCCCCCTATGCTCTAGCTTCTGCACTAACCCTCTTGTGAGGAACTGTGTCAAAGGCCTTCTTGCAGCCCAAGAAAAAAGCAATAAACCCCCCCTCTCTCTCTTGTCTTACTTCTTTTTTTTTTAAAATCAAAAAACCCCCCCAAAGGTTTGGACACGGGATTTGCCTTCCGTGGGAATTTCCCTGCTGGTTGCATTTATAACCCCTGTTTTTCCTTCTCAGTGCTCCACCACTCTCCCCCCCTGATAATTTCTCCATAAAATTTTCATACAAACACGTCAAATTTAAAACGGTCTGTAGTTTATGCCCCTTTTCTGCTCCTTTTTGAAAATGGGAAAATACATTTTTCCCGCTTCCCAAAAACCCCGGGAGTTTGGGGCCCGTTTTTTTTTTGGGGTGTGTTTTAAGATTGTGGTAAGTGGTATGCCAACATATCTGCTCCCTCTCTAAGGACCCACGGGGGAGATTTTGTCCGGTCCCCCCTTTCCTTTGAGGTAACGATGGGCCCTTAGGGAGTTTCCCTTTACCCCCCACCTCATCTGTATGTATGTCGTCCCAAAACTTGTTGGGGTATTCCTTTTTGGGTTTCCCCCTCTGGTTTTGTCCCCCCAGACCTTTCCCGTCTCAAATTTTAAAAACTTTTCCCTTAAATTTTCGGGGTTGAGCTCCTCAAAATAAACCCCTTATCGCTTTTGTGATTTCCCCACCTTCCCTTTTCCCCAGCCTTTTCACCGGTTTCCCTTTACTGTTTTTTCCCTTCCCCCCTAATGTTGGGTATAAAAGCTTTTTTGGGGCAGATTTTTACTTTCGATGCTATGTCCCTTTTCATACTTTTCGCGGGCCCCCTCCTTATCTGCCATACTCCCTTTTTTGGCTCTTCTACTAATCCCTTGTTTTCCTGGGGCCTAAAACCTCCCGTACCCCTTTTTCCCTTTTCGTTGCACTTTGTTTTTTCCCCCCAAAAACCTTCCCCGGGGAAACCAAAGGGCTTTTGTTTTTTGGGCTTTTCCCATTATTTCGTTTCCCTTGGGAACAAAACCTTTTCCCCTGCCCCCCTTGCACTTTGTTTTTCCCCCATATTTTCCCTCACTCGTTTTTTGATTTTTTTTCCACCCTTCCTGGGCCCAGAACCCCCTGCAGGAAGTTTTCCCCCCAACCTGTGTATCCCCCCCCTTTTTTTAGTTTGGCCGTCCCCCCCCTTTCCCTTTTCCTTCCTTTCCCCTTGTAACCTACTAAAAGTCCCAAAACTTTAGAACCAAAATGATCGCTAGCTCCCAAAGGGGCCTTCCCCCCCGAAAATGATGTCCTCAAAGTCTGAACGCTCCCGGGTGAACAAAAGATCCCCGTCTTGCTGGTTTATGTCCCCCCTCTCTCTCTGGTTTTTGTTTCCCCGACATGTTTTTAAGCATGAAGGGTTTTTAAATACCACATCCATCATCCCTTGGGTCTCCATGTTTTTGGGAACCCCCCCTGTGGGCCCCGGTTTTTCCCCTCGATCTCCCGTGGGTTTAAATCGCCCATTTCCATAACTTTGCTCTGTCGATTTGGGTCTTCTTTGCCACCTCCCCCATGTGTCCACCCTCACCCGTTGTTTTTTTCCCAAATCCTCTCTTTTGGGCCCCCGCAGTTCTGTGGTGGGGTTTTTACATCCCCTCCAAAAGACTAAATTTAAGTTCTCCGGACTGAATTGTACCTACAAGTAGTCTCTTTCCCCCAATCATGTCCATGGTTAAATTTTAAACAATTTGGTTTTAGGGGCATGCAACCCCTCCTCCCCCCCTCTACTCCTTTTATCTTTCCTCAATCTGATATCCCGTTGGGAAGATTGGGGTCTGTTAAATTTTCCCCAGCGAGTTTTTGTTTCTGTGACGCTATGTGTCCCGGGGTTTTCACTGAAAACCCTTTTATTCCCCCTCCTCATTTTTATTCGTTATTCCAAACTGCGTTTTGTACCAAACCTTTAGTTTCTATTCCCATCATTGTGGGCAAGCCAATTATTGGGGTTGGGGGACGAGAGCCTTGGGGGGGCCTAAAATGGGGCCCGGGGGAGGGGGGTTTGTTTGGGTGGGGTGGGGTCAAATTTTCCCCAAAAAAGGGGGGCAGCCTGTTGGGGGGAGGGTTTTTTGATATGGGGGTTTGGGGGCAGAGGGAACAGGGTGGGTTGTAGTATGGTTTTCTCATTTTTCGTTGGGAATGTCGCCCGGGTTTGGGGTCTTTTGGGGGGGATTCTGTTTGGGGGGTGTTTTGCCCTTTCCCCCTGTGTCGCGTCCCCCTCATTTTTTATTGCTTCTCGTTCCTCCTTGGGGTCTCTGTAACCCCCCTTTCCCGTGGGTTTTCCCTTTCCCTTTTTGGTTCTGTCCCCGGTCGAAAGGGATACTCTCTGGGACCCCTGTTTGTCCCTCAGTCTTCTTTTTTCTTTCCCGAATCCGGTTTTTGAACTGATTCTTCCCTTAAAGTTACCTGAAACAGGGGCCCTATCCTTCCCCTCGCAAACCACCCCCCAAATTTTCTGAAAAATTTTTTCACCCCCGGGGCCCTAAGCCCCCCCTATTGTTTTCAAATTTCCCTCCAAACATTTTTTTCCCCTCCTGTTTTATTTCTTTAAAGTTTTTGGGCCCCCCTTTGGGTTCTTGAGCCCCCCTACACAAAAACTGACCCTCGCCCTTTCCTCCTCCCACTGATCTTTCCCTCTGCTTCCTCTGAGGCATTTTTTTTCCTTCCCTTTACATGTTTTTTGCCCTTTAGTCCCGGGCATTCTGAAAATTCTTCTCAGTGAACTGTCCTTTTCCTTTACCAGCCCGTCCCTTGCTACTGCAGTTGGCCCGTTAGAAACTTTTGCATAAACAAACCTTCATTGTGTGGGGTGGGTGTGTGTGTGTGTGTGGGGTGTGGTTTGTGTGTTGTGTGTGGTGTGTGTGGGTTTTGTGTTTGTGGGGTGTGGTGGGCTCCCAAAAATCAATATTTCACCAATAACTCACTAAAAGTTTGACTGGGGGTGGAAGGGTGAATTGCCATTATCTAAAATTTGTTCTTGATTAAAACCAGTAAAACGCAATAACCATTCTTACAGTATTCATTATTTGTAACTTTTGGTTTTCCCCATTCCCCTTGTCCCTAGTTCAGCCATCAAAATTTTGGGGGCCCAGTCCTGGACCCATTGTGTACCTCTATAATCTTTTAATACCTTTGTAACTTGTCAGATTGTGACTAGACCTACCTTGAGTTTTTTTACCTTTGTAAATTGTGAGTTCATTCCCTTTGAAAATTGGAATTATTACCTCTAAAACTTGTCACCCATCAAACTTTGGGGCCCCCCCCTGGCCCCATTATGTCCCTTTTAATCTTTTGATACCGCCCAGGTGGGTAGGGGGCATAATAAACATATTAAACTACTACTTCAGATTTTAAGCCCAAAAATTTTTGTTAGCTTTATTTCAAACATAATGCACTGTTGTCTTGGCTTTAGTACGAAAACCCGAACTCCTAAATCCTTTTTGCAACTTTTATTAAGTCTACATGTTTTTTTTTATTGTGGCTGGGGTTTTTCCTGTCCAACATTTAAAACTTTGCATTTTTCTATAATAAAATTTCATCTGCCACTTTCCAATCATTGATCAGTCTATTTAAATCACCTGGGGTGCTTAGGTCCTCTTAGAATAATTTGGACGGCCTATTTTGGTGTCATCAGCAAATTTGCTTATGTCGCTATTTATTCCCTCATCTATGTCGTTTATGTAAATTGTGAACAACAACAAGCCCAACACAGACCCCTGAGAAACACCGCTTGTGACGTGCCCCCATTCTGATTTCTCCTCATTTATGCAAACTCTCTGCTGCCTATTTGTCAGCCATGCCTCTAACCAGGAAAAAAAATTCTCCTATTCCGTGTGCCTTAAGTTTCCTCAATAGCCTCTTATGTGGAACTCTATCGAAAGCCTTACTGAAGTCCATATACACAATATCACATTCATTACCATGATGAACCTCCTCAAACACCTTAGTGAAAAAAGTTAGTAAATTCAAAAGACAGGAACGCCTCTTTGTAAACCGTGTTGAGATTCATTAATCAATCTGTGCCTATCAAGATGGCTACGAATTGCTTCGGCAATTATTGATTCCATAAATTTTGTAATAATGTTGGTAGAATTACCGACAATATGTAAAGTAAAAGGACACAAGTGCAACTAATGTGACATTTTATTGTGGCAACGTTTCGCTCTCCAGGAGCTTTGTCAAGCCGACACAAACAGTATATGTATGAATAATGTCCGCCAAGACCGTAGTCCTGGCACGGGTCTCAATCTTGCGATGACCCATCTCTGGCTCCCGAGGGAGAAAGGTTTCTATAATGATGCGACGTATGCTGCTCAAGCACTCTTTTGGTCAGTTCAACTGGTGCAACTAATAAGCGACAACACCATATGTACTCCTAACTATGGACACTAGCGAGGAGGAGGATATGTCGTTATCACAGGTAACAGCTTGTCTGGTTCGTTGACTCCATGGTACACTAGTGTGGCCGCAGTCATCTCTGGGTCCTCTTCGGGAGGGAATATCACTCCTAGTTGCCTGCGGAGTGTCTCAGTAACTTCGCACTCCAGAAGATAGTGTGTTAGGGGCAGCTGGACAACGTGCTGACAGTACTGGCACATCTCCTCAGTCTTGTCTATCATCATCTTGGCTGTGGGAAAGCCCAAACGAAGCCGATGGCGGTACACTGCGCTCTGGACCAGCTTCTATCATATGGAGGGGTTCTCCTTGAGTCGCTGCTCGGTACCACTGTTGAGATGGGGTATCACCTAAGACCTCCCCCATAAGTTTCATGGCACTGGTAGCCACCAGTTTGGTCTGTCGTAGGCTGATTGGGACAGTAATCCCAACATGTGGATAGTCTGTTGCTGCCTTGCCTGCATCATCTGCCGCCTCATTTCCCCGGATGCCAGCATGGCTGGGGATCCAGTTCAATGTCGATCTGTTACCCTGAACTTCTAAGGCTGTCATTATGCTCAGGATCGATGTGATGAGGTAAACATTGTCCTGTGGTTGAGGATGGGAGAGGGCATTGATTGCAGAGGTGGAATCAACATGTATGACAGGTCGGAGTCGATGTCGTAGGGCATGTGACAATGCCTGCTGAATCGCCACCAGCTCAGCTTGAAGGATCGTGCAGTGGTCAGGGAGTTGCCAGCCTTGTGTGTGACCATTGTGGTACAGTCCAGCTGCTGCTCTCTTCCTGTCAGGGTCGACAGAACCATCTGTGAAATACGCTGCACATGTGCCTCCCTCTGCCAGTGCCATGCTTGTCTCAGCATGATTGCTGAGGGTGCCTTGACTGCAGAGACGCTTAGAGATGGGTAGCTGCATGATGCAAACATCGGCTGGATCTGGGCGCCAGGGAGGTGGTGGATGGTACCAGCAACAGGAAGGTCACAACTCTTCTCAAGGAGTAGTTGTATAGGCAGCAGCTTCCGCCCAGCAGCACAAAACGAACGAATCCAGGAGTAGTTCGTGAAGAGTGTGGGATCTTGTGTCATGGTTGTCAATATCCGTCTCCTTAGTGGGGTACCTTGCTGCCTGTGCAGAATCGTGGCCACTTTACAGGCGTTTATGTATCTTACTCTGTCAGCCAAGGAAGGAAGCCGGGCCTCAGATCTAAGACATACTGTGTTGGTCCAGATGGGGGCCCCAAGCATAGTTCTTATCGCCTGATTTTGTACGACCTCCACCCTTTGCCTGCTCTGCGGGAAGAGATGAGCTAACGCCGGTGCACCATAGTCAATGAGTGAGCGTATAGCTTGTATATAGTACAAGCGAAGTACATCTTTGCTTGCCCCTGCACGGTGCCTCGTCATGGCTCTCATGGCTTTGAGTCTGAGTAGAGCACGTGACCTGACATACTCGGCCTGTTTCTGAAAGGTCAGCTTTTTATCAATGTAGATTCCCAAGTACAGGTAGGAGCCTGTCCACTCAAGTTCTATATCCTGAATACGAAATCTATTCACAGGATCTGGTCCCTTGAACATCATTGCAAGAGATTTCTCGGCCGAGATCTTGAGGCCTAGTTCCTTGCAAGACTGCATAATTAGGCCCAAAGCTCTCTGAGCCTGTCGTTCTAAATCGCCTTTCCCATTCACTACGAGTGCAAGATCATCAGCATAGCTGAGGAGCTGTGTACCACTATGAAAAAAAAGGGAAGGCTCACAAATTCCTGCATAAGGATGTTAAACAGGGTAGGACTGAGCACACCTCCTTGTGGCGTACCGTTTTCCAGGGTTTTAAAGGAAGAGTAGTGTCCCTGAAAGCTGATACAGGCCTGCCTGCCCCTAAGGTAGGGACTCTATCCAGGCCAGGAGGCGTCCTTTGATTCCTTTCCGAGCTAGTATTGCCAGAATTGCTGTGGGGCTGGCTAGTTCAAATGCCTTTTCAAAGTCGAGGTAGACGACGATACTAGGTTTTTTGTTACTATCAGCAATCTGGCTTAGTAGAGTGGTTATGCACTCTGCTGTACCCACTCCTTTGGTGAAGCCAAATATGTGATGATGAGAGGGTCCAAGTTTCCATAGGAGGCAGTTTAACGCCATCCTCTCAGCAGTCTTGGCTAAGCAGCTGGTCAGCGATATGGGTCTCATACTGCCTGGGTCCTTGGGCTTTGGAATTGGTACGATGGTACCTTTCTTCCAAGCTGCTGGGAGTGTCCTGGCCCTCCACGACTTGTTAATGACGTCTAGTATGGCCTCCCATCCACTCTGCCCAGCCCGTGCAATCATGGAGTATGTAAGACCATCGATGCCCGGGGCAGTGTCACCTGTGTTCTTAATGGTACGTCAGAGTTCCAAGTCCGTGAGGTCTTCATCAGTCACATCTTCCGATTGACATGAAGCTTGTTTCGTTAGCTGGCACTGTGGCAGAAGATCCGTCTGTATATTCCGGATGTCCTGTGGGAGCTGAGTGGAGGCTCCCCTGGAAGTGAAAAGCTCCACTAGTTTCTCAGCTTCCTGGGATGGGTTCGGGTGTGCTGGTGGCCTCGGCTTGTTCTTGCCAGTTGATATGTTGAGCTTGCCCCATATCTCAGATAAGGTGGTGTGATGCCCGAATTTTTGAGCCCACCCCCAGCCATTTCTCAGTTTTTACTCTGAAGAGGACTTTGGGGCAGCTGCACAATGGCTCTCAGAGTATTCCTGTTCTCTGCCGTAGGGTTACGCCTGTAAGCTTCCCAAAAGAGTTGATGCGGTTGTTCTGCCTCGACCCATCGTTGTAGAACCACCTCTCTTTTGTGAGTGCATCCTGCAGACTTTTTGGAATTGCGCACTGCTGCCCGGATGAAACAGTGATTAGCTCCTGTTCAGCTGTATCACAGTAGAGAGTATGTGGACCACCAGTCATGAAGATAATCCTGGCACACCTTCCAGTTGGCCCTCTTTACGTCCCATCTAGGAGGCAGCACAAGTGTGGGAGGCCTGTTGATGTTGACGGTGGTGATCACTGAAAAGTGGTCACTGACAAGGTGAGGATGAGTTTCCCATGTGGCTCCTGCTGCGAGTTGTCTTGACCCGAAGGTAAGGTCGAGGCAGCCACCCAACAGGTGTGTGGGGTCTCCATCGTGTAGGAGCATTGCTATGTGTCTGCCAGCAGCATTGGATGCTGAGTGAGAGTGCAGCATTGGGTGATGTGCCTACATTCGGCCTATTACTACCTATGTTAAGGTCTTAGGTCTACAGTATTATTATCTACAGTTGCCTCAATAATCCTGATATTAGTGTACTAACAATATAAACTACCTACTTCTTCCCTGAAGGGTAAATCTATCAATTAAGAAGTACCTTCCAACCACCTTCGCCAACCCGTGTGTGTGTGTGTTTTGGTTGGGTGTAAGGGCCACCCAACTCAGCCGTTCCATAACGGCCATGCTGGGACCTTTGCATGCCGTATCTGTCCTGTGGAACTTTAGGGACCAAATAAATTTCCACAACTTCTCAATTTCAGTTGATTCAACACCAGACCTGGCTCATGTTGACCAGCTAACAGTGATTGTGTGATATATCGTTTCTGGAAAGCCGGTCCCTTCAAGGGAGGTTCCTTGATGCTGGTGAGGGGCTCTTGATCTAGGGAACTGGACCTGTGCTCCGGTTCCCTGAATTGAGTCTGAATACTTCCATCCTCCCCCCCAACATGTGCTGTAAAATAGTATGGGTTTAGTGCTTCCCATAATTATAATAATTATAATGGAAAGCCGGTAGGAAGATTTTTAACTTTCCTGCAGACTGGCTCTCACAAGGCTGAAGAGCTGTCTGCATCTCTGCTAGAATTTCTAGAAAAAGAAGGTATTAATTTTGAAGACTGCAGAGGGCAGTCCTACGACAATGCCAGTAATATGTCAGGTTGCTACACAGGAATGCAGACCAGACTTAAAAATAATAACTCAGCAGCAGTTTTTATTCCTTGTGCTGCTCACTCACTTAATCACGTGTTAATGTAGCCCTTAGGGTGGCCCGGTGGCCTAGTGGCTAAAGCTCTCGCTTTACACACAGAGGGCCCGGATTCGATTCCCGGCGGGTGGAAACATTTCGACACTTTCTTAAACTGTTGTCCTGTTTCACCTAGCAGCAAATAGGTGCCTGGGTGTTAGTCGACTGGTGTGGGTCGCATCCTGGGGGACAAGATTGAGGACCCCCCAATGGAAATAAGTTAGACAGTCCTCGATGACGCACTGACTTTCTTGGGTTATCCTGGGTGGCTAACCCTCCGGGGTTAAAAATCCAAACAAAATCTTATCTTCTTATCATATCTTATCTGACAGGCTGCTTCCTCTTGCTGTGTGGAAGCTGTTAGTTATTTTGGCTTTATACAGATCTTATACACTTTTTTTTTTGTGTGTGTGTCAACACGTAGATGGGCAAATCTAATGAAGTTGTGGAAAATATTTTAATTTTCCGAAGCTTTAGTGCCTGATAGGTGTTTAATATGTCGATATGGGTCAAAATGTATTTGGAAATGGAATAAAACCAAGAGTTCCCTCTGCGCTGCGCGGATGTGCGGGGAAGAGGTCGACACAGGGCATGGAGAAGTGGGAGTGTTTTGATGAAGTGAAGAGGCTGTGAAAACATGGGACCAGGAAATTGTCGTTCATGGGGGCCTAAGGATTAATATAGGCCTCACTTCATAATAGGAAGTGTCATAAATGTTCCTGGTGAAGAGTGAGGGAACGTGATTTACGGGACCACCGTAATAAAGTGGTAAAATGAGTGAATAATGGTAGGACCGGTGGTGACAGGCGCGTCGCCATGGAGTGTGTCCCGGGTTAAAATACCCGTGGTTTAATCATCACTCATCGGTCTCAGATCTTAATGGAGCAGCCTCCAATGTGTATAAATAAAATTAGGAGACAAACCGTATGATGGGCTAAGAAGTAATCAGCGATAATAACACCAAGTTAAGAGAGTGTGTGAAGTGAAATGAGTCGCCGTTCTTAGAGTGAGCATCTGTTTATCTCATGTTCCTGTCTCGAGGATAGTGAAGTTTTTATGGAGTCACGACTTCTAAACCGATGATAGAGTCAAGCTTTAGAGCCATTAGGAGAGTAAAGAATTCACTTTGCAGTGTAGACACCCAGTCGTTAATTCTTATGCCTAACTCAACAAATTTATTATCGTTCTTAACTAAGGAGGTGGCAAAAAAAGCAGATGCAGCCCTGCCAGAAGACTCCTGTTTAGATCCATCAATGTATTTCTTTTTGAGCAGATGCTTTAAACGAGTGATTTAAGGAAGGGATTATTAGCAATGAGCTTCTTGGGAGGGGCTTGCAGGTATGTGATATTAAATGGACACATCTTCCATGGAGGGGTGAAATGCTCTTGTTGTCTACAGTGATACAGTTCATGCAGGTTATAAAACTTAATGCAATTGTACGTTTTCACAATCCATTTAGATCTGTGTGTATTTACTTCTAGACACTGCTTAAGAGTCATTGTGACAGTGTCTGGTTCATTTCTTAACATTCTAATACCGAGTACATTGTTCATCTCAGCAATCTTATCACTGATACTAGAAAGACCAAGCTCCTTCCTCTTATTAAGAACCTTTGTAGATTTGGGACACCCAAGAATAATTCTGAGAGTTTCATTTTACATTAACTCCAAGGGTCGGAGAGAATTTTCTCTAACTAATATCAACATAGGAGCAGCATAATCATAAGGACCTAACATAGGCTATGTACAAAATTCTCACGATTCTCACATTAGCACCATAGTTGGGGGTTGTGGCCGGCAACAGCTTAGAGAGCATTTAGCCTATCTTTGCATTTCTTGTTTAGTTGTGGTATAGTGGATTTGTTAAAGGGTACATCTACGCCAAGATATTTGTAGGTTTTAACGTAGCTAATGTTTTCACCCTGCAAATAGATGGGTGGGGGGTTTGATTTGCTTGTTAATATCTTTGTTTTAGAAGATATTATGAGACCTAATCGATTACAAATTGCTTGAACTTCATCAAGAATGGTACTCATCTTCTTATGCCCTGTTGTATGGATCATAAGAAGATGAGTACCATTCTTTGGGAGACAAAATGGATTATCTTGAAAGTGCTCTGATGGCTAAGATCTGGAACATAATCCTTATACGGTTCAACAGTACAAGCAAAGCTTTCCAAGGTGTTGATGTTGACCTGGAAAAGGTGGCGGATTTAATTGATTCTCTGGAAAGGTTCCTGAAATCAATTCGAGATAGGTATGCAGTGGTGGAAGTGGATGCTAGGAACATCTGTGGCAACACAGACTACAAATCAACTACAAGCAGGCAAAGAAAGAGAAACAAGCAATATGATGAAAACCCAACATCAGTCTCAGAGGAAATTGTTTTGCCTCCCAGAGAGAAATTCAGATGTGAAACTTTCAATGTCATTTTAGATCAGTTGTGTGTTGCCTTAAAACAACGCAGTGTAGCATACCAAGCAGTGTACGACAGGTTCAATGTAATGGTCAACTTATGCAGTTTACCTGATAGAGATGAAAAAAAATGAGGCTAAGAAACTTATCAGTGTTTACCCTCAAGACTTCAGTAGTATGTTGTAATAAAGTTGGTAGAAATACCGACAATATGTAAAGTAAAAGGACACAAGTGCAAATAATGTGGCATTTTATTGTGGCAACGTTTCGCTCTCCAGGAGCTTTTACAAGCTTTCACAAGCGAAACGTTGCCACAATAAAATGTTACATTAGTTGCAAATGTGTCCTTTTACTTTACACAGTGTGTTTGTTGAGGAAATTGTCCGGTTTGCAGCCTTTGCCAAGGTTAGGTCATGTCTCACTCCATCTCAACAGGCAGTTCTACATGATGATGGGCTTGCTGATACCTTTCCAGGTGTTAATGTAGCCCTTAGAATATATTTGAGCATGATGGTCACTAGTTCGGGAGAAAGGTCGTTCAGCAAATTGGCACTGATAAAGTGTTATCTGAGAACGACAATGACCCATGAAAGACTGAGTGCTGTGTGCCTGTTGGATGTTGAGAGCAGTGTCCTCAAGAAGATGCAGTTTGATGAGTTAGATATGGCAGATGCTAAGTGTAGAAAGAAAGACTTTTCGTAGATATTGCACTGTGATCACGTGATGCATAAATGTGATGCATAGTTTGTTAGTTCCAGTTGTTTATGTAACGTTTGATTTGTAAATTTGGTGATTTGCTGCAGACTGGAAAGATTATGCAAGAAATTTACTTATCCCAGTCTAATGACTTCGAAAGTGTATTTATGTATTAGGGTAAATAAGTATGTGAAGTGTAAATATGCATGTATTTATGTATTTATTTTATTTAGGCCTGGTGGCTGTGGTTAACCTCTCGCTTACACGGTAGGCCTGGTTGCCCAGCAGAGTAGAAAGGGGGTTTTCCCCAAAAAAAAATTTTTTTTATTTTTTTTAAAAAAAGGGGTTTTTTTAAAAAAAAAAAATTTTTTTTTTTTTTTTTAAAAAAAACCCCAAATTTTTTTTAATGGGGTTTTTTTTTTCCGGTTTTTTTTTTAAAGTTTTTTTTTGGGGAAAAAAAAATTTTTTTTTTTAAAAAACCCCAAATTAAATTTTTTTTAAAAAAAGGGGGGGGGTTTGCCCCCAAAATTTAATTTTTTAAAAACCCCCCTTTTTTTTTTAAAAAAAGTTTTTTTTTTTTTTTTTAAAATTTTGGGGGCCCCGGGGTTAATTTTTTTTTTTTCCCAAAAGAAAAATTTTTAAAAGGTTTCCGGTTTAAAATTTTTGGGGAAAAATTTTAAAAAGGGGAAAGGGAAAAAATTTTGGGGGGTTTTTTTTTTTTTTTTTTTAAAAAAAAATTGGGGGGGGGCCCCCAAAAAATTTTAAAAAGGGGTTTTAAATTTTTTTTAAAAACCCCCCCCTTTTTTTTTAAAAGGGGTTTTTTTCCTTGGGGAAAAATTAAAAAATTTTTTTTTTTGGGTTTTAAAACCCTTTTTTTAAAAAAATTTTTTAAAAAATTTCCGGGGGGCCCCCCCTTTTTTAAAAAAATTTTTTAAAAATTTTTTTTGGGGGTTTTTAAAAAATTTTTTTTTACAAAATTTTTAAAACCCCTTTTTTTTTTAAATTTTTAAAAAATTTTAAAAATTTTTTTTTTTTTTTTAAAAAAATTAAGGGGGGTTTTTTTTTTTTTCCCCCCCTTTTTAAATTAAAAAAATTTTGGGTTAAAAAATTTTTTTTTTTTTTCCCCCAAAATTTTAACCTTTTTTTGGGTTTTTGGGGAAAACCCTTTTTAAAAAATTTTTTTTGGGGGGGTTTCAAAACCCCAAATTTAAATTTTTTTAAAATTGTTTTTGGGGGGGGAAAAAAAAAAAAATTTTTTTTTTTAAAAAAAGGGGTTTTTAAAAAATTTTTTGGGGGAAATTTTTTTTCCTTGGGTTTTTTAAAAAAAATTTTTTTTTAAAAATTTTTTTTTTAAAAATTTTTTGGGGGGTTTTTTTTTTTTTTGGGGAAAATGCCCGGGTTCCCCTTTTTAAAAATTTTTTTAAAAATTTAAAAAGGGCCCCCCCTTTTTTGAAATTTTTTCCGGGATTTTTTCCCAAAATTTAAATTTTTTTAAAAAACCCCCCAAAAAAAGGGGGTTTTTTTAAAAAAAAACCCCCCTTTAAAAAAAAAGGGGGTTTTTTTTTGGGTTTTAAACCTTTTTTTTTGGGCCCCCCCAAAAAAAAAAAAAAATTTTTTTTTTTTTTTGGGAAACCAAAATTTTAAGGTTTTCCCAAAAAAAAAATTTTTTTTTAAAAAAAAATTTTTTTTTTTTAAAAAAACCCCAAAATTTTTTAAAAAAATTTTTTTTTTTTAAAAAAAAATTTTTTTTTTTAAAAAAAAAAGGGGGGATAAAAAAGGGGGAAAAAAAAGGGGGGGGGAAAAAAAAGGGGAAAAAAAATTTTTGGGGTTTAATTTTTTTAAAATTTTTTCCCCCTTTTTTTAAAAATTTTTTTTTTAAAAATTTAAATTTTTAAAAAATTTTTTTCCTGGTTTTTTTTTTAAAAAATTTTTTAAAGGTTTAAAAATTTTGGGGGCCCAAAAATTTTTTAAAAAAAAGGGGGTTTTTTTTTAAAAAACCCCCTTTTTTTAAAAAATTTTTTTTTTTTTAAAAATTTTCCCCCCCCAAAAAAAACCCCTTTTTGGGGGGGGGGAAAAAATTTTTTTAAACCAAAAAAGGGGGGAAAAATTTTTTTTTTTAAAAAATTTTTGGGGGGAAAAAAAATTTTTGTTTTTTTTTTTTCCCCCCAAAAAATTTAACCAAATTTTTTTTCCTTTTTCCAAATTTTTTTGGGGGGGAAAAAAAAAGGGGATTAAAAAATTTTTTTAAAAATTTTGTTTTAAAATTTTTTTAAAAAAAACCCAAATTTTTTTTTTTTTTTTAAAAAAGGGAAACTTTTTCCCCCAAAATTTTTTTAAAAAAGGGGGGGTTTTAATGAAAAAAAAAATTTTTTCCAAAAAAATTTTTTTTTTTAAAAAGGGGGTTTTTTTTTTAAAAAAAAAATTTTCCCCGGGGGGGAAAATTTTTTTTTGGGAAAAGGGGTTTTAAAAGGGGGGGGGAAAATTTTTTGGGAAAAAATTTTTTTCCCTTGGGGGGAAAAAAAAAGGGGGTTTTTTTTTTAAAAACCCGGGTTTATGCCCCTTTTTTGGGGGGAAAAAAAAAAAAAAGGGGGGGTTTTCCCCAAAAAAAATTTTTTTTTAAAAAAATTTTTTCCGGGGGGCCCCCCCCCCTTTTTTTTTTTTTGGGGGGGGGTTTTAAAAATTTTTTTTTTTTTTTTTAAAAAAAAAAAAATTTTTTTTTTTTTTTTTTAAAAAATTAAAATTTGGGGACCCCCCCTTTTTTTTTTTTTTTTAAAAAAAAAAGGGGGGCCCTTTTTAAAAAAGGGTTTTTTTTTAAAAATTTTTAAAAAGGTCCCCAAAAAAAAAATTTTTTTTTTAAAATTTTGGGATGGTTTTTTAATTTTTTTTAAAAATTTTTTTGGGGGGAAACCTTTTTTTTCCTTTTTTTTTTTGGGGGAAAATTTTTAAAAATTTTGGGGGGAAAAAAATTTTGAGGGGCCCCTTTTGGGGGGGGGTTTTTTTAAAAAATTTTGGGGGCCCCAATTTTGGGGGTTTTTCCCCTTTTGGGAAGTCCCAAAAATTTTTTTTTTTAAAAAATTTTTTTTTTTTTTTTTAAAGGGGTTTTTAAATTTTCCCCCTTAATTTTTTTTTTTTTTTTAAAAACCCCTTTTTTTTTTAAAAATTTTTTTCCGGTTTTAAAAATTTTTTTTTTTTTTTGGGGGGCCTTTTTTTAAAAATTTGGGGGGGAAAAATTTTTAAAAGGTTTTGGGGTTCCCCCAAAATTTTTTTAATTTCCCCCCAAATTTTTTTTTAAACAAAATTTTGGGGGAAAAAAAATTTGGGGGGGGCCCCCCTTTTTTTTGGGGTTTTTAAAAAAGGGGGGTTTTAAAAAATTTTTTTTTCCCTTTTAAAAAATTTTTTTTTTTAAAAAAATTGGGGTTTTTTGGAAAAATTTGGGGGAAAAAAAAAAGGTTTTTTTTTAAAAAAAGGTTTTTTAAAAATTTTTTTGGGTTTTTTTTAAAAAAAAAAAAAGGGGGGTTTTTTTGGGATTGGGTTTTTTAAATTTTTTTTTAAAAAAAAACCCCCCCAAAATTTTTTTTGGGGGGGCCCCCCCAAAAAATTTTTTTCCGGGGGAAAAAAAAAGGGGAATTTAATTTTTTTTTAAAAAAACCCCCAAAAATTTTTTTGGTTTTTTCCCAAAAAAAATTTTTTTGGGGTTTTCCCTTTAATTTTTTTTTTTTTTTTAAAAAAGGGGGTTTTTTTTAAAATTTTTTTTTTTTTTTTTTCCCAAAGGCCCGGGGGGCCCCTTAAAAAAAAAAATTTTTTTTTTTTTTTTTTTTTTGGGGTTTTTTTTCCCCGAATTTTTTTGGGGGAAATTTCCCCTTTTTTTGGGGCCCCTTTTGGGGGGTTTTTTTTTTTTTTTGGGGTTTTTTTTTTTTTTTTGGGGGGGGAAAAAAGGGGGGGAAAAATCCAAAAAAAAAAAAAAAAGGGGGGGTTTTTTTTTTAAAAAAATTTTTTTTTTTTAAATTTCCCTTTTTTTTTTTCCCCTTTTTTCCCCCCCCCCTTTTTTTGGGGGGGCCCCCCTTTTTTCCCCCCGGGGGGGTTTGGGTCTTTTTTTTTTTTTTTTTTTTTTTTTAAAAAAAAAACCCCCCAAAAATTTTTTTTTTTTTTTTTTTTTAAAGGGGGTTTTCCCCTTTTTTTCCCTTTTCCAAACCCCCAAAAAAAAAAAAAAAAATTTTTAAACCCCCAAAATTTTTTTTTAAAAATTTTTTTTTTTTTTAAAAAAATTTTTTTTTTTTTTTTTTTTTTTTTAAAAAAAAATTTTTTTAAAAAAAAATTTTTTTCCCCTTTTTGGGGTTTTTTTTTTTACAAAAAAAATTTTAAAACCCCCCCCGGGGGGGGGCCCCCGGGGGGGCCCGGGGGGGGGGGGTTTTTTAAAAAATTTTTAAAAAAAACCCCCCTTTTTTAAAAAATTTTTTTTAAAAAAAATTTTTTTTAAAAAAATTAAATTGAAAAAGTTTTTTAAAAAAAAAAAAAAAATTTGGGGGGGCCCCTTTTTTTTTCCCCCCCCTTTTTTTTTTTTGGTTTTTTTTTAAAAATTTTTTCCCCGGGGCCCCCCAAAAAAAACCCCCCCGGGGGGGGGGTTTTTTTTTTGGTTTTTTTTGGCCCAAAAAAAAAAATTTTTTTTTTTTTAGGGTTTTTTTAAACCCCGGGGCCCCCCTTTTTTTAAATTTTTTCCCTTTTTTTAAAATTTTTCCCAAAAAAAAAATTTTTTTTTTTAAAAAAGGGGTTTTTTTTTTTTTTTTTTTTTCCCCCCGGGGGTTTTTTTTTTTGGGGGGGGGGGGGGCCCCCCCCCCCCCCCCCCCCGCCCTAATTTCTTTTTCCCCCCCTTTTTTTTTTTGGGGAAAAAAACCCCCCCCCCTTTTTTCCCCCCCCCTTTAACTTTTTTTTCCCCCCTTTTTTTTGGGGCCCCCCTTTTTTTTAAATTTTTTTTTTTCCCCCCCTTTTTTCCCCCAAAAAACCCAAAAAACCCCCCCCCCCCCCCCCTTTTTTTTTTTTTTCCCCCCCCCGGGGTTTTTTTCCCCCCCCCCCTTTTTTTTTAAATTTTTTTTAAAAACCCCCCCCCCAAAACCCCCCCTTAATTTTTGGGTTTTTTTTTCCCTTTTTTTAAAATTTTTTAAAAAAAAAAAGGGGGAAAAATTTTTTTAAAAAAGGGGGGGGAAAACCCCCAAAAAAGGGCCCCCCCTTTTTTTTAAAAGGGGTTTTTTTTTAAAACCGGGTTTTTTTTTTTTTTTTTTTTTTTTTTTTTCCCCCCCCCCCTTTTTTTTTTAATTTTTTTAAAAATTTTTTCCCCCGGGCCCCCGGGGTTTTTTTGTAAAAAAATTTTTTTTTTAAAAAGGGGGAAAACCCCTTTTTTTTGGGGGGGGGCCCCCCCCCCCCTTTTTTTTTTTGGGTTTTAAAAGGGGGGAAAAAAATTTTAAAAAAAATTTTTTTTTTTTTCCCCCAAAAAGGGGGGAAAAAAAAAAAAAAATTTTTTTTTTTTTAAAAAAAAGGGGAAAAAAATTTTTAAAAAAAAAAATTTTTTTTTTTAAAAAAGGGGGTTTTTTTTTTTTTTTAAAAAAAAAAAATTTTTTTTAAAGGGTTTTTGGGGGTTTAAAATTTTTAAAAATTTTGGTTTTCCGGGTTTTTTAAAAACCTTTTGGAAAAAAAAAGGGTTTTTTTAAAATTTTTTTTTTTTTTTTTACATGATTTTTATTTTAAATTTTCCCCTGGTGATGTCCCACCAAAAATTATGTGGTTTTTACATGATGTTACTAAAGGCCCCTGGTGATGTACCACCAAAATTTAATGATGGAGTTAAAAATGATGTTATTTAAAGTGTCCTGGTAAAGTCCCCACCAAAAATTATGAGGATTTAAACATGATTTTTCTAAAGGTCCTGGTGATTTTTCCCCCAATAATTATGGGTTTACATTTTTACAAAGGGGCCTGGTAAAGTACCACCAAAAATTATTGGGGGTTACAAGATTTTACTAAAGGGGTCCTGGTGAGTCCCACCAAAATTTATGATGGTTTTAACATGTTACAAAAGGTGCCTGGGAGGAAACCCACCTAATTATATGGATTTTACTAAAGTTACTAAGTGTCCGGGTGTTGTACCACCAAATTATGATGGTTTTTAACGGATTTTTACTAAAGTGTCCGGGGAAAATGTACCACCAAATTTAAAGAGGGAGTTACATAAAGGAAACAAAAGGTCCGGGTGATTCCCACCATAATTATGAGGGAGTTACATGATTTTACTAAAGGCCCTGGTGAGTCCCCACCATAATTATGATGGTGTTTACATTTTAACAAAAGTTCCTGGTAAAGAAACCACCAAAATTATGATGGTTTTTACATGATGTTACTAAAGGTCCTGGTAAATTTTCCAACCAAAATTTAATAAAGGAATTTAACAAAAAGTTATAAAGTGCCCCTTTTTGATGTACCCCATAATTATGATGGGGTTACATGTTACAAAAAGTGTCCTGGTGATTTTCCCCAAAATTTAAAGATGGTTTTTTAAAATGATGTTACTAAAGTGCCTTTGGTGTTTGTCCCCATTTTTAATTTTATGAGGGAAAGGTTACATGAGGGTTATTTAAAGTGCCCGGGGGTAAATTGTACCAAAATTTAAAATGATGGTGTTCCCATGTTTTTTAAAGGTCCGGGTTGATTTTCCACCCAAATTATGATGGTTTACATGAGGGTTACAAAAGTGCCCTGGTGATGAACCACCAAAATTTATGAGGGTGTTACATTTAAACAAAAGTGTCCTGGTGATGTACCCCCATAAAAAAGATGGAGTTAAATGATGTTACTAAATTGCCCTGGGGGGTTTTAAACCCCCAAAATTTTTTGATGGTTTTAAACATTATTTTTACAAAAGTGCCCTTGGTGTTTAAACCACCAAAATTTTGAGGGAGTTACATAAAGTTACTAAATTTGCCCTGGTGAGTACCACCCAAAAATTTTTGAGGGATTCCATGATGTTCCCAAAGTGTCCTGGTGGGGTACCCCCCAAAATTTAAAGATGGAGTTACATTTTTAAACAAAAAGTGTCCGGGGGAGGGTTCCCCCAAAATTTTATGTTTGGGTTTTGTTACATGATTTTAAACTAAAGAATGGTTGGTACCCCCAAAAATTAGGGGATGGATTTTACTTTGTTGTTTATAAATTTGTCCGGGTGTGTACCCCATAATTATGTGGAGTACATGATTTTTAAAAAAGGGCCCGGGTGTTTTAAACCCCCATAATTATGTTGGTTTTTTTACATTTTAACTAAAGGTCCGGGTTAAATGTCCCCACCATAATTATGGGGTTTGTACATGATGTTATTTAAATGCCCGGGTGATTTCCACCTTAATTATGTTGGGTTTTAACATGATGTTGTAAAGTGCCCCTGGTGTGTCCCACCATAATTAGAGGGGTTTTACATAAAGTTCAAAAGTGCCCTGGTGTTTACCCCATAATTATTTTTGGTGTTACATTTTTCAAAAAGTTTTCCGGTGATTTTACCCCCAATAAAATGATGGAGTTACATGATGTTACTAAAGTTTTCCTGGTGATGTACCACCAAAATTATAAAGGGTGTTAAAATTTTTACTAAAGGTCCGGGTGATGTACCCCCCAAATAATTATGATGGTTTTACATGATGTTACAAAAGTTTCCCTGGGGGGTTTTACCACCAAAATTTAAAGATGGGTTTAAAATTGTTACAAAAATTTGTCCTGGTGGGGTACCCTTTAATTATGATGGTTTTTTACATAAAATGTTTTTAAAAGTGTCCGGGTGAGGGCCACCAAATTATGATGGTGTTAAAATTTTTACAAAAGTGCCCTGGTGTGTACCCCCATAAAAAGATGGTGTTACGGGAGTTACTAAGTGCCCTGGTGTTTTGTGCCCCCTTTTTTTAAAGATGGTTTTTTACATAATTTTTAATTAAAGTGCCCCTGGTGATGTGCCACCAAAAATTAAAGGGTGTTACATAAAGTTACTAAATTTTCCCCGGGTTTGAATTTTCCACCATAATTATGAGGGTTTACAGGGTTCCTAAAGTGTCCTGGGTTTTCCCCCCACCAAAATTTAAAAGGGGGGTTTACTTTTTTCAAAATTTTGTCCGGGGTAAATGTACCCCCCAAAATTTTTGGTGTTACTTTTTTTAAAAAGTGCCCCTTGGTGATGTACCCCCCAAAAATTTATGATGGTGTTACTTAATGTTACTAAAGTTTTCCGGGTTGTTTGTACCACCATAATTATGGGTGTTCCAATGTTACTAAAGTGTCCTGGTAAAGGTTCCACCATAATTATAAAATGGTGTTAAAAGATGTTACAAAAGTGCCTGGAGGGCCCACCAAAAAATTATGATGGTGTTCCCATGTGTTTATAAAGTGTCCGGGGTAAATGTGCCACCTTTAATTTGATGGTTTATGTGAATTTACTTAAATTTTTCCGGGTGTGTGCCACCATAATTATGATGGGTTCCCTTTATTTAAATAAAGTGCCCTTTTGATGTGCCACCAAAATTTAAAGATGGTGTTACTGTTTTTACTAAGTGTCCTGGTGTTTGAAACCACAATAATTATAAATTGGGTTAAAAGTTACAAAAGGTCCTGGTGATGTACCCCCAAAAATTTATGATGGTGCTACATGTTACAAAAGTGCCCCTGGTGATGAAAACCACCAAAATTATGATGGTGTTACATGTTATTAAAGTGTCCTGGTGATGTAAAACCAAAATTTTAAGATGGTGTTACTGTTACTAAAGTGCCCGGGTTTATTTTGATCCCTTTAATTATGATTTTTGCACTTGTTTGTTACAAAAATGTTTGGATTTTTACCACCAAAAATTTTGAGGGAGTTACATGATGTTACTAAATTTCCTGGGATGTACCACCTTTAATTTAATGGGGTTTGTTACAGGGTTACAAAGTGTCCTGGTGATGTACCCCACCATAATTATAAATGGATTTTACATGATTTTAAAAAAAAGGTGCCCCCTGGGGGAGTCCCACCATAATTATGGGGGATTTAACATGATTTTAAAAGTTTTCCCGGGTTTATGTACCCCCCATAATTTTGATGGAGTTACTTTGATGTTACTAAAGGTCCTGGGGGAATGTACCCCCAAATTAAAAATGATGGAGTTACTTGATGTTACAAAGTGTCCTGGTGGAAACCACCAAATTATGAGGGTTGTTACAGGTTACAAAAGGGTGTCCTGGGGGATGTCCCTTTTTAATTATGAGGGGTTTAACAGGGATTTTACAAAAGTTTTCCGGTGATTTTTAACCACCAAAAATTATATGGAGTTACATGATGTTATTTTAAAGTGTCCGGGTGATGTACCCCCTAAAAAAGGATGGAGTTACATGATTTTAAACAAATTTGGTCCCTTGTAAATTACCACCAAAATTTATGTTTGGTGTTAAGGAAAACTAAAGTGCCCCTGGTATGTACCACCAAAAATTATGAGGGGTTTTAATAAAGTTACAAAAAGTGCCCTGGTGATGTACCACCAAAATTTTTTGGTGGATTTAAACATGATTTTTTACAAAAGGGGCCTGGTAAATGTACCCCCATAATTTTTGAGGGGAGTTACATGATTTTAACTAAATTTGTCCTGGTGATGTACCCCCTTTCCTTTTTAGGGAGTTACATGATTTACAAAAAGTGTCCGGGGAAAGTTACCCCCCATAATTTGATGGATTTACTAATGTTATTTAAAGTGCCCCGGGTAAAGAAACCACCAAAATTATGATGGAGTTACATGATGTTATTTAAAGTGTCCTGGGATGAACCCACCATAATTTTTTTTGGTGTTACATTTTTAAAAAAAAGGTGTCCTGGTGTTGAACCACCATAATTATAAGGAGTTACATGTTTGTTACTAAAGTGCCCCTTTGATGCCCACCTTAATTAGGGAGGGAAGTTACAGATGTTATTTAAAGTGCCCTTTGGTGTGTACCACCATAATAATGATGGAGTTACATGATGTTACTAAAAAAGTGGGGTGAAGTACCCCCCTTTAATTATAAAGGTGTTACATGTTACAAAAGTGTCCTGGTGATTTACCACCTTTTTTATGATGGAGTTACATGATGTTACTAAATTTGCCCAGGTGATGAACCACCATAATTTTTAAAAGGGATTTTACATGATTTTACTAAAGTGCCTGGTAAAGTACCACCAAAATTTTATGAGGGTTTTTTAAACTTATGTTACAAAAGTGTCCTGGTGATGACCACCATAATTATGAGGGAGTTACATAAATTTTACTAAAGTGCCCTGGGGGTACCACCTTTTTTTAAATGGAGTTACATGTTTTTTTATTTAAAGGCCTGGCTGAAACCCCCAAAAATTTATGAGGGAAATTACATGATTTTAACTTAAAGTGTCCGGTGATGTCCCCACCATAATTATGTTTGGATTTAAAATGATTTTTACAAAATTGTCCTGGTGATGTACCACCATAATTAGGGATGGAGTTACATAAATTTTTACAAATTTTTGTCCGGGTAAATGCCCACCTTTTAATTATGATGGAGTTAATGATGTTCAAAAGGGGCCCCTGGTGATGTACCACCAAATTATGGGGTTTTGTTACATGTTACAAAGTGCCTGGTGATGTACCCCCAAAAATTTAAAGTTGGGAACATTTTTCTAAAGGTCCTGGTAAAGTACCTCCTTAATTATGATGGGGGTTTTACATGATGTTAACTAAAGTGCCCTGGTAAAGTCCCAAACCCCCTAATTTTTAGGGAGTTAAAATGATGTTACTAAAGGCCCGGGGGTGATTTTCCCCATAAAAAATGTGGATTTTACATGATGTTACTAAAGTTTCCGGGTGATGTACCCCCATAATTTTGATGGATTTTACATGTGTTTACAAAAATTTCCCTGGTGATGTCCACCATAATTATGATGGATTTTAACGATTTTAACTAAAGTTTCCTGGTGATGCCCAAACCTTAATTATGATGGGGGTTTACATAAATTTTACTAAAGTGCCCCCTGGTGATGTACCCCCCAAAATTTTATGAGGGATTACTTTGATGTTAAAAAAGTGCCCTGGTGATGTACCACCCATAAAAATGAGGGATTTACATGATTTTTAAAAAAGTGTCCTGGTGTTGAAACCACCAAAATTTATGATGGTGTTACATTTTACAAAATTTGTCCTGGTTATGTACCACCAAAATTTAAAGAGGGAAAGGAAACTTGAGGGTTACAAAATGCCTGGGATGTACCACCATTTTAATTTTTAGGTTTACATTTTACTAAAGTGTTGGGATGTACCACCTTTAATTATGATGGATTTACATAATTTTACAAAAGTGCCTGGTTTTTTACCACCAAAATTATGAGGGTTTTAAAATGATGTTACAAAATGCCTGGTGATTTTCCACCAAAATTATGATGGATTTAAACATGATGTTACAAAAGTTTTTTTTTTCCGGGGTGATGTACCACCATAATTATGATGGAGTTTCCCTGATGTTACAAAAGGGGTCCTGGTGATGTACCTTTTTTTTTAATAAGGTTTTAACATTTTTACTAAAGTGCCCCGGTGATTACCACCATAATTTGGGAAAGTTCCCATGATGTTACTAAAGTGTCCTGGTGGTCCCCACCAAAATTTTTTAAAATGGTGTTACATTTTCCCAAAAGTGTCCGGTAAAGGTTACCCCAAAATTTTTAAAATGGAGTTACATGATGTTACTAAATGCCCCGGGTGATGAAACCACCAAAAATTTTTATGGTGTTAAAATGATTTTTTACTAAAGTGTCCTGGTGTTTTAAACCCCCAAAATTTTTATGATGGAGTTACATGATTTTTAAATAAAGTGCCCGGGTGATGTACCACCATAATTATAGGGAAATTTACATGTGTTATTTAAAGTGTCCTGGTGATGAAACCCCCCAAAAATTATGATGGGTTACATTTACTAAAGTGTCCCTGGTGTTGTACCCCCAAAAATTAAAATGGTGTTACATGATGTTACTAAAGTGTCCTGGTAAATTTCCCCAAATTTTATGATGGATTTTTACATAAGTTACAAAAGTGTCCTGGTATTACCCCCAAAAATTTAAATGATGGTTTTACATGTTACAAAGTGTCCTGGTGATGTACCACCAAAATTATGATGGTGTTACATGAGTTCCTAAAGGGGTATGGGTTTTAAACCACCAAAATTTTATAAAGGGAAAGGTTACTGATTTTTCTAAAGTGTCCGGGGGAGTACCACCATAATTATGATGGTGTTAAAAGTTACAAAAGGGCCCCCCAGGTGATTTCCCCAAACCCAAAATTAAATGAGGGTTACATGATTTTAACTAAAGTGCCCGGGGTGATTTTCCCCTTTAATTATGTTTGGGGTTTTTAACATTTTTACTAAAGTGTCCTGGTGATTTTCCCACCATAATTATGAGGGAGTTACATGATTTTTAAAAAGGGCCCCTGGGGGGTTTTCCACCAAAAATTATGTTTGGGTTACTGATGTTACAAAAGTGTCCGGTTTGATGTACCACCCAAAATTTTAAGATGGAGTTACATGATGTTACTAAAGTGTCCGGGGGAAAGTACCACCAAAAAATTATGATGGATTTTACATGATTTTCAAAAGTGTCCGGTGTTTGTACCCCCTTTTTTTAATTTAATGGGTTAAATGATTTTCCCAAAGTGTTTTGGTGATGTACCACCATAATTTGATGGGGGTTCTTGAGTTACTAAAGTGTCCTGGGATGTCCCAAACCAAAATTTAATGAGGGATTTAACATGATTTACTAAAGTGCCCTGGTGATGTACCACCATAATTATAAAGGGATTTAATGATTTTAAACTAAAGGCCCCGGTTTGATTTACCCCCAAAATTATAAAGGGAAAACTTGTTACTAAAGTCCTGGTGTTTGAAACCACCCATAATTATGATGGTTTTTTACATGATGTTACTAAAGTGTCCTGGTGATGTACCCCCAAAAAATTATAAATGGGTTACATGACCCTACAAAAGTGTCCGGGTAAAGAAACCACCCTTTTAATTATGAGGGTGTTAAAAATGTTACTAAAGTGCCCTGGTGATGTACCACCATAATTAAAAAGGTTTTTTACATGATTTACAAATTTTTTCCCGGGGTTGATGTACCACCTAATTATGAGGAGTTACATGATGTTACAAAATTTGCCCCTGGGGGATCCCCCACCATAATTTTTGAGGGTTTTTCATGTTACAAAAGTGTCCGGGTGATGTCCCCCCAAAAATTTAATAAAGGGGGTTTAAAAATTTGTTACAAAAGGGGGTCCTGGTAAATTTTCCCCAAAAATTAAAGAGGGTTTTAATTGTTACTAAAGTGTCCGGTTGATTTTACCCCCATAATTAGGGAGTTTCATGGGGGTTACAAAAGTGCCCTGGTGGGGCCCCACCATAATTATGATGGTGTTCCCATGATTTTAACTAAATTTGTCCGGGGAAAAGTACCACCAAAATTATGATGGGGGTTACATAAAGAAATTAAGTGTCCTGGTGAGGGTCCACCATAATTAGGATGGTGTTAAACATTTTTTACTAAAGGCCCTGGGATGTACCCCCCAAAAATTTTTTGATGGAGTTACATAAAGTTACTAAAGTGCCTGGGATGTACCACCATAATTATGAGGGGTGTTACATGTTACTAAATTTGCCCAGGTGTTTGTACCCCCATAATTATAAAGGGAGTTCTTTGATTTTTTCCTAAAGGTCCTGGGAGGGTACCACCAAAATTATGTTTTGGGGGGGGTTACATGTTACTAAATGTCCTGGTGATTTACCACCATTTTTTGTTTGGAGTAACAGGGAAGTTACTAAATTGCCTGGTGAGTACCACCAAAAATTAGGGGGTTACTTTAATTTTAACAAAAGTTTTTCTGGTATTTACCACCAAAAATTATAAAGGGTTCATGTTAATAAAGTGTCCTGGTGATGCCCACCAAAAATTATGATGGAGTTAAAAGATTTTTAACTAAATTTGCCTGGGGGTGTCCCCACCAAAAATTATAAATTGGATTTACATGAGTTAAAGGGCCTGGTGATTTTTAAAACCCAAATTATGATGGTGTTCCCAATGATTTTTCAAAAGTGTCCGGTGCGGTACCCCCCAAATTATGTTTGGGGTTAAACTTTTAAAAAAAAGTGTCCTGGGATGTCCCAACCAAAAATTTAAAGATGGAGTTCATGATTTTAAAAAAAAGTGTCCGGTGGGGTACCACCCAAATTTTTTGATGGTGTTACATGTTCTAAAGTGTCCGGGGAAAAGTACCATTTTTAATTTGATGGAGTTACCAGATGTTACAAAAGTGTCCTGGGGGTTTGGGGTTACCCCCAAATAATTATGTTGGTTTTACATGTTACAAAAAGGGGCCCCGGGGTGAGGGAACCACCTTTAATTATGAGGTTTTTAATGATTTTAACTAAAGTTTTCCGGGTTTGATTTTCCACCATAATTATGTTGGTTTTACATGTTACAAAAATGCCTGGTGATGTACCCCCAAAAATTAGGATGGAGTTAAAATGGGGGTTAAACAAAAAGGGGTCCTGGAGTTTTGTACCCCCCTTAATTATGATGGATTACTTTATGTTACAAAAGTGCCTGGTGAGTCCCAACCAAAAATTAAATGAGGGTTTGGTTTTTTTGTTACTAAAGTGTCCGGGTTGATGTACCACCTTTAATTTTATGAGGGAAAGGTTAAAATGATTTTACAAAAGGTTTTCCTGGGGGGTGTACCCCCAAAAAAAATTTTTGATGGAGGTTACATAAATGAAAAATAAAGTGTCCTGGTGATTTTCCACCAAAATTTATTTGGAGTTACTTTGATGTTACTAAAGTTCCTGGTGATGGACCCCAAAATTTAAGTTGGTGTTACATGTTACTAAAGTGTCCTGGTGTTGTCCCACCAAAATTTTTAGGGGTGTTAATTTTAAAAAAGTGTCCTGGTGATGTACCCCCAATAATTATTTGGGTTACGGGTTTTTTTACTAAATGCCCCGGTGATGAAACCACCAAATACTTGGAGTTAAAATAAATGTTACAAAAGTGTCCTTTGATTTTTCACCTTAATTATGATGGTGTTACATGTTCAAAAAGTGTCCGGGTTTTTCCACCATAATTAAAAGGTTTGTTACTGTTAAAAAGTGTCCTGGTGAGTGCCCACCTTTAATTTTGATGGTTTTTACATTTTTACTAAAGTGTCCGGTGTTTTGTACCCCATAATTATGATGGTTTTTATTTGTTACTAAATTGCCCCGGGTGAGTGCCCCAAAAATTTTTGTTGGTGTTACATTTTTTTTAAAGTGTCCTGGTGTTGTCCCACCATAATTAAAAAGGGTTACTTTTATTTAAAGTGTCCGGGTGTTGTGCCCCAAAATTTTTGATGGTTTTAAACATGTTACAAAAGGCCCTGGGGAAGGGGCCACCATAATTTTTAGGGGTGTTAAAATTTTAAACAAAAGTGTCCTGGTGTTTTGAAACCACCATAATTATGATGGAGTTACATGTTTTACAAAAAGTTTTCCTGGTGTTTGTACCCCCCATAATTATATGGTTTTAAAATTTGTGTTACAAAAGGTTTCCGGGTTGTTGTACCACCATAAAAAATGGAGTTACATGATTTTATTTAAATTTCCCTGGTAAAGTACCAAAAAAATTTAAAAGATGGATTTTACAAATGTTACTAAAAGTGTCCGGGTTTGATTACCCCCAAAAATTTGAAGGTGTTTAATGTTACAAATTTGGCCCTGGTGATTTTACCACCAAAAATTTATGATGGTTTAAACCATGATTTTTACAAAAGTGTCCTGGGGGAAGAAACCCCCTAATTTGATGGAGTTAAAAATGATGTTACTAAAGTGTCCTGGTGATGACCACCATAATTTTGTTGGGGTTACATGTTACTAAAGTGCCCCTGGGATGTACCCCATAATTATGATGGTGTTACATGAGGTTATAAAGTTTTCCCGGGTTGTTTAAACCACCATTTTTTAAAGTTTGGATTTTCATGTTTTTTTACTAAAATGCCCGGGTGATGAACCCCCAAATTTTGATGGTTTTAAACATTTTACAAAATTTGTCCTGGGGATGTTCCACCAAATTTATTTTGGAAAAAACATGATGTTACAAAGTGTCCGGTGAATGTACCACCAAATTATAAAGGTTTTTAAATGTTACAAAGTTTCCTGGGTTGAACCCCCAAAAATTTAATGAGGGGTGTACATGATGTTACAAAAGTGCCCGGGGGTTTTGTCCCCACCAAAATTATAATGGTTTTACATAAATTTACTAAAGTGTCCTGGGAGTACCACAAATTATGATGGGAAACATGATGTTAAAAAGTGCCCCGGGTGATGTACCACCTTTAATTTTTTAAAATGGATTTAATGATTTTTAAAAAGTGTCCTGGTGATGTACCACCATAATTTGAGGGAGTTCATGATTTACAAAATTGTCCGGGGTGGAACCAAAAAAAAATTTATGATGGTGTTACATGATTTTAAAAAGTGCCGGGTGATGTCCCAAACCAAAAATTTTTAAAGGAAAACATGATAAAAAAAAGTGCCCCGGTGATGTACCCCCAAAAATTATGAGGGGTTTTACATGATGTTACAAAAGTGTCATTGGTAAAGTTCCCACCTAAAAATGATGGTTTTAACATGTTACTAAAGTGTCCTGGTGAGTACCACCATAATTTGATGGTGTTACTTGAGGGTTTACAAAAGGGGTTCCTGGGGGAGTACCCCCAAAAAAATTTAAGATGGAGTTACATGTTTTTAATTTAAAGTTTTCCTTTGGTAAAATTTTCCCCATAAAAATATGGGTTACATTTACTAAAGTGCCGGGTTTATGAAAACCACCAAAATTTAAAGCTGGGTTAAAATGAGGGTTATAAAGGTCCGGTGATGTCCCCACCATAATTATGTTTGGAGTTACTAAAATTTTTACTAAAGTGCCGGGTGATGAACCACCAAAATTTATGTTGGTTTTTTACATTTTTACAAAAGGTTCCTGGGGGATGTCCCACCTTTAATTTTTGATGGATTTACTTTAAGTTTACAAAGTGTCCGGGGTGATGACACCATAATTATGATGGGGGGTTAACATGTTACTAAAGTGTCCTGGTATGAAACCACCATTTTAAAGAGGGGATTTAAATTTGTTGTTACTAAAGTGCCCGGGTTGTGTACCACCATAATTATGAGGGGGTTGATGGTTACTAAGTGTCCGGTTTGATGTACCACCATATTTTGAGGGAGTTACAGATGTTTTTAAGTGTCCTGGTAAAAGTACCACCAAAATTTATGAGGGGTTTTTAACTTGTTATTTAAAAGTTTTTCCCTGGGATGTACCCCCAAAAATTTATGAGGGGATTTTACATATTTTTAAAAGTGTCCGGTGATTACCCCAAAATTTTATGAGGGTGTTACATTTTTACTAAAGTGCCCTTTGGTGTTTGAAACCCCAAAAATTATGATGGGGGTTAAAAGATTTTTAAAAAAAAAGGTCCTGGTGTGTACCACCAAAATTTATGAGGGTTGTTACATGAAAACAAAAGTGTCCTGGTGTGTACCACCATAATTTTGGGAAAAAAACCCATGATGTTCAAAGGGGCCGGTGATTTTCCCCCTTAATTATGATGGAGTTAATAAATTTTTACAAAAGTGTCCTGGTGATGTACCACCATTTTTTGGAGGGTGTTACTTTTTACAAAAAGGGGCCCCCCTGGTGTTTGTAACCACCAAAATTATGATGGAGTTCCCAAGAGTTACTAAATGTCCTGGTGGGGTACCCCCCAAATTATGATGGATTTTACATTTTTGGTTACAAAAGGGGTCCGGGGTGTTTAAACCCCCATAATTATGATGGAGTTTTTACATGTGTTACTAAAGTGTCCTGGGGATTTTCCCACCAAAATTTAATGATTTTTGTTACATTTTAAAAAAAGTGCCCCGGGTTTATTTTACCACCAAAATTTTAGGGAGGGGGTTACATAAATTTTAAAAAAGTGTCCTGGTGGTGCCCCACAAAATTATGATGGTTTTTACATTTTACAAAAGGGGTCCTGGTGATGTACCCCCCATAATTTGATGGAGTTCCCATGATTTTACTAAAGTGCCCTTGGTGGGAACCCCATAATTATGATGGGTTAAAATTTACTAAAGTGCCCGGGTGTTTGTACCACCATAATTATGATGGAGTTAACTTTAAGGGAAACAAAAAGTGCCCCGGGGTGATCCCCCACCAAAATTTAAAATGATGGGGGTTACATGTTCCCTAAAGTGCCTTTGGTGATTTTTCCCCCAAATAATTATGATGGAGTTACTTGTTTTAAATAAAGTGTCCGGGTTTAAAGAAACCACCATAAAAAGAGGGATTTAAATGATTTACTAAAGTGTCCTGGGATGTACCACCAAAATTATGAGGGGTTTACATTTTTACTAAATTGTTGGTGATGAAACCACCATAATTTTTTGATGGGGTTAAAAAAAAAAAATTTTTACTAAAGGTCCCTGGTGGTGTACCACCAAAATTTAAAGATGGAGTTAAAAGAGGCAAAAGTGTCCGGGTGAGGGTCCCCCATAATTAGAGGGAAATTACATAAATTTTCAACAAAAAGTGTCCTGGTGATGTCCCCCAAATAATTATGATGGTGTTACATTTTAATTTAAGTGTCCGGGGAAAGTCCCACCAAATTATGAGGGTTTGTTAATGTTATAAAGTGCCCTTTGGGGGAATTTTCCACCATAATTTTTAGGGGATTTTACATGATGTTACTAAAATTTTCCCTGGTGTTTGTCCCCCCATAATTATGAGGGGATTTTTTTGATGTTACAAAAAGTGCCCTGGTGATTTTTTCCCCAAAAATTTAAGTTTGGTGTTAAAAGTTTCTAAAGTGTCCTGGTGATGAAACCCCCTTTAATTATATGGTGTTTTCATTGTTACTAAAAGTGTCCTGGTTTGTGCCCCAAAATTTTATGGTGTTACTTTTATTTAAAAGTGTCCGGTAAATGTAACCCCCCCCATAATTATGATGGTGTTACATGTTACAAAAAGGTGTCCGGGTTGATGTCCCACCATAATTATGAGGGTTTGTTACATTTTTCTAAAGTGCCCAGGTGTTTGCCACCAAAATTTAAAGGAGGGGTTTTAAAAATTTTACAAAAGTGTCCGGGTTATGTGCCACCATAATTATGATGGGGGTTAAACATGTTACTAAAGTTTCCTGGGGGATTTGCCACCAAATTTAAATGGGTTTACATGTTACTAAATTTGCCCGGTGTTTTTGCCCACCAAAACAGAATTAGTATTTAAAAGTTTTTCTTTAAGATCCAGGAAAATTTAACTGAAAAGTAAAAAAAAAGGTTTAAAAAACCCCTTTTTTGGGCCCGTTTATAAGCTGACCCCCCTTCCAAAATAGTCTTTTGGGGCCTTTAAAAAGCTGACCCTTTTCCTAAAAGTCTTTTTTGGGCCCCGTTAAAAAAGCTGACCCCTTTCCTAATTGCTTTCTTGGCCTTTAAAAGCAAAACCCCCCCCTAATATTTCTTTCTTGGCCTTTAATAAGTGACCCCCCCTAAAGTCTTTTTTGGGCCTTATAACCCGCCCTCACCCCCTTTTTTGTTTTCCCTTGGCCTTTTATAAGCTTTACTCTCCCCTAAAAATTTTTTTTGGGGCCTTTTTATAAGTGACCCCCTCCTAATATCTTTTTTGGGGCCCGTTAAAGCTGACTCTCTCCTAATAGTCTTTTTTGGGCCCCGTTATAAGCTGACTCTCCCCTTTAATAGTTTTTTCCTTTTTTTGGCCCCGTTAAAAAGTGCCCCGTCCTAATTTTTTTCCCTTGGCCTTTAAAGTGACCCTTTTCCTAATATCTTGGCCGTTATAAACCCTGATTTCTCCTAATATTTTTTGGCCGTTAAAAGTGACTTCCCCTAATAGTCTTTTGGCCGTTATAAGCGACCCCCTCCTATGGGGTTTAAAATTTTTACCCAAAAAAGGGGGGGATTGAAAAAATTTTTCTTTAATTAGACATTTTTTGGGAATTTTTTTCCTTTTTTTAAATTTTCACATTTTTAACTTAAATGAAAAATTTGGGACGGTCGGCGGTCGGGGGTGGGGTCGGTGGCCCGGCCCGGTGGGGTCGGCCCGGTGGGGTCGGTCGGTGGGTCGGGCCCTTTTAGAAAAATTATTATTTAAAAATATATTTAAAATTTTGAAAACCGAAAGCGAGACACCCAAACATATTAAAAAAAACACTTTTGGTAAAAAATTATATAGTGTAGGTGAAAAATATAACAAATCTGAAAATTGAAGTCAAAGTTTTTTTAAAAACCTCAAAAAAAACGAAAAAAAAAAAAATCAGACATCTTCAAAACCCCAACACAGTTTTTTTTCTCAAAAACGCGTTTAAACATTCATTTTATTCATTTTTTGTTTATAATTCAGTTTAATTTCCCCAGTTGGGGGGCCCCAAAACCCTAAAGGCCAAGGTCTAAATCCGGCCTTGGCCTGGGGGCCCCGTTTTTTGGGTTGGTCCCTAACCCCAAAAAAGTTTTCAAAAATTTTTGGGCCCCTTCAAAACATCCTGCAAATACTGAGGTCTGTGGTGCAGCCCCCGGGTTTTCTGGGGTGCCGAAGTGGTTCTCCCTGATACACCCTTGCAGGTCTTCCCTCCCACTTATTTTTAAATTGCAATGAAATCATCCTTCTTTTTCCCCCCCAACCCGGCGGGGTCAAATTTTGAACTGAAATCCGTTTCTTAAGGAGAGCAAAGGTTTCCCTTTTTGCTTTGGTTTTGTCTCTAGGCTCTGCCTTCAGGGAAACTTCCCGTTTTCCTTATTCCGGGAAAACTGGGGGGGGAACCTCCAGCCTTACAGTCCCCCCCCCCTACCAGCCCTCTGGTGTAAAGGTTTTTCCGGGGTCCCCCCCGTTTAAATTTTTTTGTTTTTTTTGGCCCCAAAAAAACCCCAAAACCCCCCGGGGCCCCTTTTCTTCCTACTTTTACTTCTTCATCTCACCCGCTAGTTTCTCAGTCTGTGAGAGACCTCGCACACCTGCACCTTCTTTGTGCCCATCACCTGCGAAGTTGAACCTGTCTCCTAAGCCCAAGTCTCTTCACATTCCTCCGAGGCTCACAATTGCCTTGGTTCCTACTTCTCACCCCTTTTCTAACTCTCACACGAAGGTGGAGGTTAACCCCCCTCGTGTGGTCCCCTCTTCTCCTTTGCCCCCCAGACTTCTCCTCCAGTCCCCTTCCAGCCTCCTCTCCTTTTCCACCGCAGGACTCTTCTGTCCCCATCGGCACATCTCTCTAGGTTCATACTCCCTTCCCCTCTCAGACTTCATTTGTTTCCTCCATAGTTTCCCTGATCTCTACTTGCTCTACCCGACCTGTCTCTGAAGTCATGGTATTGGCATCTTCCTTGTCCGCTGAAACACTTGATGCTATCTCCGACTATATTGTGGAGACGAAACCCTCGATGGACACAAGTGTGCCTCCTGCCCCTTCTTATTTTTCACAACCCTTGCAGCAGTGTTTTCCTTCACAGCATTCTGATTCCTCCTTGTTTACACGCTTTCTGTTGCCTCCATACATTGACTTCAATGACCCTACTGGTCGTAGATTTTATCAATTCTAATTGTTGGAATACTTGTCCTTGTGAATAATGACTTATTTACAATGGAATATTCATGGGCTCAGGGGTATTCGGGGAGAGCTCCATGTGAGGGAAAAGTTCATTATATAGGAATGATGGAAGTATGAATGAATGCTGGTGGTAGTTTGTTGGGTAGTATGCTTGATTCTGTCAGGTGGATGCATCATTCCAGCTCCCCACCCCCTCCCTTCTGCACCCAGTGGGAGGTGATGAGTGTCTTTCCAACCGGTTGTCAGTCACTTGGCTTTCGGCTCCCATCAAATCTGTAAGTATTCGTTCCATTCCTGTTTAATTGGCTTACAGTCTACTTAACGCTAAGGAGTATATCATAGTTGTACAGTAGGATAGTAATTATTTCATAGTTGTACAGTAGAATATTAATTATGAATGAATAAAAATTTGCATAATACAAAGATATATTTATATTCGAAAATGCTTTTTGTGAAAACAATGATTCAATTATATTCCTGTCAACAATGGATAAAAGGTTCAAAGTGATTGTTTCAGTTATGATGTGGGAGTACATAGGTGAGTAAGTGTGTACTGAGTATTTAGCATTTAGTCTAGGGTGATTAAGTGGCTTTTGAGAAGAGTCTTAAATTGATTTTCAGACTGGGTTACTTTAATATCTTCTGGTAATGAATTCCATATGTTGGGGCCCTTTATGTGCATAGAGTTTTTACAGTGTGATATGGACACGAGGTATATTAAAAATAGATCTGTGTCTTGTGTTGTGGTCATGTGTCCTGTTTAGGTTGGTGAGGAGAAGTTTGAGTGGGGGGTTTATATTTGCGTGTATTGTTCTGTGTATGTAGTAGGTACATGAATAAGTATGGATGTTCTTAATGGTGAGCAGATTCAGACTTTTGAAAATTGGTGGAGTATGCTGGCGGGAGTGGGAATTTGTTATTCTTACTGCTGCCTTTTGCTGGGTTATTAGGGGTTTTAGGCGATTGAATGTTGTTGATCCCCATGCACAAATTCCATATGTAAGATAAGGGTATAAGAGTGAATGGTACAGTGCCAGGAGAGCTGATTGTGGAACGTAGTACCTTATCTTTGATAGTATGCCTTGGAGATTTTCTTGGTGATTTGTTTTATGTGTCCGGAACTTAAGGCTACTGTCAAGGTGGATACCTAGGAATTTTCCCTCTGTGAGTCTTGTGACTGATGATCCATTTAGCGTGATGTTAATTGAATCATTTGCAGCTTTGTTTAAAATCTGAATGAAATAGGTTTTATCAGTGTTCAGGGTAAGTTTGTTTGTCATCATCCAGGCAGATATTTTCTGTAATTCGGCATTTACTGTGTTTGCTAGTATGACTGTGTTTGGGTGGGAAAAGACATATGTAGTGTCATCTGCAAATAATATGGGTTTGAGTAGCTGTGATGCATTCGGTAGATCATTGATGTAGATGAGAAAGAGGAGTGGTCCAAGGACGCTTCCTTGTGGGACTCCTACTGTGATTGGTTGGGTGGAGGAGTTTGCATCATTTGCATACACATATTGAGTTCTGTTACTAAGGTATGATTTTAGGTAGTTGATGGAGTGGCCTCTGATACCATAGTGCATTAATTTGGAGTACAGCAGTTCATGGTCGACTGTATCGAAAGCTTTACGTAAATCAATGAAAATGCCCAGCGGGACTTCTTTCTTTTCAAGTGGGGTATATATTAGTTCTAGCATGTATACGATAACAGCATCATTTGTGCTTTTATTATTTCTGAATCCAAACTGACAAGGGTTTAATATGTTGTGTGAAACGAGGTAGGAATAGATCCGTCTATGAATTAATTTTTCAAAGATTTTAGAGAGCAATAGTAAGTTAGAAATTGGTCTATAGTTATTCAAGTCAGCTTGGTCACCTCCTTTATGGATCGGAGTGACCCTCGCTATTTTGAGGATTGTTGCTAGGAATAGCGTATTTGGGTAGGTACCTATGAGGTAGTCTGATGGACGGGTGTTTGTGCTGGACGGTCTGTTTGCTGTTTCGGTTGGAGTGAGTAGGGGTTCATCTGATTTTGTAAGTTTGATTGCTTTGTTTTTGGATAACTTTTTAGTTCCAAGAATTTCAGATAGAGTTTTCCAGGTTTTTTTCATATCTCCTTTGATGTTATGTAATCTATTTTCATAATACAATTTTCTTGTCCTTCGTATCAGGCAGGTAAGTGCTCACGAGTAACTTTTCGACTGTTCTCTAGTTATTTGACCCATTCTATACTGTTTTTCATATTTGTGCTTTGTGTTAATGGATTTGAGGATGCTTGGTGTTAGCCAGGGATTATTCAGTCTCTTTGCTGTGATCTGTTTAGTTTTTCTGGGGCAATGTCTGTTATAGAGGCATTGGGCTTTTTTTTAGAAAATTATTTATACATATACATATCTGTATATGTTTTGAGCTCATTTTACCAGTCGATGTTATTCATAGATGCTATAAAGTTGTTAACTGTTGTCTTGTTATGTAGTCTGACGGTTACTTTAGTAATGTCTTGTGGCAGTTTGCCCAGATTAGTTATGAGAAAGGTTGGGTCATCATAATGTTTGCTCAAGGATCTGACATTGTAGTTAAAGATAGTTATGTTATTGTTTGCACTGAGTAATGTCTTTGCTTGGTCTGCTGTGTAGTAATTACAGTTACTGGTTGATTCGTGTATTTCATTTAGTAAAAAGTTTACATCAGGATCTATGTCTGTAATCATAGGATGAGAGTAATTTCACAAACTAGATTTTCTGAGTAAAATGATATAAGATTTATATTGAATCTACAACTAGACTTATGACTAAGACTCCGTGATTAATCTAAAACTTGTAAAAATTTGAAAGAAAAAGGGATTATTACAGAATAGATAATTCAGTTATACACTTAAGCATCTAATACTGTAGCACCTTAATTATTTTAACAAGTGAGTTTATGAACTACAGTAGATATTTACAGCTAAAATAAAGGAGCTAATGAATATAATAATAAAAGAATGTATTAAAAGCAAAATCAGCAGCACCTGAGGTAGTCAATAGCACATGGAGTATTTTAATGGCAAAATAGTGAACTTATTACACTTTAGCCCCTGAGAATAGCACCTTGATTATTTTAACAAATGTGATTATATGAACTAAGGTAGTTATATAAAGCTAAAATAAAGGAGAAAATATATAAGGGACTAAATTAAGTAATGGTAAACAAAGTTCAATGGACAGATAGTCACTATGATATAATATTGATTTGGGAGTAAGATCTGATTTGTAATGTATAATAAGTTGAGCAATTAATTGCACTGTAAAAAGTAGAGAAATATGAGGTAGTTGCTACTAGCTAGCAAAAGATAGTTTTGGGACTCACACAATAATGTAATTGGAATGTACACTAATTGTACACACAATATAAAAGGGACTAAAAGAAGTAGTGGTAAACAGAATTAAATGGACAGGCAGCAACCATGAATAACATTATGAGAAATTAAAAGCAATTAAAAAGTAAAAAGTATTTGAGGTAGCTGGTATTAGCTAGTAAAAGAAGGAAAAAAATAATAATGCACAATAATATAATAGTAACATACACTATATGCACCACACGTATATATGTGTTAAGGACACTTATCTAATCTGTTACAGAAATGTCAGCTTTTCTAAGGAAGGTAGAGAAATCATGTTCGTTTGAGATGGTATATTGTTGTCCTGTTGATGTTTTCCTTACTAGTATTTTCCCATCTCGAGTGAAACACTGATGTATTTTGTTTTCCTGTTTAAGTTTTCTCAACCTGAACAGAAGGGTTTGACGTTTTCTCGTTAGACACTCATTGATGAACACTCCATTTTTCATTGTAATTGCTGATTTAATTAAGTCCTTTCTTTTATCATATAAGAACATAAGAACGAAGGAACACTGCAGCAGGCCTACTGGCCCATGCGAGGCAGGTCCAAGTCTCCTACCGGCTTAAGCCAATGCACCCAACCTAGTCAGGTCAGGTCACATTGAATTAAGGGAGGAACACGGCAACCGACCTGGTAGCTCAAGCTATCAGGTCCAACTCACACCCACCCACATCCACTAATGTATTTATCCAACCTATTTTTAAAGCTACACAACGTTCTGGCCTCAGACCGGGCCGCGGGGGCGTTGACCCCCGGAACTCTCTCCAGGTAAACTCCAGGTATAACTGTACTCGGGAGTTTGTTCCACTCATCCACAACTCTATTACCAAACCAGTACTTTCCTATATCCTTCCTGAATCTGAATTTTTCCAACTTAAAACCATTGCTGCGAGTCCTGTCTAGGCTAGATATTTTCAGCACACTATTTACATCCCCTTTATTTATTCCTGTCTTCCATTTATACACCTCAATCATATCCCCCCTAATTCTACGTCTTTCTAGAGAGTGCAGATTCAGGGCCCTTAGTCTATCCTCATAGGGAAGGTTTCTGATACATGGGATCAACTTTGTCATCCTCCTTTGTACATTTTCCAGAGAATTTATATCCATTCTGTAATACGGTGACCAAAACTGTGCAGCATAATCTAAATGAGGCCTAACCAATGATGTATATAGTTGAAGAACAACCTGAGGACTCCTATTATTTATGCTTCTTGATATGAAGCCAAGGATTCTATTAGCTTTATTGCGAACACTTATGCACTGTTGTCTTGGTTTCAGATTACTGCTAACCAGAACTCCTAAATCTTTTTCGCAATCCGTAATATTAAGATCTACATTATTTAGTTTATGTGTGGCATGGTTATTGTCCTGTCCCAACATTTAGAACTTTGCATTTGTCTATATTAAACTGCATCTGCCACTTCTCCGACCACTGCATCAGTCTATTCAAATCTTCCTGGAGTGCTCGAATGTCCTCGTCAGAATGAATTCGACGGCCTATTTTGGTGTCATCGGCAAACTTGCCGATGTCGCTCTTTATGCCCTCATCTATGTCGTTTATGTAGATTGTGAACAGCAGGGGGCCCAACACTGACCCCTGTGGAACACCGCTCGTGACGCTTCCCCACTCTGATTTCTCCCCATTTATGCAAACTCTCTGCTGCCTATTTGTCAACCATGCCTCTATCCAGGAAAAAAATTCCCTCCTATTCCATGTGCTTTAATTTTCCTCAATAGTCTCTTGATGTGGGACCCTGTCAAAAGCCTTACTGAAGTCCATATACACAATATCAAATTCATTACCATGATCTACCTCCTCAAATACCTTAGTGAAAAAAGTTAATAAATTCGTAAGGCAGGAACGCCCCTTTGTAAAACCATGCTGAGATTCGTTGATTAATTTATGCTTTTCAAGGTGGCTACGAACTGCCTCGGCAATTATTGATTCCATAAATTTTCCCACTATGGAGGTTAGGCTTATTGGTCTATAGTTTTCGAAGCTAAGGACCTGTCACCTTTTTGAAAATAGGTATCACATTTGCCATTTTCCACTTATCTGGCACCATGCCAGTTTGTAGTGATATGTTGAAAAGATTAGCCAAAGGTGTGCTAAGCTCCTCTTTACATTCCTTTAGAAAACCCCTTTCATACAGTTTTATCAGGGCCTGGGGAATTTGTTAGGTTTTAATTTATCTATTTGCCTAAGACCAGTCACTTGTGACCCTAATCGTGCACAGTTTATTATCGTCCTGTTCTACATAATTTATCATTACTGGAATATCGCTGGTATCCTCCTGTGTAAAAACTGAGAGGAAGTATGTGTTAAAAATTCTACACATTTCCTATCACTGTCAGTGAGCTGACCCAGGAACTTTTGAGTGGGCCTATCTTTTCCCTGATCTTACTTCTGTATACCTGAAAGAATCCTTTTGGGTTAGTCTTCGATTCCTTGCAACTTTAACCTCATAATCTCTTTTTGCTTTTCTAATTCTTTTTTTTATTTCTCTCTTTAAACTGAATATATCGATTTCTTAATTGCCCCTCTCCTCTTTTGATTTGCCTATATATGGCCTCTCTTTTGACCAATCAGATAATTTTTAATCTATGTTCGTCCTTAGGATCATTTTTGTTGATCGGGATTTCCCATTTGGAACAAAATTTTGGGACTGAGCAGTAGAACTATGCCCTGGAAGCATCATATCGGCAACCATCACCACCTACCTGACCCTTAGCCCGGTCATTCCATTCAGCCACCGGGTAATTTTTCAGTCCTATGAATAAAGCAAGCGAAAGTCAGGGACGGAGACTTGATTGCCATTATTAGGGAATTCCATGATATATTAAAACTGAGTGATTTGTGATCACTTTCCCCAAGCTCATCATTAACCTCAAGATTAAAATTTAGTGTTTCCCTACTGGCAAGAACCAAGTCAAGGAGGTTATTTCCCCTATTTGGCTCTGTCACAAACTGTTTTAAAAACAATCCTGGATCGTATCAAGAAAGTCCCCCTGACTCTAAATTTCCTATCAAATTGCTCCAGCCCAATCTGTCTATAGTTGAAATCTCCCATTAGCACAACATTTTCGTATGTAGATGCCTTACGAATTTCGTCCCATAGAAGTTTACTGCACTCCCTATCAAGATTTGGGCCCGAAATCACCCCAAAATTAGTTTTTTTTTCGGCCCTCGAAACTGTAACCCAAAAAATTCAGTGGCTGACGCTTCTAATTTTAATACTTTTCTAACACAACAATTTAAATTGTCCCCTGACATACATCGCCACTCCACCACCTTTCCTGTTGACCCTGTCAGTGTGGAATAATTTATAGCCTTTTATGTGACATTCAGAGGGCATCTCTCTATCTTTCAGATCGAGCCAGGTCCCCTGTTATAGCAATAATAAACTATGTTTCCTGCACTTGCAATTAATCTTAGCTCCCCTATCTTATTTCTTATACTCCTGCTATTATATAGTAAACCTTAAGGGAGCTAGTCCCTTGCTGCCCTCTGCTGTCCCCCTTTGTTTGCTGACCTGATCTATTGTCTTATTTATAACTTCATGCTGAATGCCTTTTATACATTAAATGTTTCCAACCCCAGTGTTTCAACCTGCTTGTTTCCCACACACACCCATACCTCTATCTTCCATCAGTTTAAAATCATAGCATTTCACCAATGGCCTTCTCAATCGAGTCTGCAAGTGCTACCACCCCAGCCCCAGAGAGATGTACCCCCCTCCCCTTGCATACATATCATGTTTGCCAAAAAGTTGTTCCAGTTGTCAATGAATGGGGTTGGGAAATTTCTTGCAGTATCTGTCTAGCCAGCAATTTACAACCAATTGCCCAGACAACCATTCATTTCCTACTCCCCTTCTAGGCAAGATGCTACATATGATTGGGATCCCTCCCTTAGACTTAATGAAATCTATAGCTGACCTGTACTTATCTAGCAGCTCTTCTCTCCTACCCTCCCAATATCATTTCCCAAACCAGCACTGAGACAGATAATGGGCTTGTTCCCATTACCTGACATGATATTATCCAGCCTGTTGACAATGTCCCCAACACCAGCTCCAGGAAGCACACTCTATCTCTCATCTTCTTATTCCTATTACAAAAAGCACGGTCAATATATCTTACCTGAGAGTCACCAACCACAAGAATGCACTTACCTCCATTAGCAGGGCAGTAGTACCCTTACCTTCACTGGCCACTGAAGTACATTCATCCTGAAGAACAGAGAAGCGATTTCCTACCTTCAGATCTTCACTCTTAACTTTCCTTACTCTGATGCGCCTTCCATTACTGTGAACCACTCGCCACTTGTAGCAGGTGCTGGGCTGCACCTCACTGCTGGTAGCCGTTGCTACCTCCCCAACTACAGCCTCCTCACAGCGAGAGACAGACTGCACCTCACTGCTAGAAGCCTCATTCCCCACAACTCCAGCCACCTCACACTCTCTCCCAGACCCATTGAGGTGGACCTTCAGCCTCCTAATCTCCTCCTGGAGAAGCAAGACCTCCTCCTTCAACTCTCCAACCTCAATTTTTAAAACACTGCAGAAGCAAGCCATGCTTTGTAACCGTCCACGCTAATCCCCAAAGCAGCTCAGGGTCTGTGACCTCACGTCATTGTTTGCACGATAACTTTTACGTGGTTCTGTATTATCCTGATAGCAGTTTCTTTGCACTGTTCTTGGGTTATTTCACTAGGAATATGAGGGCTGTTTATTATAACTGCATCAGACAACTTATCTTGTTTGGTTTTGTCGTCTTGGAAATCAAGGCATTCATTCAGTCGAGTGTGCATGTTCTGATTCCAGTCCTTGATTGCTTCTTCAACCTTCATATTTAGGGTTGTTATTTGCTCAGTGTGACTGGCTATAGCTGTTTTCAGAGTATTTTCTGTGTCGGCACTTCCCGATGTAATCTTCTCTTCAAGGTTTTGGATCTTGTTCTTGAGGTTGGTTATCTTGGATTCTCGTCGCGCAAGTGTTGCTTTAATATCTTTGATTTCGCTTTCTAGAGTGACGATGTAGTCCCTGATATTGTCAGGAATAATCATACCTGAGTTATCATGGGTGAATCCTTTGAAGGGAGTGGAGTTGGAGGGGGAGTCAGCCATGTTTGTTGTTGTTGTTCCCTGGGTGGTGGTGGTGAGGGGGGTTGATGATACACCGGCGTCCTGCTGGGTAGACAAGTTGAGCTCTAGGGTCCTTGGTGTTATTCTTTTCTTACTAATGTTGTTTCTTCTGCGATATCCTGTCATAGTATCACTAAAGTAGATACTGTGTAGCTATGGCAGAGAAGGCTTGATTTCCCTGAGCTTGGGTTACGTGATTGTCTGGCAGCAGAGGCAGTGTTTGGGTTAGCAGGGCTGTCTTCCTTAGATCTTCTATTTTGTCAAGATTTGGGTTACATTCTTAGTATTCTTGGGTTGTTTTGTGGTCTACGTGGGTTCATAAAGTTGTACCTTCAATTAGGCCATCACAAGCTTTGATGAGCGATTATTTCTTGAAGAATAAGAGCTGCTAGGATGCCGCTGCTGCCGCTGCTGCCGCTACATATCTAACTTCTACACGCTATAGACTATGCATTATGGCTCTGAGCTGATTCTATTCAATATCAATGTACATATCAGTTGAATATAAAGAACTATACATAAGGATGATTGATTGTAATGCATTACAAATTATAATATATCACAAATCATTGTAAATTATTGAATCAATGGTAGTACAGAATAACAAGAGATCAGTGGAGAGAAAGAGAAGATCAATCGATCTGAATTCATGTGATCAACGGATTCTGAGGAAATATATTTACAAAAAAGAAAGTTTTTAACAGAAAAGACAGACTTGGTGCACACATGTCTTTTACTGTTAAATCTCAGAATTCAGAGAGTTTACCTGGAGAGGGTTTGGGGGTCAATGCCCCCAAGGCCCGGTCTGAGACCAGGCCTCATGATGGATCAGGGTCTGATCAACCAGGCTGTTACTGCTGGCCACACACAAGCTGATGTGCAAACCACAGCCCAGTTGCTTAGGTACTGACTTTAGGTGCCTGTCTAGTGCCTTCTTGAAAACAGCCAGGGGAGTCTATTGGTAATCCCCCTTATGTATGCTGGGAGGCAATTGAACAGTCTTGGGCCCCAGACACTTATTATGTTGTCTCTCAGTGTACTCATGGCACCCCTGCTTTTCATCAGGGGAATGATGCATCTCCTGCCAAGTCTTTTGCTTTAATAGGGAGTGATTTTCATGTGCACGTTTGGTACCAATCCCTCCAGGAACTTCCAAGTGTATATTATCATGTATCTCTCTTGCTAGCATTCAAGGGAATACAGATTAAGGACCTTCAACCGTTCTCAGTAGTTTAGGTGCCTTATCGCACTTATGTGTACCATGAAAGTTCTTTGTACACTCTCCAGGTCAGCAATGTTGCCAGCCTTGAATGGTGCCGTTACTGTACAGCAGTATTCAAGCCTAGAGAGCACAAGCGATTTGAAGAGAATCATGGGCTTGGCATCCCTAGTTTTGAAGGTTCTCATTACCCATCCTATCATTTCTCTAGTGGATGAGGTAGATACTTTGTTGTGATCTTTGAAGGCAAGATCCTCTGACATTATCACTCCCAGGTCCTTCACATTACTTTTCCACTCTATTCTATGGTTAGACTTTGTTGTATACCCTGACACGTTCTTAATTTCTTCAAGTTTTCCAAATCTGAGTAGTAGAAATTTCTCCTCATTGAACTTCATATTGTTTTGAGTGGCCCATTCGAAAATTTGTTTGATGTCTGCTTGAAGTCTCACAGTGTCTTCAATGGAGGTCACTGCCATGGTAATCCGGGTGTCATCCACAAAGGAAGACACGGAGCTATGGCTTACATTTTTACCTATTTCAGAAATGAGGATGAGGAATAGAATCGGAGCGAGTACTGTGCCTTGTAGAACAGAGCTTTTTACCGTAGCTGCCTGGGACTTTACTCTGTGTTCTATTTGTCAGGAAGTTGTAGATCCATCTACCAACTTTTCCCATTATTCCTTTATTACGCATTTTGTGTGCTATTACACCATGGTCACACTTGTCGAAAGTTTTTGCAAAGTCTGTGTATACTACATCTGTATTTTGTTTATAGTCTACTGCATGAAGGACCTTGTCATAGTGGTCCAGTAGCTGGGACAGGCAGGAGCGACCTGCTCTAAAACCGTGTTGCCCTGGGTTGTGTAATTGATGGGTATCTAGGTGGTTGGCTATCTTGCTTCTTAGAACCCTCTCAAAGATTTTTATGATATGGGATGTTAGTGCTATCGGTCTGTAGTTCTTTGCAATTGCTTTACTGCCACCTTTGTGGCGTGGGGTATGTCTGTTGTTTTTAGTGTGTGTGGATGACCCCTGTGTCCATGCTCCCTCTCCATAAAATGCTGAAGGCACACGATAGGTGCTTCTTGCAATTCTTGATGAACACGGAGTTCCATGAGTCTGGGCCTGGGGCAGAGTGCATGGATATGTCATTAAATGCCTTTTCAAAGTCTTGTGGAGTTAGAATAATATCCGAGAATTTTGGGATAACCAAATTTGGGTTTCATTCATAAAGAATTCATTTGGATTGTCGACCCTTAGTCTGGGCAGTGGCTCGCTGAATATAAATTAAATATAAAGCTTTTGTTGAAAGTTCAACGGCTTCCCGGTTACTCTGGAATGAAACATGAATCTCCAATACACAACAGTGTCATCAGACGTGCGTTATGAAGCGTGTTATAGTGCAGCTATACTGGGTAAATACATGAATACTAAATAATATTGAACGTGACTCATACAGATAATCAGTGACGAGAGAGAGAGAGAGAGAGAGAGAGAGAGAGAGAGAGAGAGAGAGAGAGAGAGAGAGAGAGAGAGAGAGAGAGAGAGAGAGAGAGAGAGAACAGCAGGGACACATCTGTCAGAACTGGTAGAGGACGGGGCAGAGGACGTGGAAGAGGATGTGGAGGAGGAAGACATCTACAGTCGTCTCACCCTCCACTAACACAGTTCCAGCGGCAGAACCTGAGGACAAATCTGCAAAACAGGAGGTGCAACAAATCATAGTCCACCCTCCCAGGCACCTAGGCTCTGCTCTCGCTGTCACCGGAAGGGGCACACTGCCAACAACTGCCTGCGAGATACCAGCTGCAATTACTGCTACAAGAAAGGACATCAGGAGGACCAGTGTAGGAAGAAAAAGGAACTTGACAGACAGGACCACCTGTTTAGATACCTGTTCTCGGAACAAACCAGCAGGATCTCTGAATTGGTGAACACTCACACGTCACCCACTCAGCTACTCCTATCCCAGCCCAGCAGGTGGTATTGCGCCTTATACAAGACCACAGACCTACATCCCTGCAGCTGCCTCAGTACCCTACCTCTCTCAAGGGCAGGCACCTTACATGCCCTACACACCCACCACCTCAAGCTGACCACATCATCATGAGGAGCCAGTCTATCAGCATTCTGTCGGCCAACATTAGAGGTTTCATTACTAATGTTGGAGAGCTCACACATAGTTTTGTGAACACTCGACGTCCCGACATGATAGCTGTTGTTGAAACATTATTGGATGACAGGACTCCAGAAAATTTTGCAAGAATTGTTGGCTACACCTCATGGATGAGAAGAGACAGGCAAGGGCAAGGAGGAGGTGTTGCTGTGTGCTTCTCTAAAAGTGTTCATGCCCAGCACATTGATGTTGCCACCCCTACACATATTGAAATGATGTTCTTCAAGCTATGCATAAACACTAGTACCTCTGTACTAGCATGTGCAATGTACAGACCTCAGTGGCAACATGCAGACCCCATCAACTTCCTAATGGAAAATATTGACTCCCTTCTGCTACAACACAACTGTCAACATATCATAATTGTTGGTGACCTCAACCAGCACCTTATACAGAGGGACTTTGATGACCTTCTTGCAGTGTTTGACATGAGAAACTTTGTTGATTTCCCTACTCACATCTCTGGCTCCTCCCTTGACCCAGTAGTGAGTGATCTGGCAGAAGGCATAGTCACTTGTCAACCCCTCGGCTATGTTGGATCGTCTGACCACAAGGCTGTTTTTACGACACTTAAGATCCCAACAGAACGAGGTGAGGAGTCCACACGCACAACCTGGCTATGGGAAAGAGGTAATTGGCCAGCCCTTCGCTCTGAGCTCACCACCACCGATTGGAATGCTCTTCTCCAAGGGGATGTTGACAACCAAGTGAAAGCCTTCACTGGACACATCCTTAATCTACAACAAGAACACATTCCTCACCGGCAATATGTGACGAAGCCTACAGATCAGCCTTGGTTTGGCTTTTGTTGTAGAGAGGCTGCTACTGCTAAGTACAAAGCATGGCGAAGGTATAAGAGACATCCTACCACCTATAACAGGAACTTGCACAGGCAAGCCTGTAGGCATATGGGTGACGTTCAAAAGTGGGCCATTGCTAAATGGGAGGTGGACACTAAAAGAAAGCTAGCATCAGGTAGGGTAGACTCCAAAACCTGGTGGTCCCTGGTCAAGGACAGACAAGGTTATCTGCCTGATGAACTCATTCCACCTCTAAATCGACAGGATGGGACCACCTCTACTAGTAGTCAAGAGAAGGCGGACCTCTTTGCTGAACATTTTGCTACCAAAATGCAAGTTCCTGATCCAGCAAGGGACCCTCCTTGGCTAGCTGCAAGAACTGTGTCCAAACTGTCAGTGGTGACAATAAGGCAGGAGGAGGTGCATTTCCTTCTTAAATCGCTTGACCAAGAAAAGACTGTGGGCCCAGGCAAGTTGAGCCCAAGATTGCTGAGATGTGCAGACCAGCTAGCAGCACCTCTAACTCGCATCTTTCAGCACTGCCTAGTACAGTGTAAATGGCCCTCTCTATGGAAAGAGGCAAATGTTCACAAAAAGAAGAGCAGAGCAGAAATCAGCAACTACAGACCAGTGTCACTCCTGTCAATCACTGGTAAGATCCTTGAGACAATAATCTCAAGACAAATGACAGAGTTTTTTGACTATCACTCACTACTTTGGGACCGTCAGTATGGCTTCAGGAAAGGTTACTCTGCTGCTGATCTGTTGTTAAACCTCTCCACTAAGTGGCACCCGTCACTGGATGAATCCAAAGTCAGCTGTGTGGTAGCACTGGACATTGCTGGCGCTTTCGACCGGGTGTGGCACCAGGGCCTCTTAGCAAAACTTCATGCACTGGGAATTGCAGGCTCTACGCTATGTCTCCTTAGTGATTACCTTCATGGTAGATCTCTAAGTGTAGTTCTAAATGGAACGGAATCAGCAAGACATCCTATTGGGGCAAGTGTTCCACAAGGAAGCGTGCTGGGGCCATTGTTATGGAATGTCTACTTCAACGACCTTCTTCATCTCATCCCAGAATCACATGCATATGCAGACGACTGTACACTGACATTCACTTATCCAAGAGAAGAAATGCCAGCTGCTCTAAGCTACATCAATCACCAGCTGAGAGCTATATCAGCTTGGGGAAATAGATGGCAAGTAACATTTACACCTGAGAAAACGCAAATGATCGTCTCTAGGCACCATGATGGTAATGCTGGTGCAGTAGTAAGGATGAATGGGAGGGCGTTGGCACCTGGAGAAGAAGTTGATATCCTTGGGGTGAAATTTGACTCCAAACTAACCATGAAGAACCATGTTGTAAATCTTGCAAACAAGGCAGCCAGGAAGCTTACAGCACTTCGCCGTATCTCGCAGCTACTTCACAGTAGGGGTTGCAAGATTCTGTATGAGGCACAAGTACACTCACACCTTGAGTATGCTCCACTTTCTTGGTTTGCCTGACCCCCCTCTCATCTGCGACTGCTTGACAGAGTAGAGAACAGAGCAAGACATCTCATCTCTCCCCTGGACCCATCCTGGATAGATCTGTCATTTCAGCAGAGCCTTCAACATAGGAGGGATGTGGGTGGCCTTACTGTTATGTACAAGGCCAATATTGTCAAAGTACCACACTTGGATCCACTTCGAGGACAGCGTGAAACAAGCTTTTATGCCACAAGACGGGAAGAAAGCAGCAACTTCACTCTGGCTGTACCCTTCTCCAGAACATCACTCCATCTGAGATCATATATACCCAGGATGACTCGAGTATGGAACACATTCGTACAGCATAATGATGTCAACGAAATAAAGTCAGTTGATCAAATGAAAATGCTGGCCCACAGATGGCTCCAATTTCATCCTGTTCCCTACTTGTATGTCTCATAACAATAAAAATGCTTTCAAATGAGCTGATGTAGGTAACAGCTCTTAGATTGCCAATAAAGTTAGGAATCCTTAACCTGTAAATAGCTTGTCAATAAAGCTAGGGATCCTTAACCTCGTCAAACCCTGTGTAAAAAAAAAAAGGTGAGAGAGAGAGAGAGAGAGAGAGAGAGAGAGAGAGAGAGAGAGAGAGAGAGAGAGAGAGAGAGAGAGAGAGAGAGAGAGCAAGCACTGCATTGCCTAGCACAGTATAAATGGCCTTCTCTGTGGAAAGAGGGAAATGTAGTTCCTGTTCTGTTCATAAAAAGAACAGAGCGGAAATCAGTAACTACAGACCAGTGTCACTCCTGTCAATCACTGGCAATATCCTAGAGACAGTAATCTCACGGCAAATGACAGAGTTTTTCGACTACCACTCACTTCTTTGTGACCGTCAATATGGCTTCAGAAGAGGTTACTCTGCTTCTGATCTGTTGTTAAACCTCTCCCACTAAGTGGCACCAGTCACTGGATGAATGCAAAGTCAGCTCTGTAGTAGCACTGGACATTGCTGGTGTTTTCGATCGAATATGGCACCAGAGACTCTTGGCAAAACTGCAAGCATTGGGGACTGCAGGTTCTACACTATGTCTCTTCAATGATTACCTTCAAGGTAGATCTCTGAGGATAGTTATCAATGGGACAGAGTCAGGAAGACATCCCACTGGGGGAAGTGTTCCACAGGGAAGTGTGCTTCGGCCATTGTTATGGAATGTCTACTTCAACGACCTCCTCCATCTCATCCCAGAATCCCATGCATATGCAGATGACTGCACGCTGACATTTATTTATCCGAGAGAGGAAATACCAGCTGCTCTACACTTCATCAATGATCAGCTAAGAGTTATATCAGCCTGGGATAAAAGATGGCAGGTAACATTTGCTCCTGAAAAAAACACAAATGATGAAGGTCTCCGGGCACCATTACGGTAATGCAGTAACAGTGGTAAGTATGACTGGAAGTGTGTTGGTACCTGGGGATGAAGTTGATGTCCTTGGGGTGAAATTCGACTCCAAACTGACCATGAAGAACCACGTTGTGAACCTTGCAAACAAAACAATCAGGAAGCTTACAGCACTTCGACGAATCTCACATCTGCTCGACAGTAGAGGTTGCAAGATTTTGTACGAGGGACAAGTACGCTCACATTTTAAGTATGCCCAACTTTCTTGGATTGCTTGCCCTCCCCAACATATGCGACTACTTGACAAAGTAAAGAACACAGCAAGACGCCTCATCACTCGCCTGGACCCAGCCTGGATAGATCTGTCATTTCAACAGAGTCTTCAACACTATAGGGATGTGGTCGGTCTTAGTGTTATGTACAAGGACGATATTGTCAAAGTACCACATTTGACTCCACTCGGAGGACAGCGAGAAGTGAGCTACACAACAAGACGGGCAGCAAGCAGCAATTCCGCTCTGGCTCTACCCTTCTTCAAAACATCGCTACATCTGAAATTATTTATTATGTTCGTACAGCATAATAATATCAACGAAATAAAGTCATTTGACCAAATGAAATTGCTGGCCCACGGATGGCTCCAACTTCATCCTGTTCCCTACTTGTATGTCTGATAATAATATAAGGCTTTTAAATGAGTTAATGACGGTAACAGCTCTTAACTTGTTAATAAAGTTAGGAACCTTAACCTAACCTTATTAAATCCTGTGTAAAAGAGAGAGAGAGGGGGGGGGGGGGATGGTTTCACGAGAGCTTCGAACCTTGCCAACCGAACTTTCAAGAACTCAGGTTTTAGTGTTTCTTAGATTACACATGCTGAGAGTTTAATTGTAAGGCCCCTATGTCAAGGCATTAAGACTTAGCCTGGTTTTAGGCAGCTAAAGACCTAAGGCTATGGGTTTTTTCCAGGCAAGCCATCATGTGTCAGGCAGCCCATCAGTGTGTCAGGCAGCCCATCAGTGTGATCAGGCCAGGCCCTCAGTGCCCTTTCAGGCCCCAAACATACTGTTCATTAACATACATTCAAATTTTATTCTTATAATATTTTAATTCAAAGTTTTAAATTTGGTTATTGTGTGTTTTACTGTGTAAATAAAAATTTACAGAGTGTACCACTAGAACCCTAGCATGGCTAGGCATTTCGGGCAGACTTATATTAAATCTTAGGTTTAAAATGTTACGAATTATGAGATAATTGGTATTATGGCTAAGTGACTAAATACTAGTTGTGAGTTTAGAAATTTGTGAATGCTTTTGTTTTGGCACATACATAGTTTCAGTATTAGAGTATCACAGGCCACTTTTGACTGGGTTAAGATTCATTATTTTGAGATTGAGATTGATATTTCTGTTTATGGTCAAATGGGTGAGTGAGTGTAAGTGTGAACCACCAGGTGGTATTTCGAATTATTATTTGACAGGGTGTATCAGGGAGTAAGTGTTTTCTGAGGGTAGTTTTGAAGGTGATGAATGTGTCTGCAGTTTTGGAATTTTCAGGTAGGGTGTTCCAGATTTAGGGCCTTTGACATACATTGAATTTTTTAAAGGTTTATCGGACACGGGGAATGTCATAGAGATGTTTGTGTCTGGTGTTGTGCCTGTGGGTTCTGTCACAACTATCAAGAAAGCGTTTTGGTCAAGGTTAATATTGGAATTTAAGGTCCTGTAGATGTAGATTGCACAGTAGTAAGGTGGATGTACTGAACAGGGAGTAAGTTTAGATCTATGAAGAGTGGGGGGGTGTGTTGCCAGGGATGGGATTAGTGATATTCTTACTGCGGTTTTTTGTTGGGTTATTTTTGGCTTTAGGTGTGTTGTGCAGTTGAACCCCAAGCACAGATAGCATAGGTGAGGTATGGATATGTAAGTGAATGGTATAGTGTGAGAAGGGTAGTTTGCGAAACTTTAGTATCGTATCTTGGAGAGGACCCCAACCGTTTTGGATACTTTTTGGTTATGTGTTGGATTGGGTGCTGAAGTTCAGGTTGTTGTCGAGGTATAAGCCTAGGAATTTGCCCTCATTATGCCTGGTAATTAGAGTGTTGTCGTCTTAATGTTAATTTGCGCATCTCCTGCTCTGCTACCAAACATAATGTAGTAGGTTTTGTCAACGTTAAGCGTAAGTTTATTGGCTGTAAATCCAAGTCGATATTTTGATCAGCTCCTCATTAACAATGGTGTGGGGGTTTTGCAAGATTAGGGTGAGAGATGACGTAGTCGTGTCGTCGCAAAGAGAAGGGGGTTTTCAGGTGTCGAGAACGTTTGGAAGATCATTGATGTATTATGAGGAAGAGCAGGGACCAAGGACACTTCCCTGCAGAACTCCAGTATCAAGTGGCTGTGTTGTTTTGTTTGCGTGCTTTAATGGTGACGTACTGATACCTATTAGTAAGGTAAGTTTTGAAATATGCAAGCGCATGGCCTCTTATCCATAAGGTCAAGTTTGTGGAGTGGGATGCCGTGGTCTACTGTGTCAAAAGCTTTTCTTAGGTCAATAAAAATTCCTAGTGGATATTCCTTATTTTCCAATGCTGTGTAAAGCAGATCTAGCATTTTTATAATTGCATCGTTAGTGCTTTTATTTTTCCTGAATCCAAATTGGCAGGGGTTGAGTATGTTTTGTGACGTTATAAATGAATATAGTCTCCTGTGCACGAGTTTCTCAAAGATTTTGGATAGCAATGGTAAGTTTGATATTGGTTGAGGGACTGATTACCTCATTCTCCTCCTGTTCTTCAAGTTTCTCCTATGTATGGACTGATGAAGCCACTGTGTGGCGAAACGTTTCCTTAATAAAGATACCCAAGAGTTGCACATGTGTCTAATTTGGCCTATAGTTGTTTAAATCTGTAGGGTCACCACCTTTATGTATTGGTGTAACTCTTGCCGTCTTGAGTAGTTTCGGGAAGGTGCTAGCTTCTAGTGACTTGTTAAAAAGCAATGAGATAGTATGCGAGAGGACATGGGCCACTCTCTTGTACAATAATGGTGGGACATGAGACAGATTCCCTGAGTTATTTTTAAGTGACTTTATAATCTCGGTGACTTCCGTGGGCTCAGTTGGAGCAAGATAGAAGGAATTTGGGAAATTCCCATCTAGGTAGTCCCCGGCATGGGCATTGGTAGTGGGATTTCATTGGCGAGATAGAACCTATGGTTGAGAAGAGTTTTATCTTGTTAGCGTGTCGGTGGGTTGCAGTGGTGTTTCATTAGGTTTAGTTAGGACAATATTCTTGTTTTTTTTTTCAGTTTGTGGGTCCTAGAATCTGAGAGAGTGTTTCCAGTCTTTTTTATATCTCCTCTTGTGTCAGTGAATCTTACTGGAGTAGTATAGTTGTTTGGCTTTCTTTATTACTTTGGTGAGGACTGATGAATAGTGTTTAAAAATATCTTTGGGGTTTAAGCCTGTCTATATTGCTTTCATATTGGTGTTTCTTATCAATGGATTTCAGAATGGTGCTGGTTAGCCATGGGCAACCAAGCGTTTGTTTGTGATCTGTTTCGTTTTTAATAGGACAATGTTGTATAAATCTAAGTAGTTTGTTAAGAAAAATGTCTGTCCAGTCGTCAATACCATTGGCCTTTGGGGAATTCTGTAGGCCAGTTTACAGTCTCTAGGTCAGCTGTGAACTTCCTCATTGAGGCCTCATCATGGGGTCTAAATGAACTTTGTTGAATTCAAGTGGTGGTTTACTAATGTTGTCAAAGGAAGGTAGGGTAGTGGTCTGTAGTGCTGTGTTATCCTGATTTAAGGGGGCTATATATTGGTCCATATGTGGTCTATTATGGTTGCACTTGTTTCAGTGAGCCTGGTTGGTTTAGTTATTGTTGGTATGAGAAGTGTGTTGTTCATATTGTTGATGAAAACAGTTACAGGCTGATCATCTAGTAGGCCAAGGTTTATGTTGAAGTCTCCAGCTAAGAGAAGGTGGTGTTATTCATTTGTCTGTTTGTTATTAGTGCCTTTAATTTCTCAATGAAGTTTGGGATGTTAGTGTGGGGTATCCGGTAAATGGCACCGATTGTTATAGGCGTCTTAAGGCTTTTTACAGTAAAATTAGCAAAAATGTATTCTCCATATTCATCACTAAAGCAATTGGTGCTGATACAAGATAATTGGTTAGAGTAATAGATTGCAATACCACCCCCAACTTGGTATGGTCTGCAGTTGTGGATTGCTGTGTATCCTGGTAGAGGGTAGATATCTATTGTGTCATGTTTTAGCCACTCCCACGACATCGTCCCACGACACACTCCCACGACACACTCCCACGACACACTCCCACGACACACTCCCACTACATCGTCCCACAGCACACTCCCACGACACACTCCCACGACACACTCCCACGACACACTCCCACGACACACTCTCACGACACACTTCCACGACACACTCTCACGACACACACTCACGACACACTCTTACGACAAACTTCCACGACACACTTCCTCGAGACACACGACACACTTCCTCGAGACACACGACACACTCTCACGACACACTCCCATGACACCCCACGACAAAACCTTCCTCGACACCGTCTCACGACACACCTCACGACACACTCCCACGACACACTCTCACGACACACTCCTACGACACCGTCTCACGACACACACTCACGACACACTTCCACGACACACACGACTCACTCCCACGACACACTGTCACGACAGACTCTCACGACACATTTCCACGACACACTCTCAAGACACACTCTCACGACACACTCCCACGACACACTCCCACGACACCCTCTCACGACACACTCTCACGACCCACTTCCACGATACACTCTCGCGACACACTCTCACGACACACTTCCACGACACACTCTCAAAACACACTCCCCCGACACACTCACGACACACCCCCCCGACACCATCTCAAAGACACACACTCAGGACACACTTCCACGACACAGTCTCACGGCGCCCCTTCCCGACACACTCTCGCGACACACTTCCGGGCACATTTCCCACACACACTCTCAAGACCCCCTCTCACGACACCTCTCACGACACACTCCCACGACACACTCTCCACGACACACTCCCCACGACAAACTCTCCACACACTCTCCGACACACTTCCCGACACACTTCCCCGAACACCCCCGACACACTCCACGACACACTCCCCCCGCCACACACACACGACACACTTCCACACACCGACTCACACAACACTCAGACAATTTTCCCGCACACCCAGCACACCACGCACCCCACGACCACTCCCCACACAGACCTCTCACGACCATATCACGACACACTTTCCCCGAAAACACTCTCACGACACACTCCCGACACCTCCCACGACCAAATCCACGACACACTCTCACACGACACACTCTCAGACACACTCCACGACACACTCCCACGACACACTCCCACGACACACTCCCCCGACACACTCCCCACGACACACTCCCACGACACCCTCTCACGACACACTCTTTACGACACACTTCCACGACACACTCCCACGACACCCCTCTCACGACACACTTCCACGACACTCTCACGACACACATTCACGACACCTTCAGAAAACCCACGACACCCCCCCACGCCCCTCTCACGACACAGCCCACGACACCACCCCCACACACATCCACGACACCGTCCACAAAAACATCCCACGACACATTCCCACACAACACAGCCCCACGACACAGCCCCACACACAGTCCACAACACATCCCCCGACAAGTCCCACGACACGTCCCCGCACAGTCCACACACAGTCCCACAACACAGTCCCACGACACAGCCCCCAGACACAGTCCCACAACACAGCCCCCACACCAGCCCCACCCACCCCGACACAGTCCCACAACACGCCCCACGCACAGTCCCCCCGAACAGCCCCACGACACACCTCACGACACCCCCACTCACTTCACGACAACCCCCACGACCAGTCCCCCGCACAGCCCCACAACACAGCCCCCACGCACAGCCCCACGACACACTCTACGACACACTCTCCAAACCACCCCAGTCACCCACGACACGTCCCACGACACAGCCCCACGACACATCCCACGACAAGTCCCCACGACACACCCCACGACACAGCCCCCCGACACAGTCCCACACAAAGTCCCACCCACTCCACATTCAAAAGAGTGCGTGCGGTGGCTTCCCCCGACACTCCTCTTCGATCTTTATCCCCCAAGGGGGGTACCTCAATCCCGACAGGGGGCTCTTGATCCAAGGAACTGGATTTATCCTTCCCTTCCTTGGAGTGAACTTGAATGCCTCGTATTCCGCAGGAGGTACACCACCCCATTTAGGTTTACCTCATCATCTTAAGAAGAAATATCCTGCTCAGAGTGTGCTCTTCTTTACCTGGTGGTGGAGTCGGGGTTTCAAGTTCCTGCACCCCCCCCTGGGGGGCGGCGGGGACGGCGGAGGCGAAGCGGCGGTATCACCAGAAGAGCACATCAGTCATATGACTTCCGTAGCCTTTGTGAGGATACTTAATCTATTTATATTTTTTATTACATCAGTAGAGATACTAGGAAGTCAAACTTCCTAGTATGAAAATACATTTAAGAAATAGAACATAAGAATAAGGGGAACACTGCAAGGCCTACTGACTCATGCGAAGCAGGTCCATGTCCCCCCCCCAGGGTTTAGCCAAATAACCCCCAAAATCAGGTCACTTCCATTTAAGGAAGGAGCACCGCATCGACCTAGACCACAAGCTATCAGGCCCACCACATCCCCCACACATACTCGTGTATTTATCTACCAATTTTTAAAGCTACACAACTTTTTAAAACCCTCAACAACTGCCTGGGGGAGTTTGCCCCACTCCCCACAACTCTATTACCAAACCAGTGCTTTCCTATTCCTTCCTAACTGAATTTTTCCAACTTGAAACCATTGCGGAGCCCTTTTCTTGGCTGGAAATTTTTCAGCACGCGCTTACACCCCCTTTTATTTATTCCTGTTTTCCTTTTATACACCCCGATCATTTTCCCCTAATTCTACACCTTTCAAAAGAGGGAGATTCGGGGCCCTCACTATCCTCATGGGGAAAGTTCCCTGATACAGGGGATCATCTTTGTCATCCTCCTCTGTAGTTTTCCGTGCATTTATATCCATTTTAATAGGGTGACCAAACGAGCCCCTAGTCAAAAATGGGCCAACCCAAAAGGAATATAGATTTTGAAAAACCTGAAACTTTATTATTTTTACTTCAAATATGAAACCAAGAATTTTGTTAGTTTTATTGCAACACTAATGCAATGTTGTCTTGGTTTTAGATTACTGCAACCAAAATCCGAAATCCTTTTCCAATTAGTAGTTTAAGATCTACAGATTAGTTTATGGGCATGGTTATTGCCTGTCCAACATTTAAACTTTTTCATTGTTTAATAAACTGCATTGTATTTCCCGACCATTGCATCGTCTTTCAAATCATCCTAAATGCTCTATGATCCTCATTAGAGCAAATTTTGAAGGGCCCCTTTTTTGTGTCATCACAAATTTGCTGATGTCGCTTTTTTATTCCCTATCTAGTCATTTATGAAAAATTGTAAACAAAAAGGGCCCCCAACACTCCCCCTAGGAACCCCGCTTGTGACTTTTGCCCCCCATTTGATTTTTCCCCATTTTTTGCAAACTCTCTGCTGCCTTTTTTGTCACCCGCCTCTCCCCAAGGAAAAATTCCTGTCCCCTTAATTTCTCAATACCCCTTGAGTGGAACCAATCGAAACCCTTACTGAAGCCCATTTAACAAACATATTCATTACCATACACCTCTCAAAACCTTAGTAAAAAAAGTTAGCAAATTCGTAAGAGGGGAATGCCCCTTTGTAAAGCCTTTGTTGATTTTCATTAACCAATTTATCCCCTATAAAAAGGGGCTACGAATTGCTTCGGCAATTTTGATTCCATTTTCCCACTAGGAGGAAGGCTTATTGGTCTATAGTTTTAAAGCGAAGGCCCTGTCACCTGCTTGTAATTGGGTTTACTTTTTGCCTTTTTCCCATTTTACAGGCACTATACCATTTTGTATGATATTTAAAAAGATTAGCCAAAGGTTTCAAAGTTCCTCTTTACATTCCTTTAACACACCCTTGCAAACATTTTTCTCAGGCTAGGATGGGAAAAATTTTTAAAAATTTCCGGAAAAAACGGAAATTTTTAAAGGAAATAGTCCCCCTTATTTTTTTTTTTAAAAGAATATGTTATCGAAAAGGGGAAAACGGGGACCTGCCCTGTGCAGACGGGACACCCCATCTTGGTTTTTTTAATTGGAACAACTTAGTGTAAGGGGAAGGGAATTTTGTGCTCGGGGTTAAAAAATTGGGCTGACCCCTCTAAATAGGGGGAAAAATTGTTGGACATGCATTCCTGCATAATTTGAGATATCAGACGACTGGAAAAGACAGCTCAGGAACCTCAGATAACTTTTCTAGTTGTGTATAATTTTGGCCATGTTTTCAAAAATTTAGTTATTTTGGGGTTTTTGAGAGTAAAACTTAATACCAGCCCAAATTGGGGGGGGATATTAAGATATTTTTTCCTTCTTTATGTAATTGTGTATATATATATAACCATTTATTATTTTTAAATACAGTCCAAAATTTATAATTTACCAGTATTTCCGGTGTATGTATATTTCATTTAATTAATAGGTCCAAGAACTTGGGGTATGATAGTGGTAGGTATCGAAGGGGACATTTTTTGCACCTAGGTGTCCCAATTCCACGTCTAAAGAAAAAATAAAAATTTTTCTATGTTTTTATTGTTAGTACATAATGATCATACAATAAATGAAATTTTCCCCCACATTTAATTTGCCCGTTTGGTCCTTCTTAAACCCGGGGGTAATTAGTGAAAAGTATTAATTAGTTAAATTTCTTTAAAAATTTTAAATTTAAAAACAGAAGGAGGTGGGTGTTAAGTTCACAAATTTACTTTAAAGTGTATTAAAATATAATTATTCAATTTAATTTTTGGATAAGTCAAGTGGCTAAAATTTTTTGTTAATGTGTAAAGGTATGTGTAATTGATAAGCCAAGGTAGTAATATATTAAGGGGAAATTAATTTGCAAAACCAAGTGGGTAGGGTTTTATTTTTGTATTTTTTAATAAATTAAATTTTTTATAAACCAATTTTTGGGGCCAGATTTATCCAAATTATGTGTAATTGTAACCAAGTGAATAATTTTATTTAAGTGTATTTAATTTGCTATGCCAAATTCTGGCAAAGGATTTATTTAATTTTGTAAAATTTTTTTGATGAGCCCAATTTGTTTTAAAAATTTCATTTAAAATTTTTATTATACAGTAAAAGCTAAGCTCAAGTAGCTAGGTTTTTTTTAAAGGAAATTGTATCAGGGGGTAAGTTTAACATGTTATTAAAAAAGTTGAATTTAATAATTGCATCAGGTGAAAAGAGGAAATTTAAAAAATAAAGACAAACATAGGAAAAAAGATAAAGAAAGCATTCGGCTAGAAAAGTTCATGTAACCAAGGGATATAAAAGTGCTTGGAATTAATTAATCAGAAACGTGAATACTAGATTTTTAAAATTTTATTTAGAGCTTTAGGGGAAAATATTGATTCTACAAATTAATTACAACAAATAGAAGGGGTTTTTTAGAAAATTGAAATGGATGAAATAGATCTCATGATTAATCAGATTTGAATTAGAGGAAAGATTCTTTCTTGTAAAGTCAGGCCTTTAATAAAATTAAAATGTGTAAACCAGGGAGTTGGTCAGTCTGCTCCAACAAAAAAAAGTCTTTGCCAAACCCCAGAATTTGTTTGCCTGGTTTAATCCTGGAGAAAAATTTAAGGAAAATTTTTTCAATTTTTAAAGCCAAAAATGGCATGACAGGAGTGCCAGCCTTGTAAAACTAAAATTTTTTTACTCAAGGACAGGGAAGAGGGGAAGCTCCATACTCAACAAACCTTTCCCAATGTAAATGACTCTTAAAGGAAACATTGACTTTTTTAAAAATCCTTTTAAAAGAACAAAGTAGGTTTTGGGCTGTGAATTAAATTTTTTTTTAAAATCTCCAATCCACTTACAAAGGTTTACACAGTTGAGAAACTGGAAACACCCCAAAAAATTTAAATAATAAAAAAATCTGAAGGAATCAAATGGTTATTAGTGCCATTGCACAGAAAAATTTAAAAAAAAAACCTTGAAAGGCCTCCAAAAATATCACAAGGGTATTTGGTTGGGGAAATAAGCTAGGGGCTAAAAATTAATTGTTCAGTTGCAGACCACCAACCATCATTTTAAAAATGCAAACATAAATAATCAGGTATCTGTCAAGTTTTAAAAAGGGGGAAAAATTTCCCCTGGAAAAACAAATTTCAAATTTTTAAAAAAAGTTTTGATAGGGGGCTAACAAGTAGCAAAAAATCAGAAATAATATTTCCCCAAAGGAAGAAAAAAAAGTACCTCCCAAGAGTTGCCCGTTTTTAAAAAAAAACCAGTCAGGAAAAAAGAGATTTCCCTTTTCTGCAAGGGTACTCATTTTTTAAGAAATTTTCAAGCATACAATTTTTTGGGAAAGATAAAGTTAAAGTTTGAGGAACTTGACGTGTCAGATTTTTTTGGGAAACACCATGTAAAAGGATTGTTTTGCCAAATTAAAAATTTTTTTATCAATGGGCACAAAGAAAACACATAAGTCATGGTAAGGGCAAATGAAATGTGATAAAAATGATAATGTTTACAAAACCCGCACAACATTTGCTAATGTAAAAAATGCTGCAATGTTAAAAAATGATGGTTTTGTGAAGTGCCTTACCTTGTTACAGGTAAAAATTTATGATAAAAGGCCTAAATCAAAAAATTAAAGCATTATTGGGCCAGGGATCCCACGTACTTTTAAAACGTAAATGTCTTGATGGTATGAAAGTACAGAGGGAATCCCACAACTTTAAAATTATCTGTTTTCTCTCGGATAAAAGGGTTCATTGTAAAGACAAGTTTATGAAAATGACAGGGGGGGAAGAGAAAAAGGGTTTAACAGTAATTTTAATTAAAAACTTCCAGAGAAAAATCTACGTAGGGCTTTGTAAAACTACAGAAAGACTTTTACATAATGAAATTTAGCACCTTCTGGGGGGAAGTGATGATTCTGTAGGCCCCAAAAATTTTTTATAGGTATGACTATTTTGCCTCCTTTGTAAAGGGGGTGGAAAGAAAGGGTGGGGGCCCTTTTGGGGAAGACTGCAGGGGGCCATTAATGTAGGTGGATTTTCCCCGTAATAAAAATTCAGGGCAGAGGAAACAAAAAATACCATAAATTGGTCTTATCATGAAATCGTACCCCAGTATAATTCTCCATAGAGGAGGTGTTGGCCTGCTAAAATTTTGGGAATTTGACAGCTTTGGAATAAATGTAAAAAAGAAGAAAGTCCAACGATTCTTTTACCCAAAAACAAAACCTAGAGATTTCAAAAAATTTAATCTGGACAATAGGGAGACTCCCGGGAGACTGAACCATCCAGAATTGCCCACTAATTACGAATGGCATTGGGCGTTAAGGGGTCAGTCCGCGAACAGGAGTAAGACACCAGAATTTTTAAGTGCATAAGAAAATTGCTGGGCAGTTTAATTTTAAAAATTTTTTGAAGAGGTACCTCCTGAGCAAGCCAAAAATTAATGGCACTATTTGCGAAACCCGGGTTTAAAAAGGATTCTAAGACCCATCCGAGAAATTTTGTTTAATTGTAGTGCCAGGATAACAAAAAAAAATCCTATTTTTAAAAGCGTTTTGAGACAGGTCCGTCGAGACGGAAAAATTTGGGGAATTATTTAAAAATTTCAGGGAAAAAATTATCCTTACGGCTGACATAATAAAACTTTTTCCAAGAGTGGGTTTACAAGGGCTGACCAGGATTTACCCGCTTCTTTTGGGCTGAAATCCCACTTAGCCCTCTGAAAACCCCTTTCGTTTAGGACAATTATTTTGGTGCTACTCCAGCCTTCCCACTTCAACGACGAAAATGCACACCTTAAAGAGGGAAGTCCCTTGAGTAAAGTAATGACAACAAATTTTTTGTGGACAATTTCCTGGGGGCCAACTGAAGAGGAACTGTTAATACTTTTGGGGAGGCTAATAAAATAAGCAAAGTGCAAATAGCCTCTGAGGAATGGAAAATAAATTGCCAAATTAGGACAAAAATAAGTAAAGATTACCGTGGAGAAAGTGCCAAAATGTGAAAAAGAGGGTTTAACCTTTGGGGTACGAGAGAGATTTGTTAATGTTAAAAAACCCAAAAAAATTTTCAGAAAACCCCTAAATTAACTAAGAGAGTTTTGCTTTTCTGAAGTTTCCAAATTTTTGATCCACTAGGTTTAGGTCACCCTTTCAAAGAGGGAATTCTTAATTAGGAACATGGGGGAATTAAATGTGCCTGGAAGAAATTACCGAGGGAATTTATTAGCAGGGGGGGGGTGAAAAAATTGGGGGATTATGAAAAAATTCAATGTTGGGTTTCCCCCGCCGGTGGCCAATCCAATGGGGGGAAAAATGTACTCCCCTTTTTTGGAGCTTCAAAAATTTTGGCTATGGGGATTTCACCTTCAAAGAAAAAGTGTTATTTTTCCCCTTTTTTGTCAAGGCGTGTCCCAATTTAAAAATTTTACCTTGCCTCAGTTGAATTTAACAGCCATTTATGTAGGTGTCAAATTAGCTAATTATATAAGAAATAAGTTACAGGACTTAAATATTAGCAACACTGTAATTTGGTCTGATAATGAGGTATCTTTACAATGGATTCCTAATGGAAACAGTAAAATTGTGTACGTAGAAAACAGAGTCACTGAAATTAATCAGATGCAAGAGAAGTATAGTAGTTTGGGTCACCATATGTTAACATTTAATCATATACCTGGTGAGGAGAATCCAGCTGATTTCTTGTCTCGAGGTTAACCTTATGCTAAATTTGTAAATGCTGTATCATGGTTTAAAGGACCGAGCTGGTTGGTAAATAAAGCTAATTAGCCTGTATAAAAGGCGTATATTGCTCCTGTTGAAATTTAAACTGTGACCAACCGCTCCAATAGTTTGTTCTTCCTTAGCCATTGATATAAATAGGTATTCTTCTTTACCCAAACTAATCAATGTAACAGTTGGTGTTTAAATTTCTAAACAAGATGAAGTATCATATAAGTTTTCACATCCTCTTGAAAATTGGTAAAGAGGGACAGGAGAAAAACTATGGAAATGAAAATTAAATTGATGATGGAAAAAAAATTTTGAAAGGTTCTATAATAGAGAAATTGGGGCTGTATTTAGAGAACAATGTAATTAGGTGGGAGAGGTAGGTTACAAAAAGCTGAATTGGGGGATTATGCTAAAGACCCTAATCTTACTGCCCAAAACTCATCATCTAACAAATTTAATTGTGCTAAATGCCCATAAAAATGTAATGCATGGTGGGGTACAAGATACCTTAAATTGTATTAGGGAAACTTTCTGGATTCCACAAGGACAGCAAAGTGTAAAAAGGGTGATTAAATCTTGTGTAATATGTCGCCGTGTGGATGCCAGATCCTATATGTACCCAGGTCCTCCACCGTTGCCAAATCAGCAATTTGAGTCGTTTGCAACGACCTCCGCCTGGCTGCAGTGTGGAAAATGCTGTATATTTTCCGGAAATATGGAAATTTATAGGTAAATAGATGCCCTATATTGTATTTTTAAAAGAAGTATGTTATCGAAAATGGGAAACTGGACCTGCGCCTGCGCTGACAGGACACTCGCCATCTTGGTTTTGAATTGGATACAACGTTAGTGTAATGGGAAGGAATTTTCGTGCTCTAGAGGTTAAAATTGGGCTGACACCTCTCAAATAGGAGGCGAAATTGTTGGACATGCATTCCTGCATAACTTGAGATATCAGACGACTGGACAAGACAGCTCCAGGAACTTCAGATAAGCTTTCTAGATTTGTGTATAATTCTGGCCAGTGTTTTCATAAATTTAGTTAGTGAGGTTTTTCTGAGTATGATACAACTTAATATCCAGTCAAATTGGTGAGTGATATTAAGATATATTTTTTTTCTGTTATGTAATTGTGGATATATATAACCATTTATTATTTTTAATATACAGTCCACAAATTTATATATTTGCCAGTATTCCTGGTGTATGTATATTTCATTTAATTAATAGGTCCAGAACAACTTGTGGATATGACAGTGGTAGGTATCGAAGGGGGACATTTTTGCGACCTAGGTGTCCCAAATTCCTACTTGTCTAACTGATAAATAATAATTATCTATGTTCACTTATTGTTATGTACATAATGATACATACAGATAAATGCAATTTTCCACAGAGGATTTATTAGGTTTTAATTTCTCTATTTGTCTGAGGACCATGTCACTAGTTACTGCAATCGTGCATAATTTATTATCATCCTGTTTTATATAATCTATTATTTCAGGAATTTTGCTAGTATTTTCCTGGGTAAAAACTGAGAGGAAGTAGGTATTGAGAATTTCACACATATCCTTATCACTGTCAGTGATCTGACCAGAGTTACTCTTAAGTGGGCCTATCTTGTCTCTAATCTTACTTCTGTATACCTGAAAGAGCCCTTTTGGATTAGTCTTTGAATCCCTTGCGACCTTAGCCTCATAATCCCTTTTTGCTTTTCTTATACCTTTTTTTTTATTTCTCTCTTTAATTGAATATACTGATTTCTTAACTACCCATCCCCTCTTTTGATACTCCTATATGCATCTCTTTCGACCAAGGAGATGTTTTAATCTATTGCTCATACAGTTATGATCATTTTTGTTAGATCTAATTTCCCTACTCGGAACAAAAGTTGTCTGGACAGCTAGAACTATGCTCTGAAAATGTCATATTGGCAACTAAGATCACCTACCTGACCCATAGTCAGGTCATCCCAGTTTAGCCCACCCAGGTAATTTTTCAGTCCGATGAAGTCGGCCAAGCGAAAGTCTGGGACAGAGATTTGATTGCAGTTATCTGGGTAATTCCATTATATATTGAAACAAAGTGATTTGTGATCACTTTCCCCAAGTTCATCATTAACCTCAAGATTATTAATTAGTGACTCTTTGTTGGCAAGAACAAAGTCAAGCAGATTGTTTCCTCTAGTTGGTTCTGTCACAACCTGTTCTAAAAAGCAATCCTGAACCGTATCAAAGTCACTAGACTCGAGATTTCCTGTCATATTGTTGCAATCAATTTATCTAAAGTTAAAATCTCCCATTATCACAACATTTTCATATCTAGATGCCTTATGAATTTCGTCCCATAACAGCTTACTGCACTCCCTATCAAGGTTTGGGGGCCTATAAATCACACCTAAAATCAATTTGTCACGTCCCTCGAGAAAGTGTAGCCAAACAGATTCTGTGTTTGATGTTTCTAATCTTATATCATGTCTAAGACAACAATTTAAATTTTCTCTGACATACATCGCCACCCCACCACCCTTCCTGCTGACCCTATCAGTGTGGAATAGTTTATAACCCTGTATGTTGCATTCAGAAGGCATTTCTCTATCTTTCAGGTTGAACCAGGTCTGTTATACCAATAATATCTATATTACTGTACTACACTTGCAAGTAATCTTAGCTCATCTATTTTATTTCTTAAACTCCTATTATTTGTATAGTAAACCTTTAAAGGGAGCTAGTCACTCGTTGCCCTCTACTGTCTCTCTTTGTTTGTTGATCAAGCGATTTGCCTTTATTAGCAACTTTACTGTCTTTTAAACACATCCCTGAGGTATCTCGGTAATATCTGCTGTTTCCATCTATAATACTGCAGCCTGATTGTTTCCCACAAACACCCATACCTCTATAATCTATTAGTTTAAAGTCTTAGACAAGTCATCAATGGCCCCCTCAATCGAATTGGCTAATGCAACCACTCCAGCCCCTGAGAGATAAACCCCATCCCTTGCATACATATCATGTTTGCCATAGAATTTGTCCCAGTTATCAATGAATGGGATTGCAAGTTCCTTGCAGTTCTCGTCTAGCCAGCAATTTATACCAATTGCCCTAGACATCCACTCGTTGCCCACTTCCCTTCTAGGCTCGTAGTATATATATTATTGTGTCCAGGGAAGGAAAATGGAAATGCCTAAAACTTAACAAACTTCATTGGTCCTAAAATTCTCTTGGGAAACATTATCAAAATTAAATATATCAAGTTCATTAAGTCTGCACTTAGCAGACTATGAAATTAATACGACTCCTGCCTGAGTTGAGAGATCAGGGACGGTCCTTTCTGTCCTGAGGAGGACCAGGGGAATTTTAAGGATGAGTGTTATGATGCGTAATATGGCCTGATCTGTAAGCTTTGAGAAACATTTTAGTGTTTTGGACTCAAAGCTCAAATTAGTGAAAAATGAGATCTTGCTTCTCAAGGAGGAAAATAAGATAGTGAAAAATGCATTTGGATAAGTGTAACAATGAGTACGAAGTGCTTGAGGATTGTGAAGCGAAACACGTTAGCAGTAATAAATAGGAAGTGATATGCAATAGAGAAGGTTAAGAAATAGGAATGCAAAAGAAGCAGGATTGAAGGTAGAAAATCGCTTTGCTGTATTCCTGGACGACTGTATAGTCGTCAACGAGGAGAAAGGCATCATTACCTCTGCTAATAAAGGGTGAATATTGTGGTTGTCGGCGACTCACACACTAAATATAGTGACCGTGCCTTCTGTGACAGAGATTGTAAGGTGCATAGTAAGGTAAGGTGTTTCTCTGGAGTTTCTGTTGGTGACATAATCAGCAACTAAGATAATATCATGTCGGATAGGAAGATAATAGGAACAAGCTGAAGGAAATAATAGTAGTAAGGACAGGAAACAAGAGCTGGTAGTCAAATACAGGACAGTCCAAGAAATGAATGGCGATCATAGGTGGCATTTTTCCTGGAAGAGGAATGAGGACTGAATGGATGTCTGTCTGGGACACTTGGAAAAAATTGATGGATAGACAATTACTATAAAGAACTTGCAATCTCATTCATTGACAACTGGATTTATTTATAGAATAGAGGTATAAGGAAGTAAAGGGTTGCAGACACGGGACTGAAGGAGTAAATTTTGCCAGGATAACTTAAGTAAACGTTCAAAAAACATAGTTTATCATATAATTACTAATGAAAGCAAACCAAAGAGTGAGTATAGAGCTGAGTGACTCACTTCCTTAATTAAAGTCTACTGTACAAACAACTGGAGCGATAGAAATAAGATAGACAAACTGAGACTAATTGCATGTTCAGGAAGCACTGATATTATTGCAATAACGGAACATAGTTGCTGGCTACCACATACATGGGAATAAATTATTCCACTGTGGTAAAGTCAACAGGAAAGGAAGGGGAGTGGCCATGTATATTAGCGGAAATTTGAAATATAGCATTAGACACGATTTAAAACTGAAACAATCGGTCACTGAATCTATTTGGATGCAGTTTCTCGATGGACATGAAAAGCTAATCTTGTATGTGCTGTACATGTCTCTCAACCTGATTAGTGACCAAAGTAAACTTCTATAGGACATGACTCACGAAATCGTAATGACACGATTGCAAACAAACCATACCGACGGTCTGGAGTTTTGAGACTCTCTGACCGCGGGTTCAAATCCCGCCCGTGGTATGGTTTCTATAGGACAATTACTTCCAGTCCTTGTTCATGACGACAAGTCATTTAGGGAACATGGTAGTTTACATTTCTTACAATAAGTCATATAAGCCATAGTGCATATTAATTTGCTTGTTATCATTTAAATAAGACGTACTGATGACATCCTGACTTCGACGTTATCCTGGTTTACTAAAAAAAGAAAAATGCAGATGACACTCTTCAGAAGTCTCATTAACGAAGAATGAACGTTATTTGAATTATTTGTATAAACCTTAGTAATAGATACCGACAGAATGGTTTAGAAAGACACGTGAGCAAACACTAGGATAAATTTATTAGAAAACGTTTCGGTCCTGTGATCTTGATCACTTCTAACTTACAGAGGTTAAAAAGACAGTATATAGACAGAGAGTGAGGTGTGAGTGACGCATGGTGACACCTATGTGGATACCGTCCTAACAAATATGTATTCAGTTCAATTCAGTTCAAGTTTATTCTCTATAAGGGTTACAGTGTTACAGGTTACAGTGTTACAGTGTTACAGGTTTTGGGTATTGTGTGGTTTACATGTTATAAAATACTAATTACAGAGGGGGCCACTAGGACACCTAGCATGGCTAGGCATTACGAGCAGACTTAGATTAATTCTTAACATTAAATCCTTACAGATTATGGTATTAAGGCTAAGTGACTACATCATAATTTGTGAGTTTAGCAATGTGAATGTTTTTGTTTTGGCACAATACAAGGTGTCTATATTGGAGTATCATAGGCAAACTTATGACTAGTTAGGATTTATTATTTTAAGATCAAGATTAGTATTTCTGGGTTTATAGTCAGTGGGTGAGTGAGTGTAATTGTGAACCACCAGGTGGTTATCATGTAGTTAGTTGTCGGGGTGTATCAGGGAGATAAGATGTTTTCTAACTGTAGTTTTGAAAGTGATGGATGTATCTGCAGTTCTAGAGTTTTCAGGTAGGGTTTTCCAGATTTTAGGTCCTTTGAAATACATTGAATTTTTGTAAAGGTTTAGTCGAACACGGGGAATGTCATAGAGATGTTTGTGTCTGGTGTTATGCCTGTGGATCCTGTCACAACTATCAAGAAAGCGTTTTAGGTAAAGGTTAATATTGGAATTTAAGGCCCTGTAGATATAGATTGCACAGTAGTAAGTGTGGATGTTCTGAACTTGGAGTAAGTTTAGATCTATGAAGAGTGGGGGGGGGGGTGCTGCCAGGGATGGGATTTAGTGATTATTCTTACTGCGGCTTTTTGTTGGGTTATTATTGGCTTTAGGTGTGTTGCTGCAGTTGAACCCCAAGCACAGATAGCATAGGTGAGGTATGGATATATAAGTGAATGGTATAGTGTGAGAAGGGCAGTTTGCGGCACGTAGTATTGTATGTTGGAGAGGATCCCCACCGTTTTGGATACTTTTTTTGTTATGTGTTGGATATGGGTGCTGAAATTTAGGTTGTTGTCGAAGTATAGGCCTAGGAATTTGCCCTCATTATGTCTGGCAATTAGAGTGTTGTCGATCTTAATGTTAAGTTGCGCAACACCTGCTCTGCTACCAAACATAATATAGTAGGTTTTGCCAGTGTTATGTGTAAGTTTATTGGCTGTCATCCAAGTCGATATTTTGAGCAGCTCCTCGTTAACAATGGTGCTGAGGGTGGCAAGATTAGGGTGGGAGATGACATAAGTCGTGTCGTCAGCAAAGAGAATGGGTTTCAGGTGTTGGGATATGTTTGGAAGATCATTGATGTAAATGAGGAAGAGCAGGGGTCCAAGGACACTTCCCTGCGGAACTCCAGTATCAAGTGGCCGTATTGATGAGGCTGTCTTAAATGGTGACATACTGATATCTATTAGAAAGGTAGGATTTAAAATATGCAAGCGCATGGCCTCTTATACCATAGTGGTCAAGTTTGTGGAGTAGGATGCCGTGGTCTACTGTGTCAAACGCTTTTCTTAGGTCAATAAAAATTCCTAGCGGATATTCCTTATTTTCCAATGCTGTGTAAAGCAGGTCTAGCATTTTTATAATTGCATCATTAGTGCTTTTATTTTTCCTGAATCCAAATTGGCAGGGGTTGAGTATGTTTTGTGACGTTATAAATGAATATAGTCTCCTGTGCACGAGTTTCTCGAAGATTTTGGATAGCAATGGTGTTTGATAATGGCCTATAGTTGTATACGTTTGTAGGGTCACCACCTTTATGTATTGGTATAAGGGGAAACAGGCAGAAATCCTTCGGTTTGCCTGAACGAACATCGAAATGCCAGCAACAGAGACGACTTAAGGTACGCCTGTGTTTTCCACAGGGATTCCACGGGACATTTGATGAACTGGGATGAGGCACAACTCGTTCTCACCGAACAAGATCTTACGCCGACGATGTCTGGAAGCCTCGCCAATTGCCGTCATTGACGCCATAGAACATAATACTGGAAAAAAAAATTGGAAACATTAACATACATGATACTCAACCAGGCAAAGCAGCACCTACAACACAAGAGTCACATGATCCCATTGTTTACCTGTCCAATATGACATTCTTCAGATCACCATGTGTCACTCACACACACAGACACACACGTAGTGTAGTGGGTCACAAGCGCTAGGCTCCGAGAATCTTAGTGCTTTTATGGCGTGCTTTAGCAGCTAGAAGCAACCAGTGTTAGTGACAACGTCAGTGAACAACCCTACAAGTGATAACCAAAGTATTAGCAAAAAAAAAAAAGTAAAGGCGAGAGAAAGCCTGTTATTATACAATAAAATTTCAAAGTGCCAGTTCGTTGAGGCCTAATTGGCACTTGTTGCCACACTGTTACAAATATACAAAGTACAAAGCGAGTGACTAAAGAGAAAAGATCAAATAGAATTAAGAGAGGTTGGCTAACGAGAAACTGTGATGTAGCACACAGCCAGCATGAACAAGCTAGCCAGAAAGAGGATATATGTATATATACATACATATACATAAATATATATAAGCAGAGAAGGTGGCAGCAGTAGGCCTGAGGAAGTAGCGCCGCCATATCAGGTTGGGTGTCATCACAAATAAGAAGTGTACTTACCAAAAGTGAAGTGTAAATTATAAAAGTAGCAGTATACAAGTGATAAGTGTGGTAAATGAGGACTCAAAAGGGCAACGAGAAAAGAATAGCTGAAGAAGTCAGAGGCGGAAGGGCGAGGTGCACCAGTCATCATACAGCGAGCATCGTACAGCGAGCATCGTACATCAGGCATCTGGATGGACGTCCCCTCTGAGTTGTAACGTACAAATCACCTGTTTGTGGTTGGCAGGAAGTTTTGAGTGGTAGAGCCGGCCCTATGATCACTGGTAGCTGGCAATCACAAACCCTGCTCCAGAGCAATTATCATACACCCCAACACCTAGCAGTTAGTAGGAAGATAAAATTTGTAGGAGCAAGGAATAGGCAGGAGGATTAAGTCGGGGCTAATGGGACTACAGCCCTGACAACAGTTTCGAGAGATAATGTTTTAGGACACAAAGACAGTACAATCTGAGAAGCAAGTATTGGGTACACATGTAGTAAAAGGTAGTACATAACTGGGTGAAAGAAAGACTCGTTAACACACGCTAGTACTATAATTATTAGAATTACTCTCAGTGTTAATGGTATCTTATTAGTATTACGGATACACAGAGGTGAAATGTATTTCTGGGACATATAAACAACTGACGTGCTCACACACACATGCGCACACACACATACACACTCGGGGCCAGGAGCTGAGTCTCGACCCCTGAAACACAATAGGTGAGTACACACACCCACTCATTCACACAGTGATCCTTGGAATTGACTGCGTCCCCTCACCCCCCACCACCTTTCCCTCCCCCACAGACCTTTCCCTCCCCGCTCTTGCCTTCATCCTCCTCCCTCCTATCTTTCTCTCTCCCCCTCCTTGCGTTTCTCTCTCTCATAGCCTTTTCCCTCCCCTTCCCCCTACTCTCTTTCTCTCCTCCTCTCTCTCTCTCTCTCTCTCTCTCTCTCTTTTCTCCTCTCTCCCTTCTCTCTCCCTCTCTCTCCTCTCCCTCACTCCCATAATCCTATCCCTCACCTCTTCTCTCTCTATAGGCTTCCCTCTCCATCTCCCTTTTTCTATATTTCTACCCCTCCCTCGCATTTCTCTCTCTCATAGCCCTTTTTTCCCTTCTCCCTCCTTCTCTCTCTCTCCCCTCTTCTCTCCTCTCTCTCTCTCTCTCTCTCTCTCTCTCTCTCTCTCCCTCTCTTTCATCCCTCTCTCTACCCTTTCTCTCCCCCCTCACCATTTCTCTCTCTCTCCCCTTGGGTCTTATCCCTCACCCCCATACTCTCTCCTCTCTTCCCTCTTTCTACCCTTTCTCTCTCCTCTCTCTCCCTCTTTCTACCCTTTCTCTCTCCCCCTCTCACCCTCTCCCTCCTCTAGTCTTCTGTCTGTGGTAATAATAATAATAAAAAAAAAAAATGGGTGGCCCTAGAGGACGGAAAACCAGAGATCTGGTAGACGAACCAGGGAGGAAAGACTGGGAGTTAGAGCTCCAAAAAAGGGAGGAAGAGTGGGGAAGGAAGATAGTAGAGCTTGGTAAGAAAATTGAGGAGCGGATAGCTGAAGAGTGCAGGAAGTGGGAAGTACAGGTCTTAGCAGCAGAAGCTAGGATACAGTGCTTAGAAGAGAAACTGCAAAGCCTGAAACAGATTAGAGAGACAAATGACAATTCAGATGGGACATCAGGAAATTCAATGTCAGGCGCAGACAAGGGGACAGTAAGCAACAATGAAGACATGCCGTACGCGAAGGCCCTATCAGACCCACGTGGGGCCAGGGAAAAGACGAGGAGCACACTAAGATCAAATGACAGGTCCGAAGACAATGAAGGTATGCTATATGCAGAGAGTCTAACAGCCAACTGCAGTAGCAAGGGACAGCTGGTCAGGAAAGACAGTTCACTGAGAATAGAAGTTTCAGATATGACAGGGACTGAAGGCAAGAACATGTCAATGGAAGGAAATAAAATGCCCCAGAGGAAGCAGATGGAGACTCAGTGGGAGGAGGAAAGGGCGAGGTCAGTTTTGTGTACGGGCTCCAAGAAGCCAAGGGGGACAACTTTGAAGAAATAAAGCAGGAGGAGAAAAAAATGATTGAAGGCATCATGAAAACAATAGGTGAGGGCGATATGACCCAGGTGACAAATTTTCAGAGAATTGGGTGGTTTGCGAGTGGAAGGATACGGCCTGTCAAAGTAACTTTCAAGGAAGAATCAGTTCGAACCAGGATTCTGCAAGAGAAAGCAAGACTGAGGGACAAACAGGGGTACCAGAGAGTATACCTCGACCGCGACAGAACACAAGAAGAAAGGACTACACTGAAAGAGAGGGTACAGAGATGCAAGGAGGAACGAGAGACAATGACGAAGATGAGCAGGACCCAGACACAGGAGGAAGGGCAAACACATCCCACAGAATCTCCCACCAAAAGACTCCAACCGCGACATTCCCAACGCAACTGAGGAACCTATACTACAACCCACTCACTGTTCCCTCTGCCACCAACCCCCATATCACAAACCTCACCCCAACAGCTGTCCCTCATGGGCATTCTGACCCCATCCCCATCATCACAAACCCCACCTACACCACAGCCCCATATAGACCCCCACAAAGGCTCTCGCTCCCCCAACCCCAATATTCTTGCCTGACCACAATGATAGAAAAGAAACTGAAAGTTTGGTACACAAACGAGGATGGAATAACGAATAAACATGAGGAGTGGAACGAAAGAATCAGTGAAAAATCCCCAGACATCATAGCTCACAGAAACAAAACTCGCTGAGACAATAACAGACACAATCTTCCCAAAGGATATCAGATCCTGAGGAAAGATAGAAGGATAGAGGGGGGAGGAGGGGTTGCACTGCTCATAAAACACCGAGGGGGATTTGAGGAAAGGAAGGCATGGACATGATTGGAGAAAGAGACTACATTGTAGGTACAATTCAGTCCGGAGAACATAAAGTAGTCTTTGGGAAAGTGATGTATAACCCACCACAGAACTGCAGGGGGCCAAGAAGGGGTACGAAGAAAACAACAGGGTGATGGTGGACACACGGGCTGAGGTGGCAAGAAGAGCTCACTCGAGCAGAGCAAGTTACTGGTAATGGGCGATTTCAACCACGGGGAGATCGACGGGGAAAAACCCTGGAGCCACATGGGGTCCCAAAACATGGAGAGCCAAGATGATGGATTTGGTACTTGAAAACCTCATGCATCAACATGTCAGGGACACAACCAGAGAGAGAGGGGAGGAGGAACCGCAAGACTGGACCTTGTGTTCACCTGAGCAGTTCAGACATTGAGGACATCACATACGAGAGGCCCCCTTGGACTAGCGATCACATGTTCTGAGTTTTGATTAATAGTAGAGTTACAAGTGGAGAAGGGAACAGGAATGAAGGGACAGGCCAAACTATAAAAGGGGGGGACTACACAGGTATGAGAAATTTCCCTGCAGGAGGTTCAGTGGGATAGAGAAATGGTAGGAAAATCAGTAAACGAGATTGAGGGAAATTTATGTGGCAACAAAGTGCAAGGAGGCAGAGGAAAGGTTTGTTCCCAAGGGAAAACAGAAATAATAGGAAACCAAAACGAGTCCTTGGTTTACCCGAAGGGTAGGGAGGCAAAAACTAAGTGCAACAGAGAATGGAAAAGGTACAGGAGGCATGGGACCCAGGAAAACAAGGAGATTAAGTAGAAGAGCCCGAAACGAGTATGCACAATAAGGAGGGGGGCCCAGCGACAGTATGAAAACGACATAGCATCGAAAGTCAAATCTTTACCCGAAAACTGCTGTATAGCCACATTAGGAGGAAGACAACATCAAGGACCAGGTGATAAGGCTGAGGAAAGAAGGTGGAGAACTCACAAGAAACGATCAAGAGGTATGTGAGGAGCTCAACACGAGATTTAAGGAAGTATTTACAGAGAGACGGAAGGACTCTGGGGGGACAGATCAAATTGGGGGCACCAGCAAGGAATACTCCAACAAGTGTTGGACGGGCATACATACAGATGAGGAGGAGGTGAAAAAAACTGCTAGGACATTGATACCTCAAAGGCAATGGGACCGGGCAAACATCTCCCCGTGGGTCCTTAGAGAGGGATCAGATATATTGTGCGTGCCACTTACCACAATCTTCAACACGTCCCTGGAAACTGGGGAGCTACCTGAGGTAAAGGAAGACGGCAAATGTAGTTCCCATTTTAAAAAAGGAGACAGAAAAGAGGCACTAAAACTATAGACCTGTGTCATTGACGTGTATAGTATGCAAATTATGGAGAAGATTACAGGGGGAGAGTGGTGGAGCACCTGGAACGGAACATGAGTATAAATGCCAACCAGCACGGATTCATGGAAGGGAAATCCTGTGTCACAAACCTTCTGGAGTTTTATGATAAAAAAAACAGAAGTAAGACACAGAGAAGGGGGTGGGGTTGATTGCATCTTCTTGGACTGCAAGAAGGCCTTTGACACAGTTCCTCACAAGAGATTAGTGCAGAAGCTAGAGCATCAGGCGCATATAACAGGAAGGGCACTGCAATGGATCAGAGAATACCTGACAGGGAGGCAACAACGAGTCATGGTACGTAATGATGTATCACAGTGGGCACCTGTGACGAGCGGGGTCCCACAGGGGTCGGTCCTAGGACCAGTGCTATTTTTGGTATATGTGAACGACATGATGGAAGGGTTAGACTCAGAAGTGTCCCTGTTTGCAGATGATGTGAAGTTAGTGAGGAGAATTAAATCTGATGAGGACCAGGCAGGACTTCAAAGAGACCTGGACAGACTGGACACCTGGTCCAGCAAATGGCTTCTCGAATTTAATCCTGCCAAATGCAAAGTCATGAAGATAGGGGAAGGGCACAGAAGACCACAGACAGAGTATAGGCTAGGTGGCCAAAGACTGCAAACCTCACTCAAGGAGAAAGATCTTGGGGTGAGTATAACACCGAGCATGTCTCCGGAAGCACACATCAATCATATAACTGCTGCAGCATAGGGCGCCTGGCAAACCTGAGAACAGCATTCCGATACCTTAGTAAGGAATCGTTCAAGACACTGTACACCGTGTATGTCAGGCCCATACTGGAGTATGCAGCACCTGTTTGGAACCCGCACTTGATAAAGCACGTCAAGAAACTAGAGAAAGTACAAAGGTTTGCGACAAGGTTAGTTCCAGAGCTAAGGGGAATGTCCTATGAAGAAAGATTAAGGGAAATCGGCCTGACGACACTGGAGGACAGGAGGGTCAGGGGAGACATGATAACGACATATAAAATACTGCTTGGAATAGACAAGGTGGACAAAGACAGGATGTTCCAGAGATGGGACACAGAAACAAGAGGCCACAATTGGAAGTTGAAGACACAAATGATTCAGAGAGATATTAGGAAGTATTTCTTCAGTCATAGAATTGTAAGGCAGTGGAATAGCCTAGAATATGACGTAGTGGAGGCAGAAACCATACACAGTTTTAAGACGAGGTTTGATAAAGCTCATGGAGCGGGGAGAGAGAGGGCCCAGTAGGAACCGGTGAAGAGGCGGCGCCAGGAGCTAAGATTCGACCCCTGCAACCACAAATAGGTGAGTACAAATAGGTGAGTACACCTCACTCTCCGCCTGTATATACCGTCTTTTTAGCCTCTGTATGTTAGAAGTGATCAAGATCACAGGACCGAAATGTTTTCTAATAAATATGTCCGAGTGTTTGCTCACGTGTCTTTCTAAATCAATTGGATTATTAACCCCAAGGGTAAGTAACATAGGGTAATCAAATTAAGTCACTCATTGTTACTTAATTCATTTTGGGTCATTTTTTCTAGGTCCTTCATAGGATGTGACCCGCAGCAGCCTAGTAACTGCACACATAGCAGGTCAGATCTAAAGTATAGCGAGAACACCAGTGTGGTGTTCTCGCTATACTTTACTAGATTAAATCTAATTCAAAGCTTGAAAAGGCTCAAGTGTTTCAAAGTTGACTTATCCTAGAGCTGGGGGCCGTGCTCCTTCAAGTAGTGGGGAGGAAGACGCTGTAGAGCCTCAAGAAGAGCTCATGCTCTAGGAAAATGGAGGTGCACTCGCGTCCCTTTGATCATCCTCACTATTTTTAGTTCTTAAAACACTGAATTTAGCGTTTCCCAACGAAAATAATAATACAGACGGTTGTGCATTACGAGGAGAGACTAAATGAAGTAAGCCTGACGACTCTGAAAGAAAGGAAGACTAGGCGGGACATGATTATTACATGTAAGATACTCAGAGGAATTCATAGGGCAGATAGAGACGAACTGTTTTAAATCCTAATTCGAGGGACAACTGGACACAGATGGACTCCCAGAGCAGTTACGAGTCTTGGTAACTGTGATTAGGTAGATGAATTAACTGGATGTGTAAATAGAAGCAAACTCTATACACAGTTTTAATATTAGGTATGATAAAGTACATTAGGTCATGAACAAATATGCCAATCGGCGAGGCTGGCGAGGAGGGCCCAGGAGCCAAGACTTGAACTATGAACCTCTGGTAGCATACTCCTCAAGTGAGGCTCTCTCATGTAAAGTAAAAGGGCACAAGTGCAACTAATGTGACATTTTATTGTGGCAACGTTTCGCTCTCCAGGAGCTTGATAAAGCTCCTGGAGAGCGAAACGTTGCCACAATAAAATGTCACATTAGTTGCACTTGTGTCCTTTTACTTTACATATTGTCGGTAAGCAGGACACAGTAGATATCTACCCTCTACCAGGATACACAGCAATTCACAACTGCAGACCAAACCAAGTTGGGGGTGGTATTGCAATCTATTATTCTAACCAATTATCTTGTATTAGCACCACTTGCTTTAGTGATGAATATGGGGAATACATTTTTGCTAATTTTACTGTAAAAAACCTTAAGACACCTATAACAATCGGTGCCATTTACCGGATACCTCACACAAACATCCCAAATTTCAGTGAGAAATTAAAGTCACTAATAACAAACAGACAAATGAATAAGCACCACCTTCTCTTAGCTGGAGACTTCAACATCAACCTTGGCTTACTAGATGATCAGCCTGTAAACTGATTTCATCAACAATATGAACAACACACTTCTCATACCAACAATAACTAAACCAACCAGGCTCACTGAGACAAGTGCAACCACAATAGACCACATATGGACCAATATACTAGCCCCCCTTAAATCAGGATAATCACAGATAGCACTACAGACCACTACCCTACCTTCCTCCTGACAAACATTAGTAAACCACCACTTGAATTCAACAAAGTCTCATTTAGACTCCATGACGAGGCCTCAATAAGGAAGTTCACAGCTGACCTAGAGATTGTTGACTGGCCTACAGAATTCTCCAAGGCCAATGGTATGATGACTGGACAGACATTTTTCTTAACAAATTACTTAGACTATACAACAAACATTGTCCTATAAAAACGAAACAAATCACAAACAAACGGCTTGGTTGCCCATGGCTAACCAATACCATTCTGAAATCCATTGACAAGAAACACCAATATGAAAAGCAATATAGACAGGGCTTAATACACAAAGATATTCTTAAACACTATTCATCAGTTCTCACCAAAGTAATAAAGAAAGCCAAACAACTATACTACTCCAGTAGATTCACAGACACTAGAGGAGATATAAAAAAGACCTGGAAAACACTCTCTCAGATTCTAGGGACCCACAAACTGAAAAAAACAAGAATATTGTCCTAACTAAACCTAATGAAACACCACTACATCCCACTGACACAGCTAACAAGATAAACGACTTCTTCTCAACCATAGGATCTAATCTCGCCAATAAAATCCCACATACCAATGCCCATGCCGGGGACTACCTAGATGGGAATTTCCCAAATTCCTTCTATCTTGCACCAACTGAGCCCTCGGAAGTCACCGAGATTATAAAGTCACTTAAAAACAACTCAGGGAATCTGTCTAATGTCCCACCATTACTGTACAAGCGAGCGGCCCATGTCCTCTCGCATACTATCTCATTACTTTTTAACAAGTCACTAGAAAGTAGCACCTTCCCGAAACTATTCAAGATGGCAAGGGTTACACCAATACATAAAGGTGGTGACCCTACAGACTTAAACAACTATAGGCCAATATCAAACTTACCATTGCTATCCAAAATCTTTGAGAAACTCGTGCACAGGAGACTATATTCATTTATAACAACACAAAACATACTCAACCCCTGCCAATTTGGATTCAGGAAAAATAAAAGCACTAATGATACAATCATAAAAATGCTAGATCTGCTTTACACAACATTGGAAAATAAGGAATATCCACTAGGAATTTTTATTGACCTAAGAAAAGCTTTTGACACAGTAGACCACGACATCCTACTCCACAAACTTGACCATTATGGTATAAGAGGCCATGCGCTTGCTTATTTCAAATCTTACCTTACTAATAGGTATCAGTATGTCACCATTAAAGACACAGCATCAACAACACGGCCACTTGATTCTGGAGTTCCGCAGGGAAGTGTTCTTGGTCCCCTTCTCTTCCTCATATACATCAATGACCTTCCAAACGTATCCCAACACCTGAAACCCATTCTCTTTGCTGACGACACGACTTATGTCATCTCTCACCCTAATCTTGCCACCCTCAACACCATTGTTTTACGAGGAGCTGATCAAAATATCGACTTGGATGACAG